>OZ025295.1:10683671-11883671 GCA_964019185.1 Maratus speculifer | reverse complement strand
GTATAGTTTTTAAGTAAATGATACTAGTTTAAAGAAATTATTGCAGTTTTGTCATTATTATGAATATCAGTATTCAAAAATTCCATTGTTTGTTTAAAAAATGTATATTTTTACATTATTACTTTTTTTTCTTAGAATTATAATTTATTTCCTTTATAAAATATGTTTAGTTTTGGTATAGCTTTCCAATCTCAACTCAAAAAAGTTTTGATTTAGTTTTATAATCCAAATTCAAACAAAACTAAGTTTTACTTTGGCTTACTCAGGTCTGCAACTAAAAGATAGCATAGGATTTATTGACAGTTAGATTTTTACTCACTAAAACCAGATTTTTTTTTTTTTTTTTTTTTTTTTTTTTTTTTAAGTTTAATTAAATGTAATTTTTTTTTTTTTTTTAAACCCTGAAATCTGATATCCTATTCTTGAGTAAGAAACCATATTCAATAATGTTTCCACATGGTAAGTTTATATTTCTAAGAGTGGAACTCAAAAGTTATGAAAACAGAACACTACAAATAGAAAATGCTTACTATTTGAGGAATTAACAAAAGCAGTTACATACAGAGATAAACTTCTACTTGCTTTAGAAAACTACAAAAATTCAAAGTCTAATCAAGAGGGAAAGTATAATTTGGAACATAGTTACTTGTAAAAAAATGGTTTTTTTTTTTTCATCGCAGTTGTACTTTTTTAATGCAAACTGCCCATGTTTTTGCAACATTACTGTACATTATGGAGGTAAAATGGAGGTCAGTTTTAGATTCAACATCTTGAAAAAACATTCAATTAATCAGCTATAACGAAATCTTGAAAAATGCAGTATAGTAGTGCCACCTATAGGGCAACTTACAGCAAAAGCTAAACAACATTTATATCAGAAACTGTCTGAAGCTGTAGTTTGATTTTTTTAAACAAATCGTCCTTGAGGTAAAGATATTGCGTTAATCATGAATAATGCAGCATAGCAGCATCATCTGTTGAGCAATTTACACCAAAAAGTAATGAGCATGAAGTTATGTCAAAGATTAACTTAATATGAAATTTTATAAAAATACATACATTAGTTTGAGATAGAACTATTGTGGAAATTATGAATAATGCAGTATAGCAGCGCCATCGGTTTGGCGCTATACACTAATAACTAAACATCTCGAGTTTATATCAAGGTGTAGCTGAATCTAAAGTTTTGTGAAATTAATGTGCACCAGTTCTTGAGATAGAGTGCCCATAAAATTTGTCACATACAGACTCACAGAGTGACAGATATTTTCCAAAAACCATCAAAACGTGTTCAGGACCTTCTAAAACATTTAAATACACCAAAAACTGGAAGTCAAATTTTTCACGAATTCAATACTTACTTCTTGAAAAGAAAGATTAAAGTAATAAATGCATACTTCAAAATCTTATGTTGAATTTTTAATTTTATCATTTCCATTAATCGGCATATTACTGCAATAATTTTACACATGAATTAATTTTTTAAAAAGAGAAGATGCATTTAATTACATATCTAGATATTTTTCATGTAATCAAGTTTTTGTGAAATTGTGAACTTTTTGTATATACTTGTACAAAATATATTCAGAATTTTTGAATAAGAAATTATTACTATATTTAGGTTCCTATTTAGACATTTTTAATAAAGTTATTTACATACATATATGCAACTTAATAAGATTCAGCTGCTGTATGGCATGAGATTTTTTTTTCTTCAATCACTGCACTTGCAAAAGATTCAATTTGTTGATTAAACTTTTGTCTGAAATGTCTATTTTCAAGAGAAATTTTGCAAAGGGTCTTGAGTTTCAAACAAGAAAAAAATGTGTAGGATCTTTCAAGTCTTCTCAAACAGATTTCTGCTCAGAGATCAGATTACCCACATTAAAATTTTCATGTGAGACACTCAACATAAAAATAAACAAAATAAAAAGTATGAGAATGTAGCTATTACAAAATTTTCACTATATTATTTCATAAATAAAATTTCAATTTTTCCAGTTCGGAAAAATTGAAAAATAAGCCTTCGGAAAAAAACCGTTTTTTTTTTCCAATTTTTCCGGTTTTTTTCCGAGCATTCCCATCTCTAGGCCTCTTATTTCGAAGTGGTAGCGTAAAGCAGTGAGGCTACTTCAGAGGCATGTAATCATGAGTGTACTCCGTTTTGTCATATTAAATTGATATTTTATTTATATCCATTACATCAGCTACACTCTTAACAGAATTAATCATGATATTTAAAACACAACATTAATGTATTAGAGTACATTAAGAAAAATCAGAATTTTTTGTAGATATCAAATTGGGCCGGATTGGGCCTGGTTTAATTGTTTTTTACACAAGTTGGGCCTGTTTTTAAAGATTTTTGTTCAGGCCGGCCCCTGAACTGTGAAAATATAGATCCGGCTCAAGCCAAAGTTTTAATTTTAAAATCGGGCCACACTGGGCCAAGATAGCTTATATGTGGCCAGGGCCGTGCTCTGATCTGGAAATTCCAGCCGGAAAAGACATGTATAGCAAGGACAGTAAACAAAAAATGGCAATTTTTAAACTAATGATGGTTGACAAAAGAAAAGAAATCGCAATAGATCTTTAAAAATAAAAATAATCATTCCAATTATAACATATTCTACTGTCAAAATGAAAATAAAAGAACAAAATATTCACATTTTTTCATATTTAACCCGTCGTCAAGTCACCGGAGAATTTATACAATGGCTTTAGTCGTTGAGTCAATCTAAGCTTAAATCTGTAAATTTGATTCAAAATAGCATTCTATTCTAATATTGTAAAAGAAAAATGTGATTTGTATTTCCGTTTTATGCTAATCTCAAGTAGTATTAAAAGAACTTGGAATAAGTAACTTTGAAAAAATATATATATTTATTCAGGCGCAATAAAGATTATGAAAAAAAAAGGCTGGAGTCCTAATTTCTATAATAATAGCTGCACCTGCTATGTTACGTAACTGGGCAACAATGTCTAATGAGTTTTCGCCAGAAAAAATACTGGTAACCCTATGTCGTCAAGAAAAAATAATTATAAAAGCAAATGTGATTTCAAAAAATTATTGATTCTGATAAATGTGTTCCTTTTTACTTTGTTTGTGTACAGATAAAAAAAACTGTTATATTTTTACCTGTTTATAAAATATGAAACCAAAGCAATATAAAGTTCAATGTTGTATTTGTAAAGCAGTATTTAATAATGACTATAAATCTCAGCATGAAAAAAACAATCATAATGGGAATAGAGTTTCTGTGCAGGAAATTGGAGCCCCTAAAAATCCATTCGATGCTTCAGTACGTAAAAGGAAAAAAGTGGATGATGTGAAATCAGAACAAATATATGGATATGAAAGCAGTCTGTCAAATGAAGAAATAATCAGCATAAGCTGTAATACTGACGTGTTGAACTTAAATAAAAAGTCTGAAGAAATAAAAGATTTTTCTTTCCCTATAGACAAGACCGAGAGCGAAAACCAACTTCTTCAACAGTGTAATTTGGATTCTTCAAAAGAAAGTGAATTTCTACATGAGGCTACGAATTCCAAAACTCAAAGCCAATCTGAAATGGATAATGAATTTCAAAATGAGATTGCAAGCTTCACAAGTGAAAACCAAACTAAAGAAGAAAATGAAAATAAGTCAGACTGGGTGTCTTTTATGGGAAAATTTTCTTTTATTCTCGAAAAATTAACTGAGAGCAAAACTATTTTTTCTCAATATAATGAATCTGACATAGTTAACGAGAAATTGGCAATAACTGAGATTATTAACTTTATCGCTTCAATTAAAGAAACCTGTGATATAGTTCTTGAAGAGGGATGCAGAGTATTGAATAAATTGAATAACGAGTTAGAATTTTCAATTGAAGACAGTGGAAGTACCTCTGAAATAGTTAATCATGATCCTGGTCTACGTCCAGATACTTTAAATGAAAATCAGGAAAATTATTTAATTCAATTAGGTCCACATCAACCTAAATTAGCATATTTTCCTTCTGATGGAAAAAACCGTTTTAATCCCCACTGGTATACAGAATTTGAATACAGTAGAACCCCGTAAATTCGGACCCCGTTAATCCGGATTGATTTGGTCATTTTTTTTTTCAAGTTTGAGAAGCGATTGGCTAATTTCCATAACATTAATTTGTTTTATCATCATATTCTGAATTTAAAAAAAACTTTTTCTGAAATCTTTTCGGAAGAATTAAGCAAAGTAAACATTTTTACTGTCTGTAATTATTCAATAAGTTTAATATAAAGGTGATTTCTGTAAGTATGTTTTATTTTATTCCATTTTTTTCTTATTCTCTGGATAATCCGGATTTTTGATAATCTGGATTGGGTCTAGTCCCAGTTAATCCGAATTATCGTGGTTCTACTGTATTTAGAATACAGTACAGCAAAGCATGCTGCTTTTTGCTTTGAATGTTGTTTTTTCCTGTTGGTATAGGTCATGAAAAAAGGAAAGATGCTTGGACTTCAACCAGAGTAAAAGTATGGGGTAAAATGAAAAGTTGCAGAAAAGATAAATTAGGGAAGCTCCAACAACATTTCTCATCTCAAACTCATAAGTCTGCTCTATATGATTTTTGTAATTTTCTTGTAAAGAAAAAACATATTGATGTCTTAATTGACAAATCAAAAAGACAAGTTTTGATTCAGGAAGAAAAAGTTCGAATGCACAACAGAGAAGTTATCAAAATTTTAATGGATACTTGTAAAACATTCGGTAAACAAGGATTAGCATTTCGAGAGTCAAACACCGATGATATTAATAAAGGAAATTTTTGTGAAGTGATACAGCTTATCTCAAGGCACAATACTACAGTGAAATGTTGGTTTGAAGATAAAAAATTGAGACCATATCATGTTACATATATGAGTCCAGAATCTCAAAATGAAATGATAAATTTAATAGCATCAGAAATTCGTCAGTTAATCACTTCTGAAATAAAAAATAGTTTATGTTTTGCAGTTTTGGCCGACACAACTCCAGATCTGTCACACAAAGATATAATGTCTATTGTTATCCTAAGTGTAAGTAATGAAGGTGAAATTAGGGAAAGTGGTCAAAACGATTGAATGTAGTGACAAAACTGGAAAGGGAATGGCAGATTTAATTTTACAGTGCTTAAATGAAATAGAAATTGATTATTCGAAGCTTGCATTCCAGTCTTATGATTTTGCTCAAAATATGTCCGGGAGGTTCAATGGTGTACAAAAACATATATCTGAGATTGTCGGTCACAGTGTTCCTTACATACCTTGTCAAGATCACCGCACTAATACTGCTCTAGAACATGCTTGCAACGTTAGCATATTAATTCAAGATTTGTTTAATATCCTTGAAGAGCTCTATGTCTTTTTCACATCAAGTACAAAAAGATTTAAGCATTATCAGTTAAATGTAGAGAAAATTGATAAAGTAATTAAACTTAAAAATCTATCAAAAACCAGATGGACCGCAAGAGCTGAATCGGTCAAAGCCTTAACTCAATCATTTGAAATAGTAATAGAACTATTAGAAAATATTTTCAATGAAAAGACTTTTGATTCCTCTACTAGAACAAAAGCATTTGGAATTTATAAGAAAATGAAAACTTTTGATTTTATTGCATCATTTTTTTTTCATGAAAAACAAAACACCTTAAATAAAATAAACATTTTAACTGAAATTCTGGAGACATCTGATTTTAACGTCATTGACTGCATTGTGATAATAAAAAGTACTGTCCAAAGCTTACAAGCAATTAGTGATGATTCCACTGGAATGAATAATCTTATAAAATGTTCAATTGTATTCGCTGAAAAAATGGGGATAGATGTTGAATCAGACTTCCGAAAACACCGTAGAAAAAGGATTCCACCTAAGAAAATTGATGAAAACAGTAGAACAGCAATGGACATAGATTTAAATACTTTTTACAAGAAAGAATTCAAAGAAGTTTTGGACACATTAATAATGGGCTTCAATGACAATGTTTCATCTATCAAAGATAATATTGAACCGATACATTCGATCTTTAAGTTACCATTCACCAAAGCAAATTTGAGCATAAGTAATCTAGAAAAATTTATTAACATGTCTCCTCCTGGATCTGATAAACCTGACATACATGACTTGCAGAGTCAAATGGAAATACTTTTTGACTTGTGTTCAAACAATAATGTTGACTCTCTTAACGGACTTTTCGTTCATGCCAAAAAATTCAAAAATTATTTAGGCCAAGCCTTCAAACTGTGCATTTTAACATTCACAACAGCTTATGGTGTTGCGTCAAATGAAAGGACATTTAGTCAGCTAAAAATTATAAAAAATGAGTTACGAACTACCATGAGCGATGACAGACTGGATTGCTTAATGCTTTTGAAATGTGAAAATGAAATAGCGGACTTACTTAAACTGGACGATGTGATCATTAGGTGGGCTTGTTTGAAGAGCAGAAGGATCAATGTTAAATGAAAAAAATTACAATGTAAGTGTGCATTAGCAATCATTACAATTTTTCTTTATGTAACATTTTTTGTTCCTTATTTCATATATTTATATAATTTTCTTTAAATGTATGCAATGTCTCTAACTTTGAATCTTACATTTATTGCATTATTTGAAATTGTTTCTTTAACCTTTGGGGTAAAAGATCTTTGTCTCTTTTTCTTCTGATCTTTATTTTCATGCTGAAAAAATAGCAATAAATCTAGTTTTTTTTTTTTTTTTTGAAAAGGAATTATTTTTAATGCATAAGTATTGTTATCATTATATGCACATTGCATTGTATAATTTTAATTGGAAATTAGAACAATATTTTTCAAGTTGGGAAATTTTTTAATTCTCCCCCCCCCCCCCCCCAAAAAAAAAAAAAAAATCTGTAGCTATGCCTCTGGATATTATAATTACCAAGCGATATTTAAACGGAGAACAAAAAACTATGCAGATATTTTTTGTCTTCTGAGGTATTATATTAACTTCCTAAATAATTTGGCATTTAATTAATGTTTAAGGTTAAGAAACCGAATTAAAAAAGATTTGCAACTGAAGTTAAGTCCAACATAATAATTTATGAATTAATTTCCTTATTTTTAGTTATTTTCTGAAGTTTGTGTATCTTCATCATGAAAAGTTATGTTATCCCTATTTTAAGAGGTGGCAATTGTTCATTTTGCTCAGTATCTTATTGTGTATATAAGATTGATATATATCATATCTAATATATATTCTTTAACGTCAAATTTCGATGGGTGCAGCTAGTTTATAATAATTTTAAGTATGATTCGTATTAAAAATATTATATTAAGTATAATAGTATATTAAATGTTAAAGAGCTAAACAATAATGTGAAGCCTAAAAAAGGCCCAATGAAAAAAAAAAATTCTGCAAAATAAAAAGAAAAATCTGTGATGTCCATACCTGTAGTAAATGTATATTTTAGTATAGAGCTATTATTACCTCCTCATGCAAAATATTAATTTTGCTTATGCACATAAGAATAATTAATTTTAAAAAACTTGATCACTTAGTTTAACAGCTAGAAATTAAGAATGAACATCACTTATTGGCTTTCCATGTCCCAGTATTGTGTGCAGAAAGTTATTTTAAAAAGTATTTTGCCTTTGATATCAGTTTGAAATGAGGTTAAATTATCAAATTAAATAATTAATTTGCCTATTTTTTTTTAGATTAATTTGAATGACCAGTACTTAGCTGTTAAAATAATTAAATTGTTTCTGATGTATTGGTGGTATTTTATCAAAGACACTAATTATTTAAAAGATTTAAAAATACCATTATTTAAAAGATATCCCGAATGGCTGGGTAATTTCAAATTTTGCAGTACTTTGATGCTTGAATAATTTCTGTGTCACGTTTGTTATTGAATATATGTAAATATGAAATATGTCTGACGGATGAATTTGTATTTTTGACTTTGACGGCTTATGTTAAAAAAAAAAATACATTTTATTTTTTTTCTCAATTGTTATTATTTATTTAACTTTCAGAATGAAATAAAGACCCTCTCAGACATTGAAAAATTGTTCTTGTACCTTCAGCTTCCCACTGGTTCATCTTTTGAAGTGGACCCATTCAAGCAGTATGTATTTTAGTTTTGTCTATGCATTTATGAAAAAATATATGTATAAAAGTTAATTTAAACTTTCTTTAAAAAAATAAAATAAATAAAAAGTTGTAGTCATCTATATTTTTTTTCTGCTTACATGTGTAAGTATAGCTTTAAATATAAATACAGCATGAATGAGAATTAGTTTCATAACTTGACAATTAATTGAATCCAGAAAAAAAAAAAAAAAAAAAAAGAAGAAGAAGAAGACAAGCTATTTTGCATGTATGTATAAAAGTAATCATAAAATTTTATTTATAAAAAAGGTTTTTTAACAATTTAAGGTCTAAGCCCGAGTGTCATTCAAGTTACCATTTTCACTGAAACAAACTAAGCAAAGTTCTCACTGGCATTCACCTTTGTGCCAAATCTCGTCAACATGCTTCATTTGGTGAGTAAATGAACAATCAAGTTCGCCAAATTGCGAGTGCACGATTTCTGCAATTTTTTTTTTTTTTTTTTTTTCGTGTGTATGGTGTACCAATACACTTGGATTCTTATCCACATTATTGAATGATTGATGTCCCTTTAACATGCTATGCTCAATTTCACCATGCCATTTCCTTTGCTCTGACTCAACGCCAATTCAGTTTAACAACACCCTAAGACACAGGAAGGAATATGCAATAGATATTTCTCTATTGTAAGTTAATCACAATCTATATTCTGGTTAAAACTAAAACACAAACAAAATTATTAGCATCAGTTGCCAAATAAAGAGAAATTTTTCTGCAAAGCAGTGTTGAAAAATTTTTAATCGTATTATTTTTTGTAAGCCATTTATTAGTTGTATGCAATTTTTATAATATGATTGCAGAATCAAATTTTTTCTATTGATTAAGAGTCAAATATACTTTTAAAAGGATATAACAACAGCTTAAATATAGACTTTTCAATGTTATCACAATGGAACTATTTTGCTAATTCTTCTTTTGATTTGGTTACTGTTTTTAATTTATTATTCGCCAAATCGCTAAATTTGGTCAAAAGTCAGTAAGAACCCTGTCTGAGAGACACTCAAAGTAAACTTTTCCTCTCTCATCTATAAAAATGCCGTTATAAATTTGTGGTTTTGTCAGATATTATCCATGTTAGGTACTTAAAAGTACTTTTTATCCCTGTGTCTTATCATCTTCACATATTTCTATTCATGGTTATCTTTTATTAAATCTTATTTATCTAATATTAAATTACTTTTCAAGTCATATTTCTTTTGTTTCTTTATCCTTATAGTATGTATTTCCTTTTCTGAAAAACTTGTTGATCTACCATGAACACATTTTCAGTTTACAGCATCTTTCTGTTTTATTATTTTTGCATATATGAAAGTACAGGCTTACCCAGTTCTTTTTAATTCATAAGAGATGGCATTATGATCGACGGTGATGTTTCTTGTCTTTCTGCATTCCATATCTTTTAACTCTTCTGCAGTACTTTCTAGAAATTCTGGGAAATCGTCTGAGTATGCATAGAAGCTTTAGTTGCAATGCCGGGATGGAATAAATACTAGGGCAATACTGAGTACCGAGTACAATACTGAGTAGTTGTAAGAATTTCATTTTTTAAGCTTTATTATCATTACAATAAGAAAGTAATTGGTGCAGTACATTATAAATGAATAAAACTTAACATTTAAAGCACCAAAATACTTCATTTCTTCTTCCAAACTAGTTTTGGAAGCCATGACATATCGTCATCATCATATTTTACACTGATTATGGTATACTATGGCTGCTGAAACTAGTTTACAAGAAGAAAGGAAATATGGTACTCCTCTGTTATCCCGTCGACCGATTTCGCCAAATTATTCAAATCTCCAAACTAATAGCCAAATTATACATATTGACATAATTTTTATTTTAAATAATAAAAAAACAAATAATTAGTAGAATATTAATAAAAATACAAATAAAAAGTTGAAATAAAAATCACTTAATGACGTTTTAAACATGTGTATCGTATTTAATGTCATTGAATTGACATTCACGATCATCCATTATTGGCATTTAATCTTATAATTTGGCGATAATATTTTGGTCGACGGGATAACAGAGTAGTACCGGAAATATTTTGGTGCTTTAAATGTTTTTGATTTATTTACAGTATGGAACCATTTATCCAGAAACCAGTTAACCAGAAAACCAGTTATCCGGAATAGTATTTTTAATAGACTGATGCTAGAATCCTTGTAGAAAATAGTGACATACATTGCTAGTTTGACATATGCATTGCTTGAAACAATTATATAGTTTGATAACAGCATCTAATATTTAAAATAGAAGCACATATATTATAGATGTTTTCATTTTTGTGGAGAGAAAACAGAAACATTTTTGTTCCCAAGGAATTGGCATAATTACCTTCTTTCAAACTCTTAACATTTGATCTTACTTGTATCTGATTCTTAATTCAAGTAATCTAATAATTAATTTAAAATTAGAAGTAATGTCACAACCACATATATTCCATAAAACTTATCAAATAGATGTTCCTTTAATGCCCAACCAGTTAACCAGAAAAACCAGTTATCCAAAATAGATCTGACCCCAACCATTCCGGATAAATGGTTCTGTACTCTATAACTTTTTTTAAAACAAAGGAATTTATAACTGATTTGTAAAAGTTATTTGCTTTGTCACCATTTATTAGTATGTCTTTGTAATTATATGACAACAAATACTTATATCTATTAATATGTAACAAATATATTTATGTAATATTTATCATGAGGTAAAATCCTGCTTGAATCTCATTTGATATGCTATAATCAATCTGATCTCTCTAAATGAACTTGCATGCAACAGTCTGTTTAGTAATGCCATCTATGGTTCAAAACTCTTATTATTTCATTGAGATTAATAGTTCCGAAGATTAAATTTTTGCTGTATAGATATTTTCATATTGTTTCTCTTGAAAATATTTGTTGTTATTTTTAAAGGAAGATGCGAAGGTGGAAGAGAACTAACAAACAAAATTTTTATAATAACATTTTCCATTAATTTCTTTTGTGATTTATAGTTTTCAACTAGCATGATATGATGGGTGCTGGATTGATATGCATGGATTGATTTGTTTGAGAAAGTTTGTCCATGTTTGCAAAGTAATTTTTGGTGATTTTGTTAATAGTAATTGATGTTTAGTTTATTTTTATATATTATATCAATATAAATTTTCCTCATTTGATAAATGAATTTGAAGATTATGTATAAAATTTGTTTGTATTCTTGTGATCTGAATGTATTTTTGTTTCTTCTATTACTTGAAAGTTTGTTTTGTTGAACTGTGTTTCAATGTATCTCAACGAGTTTTTAAATTAATATCTTACTGAAAATTCTTATGTGTTCATTTTTTTTCTTTTTTAATGCAATATTTAATATGATTTTTTAAATTCTTTTGTAAAGGAAAAACCTTAATCCATTGGGTAAGAAAGCAGATGAAGAAGGTCTATTTGCTGTGACCTGGATCCAAAGCCATCTTGAAGAAGATCCAGATGTTTCACTTCCCAAACAAGAAGTTTATGATGAGTATCAGTAAGTAGAATGTTTTATGAAATAATACTAATCTACTATTCAAACATAAGTTAATTTGATTTACATACCTTTAAACACATTTATTTATTAATTACTGTGAAAAACTGAATTAAATACTTACTAGAGCTAAGTTTTTTTTATTTAAAAATTCTTCACCAAAGTCACTTAGCTACTTTCTTTCCCTATCTGTTTATATAATACACTAATGTGATGATTCCAGGATTCTCATCCTCCAGAGAAACAAACTTATCATGACCATGTTATGCATAAGTAAATATCCTAATTTAGAATCTATGAAAATATATGCATTATCTGCTCTGTATCACATCTATTCTCCTTCGTTTTCTTTAAAAACTATCCAATGATAGTATTTTAAGTTCTAAATTATAAATAACAAATAACCAGCTATCAAGAGCTTTCATACATTGACTTACTATGTTGATAAATTATTGTTTGGCGATGCCATCTATCAATGATTAGTTTAAATGAAAAAAAAAAAAACTTTCTGTTAAAATTATACTTCTTGTATGTTTTTCTTTCTTTTTATATAAAATGAATATTTCTTTTCAATTGTTATTGTAATTAAAATATAAGGAATGTATAATATCATGGTGCAACATGTTTTAGTTATATCCATGCAGATAAAATTTTGAATTTTAACATAATAAATTTGTAGCAAAAATGATAAAAGAAAGTCAGTTATTTTAATGAAATTAATAACTGCAATTTACTTTGAGAAATGGTGCAGATTAAAATCATGAAACATTTGCTATTACTGAATAATTCAAAATTAATTTTTGAGAAGTAAAATAATTTATAAGTCACAAAATATATATCAGGTAAAGAATAATATACAGGCTTCTACTAAGTAGCATATCTGTGTGAAAATAATTTGTAACAAGTTTTGTAGAATTAAACATAATTTTCTGTATAATACATATATATAGATGAATCTAATATGGCTCTACATACTTCAAGTATTCCTATTAATTTTTTCATTTTCTATTGATCTATATTGTTTTACAATTAATGGTTTTAAATATAGATATATATTACATATTTATTGCAACACATACACCTTTTCTTATTTCATGATGTAATATTTTAAACAAGATTTAAAATTACAGTTTACATAATATATTAGTTATAATCATTTAAAAAAAAAAAAAAAAAAAAAAAAAAAAACACTTTTTGATTAAAAAAAAATACAAAAATCATACAATGATGCATCTGTTTTTTTCTTTCTTTTAGTCAGAAAAATATATTTTAATGATTAAATGGGTCCAAAAGATGTGCATTTTTTAGTTGAATTTTATGTGTTTTGCCGTGAACTTTAATTAAAAAATAAAATAAAAATAAGGTTATATTTTTGTCAACTAGCAGTTTTTCTTATTTTCATTCATATTTATTGATCATTTAGATTTTTGTAATTTCAAAATAATAATGATAATAATAATAAAATACCCAATGGCATTTGATTCTTCCATCTACATTCAAAAATCTAAATTAAAATGATCATGTGATTCTTAGATTGGAAGCAGCAGCGCCACAAAACGATTACTATTCTTTAATCTAAATCCTTTGATAACATACCTATCTTCATTTCATTCCCTCTGCTATATTCTATCTTCATGATTTAAACATTTTGAAGATTTATCATTCCCATTTTGTCATTTTTGACGGGGGTTATGTACTGCTAATATGAGAAACTCATAAAGATACCAAACAAACTTTTAACAAAATTCCCAGCAAATTCGGACATGTAAAAATTAAGTTATAATGAAGCTCATGCATAATGAATAATTTCCATAACCCTCCCCCTTCAGATTTTTTTATAAGTCATTATTATTATTTTGTAAACTGTTTGAGGAGAATAATGTTATATGTGATTATTATGCCCTTACAATTGGTATATAAAAATAAAATATATAAAACAAAAAGAATGTCATGTTTATTTTTAGTATACTGAAATCTTTCTTAAGGAGCATGTTTTGAAATTTCAACAGTTAAGTTCTTTTCAATTGAAATTCTGGTGTAAATATTGACACATTATTCATCATTAAATATTTTATGAGAATAGATACTAAACAGAACAGTGGCGCCAACTTTTGAAGAATATTGGGTTGGCTCAAAAATATTGTGTGGGCTCAAAAATATTTTTGCAAAATTATATGTCCAGTTTGTTTGTATTTAAAGGATTAACAGATGATGAAAAATGATAATTATAGTCAAGCTGTCATGTTTTAATAAAGTTGCAATTTAATATCATATTCTTATGCATTTTTCCTTATAAAGAAACTTATGTTTATTGTAATATCATGAACATGACTACAAATTGAATTAGAAGAAAGTTAAACATGGAAGCAAATCACTTTAGCCTGCTGGGGTTTATGGGTGCTAGTCCAAGAATTAAAATACACGGCAATTTGTGAAATAAATTTTATTCTAAGGAGAAAAATGAATAAAAAAACATTAATGAAATAAATAACTAGAACAATGAAAATCGGATACACTATATTAAAAATTATTGGGTGGGTTCTGGCCCCATGGGCCCGTATAAGTTGGCTCCCCTGAAACAGAATAGGGCTTAAATCAAGAGGGATCCAATGGAAAAGTCATGGCAGTCTTCCCCCTTTCCTCAGCCTTCTAAATAAAAAGTGTTTCCATACAACTATTTTTTTTTTTTTTTTTTTTTTTTAAATTAAAACTTTTTACATGGGCGTTCAGCCATCATCTTTCCGAGAATGCATGCTAATTTTGGACAGATGCTGTCTGAGTCCCTATGGAAAGGTTATTGGATTTTTGAAACACAAATAATAAGAAGAAAAAATTCTTTTTAACTGTTCAAATATTTTTGATACTAGAAAAATCATTTTAAATGGAGATGTGTGGAAGTTTTAGATATTATTCTTTAAACGCCAAGAAATTGAATGATATTTTTTCCCTTTTTATGCATGTGATATATTTTCAATTATAATTAATTGCTCACATGATTATCATTCCATGACTTTTGAATCTCTAAAATTTGCTTAAATTGCTAACTTTGGCAATCTTTTCTGTAAAAAAAAATCTTTGCTTTTATAATATATTAGGAAACTATTTGATTTTTTAGTATCAGAATATAGTTGATAAATTTCATATATTTACAGATATACTTACAAATTTTATCTTTGTGAATGAAAATGACTGTAACTGTGTCATAAAACAGCCAATATGAAGTTGTGTACAAACTTAAGATTTAAAAGTTATTTTTGGAAAGATGTGACCCAACCCATAAAAAAAATTAAAAAAATAAAAATAAATAAATAAAGAGAGAGAGAGAAAGAAAGAATGGGATCAATCTCTTCTAAATGGAAAACTATATATGCTCCTAATTTAAATATTTAAAAAAAAATAATAATGATTAAATATTGAAATGTCTGCTTTCATAAGGCTTATAACATACAGAAGTGTTGTATTCTTGTATTGTTAACATTTTCTCATATTTATTCTAATCTTTAACCTTTCAGTGAGTGTACTGTCATAAATTTAGCAACACATCTGATTTTTTATATATTTCATTTTCACATTTAGTGCTGGAGTTAAAATTTAATTTTTACCATTCATTTTCTAATTTTAATTTGTTCTTTATTATATTTATGAATTATTGTTCTTTTTTATAAAAAAAATAATAGATATTGAACATAAAATACAATGTATTCCTATTTGAGGGGGAAAAAAAAAAAACTGTAATACACCCAGAGAAAGGCTTAAAAGATTATTTTTTCAACTGACCAACTTATTCTTTAATAATAATTTTATATGTAATTTTATGCTTTATTTTTTTTAAAAATGGTATCACTTTTTAAAAATATAGTACCTGTATGAATTAAGATTCACTTTTTTTCTTTTTATAAAATCAGCTTCTTTATGATATTATAAGTATATTTGTCTTTTAGGACATATTGTAGCTTATCTGGTACAGATCCTTTATGTGCAGCTGATTTTGGAAAAGTTATGAAACAAATATTTCCTTCTGTTAAACCCCGCCGTCTTGGTACTAGAGGGAACTCAAGGTGAGATTGGTGTTTATGTGGACATTTCATTATTTTATTTCTTAAATCCTGTATTTTTTGGTGCATAAGATATTCTCCAATATTTAACATATTTTTTTAGGAAAACATGAAAGTGAAAGAATGAAAATATATTAAAAAATAAAAATATTCATAATGTAAAATAAGGCTCTGTGCTTATATAACATTATCATTTTAGAGGAAGGGGGGCACATGATATCTAAGATATCTTTAGGAGAAGGGGGAGTTTTTTTTTTAAATATCAATATCATTTTTGATCCAATCAAAATTTTCTTTCTTTTTATGTGTAACATGGTCTTTAGTTCAAAATAGTATGTTATCTTTTTTTAGTCAGTTATCTATTTTTAAAAAATTACAAAGTTATTATTAAAATCACTAACTTATTATAAAAATATTTAATTCTAAAATATGGAATACCCCAGCGTTTGACATTCCTGTTCTTCTTCATATGTGCATGCATATGTAACATATATAATCACAGTTTAAGAAATCCCATGTAAAGTGTAATTGAAATGAAACTTATGTTTACTAATAAATAAAAGAGAAAGATAAAGAATGCTGTCCTCTTGTTTTGTTGATAAGAATTTCTATCTACTCCCCACCTCTCCTCTATTTGGTACCAGTGGAATAAGAGTTTATTACTGTTGGATACATTTTATAACAAAAAGCTATAATAAAATAATTTTAAACTAGTATAATAATTTAATCTAACTCTAAAATAATTTTAAACAGTAACTATTTCTGTTAAGTTTTATTTGATATAAAACAATATTTTATTGCCATCTTTTCATTTTTATCAGTAAAGTATGCAAAAAATAAGCTTAAATAGTTTTGTATATTGCTTCAAATAAAAGAAATAAATGAAATTTTTTTTTTTTTTTTAAATGTAATGATATTATTACCAAGGTGGGGGTAAGGGGTCCAAAATTACCAAAAAGTTGATAATATTATATTTGCACAGCTCCTAAAAAAAAAAAAATATTTATAATAGTATTTAAAAAAATAAAAGTATTAATAGCTAAATATTGTAATGGTTTTTGAATATGTATAAACTTCAATTACATATAAATATACAACTAATCTATGTAAATATTCATTTTCTAATGATGATTAAATCTATGATAATACAATTCTTCATATGAAAATTGTATTAGTCAATACAAATAATAATAATTATTATTTGCATTTTTAAATAAGTATTAAAGAAGGGAAAACAGTTATTTTCTGTTGAAGAATTTAGTCTTCCATCATTATATGACCAATTCGATAATAGGCTGCAATAACTCATTAGTTTGATAACTCAATACCAGAACCTAGAAAATTGCAATTATTATCATTATTATTTATTTAATTATTTTCAAGAAATTGCTTTATATCTGTAAAACCATTTTTGAACGTAGAACAAATTTTATTAATTTTGGGTAATTATTTATATTTGCAGGACATTCTTGGTAACATTTTACCTATTTTATTTTTAAGTAAAATCTGCAAAAGATCCCAAGTTTAGATTGAAAATGCAGTTAAAATTTATGAATGATTAAACCAAACTTTGGAAAATTAATATTTTTTGCTTCTTAAAATATATTTTTTATGGACAGTTGTAATAAAACATTGAATACGATTATTTTTTCACTAACATAGATAAAAATTACAGATTCAACATTTTTCTACTTTTTGTTGCAAAAATTTGAAATTTTCAGTTTTTTTATAAGTGTGTAATGAATGTGTGTAATTTTTATAAGTGTTTCCGGTATGGAGAAGGAATCCGGAGGCTATTGGGAGGCTACAGCATCGTGGCTCAGGCAATCCTACCGGGTTTGTTGATCTGAGATTACATTTCAACAAAGAAATAAAATAGTTCAATTGAAGGTTTTGCTTTTCAGTTAGCAATGGTATGTTTGCTGATGTGCTGAGACCAATAATAATAACAAAAAGCTTGCAGATTCCTGGTTTTATTCTCCTTTTCAAGTACATGGCGTTCCTTTTCAAGAAACTAGGTTCAGCTACATTGAGAGTGATCATACCTTGATATCCCAAAATGCACAGTCAAGTGCAATGTATATTTTAGAAATTCACCTTTGTAAAGAGCCACAAAATTTTTGCTGTCCTTCTTTAACTATACATTATTTCCTAGTCTGACACTAAACGAATGGGAGACTATCTTATTTAATGTTTTATTAAATGAGATCATTTTCCATTTTTTTCTAAAAAGAATGGAGGATTTTTCTCTTCTTCAAAAACGTTTCTGGACATCATCATTTTTACAGGTTTTATATACAAACACATGTTCAATTAGCAAATACATATTAAATTAACAAACACATCACAAAAAACACCAACAAACAAACAAACAAAAAAGGCATAATATATATATCAAATATAAGCAATGTTGTGTGTCAGGTTTTTCAAGCTATATTTAATTGGATCTATTGTTGAATTTTTATGGAATATTTCATTCGACTTATTGTAAAATATTATTATCGAGCATTTTAACAGTTTTATATATGTATGGCCTAATTAATTTATGGGCTAAAGGTTTTGAACCTTAATTTTTTGGTTCCCAAATTCAAAAGAACAGATTAGAAACATTATTTTTTATATTTTGTGTCTCTCTTTTCTGCAGAAATAATTTAAATTGCAAGTTATTTTAACTGAAATTTATTTCGCAAATTATTAACAGTCTCTACGCTCTACTAAGTTTTATCAGGCCGTGCAATAAACACATTCTTTTAAAGAGGAAATGGGTTCTTGGAAGAGACAAGTTGCTATGATTATGATGGCATAGTCATTGAATGTAATTTTAAAAGTTTTTACTTAGGACATGTCATTAAAGGAAAAAAAAAAAAAAAACTTCACGGTATGGTCAAAAGCATCAAAATATGACCAGTTCATATTGAATAAGGACAAATATTAACACTATTATGAAGGAAAATTTATATTATTTTTAATACATCATTTAGCTTTTAAAAACAAATTAATTGAATTTCCATTCAAATCAATATGAAATCTACAATTGGTTAATAAACAATTCGGTTTGTGAACATTGATTTGGAATGGATTAAGTTTCTTAACCAATCACACACAATATACATACAGATGGGGTACAAAATAATACGAACACCTGTAAAAAAGTATGACATATTTCACACCTGCAGTACGGCCGCGCCACCTGCACCAGAAGTCTACCACCTAGTGAGTGTAAAGAGGAAGGTATAAGTCTCTCAACAGCAGTCACCTGTGTTGCATGCGTCAATCAAACTGGCTGTAAAACGCTGAAATGTCAGACCTGTCAGAGTTCCAAAGAAGAATGATTTTTGGAGCTCGTTTAAGTGAAGCATCGGTTACGGAAACAGCAAACCTTTTGGCATGGGCATAGCGTGACCAAAACTTTTTTGGGGGGGGGGGGCACCAGTAAAGTAAAAACTGCACCCCTTGGCAAATTTTCAATTTGGCACCCCCCCCCCCCCCCCCCCAGTCTCAAAAAAGTAATAAAAAATCTTTTTCTTTTGGTAGGCATCATAAAACTAACAAACATGAATAAATTCTATTAAATAATTATTTCACGTTTATTTTGGAATTTTAGAAGGTTTAATTTTAATTTAGAAATTCAGAACTAAACAGGGTTCAATTTAAGTGGTATCGCATCGCAATTTGCGATTCAAATTTAACTAAAATGCGATCCAAGAAATGCTTTAAATCGCAATCATTGCGATGCATATTTCCCACACCCTTTGTTATGTCATGTATACTTAAAGTTAAAATTTAAAGATGTTTTTACACGACATACGTTGTATTTTCACTTCTCCCAAGTGTTTATTTACTATGGAAGTACAGCGAGATGCCATTGCTGGGTGCAGTTTTCCCAGTAAACACATGATTTATTCCTGCCCTGATGCTGTGACTGATTACTGAATCACTGTTACTCGCTAATCACCGCGATTTAAAAGTTACATTAGCTATTTTTTACTTGCTACACAAAAGTGTCTAACTGCTATTCAAAACTGACTTTGTATAGCAGTTACTGCTATGCAACTTTCTTTTTCTAAATCGACCCCTGAAACTAAATAACTTATAGAAATTTGCTTTTTTTTTTTTTTTTTTTTTTTTTTTTTTTTTTTGTCAAAGGGTTCACAATGTTTTTAAACAGGGGGGGGGGGGGAATAATCAAGAGAGATAAAGAAATTCCCTGAAAATGATTGTCAGTCAAAAAATGAATAAAATCGTGGCTCGCAGAATAAATTTCGCGCATGTGATGACCATCTCTTTAGCATGTCCCTCCAGTGGGACATGTTAGAGGTCTACATGGACAGGAATTTGCAGGCACGGGCTCAGCACGGCCCAGTGTGGGTATTAAAAGTTTCACCCGAGCCCGGCCCGTTTATATTTTCATAGTTTACGGCCAGGCCCTGCTCATACAAAAAATCAGTGAAAAAACATAAGTATTAATTGTATAATTTTACAGTATACTTAAAATTATTATGTGTTCACCAGCCAGAAAATAGCAGCATTAATAATTGCTTAGACATTTAAAACTTTTCAACATTCAAATAAAGATTCATAAAACTTGATGTAGTTTAGAATTTTAAAAAAAGTTGGTTAAAAAATTCTAACTATAAAAAAAGTAGGTTTTGAAATACGAGGGTCATCGTAAAAACGAGTTTTCCACATCATTTAAAAAGAAACAAAACATAATTACCCGGAAAGTTGAGTCCAATTGAACTGGATCTTGCTGAAGTACTCGTTGCCCTCATCGTTTTATCACTCTAAAAAAGCGGGAAAAAGATTCTAAATGGAGGAAACCATCATGAAACATCTGTTTATCTGGAAACTGTGCGCCAGGTGGGTGCCTAATCAACTTACACCTGAACACAAAACCAAACGTAGGAAAGCAGCATTGATGTTTCCGTAGCGATATCATGATGAAGGCAACGAATACCTTAACAAGATTTTTGAGACGTGAGTTGACAACTGTAACAAGTTCCTGGCTCCATTCCCAGTTCACAAACTTGTATGACACTGGACTCAAAAACTTATCCCACGTTGTGACAAGCGTTTTAATTCCGTTGGCTCTAATGTGGAGAAGTAGTTAAAACATTGCTGTATCTTTTGTAATAGTTCTTTTTAGTTAATTATATTTTGTTTCTTTCTAGCCACGGCAAACTTATTTTATGGATGACCTCCGTTTTTTTTCCTTAAATTATTATTCTGATCCAATTTAGCTACTTTCTGACACATTTCTGAATTCATTTCTTTTCGGAAACACATAAAATTGGCAGACGTTCTTATTCAGAAACTATGTAATCGAATGGAATTTTCCATTTTTTGTAGACGACAAAAAAATCTTTGAGAAGATGCTGCCAAAGTTGTCATTTTGAATCGAAATTCAAGACGCAACAGTACTGGGGAGAAGAAAAACTTGTCATCAAGTGATTAGAATAGCTTATAAATCAAAAAGTAATTTATTTAAAAAAAAAAAAAAAAAAAGAGAATGCTATTCGATTTTAAATTACTTCAATCATCAGGCCGCCAATTTTATGCCTTTATAAAGAAAAATGAGTCAGAAAGTATGTCAAATTTCACGTTGTTGATCTGGGAATACGAGGATAACCTTAAGTTGTATTTACAAAGATTATGTTGATATACGTTCATTATCTCTATTAATATTTTTACAGAACATATTCCTTGCCCTCCACATCCTGAGAAAAATTAAAACCAATTCTGTCCTGTCTCGACTGTGTAAAAAATGAAAGCCTTATCTTGGCCCGGTATAAGTCTGCTGAAAAAATTAAGCCCAAATTCAGATGCCATATATCTGTCCGATGCCGATCTATATGCTGGACACTTCGAACATTTCTTTATTGATATTGTCAAACTATTATCAGCTCATGATGCACATTTATGCATATTCTTGTGAAAGTCGCATTCTATCGGCCCAGTAGAGATTTTTATATCGGGCCGGTAAGCCTACTTAATTTTTTTATCGATCCGGAATGGCAGGGTCGTTCAATTTTTTTGTTCGCCAGGTTGTTTAAATTTGTTTAGAGGCCCGATTAATCTATTAATATTTCTCCAAAACATATTGCTTGTCCCACTGTAAATAACTTGATCCAATTTCGTTCTGACTCGACTATGCTTGAAAAAATACAGCACGAATCTTCTTATGAAACTGAGTTTGTGCTCAGATACAATGTGAATGTCTGATTATCTTATCTCTAATCTCGGCATGTTATAATTTCTATAGTGATTTTGTCAAACTAGTATCGGTTTGTAAAACACATTAATAATTGTTATTCTCGCGAAAGTCATAACCAATGAAAATGGTCCATATTTTATCGGCTTCACTTAATTTTTTATGTAGAGCCGTTAATGAATGGATAAATGTGAAATGAATGAATAAATAAAATGAATAAAAAACTAGTCATTGGGGCCCACCGTAATACTTACCCATCATTGATATCATAATATAAAATACGAAAATAAAACGTGTGTGAAATATTTATAAAATACACTGCAATTCCAAAATAAAATTTAATCGTATATAATTAAATTTTTTAATATATATAGTAATGCTCTATGAATCCCTTGGGGACAAGCGATACATATACGTGCCACAAATAGACTTAAGAATCCTTGTTTATTCCCACCAGCAAAATTTTACAGTAAAATTTGCCTTATTTAATTGGATCTTTTCCTCCCATTTAATGAGGCACAAATTTATGTTTAAAAAATTGTTGACAAACATTAAAAGTTTCGTAAAAGGCTCCCGTCGCGAAGGAGTTAATGAATTGCTGAAGAACCAATTTTGACAAATTATATAAAACGCCAAGCTACTCAAGTAGTAAGGAATTGTGTTAAAGAAACATCCTTATAACGCCAAAAATTATAATCATGTTAACTAACAGTTTACTGCATTGTATTAAGGGTCACATTTTCAATTAAAATACATCTTTGAATTGAAATTTGAATGAAATACAGGGTCATGAAAAATCGAAGAATGTGGAAAAATAGGATTACAAATATCTCGGCAACTAATAATCCGCTCGATTTCATTCTTTATGCAAAAATTGTGTTATTTTATTGCTTTTTACATCCACTCATTAAAATAGAAAATTTCGAAAAACCTTATATACCTTTCATCTGAACGAATTTTTGGAGAGTCTGAAAAAAATAGTCTTCGAATAATCGAGGTTAGTGAAATTAAATAGGCTTCGTTCCATTCTTACATACTAAGAACATACAAGGTTTCAAGTCTCTATCTCAACTTGTTCGGGAGATAGAGCAGTTACAGGCACATAGAGGGGCGGCAAATTTTTTTTCTGGAAATAAAAATGTTTTTCAGAATCTCCAGTATCTGAAACGTGTATCCATAAAAAAAAAATTTTTTTCGATTTTCAAAACGATTGCAAGATTTATCCTATGATACCTATAATGGGTAAATAAAAAAAATTCAATTTTGATTTAAAATTATAAATTTTAATTTAAAAATTTTAAATATTAAGCATGTTTAAAAATCGATATATTTTCTAAAAAATGTAATTCTTTTTTAATTTCTTAAAAAGTTTTGAATTCTATAGAAAAAAAAATGAAATCATCTTTGCTATTTACAAAAATATTTATTTTTGAAAAGATATCTTTTTTTTTTAAAAAAATAGTATTTTTCATGTTTTTTGCTACAAGATTCATTGAAAATATGGACTGGAAATAATTTAAAAAAAAAAAATCCCTAATAATAATAATAATAAGAATAACAATAATAAATCACAAAGACAGTTGGATATATTATTGAAAATCATGGTGAAAATTTTCAGGACTTTTCTAGCTTCAAATCTTCATTGTATTATATATACTAATGAAAATGAATTTGCAAATATATAAAGAAAATATATGTTGCCAAACACAGAAAATAAAGAATTTAAATAGACATTTAAGCCGATTCTTGAAAAGATATATATTTTCTTCGTTGCATAACAACAAAAAACTTTCTGACATATTTCCTAAGTTTTAAACATAAAAACATGACAATTGCAGTCGTGATTATTGAAGAGATTTATGATCAAATGTTTTTTATTTCTATTTTCTGATAAACGAATTAAATCTTAAGGCAGGATACTGTCTCAAGGTGGTAAATTTTTGCCTCACTTGCACTATCACCGCATAGTGGGGCAAAAACCCAAAAAGCTGGCCAAAAGTCAAAAAATGAAGTTACGATTTAGGGAATTTTGATTATATAGTTGGCTAGAATAATGTTTGGAGAGTCAGAATCTGTATTTAAAAAAAGATTTTTGCTTCGCCCTTACAAACAGCATTATTTCAAAAATGATGTTTGAAGGACTATCATTTAGAGCGAACAAAAACAGCAAATCAATAGTTCCTCTAAACAAACGCATGCTACATTTTATCATATTATCCGATTTTAATGATTTGAAATGGATTCACACTATGATAGTGTGTACTTTATTTGCATGTATTACCAAATTTGTACTAAGCACATAAAAATTAATAAATTCATAGTCATTTTTGATAAAATATTGTAGAAAATATTTTATTATTTTGCTTTCAAACATCAAAAAGTTTAAATGTTCCACAGTGTTCCGCAATGAAATTTAATGGAAATAATAACCTGGGCTATTGTCTAATGATTCATGAAACACCAGCTGCCTAAAACTGCCTTTCTGCATTTCACGCATATTTTAGTAATCCCAAGTACAAATGCCACTTTTTTGGGCTCTTCAAAAATTCTGAAATTGAGTACTTCTCACATTAATTTAGCTGATAAATATCTTTCAAATTTTTGAATTATTCAATTGTGTAATAGTTTATTACCTATTATATTGTAAATAACTACTATAATCATAAGTTTAAATTAATTTGATAATTAAGCTTAGTAATGAAAAATAAATGAAAATAATTCTCTATTGTTGATCCGATAGAATAACATTTTCTTATCTTTATAGGTAGTAATTTTGTTTGTTCTATTGTAATTAGAAGAATTATTTTGTCAATGGCAATATTTGCTAGATCAAACTACTGAGAATATTGTATTTCATTAATGCGAGTAAAAATCATTATGAATATGACTTTTACCTACATTAGCAATTTCGATTTGGTTTGCAAATAAGGATGTGATTGCAAATTTATTCTAAGTACATTTAAACAAATATTTCTGCATGAAGATGGCAGGAGGTTTTAATATATTTTTCACTTTTCTCATGCTACTAGAATGCATAAATATTGCGAATAAATCATGAATCGTCAATTAGAAAATTCCGAGATCTTCATTTCACTGATTTTATCGGGCCAATCAAGATCCATTTTCTTTTTCAAGAACTAAGGAAGCTAATGTCAATGAATGGGATTGTATTAAACACTAGGAGAATTAACTTACTTCTTTTAATACAATCATTGATACAGAAGAAATAGTCTCTTAACAACGAATTAGTATAATACTCAACGTTGCTACCTATGTCAGGCAATATCAAAATAGGTTCTTACCGATATGACATTTTAAAATTAAATTGGATAGAGATAATTTGGAATTCAGAATAGCTACGTTACATGCTAAGATGTTTTGAGAGGGCTTCCACATGGCAGACAAACTGCACAGAAAAAAATGGAAAGCTCGTACTCTGCATGAAATGAAGAACACTGAAATCGCAAAAAAAATTACGCAAAAAATATTTCATTTACAATTAAGACTTCTCGTCAAGAAATCAAATCCCAGATTTGGAAGCACAAATGACGGCAATATAATTCAACCATTCTTTGAAACTCAACTATTTGTGCTTCTCTAACAAGCGTATACGAAGATTTGATTAAACGATTCTATGTCATAAGTAATTTCTTGTTGCCATTTCATTTATTTGATATATTTCAAAGATTTTTCTTTACAAACAGCTTGTAGATTTGAACTACATCCCTGGTTCTGTATGCCTACTTCAGAACACAAACTACTTATTAATGAGAAATAACATTATCTTCATTACTGCTTATTTGTCAAATGCCATAAGATACTCAAGAATCATGCAACAAACTGATGAAAAGGCATCGAGAAGATTTATGACAAACATGCAGTAGCGCCAAAATAAAAAAATATATATATATTTACGCCTTTTAATGTCATCAGATTCTTTCATTTCCAATTTAGGTAAGTTATCGCAAAACAAATTAAAATCATTGATCCTAAGAGTCACAGGATCTTCTAATGCCGCCAACAAGTTTTGCTAACTATTTCGACACCTTGACGTCTGAAGAATCTTTTTATTATATTACAGTTGATTCTAAAGGTGAATCTCTGGAATATATTTCCATTTTTATTTTAATAATATAAAAATTAAACAGTCTAATATTTTACTTTCCATTAATTAATTTCGATTAAATATGTCTTGGTTCCTTCAAAATTTCTTTTTAAGTTTAGCCTCGAAATTTTAAATATTATTTAAATCTAATTGTTTTTACTTTTAATTTGTCATTTTATTTATTTATTTATTTTTAAAGTTTAACTTTTGAATCCTAATTAGCATCCTGAAAAGTTTAAGAAATTTTATACAAATTGAATAATTTTCGAGACATTTTAATTTTTGTTCGGCCATATTGTATCCGCCATTTTTTTTTTTTAATTTTGTATTTTTACTTAGCATCCTCAAAAACACCTGTATACGAATTTTCGTACAATTTGAATAACATTTTCATATTTTGGCCAGCTTTTTGGGATTTTGCCCCACTGTGCACCGCCCAGAAATTCAGTTCGAAATGCCAAATTGACAATATCTTCTAAAAGTATTTCTGAGTTTATTGAAAAGTGGAAAATACTATTCAGTTATAAAATTGAAAATAAGAGCACCTGTTCGAATAAAAAAAAGTGTGAAAAAATGCAATTTGGATCTAAGAGTTAGCTTGAAAAAGCAATTTTTTATAATATTTAGCAATGATAAAAAATTTTGTTTGTAGGTTTTTTAAAAATAAGATCAATAATAAAGTATTATCAACTTAACAAAAGTTATTTTTGGGCTTCTTATAAAATAATAAGGTAATCTTGAGTTGTATTTTATATCATTTCATATTTTTGCTTCATGCGCTAATTATAAAATGATATTTTATGCCAGCGGGAAACAGGGTTCTCGGATTTTACGCACCCCCTTCCCCCCAAGAAAATCATAGAACAACCATATTTTTAGATCCTCAAAACATTGACCTAATGCATTTTGAATGGTTAATACTGCCACTGTAACATATAATAACACAAAAGTTTTTTTTTTTTTTTTTTTAATAAGTTGCAATTTTATCCTTCCTCATCATGGACGATTACTTTGACATTTTAATAGTTTCTTTCTAACTTTTCCTTCAACATCTTAATACAACATACACTGATTTTAATCATTATTTTAGATTTTATCAAATTGCTATACAAAATCAATTTACTTATTTTATTCGCTCCTTCATTACATTGATAGCATGAAATCCTAATCCTATAAATATTCTAGTTTAAGTTATATCTTTAGTAATTGTTAATAGTTACAAAAGCTAAATTTATATTGATCCGGGTCGACATCGTACACTTAGTTTCAAATTCTTTTTTTTTTATAATATATATAAAAACAAACAAAATTTTAATTGGCGCCGACTTTGCCTTTCATTCTGGTGTCCGAGGCACAAGTCCCCTTAACAATTGCTAGGGAAATTGATTGCCGTTTGCAATTATCGGTGAGGGTACAGTTTCACACTGAAAAGATTTTTAAGCAAAAACTAAGCTATTTAAATGACACAAGGCATAGAGGTGTATTTGGTGCAGTTTTCCTTTTGAATTTTCCGGTTGTGAGCCATTTTTATGTAAATTTAATATACATATATATGCATTTTTGTATGTAAAGACAAACAAAATTTTCATTTGGCGCCCCCTTTTGCCTTTCATTCTGGTGTTCGAGGCACATGCTCCCTCTGCACCCCTATGGAATGTTTGGCATTTGGAAATTATCGGTGAGATACAGTTTCACATACAGCTCATATTCAAAATATTAGAATAATTGAGAAAAAGTAATAAGAAAAAATTATTTGTCATTTATTTTTTATACTAAGTAAATGCAATTACATTTCTTATAAATTAAATCTGGAATGTTTAGATAAGATTTTAACATTTATAAAATATAAAATACAGCACAATAAATTAGGTATACAGCTTCCTTAAACACACCAGAATATTAGAATAAAATTTAGATTGGTTCAAAATATTAGAATATTTTATTTTACGCAACAATATTACCTTATGAATATGAAGTAAATGGTAGTTAATATTTTGTAGCATCCCCTTTAGCTTTCATAACAGCGTACAATCGATCTTGCATACTATATACAAGGTGTTTACAAACATTTCTATCAATATTAGCCCCAATAGACTTTATACGTGCCACTAACTCAGTTTTACTTGAAGGAGGATTTTCTTGAAGTTTTTTCTTCATTATACACCATACGTTTTCGATGGGAATAAGATCTGGTGAATTTGGTGGCCAAGGAAGTACCTTAATGTTGCGTTGGCGGAACCAATTCTTAGTTGACACCGAGGTATGCGGGACGCTAAGTCTTGTTGAAAGATGAAATCATCTTCAAATAAATTTTCTGATGATGGAATCATGTAATATTCTAAAATTTCTTGATATATCAGAGAGTTAACCTTTTCGTAGACGATGCATAACTTTCCAGGTCCTTCTGCACTCATACAACCCCAAACCATGACACTAGCAGCAAATTTTACGGAACGTTTAAGGCATTCTTTATCAAATGCTTCTTGCTTCATTCTCCAAACTCGAATACCTTGATTACCATATGAAACACAAAACATACTTTCATCACTAAATAATATATTTTTCCAATCTTCATTGCTTCATAAACGTCTTGATTTACATCAATTCAATCTTATACGCTTTTGTCTTGCAGTCATGAGAGGTTTTGTTTTCGGTACACGAGATTCAAATTTAAATTTATAGAGACGTCTTAATGTTGTCGATGTAGAAACTTCAACTCCTTCTTCTTTCCATTTTCGGTGCAAGAATCGCACACTTTTAAAACGGTTTTTCTTAACTATACGCTTCAGTTTCCTGTCATCTCTAGCAGATGTTTTTGGTTTTCGGCGATTATTTTGAAATTTTCCAATTTTTGAATATTGTGTTAGTATTTTACTAACGCTCGATTGCGAACAATGTAAATAATTCGCTATAAAACATTGATTTTTACCGTGCTGATACAAATCAACCATACGAAGTTTAGTAGATACAGGAATATCACTCACACGGCCCATTTTAAGACGAAAAAGAAACAAACTGCAAAAAAGAATACTGATTTTAAATAAAATAGTCTGAATTTAATCAATGATGCCACCAGTTAAGAATTGGTAATAATTAAAGGAGAATCAATGTGAAATATTCTAATATTTTGAACCACTTGAATAAATATGCTAATATTTTGACTTTTCAAAATAATTTTTTTTGCAATTAATCTTTTCAAAAATGATATTAAATTTAAGATAACAAGTAAGTTTAATCAACAATAAGTTCTTAATAAAAATATCGTTTGCATATTTTCATTAAAAGACATTAAATTACCAAACGATATTTTCAATTTCTTAAAAAAAGGTAATTATTCTAATATTTTGAATATGAGCTGTAGAAGAGAGTTTTGAGTACAGACTGATTTGTTTAAATGGCAGAAGGCATAGAGATGCATTTGATTTAGTTTTCCCTTTTAATTTTCTGGCTATGAGACATTTTTACCAATTCCATACTTATATATTTTTGTATGTTAAGACAAACCAAATCTTTATTTGGCACCCCCTTGGCCTTTTGTTTTGGCGTCCGAGACGCATGCCCCCTCTGCAACTCCTAGGGAGTTGCTTGGCTTTTCGCAATTATCAATGAAGTACAGCTTCATATAAAAAAGGGGTTTTAGAACAGAGACTAACCTATTTAAATGACAGAAGGCATAGAGATGCTTTAGTACAGTTTCCCTTTCAAATTTTCTGGCTGTGAGACATTCTTATGCAAATTCCATACATATACATTTTTGTATGTCAAGACAAACAAAATCTTCATTTGGCACCCCCTTCGCATTTTGTTTTGGCGTCTGAGATACATGCCCTTTCTTCAGCCCATATGGAAATCACTTGCATTTTGGTAATTATCGGTGAGGTACAGTTTCACACAGAAGAGGGTTTTTAAGTTGCGTATAACCCACTTAAATCTAATAGGGCATACAGATGCATTTGGTAAGTTATCCTTTTGAATTTTCGGGCTGTGAAGACATTTTTATGCAAATTCAGTATATACACAAATATGGGAAATCTCCTCCACTATTAGATCTGCATATTATTTTCTACGCATCGCAACTCTGATGAACAGGCTCTCAGTGAGGCAGACGATTTTGAAGAAACTATTAATTCCTAAGAAGCCAGACGATTTAAGCGGTAGAAAAAAGAACTGAACGGAAGAAAGGAGAATGGAATGTTTTTAGTTTGAAGTTGGTGTAAAAAGAACGTAAGATGAAGACGAGGTCCCGTATAAGATGTAATTGATTAATTAGAGTTATGATTGTTTGCTTTGTAAATAGTCTTATGTAAATATCTTTTTTGTAAATATTAACGTTTAATATAAGTCATTTAAAAGTTTAAAAACGGTGTCAGAATTTAATTTACCTCCGAGTTTATTTACTTATGTGTTCAAAAGAACTTTTTAAAGAAGAATCTCCATAAATTTTGGTCTCAGTAAGCGAGATACAGACGCACGCCCACAGAGATGGAAATATATTTTTTTTAATATCTTGGAAGCCGATATTTTTTAGAACTGTGATGGAATGTCAAGCCTACAAAGCTATTTCAGAAGAGGTATAAATTTGCGACGAAAGTGCTATCAAAGTGTGTGAAGCTGAGCATCTGATTATGAAGTGAGTTTACTATTTCATTTTTCTTTTCAATAATGGAAAAATTAGTTGATTTAAAGGAATTAGAGTTTTCTTTGAAAACTGAAAAATCAGCTAGTATTAAGATATTGCACAAATTAATTTTTGGAGAAATCGGTGACAGAAATAATCGACGTAGAATTCGGAATTTTACTGGGTTTACGTTTGAAGTAGATTCCGATGAATATCAAACTAAATTCAAAGAAATTAAAGATAATTTTTCTGTTAACGACTTAATTACCATTTGCAATGTTTTGTGTATAAATAATTCGGGAACTTTTGATGAAATTGCTGCCAGAATAATTTCTAGTTTATGTGATTTTAATATTTTAAAAATTAATATGATAGCCGATGTAGGTACTCTTAGTGATGACGAAAGTGTCGATGAATTTAATGATGATTTACAAGATAAAACTAAAAATATTTCAACTGTTTTTGAGAATAATATGAGAAATGATTCTGGTAGTTCTAATTGTGAAAGTAATGAAAATCAGAAAATTCTGATTCCTGATTATGTTATTAAACCAAGCATTTCTATTAATGATATTGAAAGTATGATTACAATGTTTGAAGGTACTCAAGTACAAAATATTAATAAATGGATTGCCGATTTTGAAGATATTGTTTTATTATTTAACGTTAGTGATTTGCACAAATTGATTTTGGCTAAACGCCGTATGACAGGCAAAGCAAAATTATTTCTTGAAAGTGAAACAAATATTAATTCGTGGTCTAAATTAAAAGCCCTACTCATATCTGAATTTGGTCAAGCGTGCAATTCAGCTGAATTACACGAATTGCTGTCCAAAAGAAAAATTAGACCACATGAATCGTTAGATGAATATTTTTTAAATATGAAACAATTATGCTCAAAAGGCAATATTGAAGATTCTGCCCTTATTCAGTATGTAATAAATGGAATTAATGACCCCATTTCTAAAAAATCTTTTTTGTATGGTTGTCCCAATATTGCTGAATTTAAACAAAAATTAAAGATTTATGAAAAAATAAGATCGGAGTATGAAAATGCAAAATTTCATAAATATGAAGGAGCTAAGCCTAAAATTAAATCCGAAGTTGAAGTTAAGAACAAATTTAAGCCTGTAAAGCCAAATATGCGTTGTTTTAATTGTGGCGGGAATAATCATAAGAGTATTAACTGTGTAAATAAAGATAAAGGGCCGCTTTGTTTTGCTTGTAACGCTTATGGTCATAAATCATTTCAATGTAATAAATCTAAAGATACAAGTGTTAAAAATGCTCAGTCACAAGTAAACATTATTACATCCCAAGATTTAATTCTGAAAGAGATAAAGCTTTATTCTTTGCGTTTAATCTCTTTAATAGATACTGGTAGCCAAAAGACTTTGTTAAAGAAAAGTATTTATGATAATTTGAAGAACTTTGTAGAATTAAAACCTACGAGTATCTCTTTGACCGGTCTAGGAAAAGCCTCAATTAAACCAGAAGGTTGTTTCAATTCAGAAATCGAAGTAGATGGTTCAAAATTTAAAGTTACTATTTTTGTCGTTAAGGACAGTTGCATTAATTTCGATTTAATTATTGGCACTGATGTTATTCATCAAGGTACATTAACTATTTCTGAGAATAAAGTGAAACTGTTTAAAGCTGAAGTTCAGTCTAATGACTTTTTAGTTAATATTGTAAATGTTTTGGATGAGCCTAAAATTGATTTAACTCACATTGCTGACAAAAAATTATGTTCAGAGTTATACTCTTTAATTGAAAATTATGTACCAATTAAAACTAAAACAGTAGATGTTAAAATGAAAATTAATTTAACTGACGAAATCCCAGTTTGTTCTTCTCCTCGAAGATTACCGCCATGCGAGAAAAAAATAGTCGAAAACCAAATTGAGGAGTGGCTAGCTCAGGGAATAATTCGAGAAAGTTCTTCTAATTTTTCTTCGCCGGTTGTTTTAGTCAAGAAAAAAAATAACACAATGAGACTTTGTGTTGATTACAGATGTCTTAACAAAAAGACAGTACGTGAGCATTTCCCCTTGCCAGTTATTGATGATGTAATAGACCAATTACATTCTGCCGAAGTATTTACCACCATAGATTTGAAAAACGGTTTCTTTCATGTAGATGTTGAAGAAGACTCGCGGAAATACACCTCCTTTGTTACTCATGAAGGACAATACGAATTTTTGAAATGTCCATTCGGGTTGACCAATAGCCCTAGTGTTTTTCAAAAGTATATTTATAATGTATTTCGAAACCTATTAAAAGATCACATTGTTGTCATTTATATGGATGATTTAATAATACCTGCTAAAAACGAAGCTGAAGGTCTAGAAAAATTAAAACTTGTACTCGAAACTGCATCGGAATATGGATTAGAATTAAATCTTAAAAAATGCAATTTTTTGAAGCGTGAAATTGATTTCTTGGGGTATAGAATCATAAATGGTAAATTGTATCCCTCTCCACTGAAGACTAAAGCAGTAATAAATTTTCCCGAACCAAAGTGTACCAAAGATGTTCAAAGTTATTTAGGATTGACAGGATACTTTCGAAAATTTATAAGAAATTATTCGGTTATAGCTAAACCGTTAAGTGACCTGCTAAGAAAAGATTCAAAATTTAAATTCGATATAGAAGAACAAAGAGCTTTTAATGAACTCAAACGTATTTTGTCGTCAGAACCAGTACTTTTAATTTACAATCCCAAAAGTGCGACCGAAATCCATTGTGATGCCAGTATTGATGGCTATGGAGCTGTTTTAATGCAACAATCTCCAGTAGATAATCAGTTTCATCCAGTTTATTTCGCAAGTAAAAAAACCACCGAAGCTGAACGGAAGTACACTAGTTACGAATTAGAAGTTTTAGCTGTAATTGAAGCCCTGAAAAAGTTTAGAGTATATGTGCTAGGTATCCCATTTAAAATTGTAACCGATTGTAATGCATTTAAAATGACTATGGATAAAAAAGAAATGAGTACAAAAATAGCTAGATGGGCAATAATGTTATCCGTTATTGAACATAGACAGGGTAGCAGTATGAGACATGTCGATGCATTAAGTAGGTATCCTATTTGCATGGTAATCCAAGATAGCTTAACTTTAAAAATTATCCAAGCTCAAGAAACCGATGACCATATTAAAACAATAAAAGAAATCCTAAAGGTGAAATCTTATGATGATTATCTAGTTAAAAATGATGTTCTTTATAAATGTGTTAATGGTAATGATTTATTAGTTGTACCGGAAGACATGCAAATGAATATAATCAAGGCCGCTCACGAAAAAGGTCATTACGCAGTTGCAAGAACAGAGAAAAGTTTAGAAAATGATTTTTACATCCCTAAAATTAAACAAAAAATTGAGAAATGTTTAGCAAATTGTGTTCCCTGTATTTTAGTTAATAGAAAATGTGGTAAACAAGAAGGCTTACTTCACCCAATAGAAAAAGAAGAAGCTCCATTACATACGTACCATGTTGATCACTTAGGTCCATTAGAAAGCACAAATAAATTTACAAACATATCCTTTCGGTCATTGACGCATTCACAAAATTTGTTTGGTTGTATCCCACAAAATCTACCGATGCTGCCGAAGTAATTTCTAAATTAGAAATCCAAAAATCTATCTTTGGAAATCCAGTTCGAATTATATCAGATAAAGGTCCTGCATTTACCTCTAAAGCTTTTGAAGATTATTGCATCAATGAAAATATTAAACATATCCCGATTACCACTGGATTACCCAGGTCTAACGGCCAAGTTGAGCGTCTAAATTCTGTCATAATATCTGTTCTGTCTAAATTGTCTGTCGATAATCCTAAAAAATGGTATACACATGTAAGCAACGTCCAACAGGTGATAAATTCGACTTTTCAGAGAAGTATAAGCACAACTCCTTTTGAATTGATGTTTGGTACTAAAATGAAACTAAAAAATAACATTGAAATTACTAGTCTTCTGAATGCTGAAATACAATCTGATTTTACAAATAATCGCGAAGATATGAGAAAAAGTGCTAAAAAACAGATTTTAAAAGTCCAAGAAGAGAACCGTAAAACTTACAACCTCTGACGAAAGAAAGCTAACAAATTTAAGATTAATGATGTGGTTGCTATAAAACGCACACAACAAGGTCCAGGTTTGAAGTTAAAACCAAAATATTTAGGTCCGTACAAAGTCATAAAAGTAAAAAATAATGACACCTACGATGTAATGAAACTTGGATTCAACGAAGGACCCATGGTCACCAGTACATGTGCAGAGTACATGAAGCCGTGGATGGACGAAGCTTAAAAAAAAAAAAAAGAATTTCACCGATTGTGACACTATACCAACTATGACAAACCTCTGGACTGACAACTAATAGAATTTTAACTTTATTCTCGAAAAGACGTAAGGTAAAAGAAGATGAAAAGACGTATGACAGAAGACGAAAAGACGTAAGATAAAAGAAGACGTAAGAAAGAAAAGACGAAAAGACGTAAGGTAATAGAAGATGAAAAGACGTATGAAAGAAGAAGACGAAAAGACGTAAGATAAAAGAAGATGAAAGGACGTAAGAAAGAGAAGACGAAAAGACGCGAAAAAAAAAATATATGAATTTTTTCAAGAAATAATCTAAGCTTTGATAAACAATTTGAATGATGACTTCTTTTTTTCAATTTAGACTTTGGATGCTGCTGTGTTTTTTTTTCTTTATCTTTTCAGATGATCCAGCTGCTGTTTCCAGCCAACAAGAATACATTCGAGGACGAATGTCTCATCAGTATGGCCGAAATATGGGAAATCTCCTCCACTATTAGATCTGCATATTATTTTCTACGCATTGCAACTCTGATGAACAGGCTCTCAGTGAGGCAGACGATTTTGAAGAAACTATTAATTCCTAAGAAGCCAGACGATTTAAGCGGTAGAAAAAAGAACTGAACGGAAGAAAGGAGAATGGAATGTTTTTAGTTTGAAGTTGGTGTAAAAAGAACGTAATATGAAGACGAGTTCCCGTATAAGATGTAATTGATTAATTAGAGTTATGATTGTTTGCTTTGTAAATAGTCTTATGTAAATATCTTTTTTGTAAATATTAACATTTAATATAAGTCATTTAAAAGTTTAAAAACGGTGTCAGAATTTAATTTACCTCCGAGTTTATTTACTTATGTGTTCAAAAGAACTTTTTAAAGAAGAATCTCCATACATATACATTTTTGTATGTAAAGAGAAACAAATCTTCATTTCGTGCCCCCTTCGCCTTTCGTTTTGGCATCTGAGACATATGCCCCCTCTGCAACCCCGAGGGAAATCAATGAATTTCAGGCTGTGAGACATTTTTATGCAAATTCCGTACATATACATTTTTGTGTGTAAAGACAAACAAAATCTTCATTTGGCACCCCCTTCGCCTTTCGTTTTGGCGTCTGAGACATGTGCCCCCTTTGCAACCCCTAGGGAAATCGCTTGGTTTCAGTCTGTGAGACATTTTTATGCAAATTCCATACATATACATTTTTGTATGTAAAAACAAACAAAATCTTCATTTGGCACCCCCTTCGCCTTTCGTTTTGGTGTTCGAGACACATGCCCTTCGCGTGCCGCATGGGGCACATGCGCCCCCCCCCTTTTTCTTTCTTTCTAACCGATGACCAGGCCCCTATCTGCCGAGTTATCTCAGCTTAATGGGTTAGATACCTGCTAATGGGCGGACGACAGTCTAATTGCAGCGGAGCGGCAATAAACTTAGCTTCGCGTGCCATCACTTCTGCAGTACTTGCTTGTCGTTGAGCATACTTTGTTTCGCCTGTTAATTAAAGGTACATCCTGTTGTTATCTGGTCCTGACTCCCTCCCCCGTTTGTTTATACATACATATGCTGTTTAAAACGGCAAACGGAATTTCATTTGACACTCCCTTCGCATGCCACACAGGGCACATGCGCCCTCCCCCCCCTCTTATATTTGGGCAGGACTCCTTCTCCTGTTGGTTTTTATTGTCTCAGGCAGACTCGACCTCGACCACATCCACAGCATGAGGAAATAAGAAAAAAAAAAAAAAACAAAGCTCAACGATACTCAGGGGTCAGGGAGTGAGATAAAAATGGAACATCCTTCTTGGAACATTTTCATGATAAAAACCGGAGTCAAACAAAACCTTTATTTGGCACCCCTTCCCCCCCTTTGCTTTTTGCTGTATAAGTAGGTCCAGTGCATCTTTCCCCCTTCTGCAATCCTTTAGGGAAATCTTTTGGCTTTTATCAACTATCTGTGCAAAACAGTTTCCCACAGATGAGATGAGTAGAGAATGACCTTTGAAAATGTAAATGCTATTGAATGATTCTAATTTCAAGAACTGACAGAAAGGATAAACATGGCACGCTCAGAATTAGAGAAAAAAAATACCTAAGAGAACAACTTTTTTACATTTTTTATTCATTTACAGTCTTTTATTATAGATGAATCTTTTTATATATGAGTAAATTTTAAAGCATGAGACATTTTTACTCAAATTCAAACTGTATACATATACATTTCTGTATGTAAAGACAAAAAAATCTTCATTTGGCACCCCTACGCTTTCTCTTCTGGTGCCCAGGGCACAGTAGGTTGGGGGGGCACGTGCCCCCCCGTGCCCCCCTGATGCTACACCTATGCCTTTTAGGGGCTACAAGGAGTACGGTACGGCAGTTATGACAGCGTACACGAAAAAGGGTAAGACGACGTCTTCAAAGCACAACAGTGGCCAAAAGTCCAAGCTTGCTGATAGAGATAGATTAGTCTTAAAACCAATAATAGCCCGAAAGCACAAACAATCGTTATCTGAGATAACATTCAAAATAAACAGAATCTCCAGGATCCCATTACAACAAAAACTGTCAAAAAAAGAACTCCATTTTGCGAGCATTTATGGCACAGTGGCAATTCAAAAACTCTTGGTGACAGCAACTAATGCTTTCAAGCGACTCCAATGGGGCAGAGATCACAAACGATGGTCCCCACTAAAGTGGCAGCAGGGATTATGGTCAGATGAATCGTCATTCACCCTATTTCAGATGACCGGTCACATTTATATCTGGAGAACGCCCAGAGAAGCATTAAAACCTGAATGCCTGATGCTGAATTTGAAGCATTCGGGTGGCTCCATTATGGTTTGAGGTTTGATATCTTGGCGCGGTCTTGGGCCACTTGTTATTCTGCATGGGAGGATCAAATCTAATCTCTATCTAACCAGTCTAGGGGATCATGTCCACCTTTTTGTCCAGACTTTATTCCATGGAGAGCGACCGCTTTTTCAAGATGACAATGCCCCTATTCACACTGCTAGGTGTGTTCAAGCTTGATTCGAAGAGCTTCACGATGAAGTGGAACATCTTTCCTGGCCCCCTCAGTCTCTGGATTTGAATATTATTGAACATTTATTGGAAGATTTGGAGTCCAAACTTCGTTCTCAATTTCTTCCTCCATCTAGCCTTTCGAAATTAGAGATCATTCTGCAGGAGTAATGGGTTAATATACTTTTAAATATTGTCCATGACCTTTATACATCTATAAAAGGTCACATTAATCTGTACTTCAGTCAAAGGGTAGTCCAACCCCCAACTAATAAAGATTTTCCATTATTTCACAGGTGTTCATATTATTTTGTCCCTCATCTGTATATATATATATATATATATACAATAGAACCTTGATTAATTACGTTTCTGTTAATCAAGCCATTAATGAAGCCTGATTTTGTTTCCAGGGGCATGTGGCCCTATTGATCATCAAGTGGAATATGTTATCAGACATTTACATCCCCAAACTACTTGGTTGGTGACAGTGTGGAGGATTTCCTTTTTAAATTTATTAAGCTGTTAAACATAACTTTATAAATTTATTTTTATCATTTTTAAAAAATGTTCTATTGTTTTTTATTCTAAAAGATGTTAAATTTACCAGCATGGCAAGTTTTTATGTACAGTTTCTATTAACAGAGATTTCTGATGTCTGAGGTAGTAGCGGTTCCAACTAGCGTGGATAATCGAGATTGCATTGTATATATAGATAACTGTGAACCTAACATTAGACGAGGAAAAGACAGACCAAGTATGAGTTGGAGACTATAATCAAAGAGTCATTGAAGTACTATGAATTAAGTTATGATATTTTCAGGACAGAAAGAAATGGAAAAAAAAAATGAACAGATTTTTTCTGGTCAAGGAAATTCATGATTGAGTGAAAAATTCCTAAGGAAAATCAAAATATTATTTTGAAGTACTAATTAATGCATTGGTTTTTCTTCAAAAATTGCATGAATGTAAATCATGAGTATAAAATATAAAGGAAGTATGTGCAAAACACACAAATAAATACAGGGTCTAAAAACACATAAAAATATTCATTATGTTAAAAAAAAAAATAGTAATGCAAATCTGATTAATTTTATTTGTAATCTTAGTTAGTATTGTATAATATGTGCTATCCTTTGTGTAATACAGGTATTGCTATAGTGGGTTGAGGAAGAAATTGAAACTTGCTCCTCCATCAGTTCCTGATCTTCAAAGAGAAAAAGAGAATTCTTCTGTAAGTCATTCTGTAACTTGTTTTCCTGATAAAATATAATTAAATTAGTTGTATTCACAAAAACTATTTATTTTTCAGATTGGTTTTAAAAAGAATAAAAGAAAACTGATTTATAAATCAATGTAGCAATTTTTAAAAACATTGCCATTGTTATCTATACATTTAAAGCATAAATAAGTATTCGGAAGGTTTTATAAAACCGTAAAGGTTAAAAAGTATATATATATATATTTTAATTTTTTTTCTTTTTTTTATTATTAATGATGCATATTTGTTTCTCACTCTTTCTCAATCAGAATGCATAGATATCTGAAATGACTGGCTGACATTTCATTCACTAGCTTCATGAGCAAGAACATTATTCAGTAACTGCTAGTAACTGTGATTTCAGGATCACATCATTCGCCATGACTAGATTGTTTTGTGACATCATATTTTGTAGCCAATGGCATTTCAGATATAATTTTATGTTTACAGATTGGCAACATATTTATACAAAATAACTATTTAAATTGTTTATAAATGTCTGAAATGTACAATATCATTTGCTTTTTCTCCTTGTTGAAATATTTGCACATTTGTCATTATGTAGCTAGAATAATATCATATTTTGTGCGTCTCATCTCATTTCGTATTTAATAAATCCTCATTTTAAATGGGACTGTCGTTTTCAATAAAGTTTTCCACACAACACTGCATACTCTGCTCAGTCATACGTTTTAAATGACTGGCTACTGTAATAATAATTTTTAAAAAGATCAAAACGGAAACAACACTGACAAAAAACTATCTTGTTGGTGAGATAAATCGTGATAAAATTGAATTTGGAAAGAAAAGCAAAATTTTCAAGTCACCTTCTAACAATCTTTATTATCTCATCATATTGTTGTATTTTTAGGAAAATGCCAATATATCAAACACAGAAGAATGTTTTTCTATGTTCTAACACCATTTAATACCACAGGCGCAGCCAGCCTTTTGAACGGGGGGGTGCCCAAATTTTTTAACCTGAACATGTTGGGTACAAACAATATCTTATGTAATAAAACCTAATAAAACAGAACCCCATAAAAGTATCAAGTTTCCGTTTTAGACAGGTTTTTATTCGCTGAAGGTATAATTGTATGGTACTTTTTTTTAAAACAGACCCAAACGCAATTTTTCAGAAGGATGAGATGTTGCTCAAAAATAAATCTAATGGATAAGAAAAAGATATATAAACACAGATAAAACATGGTAGATATAAAACAAAGATATTCGTAAACATAAATCTGTAAGTATCACAAATTTTCATTTCAAACAGCAATGAAATACTAAAATAAATAAACACGGTTTTATTTCTCCCGTCATTTTGATCAAAGTAGCAATAGAGTAACTTGTAAAGGTAATAAGTACGCAATTTAAAGTGGAAAAGAGTTCTTTCAATCTTTCTACACATGAATAAATAAATTTTTTCAAAAAAAAAAAAAAAAAAAGAGCCCGTTTTTTCTTTATAACATGTTCTTTTAAAAAATGTCAAAATATGGCCGCAAAAAACGAAATTTAACCAACCAACAGACCATTCTCCATTAGAGATAAGTTCGGGCTCGTTTTCTGGGACCCGGGTCTGCCCGAGATCGACGGTTTTAAATCCGAGCCCGAAAAATTTTTTGTTACCAGACCTCGAGCCCGATACCAAAAATATACAAAACAAAATTGTATGGTATTTATGGTATTAAAAATTTATTATGTTAATTATTTATTTTTGTTAATTATTATTGTATTATAAATTTATTATTATAGTATTAAAAATTTCTTACACAGATAAAATTGTTAAATGAAAATTTAAATACAATCTTATCAAAATCCATATTAAATAAAAATACAGTTGACTCTTAAAATTAATCTCAAATTTTTCCCTAATTTAAAAAGTAAATTTCATGTACATGTTTGTGACTTATGAATAAATGCATGAAATTTTCAGAAATTACTATTTGTAATCTGGCGAATCGAACAACGTTTTTTAACTTTCTGCAAAAAATGCACATCTTTAATTATAACCTATTCCTTTCTCATAACAATCTTCCGTGATTGGTAGGTGCCTGAAAATCAACGTAAAATTTAAAAAATGGCTTTATTATCTTAAAGGTCCGATGCTTTTATAGGAAAAGAGGAAACACTGAACAATTGCTTTATATCAGAATAACATAATAATTATTTTTACTTACGCAGGAAAGTTGACTTCGAAAATGTATATCGTCCTCAGCATGAACAGACTTCGTGTTGACAAATAGATAGAATAACCACTAATTTTCATATGAAAAACGACTATGACTCGTGCACAATAGAAGATTAAACAATTTGCAAACCTCCAGCTAATTTTCGTCTATTAATAACAGAAGAAAGTACTATCTTCACGTTATGTAACTAAATAATAAATAAACAAGTAAACGGTCCTATTAAAAAATATATGCTAACGAAAAGCCAACAAAAAGCAAATTTATATCTGTGTTTATTTTGATTGGCGCCATTCAGTAGGTCGTCGTCGGAAATTATGTAGACATAAATCTGTAATTATCACAAATTTTCATTTGAAATAGCAAAGAAATGCTAAAATAAATAAACAGTACTTCAGTTCCCCATCATTTTGATCTAAATGACTTATTTGAAAAGGAATAAGTACCCAATTTTAAATGGAAAATTTTTTTTTCAATCTTTTTTACGCATGAATAAATATAATTTTTTGGTTTCAGAGAAAATGAGCCCGAGCCCGAAGATTAGAATAAAAATTGAGCCCGAGACCATATCAGGCCCGGGCTGAACCCATCTTATCTCTATTCCCCATATTAATTTGAATTTTGCATATCATTATTTCTGATTTTCAAAGGAAGCAGATTTGTGAGACCCCTCCGTTCCCCAGGCTAATCACACGGTGGAATTATCATTTCACATCTGTATTTCCTTTCATTTTTTTTTCTATTTAGATTTTAGTTTACAAAAGCAAAGATATAAATAGTTTCTATCCTTGTCGAGAATTTGTGCTAATTTTTTAAAGAATTGCAAAAACATGCATGAGAAAGAACGGCATTAAAAAAACTTCCATAAACAACAACAAAAAAAAGAATGTGGGTCTTTTATTATATTTCAAAACATAGACTTTTAGTTTTGAGAAACTGATTGAACTAACTTGGTTTTCAATTTTCTTCTTTTTTTTTTTTCTTTTATAAATTTCGATTTTTCAAAATAATCAAGCTTGGGTCTGCGTGAGCGGGGGGGTGCCCGGGCACCCAGGGCACCCCCCCCCCTGGCTACGTGCATGAATACATTCATTGAGAAGCAATTTATTTAATATTAACAAAATCCACGACTTTGCATGCATGATTGTTGAAATATGCTAAGTATATTGATATGCCTTTTAACAAAATGAAATGGGAAATTATACTGCTGCAGATAATTTAAATACTACTTGTTAAGTCAAATTTTAGGGGAACTGTATTCATGAGCCACATTATGAGCACGTGAGATTTGAATTGATGAGGAAACCTTCATTCAATTTATTTGCAAGCACTCCCTTCCAAAAGACAAATGCAATGCAATCTACTTGAAAATTCTGTTCACTAGTATCATATGGAAAAAGAACTTTTAGAATAAGTTCAGTAGTTCCAAAATCTATTTCTTAAAAAAAAAAAAAAAAAAAAAATTTTAGAATATTAATATATTTTGATTCACATAAAAATCACAGTGCAGTTAAGTATTAATTGTTATACATTGGTTTTGTTCATTGGTTTGTTTATTATTTTTGTACTATGAAGAGCTAAATATCAAGTAACTTAGTTGGCAATAATGTTTCCTTATTATTACCACTTTTATTATAGCAGTTCAGGACACTTATGTTTTATCTCAATGCTCATAAAAGTTGTATCTAAACTTGACATGACAATAATTAATTAATTTACATTAAAAGATAAAAATACTGTGCACAGTTGCATGTTAAAAGTTATCTATATGCCTACCTTAAAGTTTCTAGGCTCAAAACTGTAGAGAAAATATAACTATACAACTTTTTTCTCTCTCCAATTTTCGCCAATTTAAAATTCGAATTGTTTATTTTATTTTTTTTATTTTTTTATTTGGGAGCATAATATCTGTATAGTAATATGTATAGCAAAGTTAAAATTTCTCTTCTGATCTTATAGTTTCATAATAATCATGGTTATAAAAAAGTTTTCAACCATTTTATCCTTTTAAATCTTGAATATTTTAACTATCATTCTTAGCCAAAATTTACACTTTAAAAGTAACCGTCACATTAAATTTCATAGTTTTATCATCAACAGATGCAAAGAAATGAGAATTTCATAATATTTTTTGCTCTTCTACCCATTTGAGGGCTGTTTATAGTGATAAAATAGAGCTTATTTTTTAATCAGAGTTTGTCATCAATATTAACCTGATAGAAGATTTGAAATCAGTAGTTCAAAAGTAATCATGAATTTAGAAAGTTTCTTCTTGAAATCTGAAGAGGTTAACCCTTTAAATTTCAAAATATTAGAAACTGTTCTAAGTGTGCATGTACATTTTAAAAATAACTGCTATATCGAACTTCATGCTTCTAACCTTCACAATTCCAAAGAAGTCACAATTTTTAGAACATTTTCAGTTAATTTTACACTTTTGATTTTTATGATTTTTACAACCACTTGTAGCGAGCATTTAATTCTTCAAGGTAGCCACCATTTCAAATTTTATGTTTCTGTCTTTAACATATTTAAATAAATCATAATTTTAGAACATTTGATTCTCTTGCACCTCTTTGAGGGCACTTGTACAAAGATTAAAAAAAAAAAAAAGCCTAATAGTGAAAATTTACCAGATTTATTCTAAAATAATTTTTAAATTTTGTTCAGTAATTCTAAAGTTATTTGCTCATTTCATTATTTTAAAATTTTAATTTTATAGTTTTGTGTATACATTTATGGAAAATAAAATCCATCCCAAATTAAATGTTTCAAACTCCCATAATTCCAAATACATTCTAATTAAGAACATTTTTAGAATGTTTTCTGTTTACTTCACACTCTTTTAAATTTCTAATATTTTAAAAAAGCATTCTTATTGACTATTTACATTTTAAATGTAACTATCATGATAAATATCATTTATATTTCCAAGAGTTTTGCAAAAATCTCAATTTTAAAGTAATATTTGTTCCTACACATGAGCATTTACATCTTAAACAATTTTTTCATTTAAAAAAAGTTAAAAATTCTTTAAAAATGAAAAAAAAAATTCTTCTTTAGCTGCAAAGCTGCATGCAGTTTGAAATATGAATTAAGTGGTTTGAATCATGTGCAATAATCCAATTCATAGTATTTCTTTTATCATTTTTATAATGTTTTTTAACATTTTTTATTTTTTAAATTTTAGTTATCTGAGCCAGTTTTTTGGTGCTTTTTTTATTACTTAGTATTTTATCATGCATTTAGGGGGTTATACATGGCTCCTGGCATAATGCATGATTATTTTTCTTGTAGGCTTTAGAGGAGAATGTTTGCGATGAAGTGACATCTGCAGCTTGCCATCTCCTCTTTGAGTGGGCAGAAAAATTGCTGGGGATTAAATTCTCTTCTCTGAAAGATTTAGCAACTCATCTCTTACAGAATATGTATGTGGATAACAGATCTGTTGCTGCATTTACTGTTCTTTTAGATGCCTCACCTCAACTCTTGAGTAAAGGTATTTATGTGTAGGCAGAATGTTCATTCTATGATACAGTAAACTTCATATCATTTGACCCTCATAGGTCTCTCTAACGCAGTGATTCCCGACCTTTTATTCTCCATGCTTCACACAAGTATCTGTAAAAGCACCATGCTCTCACCCTCACTCCATATTTTATGTCTCTTAATACCTAAGTAGTTGGAAATTGCACATCAAGTGTAGCAAATTGGGTGTGTTTGTACCATAAAGAAGTTTTAAAAATATTCAGAATTTGTTGTAAAAGTATACAGTACATTGGATACAGTAGAGTTTCTGAAATTTCTTGCGTATCACTTTAAATATTATCTGCTTTTTATTATTCAGGAAGTAACTTGTAGTAAATCTCAGCAACGTATATCAATTTCATAAAATGCGAAACAGTTCAATAGTATTAAAATGTGCCCTAAACAATGTTTCCCCCTATACCATTATGTAATGAAATACTTTTGTGTGGCCCTGTAAATCAATAATAAATATTTTTTGCATCATAGACTGTAAAGAATGTCTACTTTAGTATATACTTCATAGATGCATATCAGTTTTATTATGTTCGAATGAGTGTAAAATCAATTAAATGCACTTGAAACTATTTTTTCCCATTAGCTCTAATGTAATGGAATACTTTTATGTGGCCCTGTAATTGAACTGTGCATCCGATTTTCATAAAATTTGAAATGATTCGACAAAATTGTGCAACAATTATATATTTTAAATTTCAAATGATTTAGTTGGGTAGTTTTTGCTCAGTTATATGTGGACATACGGACAGACTGAATGACAACTATAGATGCTACGTATTTACATAATGATGAATTCACCTAAAAAGTGAATGCTATTAACAAGATAGAAGCGTAATAGAGCCTTAAAAATTATTCATTTCACATTTTTAAACTTATATAAGTTGTGTGATTGTAAATATTATTTCACAAATATGTTCTAAAATAATTATATAATTGCACTGATGTTACATAACTTCCTTTTCTCCCTGAAAGTATTTTGCTGACCTTTTCTAACTCCATTTAATGTTAAAGAAAAGTTTTATACAATCTGCATTTTTATCTTCACGAAATATCTTGAAAAGAGAGACTTATATTTAGTATTAAAATTGCTAACATCCATACATTTTATGATTATTTCTATGAAGAATTGGTGGAGAAAAGCTTTGGGCAGCAAATTTTCATTCTATGGATAACACATGAAGCATTTCAAGGTTCTCATCCTTAATTAATTTTATGTAGCCATTATTCCTCATCACAACACATTTCTCTTGTCTTCCCTTTCCTAATATTGTTAATTATCTTCCATCTATTATCTGATTTTAGAATTTAAAATGACATTATGTAAATTTATCTAATTGCATAGGATGTCTGCAGTAGAGTCATAGTTATTTATTCTCTAAGCATTTTCTCTTCTAATGATATTTAAGTTTCTTAAATTTTATGAAGTTGATAATACCTCAGTAAGATATTTCATTTATTTTTTGGATTAAAAATGTTCAAGACAGCCAGATTTATATGTATATATATATATATACATATATATATATATATACTTTAAGTAGTTTCACATGTAAAATGTACTTTGTTTGACATATAATGAATAGCAGTAGAAAGTTCATTTAGTAAATAATTGAGAGCATTATAAAAAATTGTACAATAAAATCCAGAAAAACTATAAAAATTTCTAATAAATAAGTGATAAAATATCTCAAAAGACTTCTTGTATAGTTATTCTGACATAAATCTTTTTTAATTTCGCTTCTATCTCTCTCTTTAAATACTACAAAAAAAAAAAAAAAAAAAAAAAAAAAAAAAATTCTCCAAAAATAAAAAGAGAAAAGATACTAACGGTGAATAAGTGAATTACAAATTTAGAATTATCCCCTTAAAAAGTCAAATTGCCCCAGCATTAGGGCATGTTTGGAACTGTTGCTTTAGAGGTATGTCAGATAATTGTATCATATTTTCAGTACCTTTCTATAAGAATATAAACAATACATGTAAGTAAAAATTACTATAAGAAAAAATAAAAATCATTAACATAATTAAAATATTTAAGAAAAAATAACTTTAAGATATTTTTGTCTTTTTGTTTCTTGACATTCTCAGTTATACTAAAATATAATTAAAGAAAAAGCATAGTAATGACATTTTTCTGTCTTTATCAATCTTTTTTTTTTTTTTTTCTTTGGATGACTTAAACATTAACTGCTTATTTTTCTTTGAATTTTTTCATAATTGTAGCCTTTTCACTTAAGGTTGGTCAGTCAACTCTCTAATTCCTGTCACTTATAGACATAGAAAGAATACATTTATGTGATTTAAAATATTTCCTCAGGAAATTAATATTTTTAACTTTGTAAAGAATTCGTCTTTACAGATTTAATTGTGTTTTAATGAAAACTTCGGTTAATAAAAGGAACCTATCTAAAACTACCTAGATGTGAAATAAGCCCAGTAGTGAGAAGTTTATTTCTTACAGGTTGCAGTTTGAAAAAAACAATCATCCATCTTTAAGAATAAAAAGATCTTCCATATTGTAAACTACAGAGAAATTTTGAAATCTTTCTACACAAGCAATGAGAAATTTTCTAATATTAAGGTTATCACTTTTAGGTTCTGCTGCTAGTGAAGGCGGCATTAAGAAGACTGAAGCCCAATTTCATCTTCAGCGGAAACTTCAAGAGAAAGAGCTTATAAAAGAGCAGAAACGTAAACTTCAAGAGCAACGTTCCAACATTCTGAGTGTGAGCAAAAGCAAAGGAATCCCTAGTAAGAAAAGGGTTGTCAAATCTCGGAAAGCTCGATTTTCACCTGATGATTTGATTTGTGTAAGTTATTATTGCTGTTATTTATCTTGCTTACAAGATGAATACATAATTTTTTATGTTAAACCCTTTTTAAAATATTTTGCTAATATGATCCTTTTTGTTGTTGTTCTATCTTCAACAGAAGAAAGTATTGTAATCTAAATTTTTTTCGATGTTTGGTTAGCAAGCAGGTCCTTCTTCAATTTTAAAATGTTCCACTGGAAAGGATCACTATAATACAGTCAAACCTTGTTAACATGAACCTCAAGGGAATTCAAAATTTTGTTCATGTTATGAGTATCAAATTTTTGTATTTGTCTTTGTAGAGGACTGCAAAAACAATTCATGTTAAAAGTAATTCAAGTTAAGCGTGTTCATGTTAACAAGGTTTTGACTGTAGTGATTTTTGTGTCATTTTCAATATTGTGCCATCGAAAATGTATGAAGTTATACATAGAATTGAAACAAATCTTTTTGTGCATATTTTTGCCATAGTTAGCAGAGATCCTCCTTGAATTTGAAAAATTCTGCCGGAAGGGAGCACTATAATAGCAACGTCTGTGCCTTTTCATTATTGTACCATTAAAAAAAAATCTATGAAGTTACGCATAGAACTGAAATAAATTTTTTGGTATGTCTTTGGCTATGACAAGCAAAGTCTTCCCTTAAAATGAAAAAAAAAAAAAAAAAAAAAAAATTGTCAGAAGGGGGTGCTGTAAAAGCGATTTCTGTACTATTTCCATTATTGTACCATGAAAAAGTGTATAAAGTTATGCATGGGAATGAATCAAATTGTTTGTGTATATTTTTGCCTATGGCCATCAGATCTTCCTAGAATTTGGAAATATTCCATGGGAAAGGAATGCTGTAATAGTGATTTTTGTATCATTTCCTCGATTTTTCTTTTTTCTGTTGTCCATTGGCACATGCAGAGATGGCAACTCCTCTAAGCCGACTACAGTAGAGCGCCGATTATCCGAACACGTCGGGACCGACCCTAGTTCGGATAAGCAAAAGTTCGAATAATTGGACAGACAATTTAAAGGATATCCCTATCTATACAAAAACCTTCACACTTTATCCAGGCTTAGGACTGGCAACACTGTTAGTGCTGGCGTGTTTAAAAATGTTTTTTTTTTGCCTTTTTTTCATTTTTTAAACTTTTTTTTTTGTCTTTTTTTCATTTTTTAAACTTTTTTTTTGTCTTTTTTTTAAGATTATAATTTAAGTAAAAAAGCTTTTGATTTTTTCTTGCTTCAAAGAAGACATTCTTTTCAATGCTGCCATATCTCTAATGCTTCTTAAATGCATTGCTTGAATAGGATCAGCGTCTTTCTGCCTTTCGAGCCATTTCATAGCTGTTTCCAAGCATTCAAAGGCTTCGCTATGTGATGGACCTGGGTCATTTTCAGAGCATTCATTTTCAATTTCATTTTCATCATTTTAGCCTTCAATCTCAGCCACAATCTCATTGTCATTTAAAATCTGATATCCAGGGTCTTGCATGTCACAATTTATCCACTCATCAATTTCTTTTTCCTCATAATTTAGGATTCTTCCCATCTCTTTTATAGTTTTACACTCCTCATTTTCCTTATCAGATGCTTCTGCTCCAGTATCACTTTTTTCTCTGTTTAAAATTTTATTCCAGGCATTTTTTAACGTTGATGATTTTACAAGCTTCCAGGAATTGGCAGCCATAATGCAACAATTTTTTAAATTAATTTTTATGGCATTCTGGGAATCAGGCTCTTCAGTGTCTTCTGATAGAAGCATCTTTCTCAACATTTGCTTTCTATAAAAGCACTTAAATGTCTCTATTACACTCTGATCCATGGGCTGTATCAATGATGTAACGTTAGGTGGCAAGAACTTTACTCGGAACTTCCCATTTTCCCGTTCAAGGGTTTCTGCACATGGATGTGAAGGTGCATTATCAAGAAGTAGGAGTACTCTGCCCTCTTTCTTCATATCTTCTTGATGTGTCTTAACTTTAGGAATGAATGTGTGATCATACCAATCAATGAAAACTTCTGATGTCATCCAAGCCTTCCTTTGAGAAGTGTAAATTACTGGCTGATTTTTCTAATTCTTAAAAGATCGAGCATTCTTTGACTGTCCTATCATGAACAATGGTATTCGATGGTTACCGGTTGCATTTGCGCAATTAAGAATTGTGATTCTTTCTTTGTTTAATTTAGTTGCAGAAGCACTTTTTTCGAACCCAGATGCTAATGATTTTCGGGGTAAAGATCTCCAAAACAGGCCGGTCTCATATGCATTGTAAATAAATTCTTCTTCGTATTTTTCTGATTCAATAAATTCTTTTACGAATTTCGTAGCAGCCTCTGTAGATGCAGATAATTTTTTACCATGCAATCAGATTTCGCGTATACCATGCCGTAGCTTAAAATTTCTAAGCCACCCAGAGCTTGCTTGAAATGCATTAGTATTTTCTCCATTCAGCTTTTCGTTGAAAAATATAGCCTTCTCACATAATAAGGGTCCAGAAATGAAATGACCAGATAGCGTTTCTGCAAAAACCACGTGTGCAAAGCTTTATCTACTTTATCATCAGAGGATTTTTTCATCGATTTTCTATCTAAGCTTCCTTGCTCACTTTCAAGTCCCGTTACATACTTCATAATTGATTCTTCATTCCTTTTTATATCTGATATTGTAGACTTTCCTACACCAAACTCCACTGCTAATTTTGTACCTGCTTCACCATTTTTCAGCCTCTTCAATATCTTTACTTTGTCTCCTAGCGAAAGAACAACTCTTTTTCGTTTTCCAGACATCTTTTCTCCTTCGTTGCAGGAAAATAAATGAGCTAGATTGCTGGTGCAATCAACAACTGCTAACAAGAAACCTTTGTCAACGTAGCTACGTCACACAAACCAGTTTTTCTTCACTCCCGACCTGGTGTCAAAGAAATGTCGTAGCCCTTACTTTTCTCTAGTCCTGGCTTCACACCGGTTCTGTGACCTGTCCATTGCGATAAGAAACTTCAAAGAAATACCCTCCCACCCCCTTGCGATTGCATTGCAACCATAGACATTGATTGCAACATGTGTCCACAGCGAGGGTGAGGGGAGAAAAATACAAACAGGAATTTTGTGCTTTGACCTTGGTTTCTTAACCCCTTTCTTCAAACCTTTTGTGTTCTCTCTTCCCACTAACAAAACTCCCCAAAAATACCTTGCAGTTTCCGGATTAAATTTTGTATGCCAAGAAAGAAAAGAAAAAAGATAGATAACAGGGTGAAAAAAGAGAAATGTAATTGGAAGGGACAGAAAAAAAAATATTTAGGTTTTGGAGGTTTTTTTTTTTTTAATGAAAAATATGCTGTTCGCATAATTGGAAGTTCGTAAAAAAATTTTAAAAAGAGAAATACGCTGTTCGGATAATTGGAAGTTCGGTTAAAAAATTTTAAAAGTCGAAAAACACGGTTCGGATAATTGGAAGTTCGGTTAATTAGAGTTCGGATAATCGGCACTCTACTGTATTTGCAAAAGGTTGATGACAACAGAATAAGGAAAAACTATTGTTTTTAATAGATATTATGATTTAGATTAACTTTTTTACTTTCTTCTATCTTCAATAGAAGAAAGTATTGTAATCGAATTTTTTTTTACTTCCAGTTTTCGACGGATTTACACGTTTTAGGGGTCAGAGATTCCAAAAAACATATTTTTACAAAATGTCTGTCTGTCCATGTGTCTGTGTGTATGTCGCCATTCTACCATCAAAAAGTGTATGAAGTTGTGCATAGAATTGAACCAAATTTTTTGTGAATGTTTTTGGCTGTGGCAAGCAGGTCCTCCTACAGTTTTGAAATATTCCGCCTGAAGGGGGCGTTGCAATCGCGATTTTTGTGCCATTTTCAATATTGTACCGACTAAAAGTATATAAAGTTATGCATCGAATTGAATCAAATTTTTTGTACATGTGTATGACTATGGCTAGTTGGTCCTCCGTGAATTTGTAAAAAATCCGCAGGAAGCGGACGCTGCAATCGCGATTTTTGTGCCATTTTCAATATTGTACCGACCAAAAGTATATGAAGTTATGCATCGAATTGAACCAAATTTTTTGTGTAAGTGTATGACTATAGCTAGTTTGTCCTCCCTGAATTTGAAAATAATCCGCCGGAAGGGGGCACTGCAATCGCGATTTTTGTGCCATTTTCAATATTGTACCGACCAAAAGTACATGAAGTTATGCATCGAATTGATCCAAATTTTTTGTGTATGTGTATGACTATGGCTAGTTGGTCCTCCCTGAATTTGAAAAAAATCCGTCGGAAGGGGGCGCTGCAATCGCGATTTTTGTGCCACATTCAGTATTGTACCGACCAAAAGTACATGAAGTTATGCATCGAATTGAATGAAATTTTTTGTGTAAGTGCATGGCTATGGCTAGTTGGATCGCCCTGAATCTGAAAAAAATCTGCCGGAAGGGGACGCTGCAATAGCGAATTTTATGCCATTTTCAATATTGCACCACATAAAAGTGTAGGAAATTAGTTCTAGAACTGAACTACATTTTTTAATATGATTATTTTTTGGTAAGGCAAGTAGGTCTTCCCTGAATTTGAAAAAAAAAAAATCTGCCTGTCATTCTATTGTCCATCGGCTCGTGCAGAGATGGAAATTTGATTTTACTCCGATTAATTGATTGAAGCAAAAATTTAAGATGAAAATCAAAGTTGGTATGGTATTGAATTAAAATTGTAAGAGCATTAAAATGAGTAACTATTTTTTTTTAAATATTAAAATGTACGTATGAGATAGAAGAAAGTTTTGGGATTGGCACATCCAACTAGTTTTTTTTACTCTGATTGACTGATGTAGAAATTTAAGGTGAAAATTAAACTTTGTATAAAATCGACTAATAATATTGCAGTATTAGCATGTGTAATTATTTTTTTAAATATTAAGATGTATGAGATAGAAGCAAATTTTGGGATTGGCACAGCAACTAGTTTTTTGTTAAGTTATTTAACAATCTGCAATTTTGTGAAATCCATGCTTCCTAAATAATAACCAAGTTGAGTACATGTTTAAAACATTGTGAATAGACAGTACTAGCTTTCTGTAAACCTCAAGTGCAATGTACATATGTAGTTTAGCTCATGTAGTAAAATCTGAAAACATATACTTCTGATACACCCTATAGTCCAAGAGCCGACAGCATAAAGACTTAAGGTATCAAGCACAAGAAATAAACCTTTATTTTATGGAAGAGTAGTGATCTCAAATGAGAGTAGATTCAATCTATCGTCTAATTGTAGACATAAACTAATATGGCACGTTGTTGGTAGTTCTTACTGTCACGAAAATAGTCTAGGAAGAGATCAATATGCAACTTCAAGTATCATGGTATGGGCAGACATCATGTTCAATGGCCACATGGATCTCTGTGTACTTGACCAAGGGTCCATGTCTCATAGACGGTACATTGAAGATGTCCTGCTTCCACATGTTAGACTTTTTTGAGGTGCTGTTGGTGAAAAGTTTCATTTTATGGCTGATAATGCACCTTGTCATCTATCACACAGTCTATACAAAATTGTCCTGAGGCTGAAGATATCCATCGTGTAGATTGACCAGCACTTTTCCATGACCTGAATCCCATTGAAAATGTATGAGATGCCTTGGGGAGACATATTGCTGCTCGACAATTTCTTCCCACAAACAAGGAAACCCTCATCCCTGCAGTGAAGGAGGAATGAAGTAACTCGCCTCAACAATTACTGAATCATTTGTTCTGAGTATGCCATGCCATGTTGAACATTGTCTCGCATTACATGATGGCTACATCCCTTATTGATACTGACACTTGTTAATTGTGAGTATTTTGCTTTCTTTGTACAATCATGTTTTCGAACATTATTCACATTTCAGAAAAAAAATCTCTGCTAATACCTTGTGTAATATTCTGTTAATATGATTGTTTGCTTCTTGAACCACAATCTCACGTAGATTCTCATTTACGTGTACATTTCTTCTTGGTCCTTAGATTTTGTCCACCAGTGCATGTATGTGTTATTTGTTTGTTTTACGTCAAATACAAATTTTGAGAGTACATATCAGCAAATGCTGCCTGGAGGAAGGGAGGAGAGAAGTAATTGAGTTTTGGTTGTTCAAGCTGCTCAGGGTTGAAGGTGGTTTTGATAAATTTACAGATATTTAAAAATTAGCATAATATATGTGCAATTAGTTTTCTTCCATAATAATCTTTATTTTAAATAGTGTATTGTATTTAAAAGGGCTTTATGAAATATATAATTTTTAATCATACTATGCTATTTTTTTTTTTTTTTTTTTTTTTTTTTTTTAATTAAAGTTTTTTTACTTTTGAAGTCAAAAAGCTTTATTTTTGTTTCATAGATGATTCCCCTTTATTGGACAGCTATACATTAAAGGTTAAAATTCAGTATTTGTATTAGTAGCCAGTGGCCAGTAGAGGCTGAATGTTTAGTAGCCACTATTGTCAAGTTAGTGGCCACTAATTACTAATTATCAGGCATGCCACTGAGGAAAAAATATCGTGTAAAGGAAAAATTTACATTTTTCACAATATTTATGCTTGGATTTTGTGAATTACATTGTATTGAACATTGCATTGACATATTTCTTATGTTAAGGGATCAGTGCCTTGAAGTTGGTCAAAATATAGATTTTATTTTTTTAATATTAATTGAAAGCTTCTCTAATTGTGAATATCCTCATTTTTACTTACACAACAATTATATTGTCATTGAAAGATATTGTAAATTATGTTAATAAATCCAGCACAATGACCCATTTAAATAAAAGCTTTAAACTGATTTTTCTCCTTGTTTATGTTTATATATTTTGTTTGTTTGAAAAATACTAAGACTTTTTTTCTAATTGAGATTTTTTATGGATTTAACACTTAAGTTTATAGCTATTTTTTAAAGAATATTTAAATTGAGAGTTTGCTGAATTTCTTTCTTTCTTTCTTTTTTTTTTTTTTTATATATATATATATATACTCAAGAATAAAATTATATTACAGTATTATTTAAAATTGAAGAGATGGTTTCAAAGGTACTGGTGTCCCCTTAAAATGTTTTATAGCATTATATATATAAAACCCCTCCGTGTATAACGTTTCCGGGCTTCACCGATCCACGAGAAAAAGAAACTTATTGCGATTCGGCGTCCACGTTAGTCTTAAGTATTCCGAACCGTTCACAAATATTTTAATCGTTCAACTTATGGAAATAATACATATAAAAGATTTATTCATCACTCATTTTCTTTAAAACTTACAAAAACTATCTAATTATACCTACAAAAACTACCTAATTATAATGTTTAAGTTCTAAATAAAACAATCAGCAATTACGAGATAAACAAACGATCTAAGCAAGTTAATGCTGTTGCCATTCAAGAATGACAAATTTTAAACCTATAAAAAATATTGTGAAAAGTTACCTCCAATTTAAAAGCTATCTATTTCCTGACCAATGAAAACGTTCCACAGTCGTAATGGAGCACTCTCATTGGTCAGATTTACAGTAGGAGCTGTAAATGACATCATTACATTTTAACGCACTTTGAAATCTTTTCAGGATTTCAAAAACAGTATTTAATTAAAACTTTATTTAAGGAAAGCGAATGTGCGTTTTAATGTAATATTGTTAATTTTTTTTATATTCGGGTTGCTTTAATTTTTTTTTCTGCCGTGAATGATTCTTGAGAATGACTCCTTTATCACATCACATTTCACGTGTGGATATTTACTCTTTACTGTGTTGACGTTTGTTTTCGATCATATAAAGTGTTTTCTTTTAAGTTTTGGCTAACAAATTGAAGTTTTACATTGCTATAATTTTTTTAAATGCAATGTGCGAAGACGAAAGTCCCATTGCAAGAAGACGACGCTTGAATAATGAACTTTAAATAAGATGGTTAGCGCGGCAAAGCCAGGAGTCCCGGGATAGAATTTGGGCGGCAAATTCCCTCATCACAACAAGTTCGACGCGAAAGAGAGGCAGAAGTCCATCGTGCATGGGAGTTTCAAATCCCTGAAAATATTGAAGACGAAGAACATTATTGCGGATCGATGAACGTTGTTTGCCAGTTTTGTGGTTCCAAAAATTTCAGAGCTGAACGTCCGCATGACGGAAAATTTACAAGTTGCAGCCGTAAAGGAAGATTGAAACTTTAAAAGCCTATACTAAGAGAAATATTTTATCATACCCTATTTTTTTGTTTCACTTGCTATGGATCCGAGCAACCTGATTACAAGAACAAAAATTTTTATACATTTTGGATATTTTTATTATTTTCTCTCAGTAACTTTATATATTTTTTGGCTGTTGTTTCACAATATATTCTTTTATAACTGTTTTTTTTTTTTTGCCTTACTTTATTCTTTTAAAATTTATGTACTTACCATTTGTTCATTACAATTCCCTCCCATCCACCATATAGTTTTGTTACAGTTTTGAATGCAAATTTCTTTTAAATTTTTCTTTTCTTTTCTTTTTTTTAAGATTTTCCCTCCTCATGTTTAATTGCTATATTTTTCAAAATTATTTAAGCTTAAAGTGGCTATGATTGACCACAGATGGTGTATTTTTTATCATTCTTTTAAAAATGCAAACACGTCATTTTGAAGGGCTATCTTCTAGTTTTCTATAATAAATGCACTGTATTTTCCTAGTTGGATATGTGTAAATTAATCGCTAAAACCTGTTAATATGTACAATTTCATACTACACGAACAATATTTTGCCCAAGTATAGAATTTGGTTTCTTGGAATTCTAATCAGAATATTAAATAGTTAACAATTATTTCATATAGACAGGAAACCATAGCTTCGTTCAAATTTATGATTTTTTCCCTATCACTGATTATGAAAATGGGGATTTTTCTTTTGCATCCACTTGATGAATTTAGCATTATTTTCCACTATTGGTCGATGAATTTCGCTATCTTTTGAAGAAAATTGCTGTATTTTCGCTATTTTTTGACGAAGTTTATCGTATTGTAATTATTGGTGAAAATTTATCGTTTTTTCGCGATTTTTTGACAAAATTTGCCATTTTTTCACGATTTTTTGACGAAATTGCCTTTTTTTGCGATCTTTTGACGAGATTTATCGTTGTTTTCATGATCTTTTGACAAAATCTGCCGTTTTTTCATGATCTTTTGACGAAATCTGCCGTTTTTTCACGATTTTTTGATGAGATCTGCCTTGTTCACGATCTTTTGAGGAAACTCGTTTTTTGCGATTTTTTAGAAAAGTTTGCCGTTTTTCGCGATTTTTTGGAAAAGTTTGCTGTTTTTCGTGATTTTTTGGAAAAGTTTGCTGTTTTTTCGCGATTTTTTGGAGAAATTTGCCATTTTTTCGCGATTTTTTTTGAAAAGTTTGCCATTTTCGCGATTTTTTTTTTTTAAGTTTACCTTTTTTGCGATTTTTAGGAGAAGTTTGCCATTTTTTGCGATATTTTGATGAATTTTGCCGTACTTTCGTAATTTCCTGACGAAATTTATTTTTTTCTGCGATTTTTTACCGAAATTTCTTGAAATCCTTTGATTAAATTCACGTTTTCCCGCGATCCTTTGACGAAATTAGCGATTGTTCTTCAAATGATTGGCGAAATTGGTTATTTTCGGCGAACATTTGTCGAAATTCGCGATGTATTTTAGTCCTAATTTTCAGATTTATGACCGATTTTTCTTTTTAATTTTCGGAAGTGATTGATTGCCATTTTGGCGATCAGATGCATAGCATAAAGTCGCCATTTTTTTACATTTAGTCGCCCTGTGGCCGGTGGCGACCGCGAATTTTTAGCTTTACTATACATCCTATCCTGTATTAGTTTGCGGCAAATTGGAATGAACTTGGCATATTTTTTACACTAACCATTTTATAAACATTAAAAATTGCAAACCTCAAAATAGAAGGGTCCACTGTTACATTCATCAGGATCTTCTTAGGTTCCTATTGTTGTATTCTGTGCTCTGCAAACAGAAATAGCTCTTAAAAAATTGAGTTTAATATTATAATAATTTTAATTGGAGGTTTGCAAGATAAGAACTTGCCTGAAATAGTATTATTAGTTAAATTTCTCTGTTTACCTTTCATTTTAAAGGAAAAAAAAAATAACTTTAAAACAATAAATAATAAAATCCTTTGGAAAATAAAAGTATCTTTCAAAAATATGTATCCTTAAAATGAAAAAGACAAAAAAACTGGCTATAGATAGATTACTGTTAAGATAATCAGTAATGTGCTTTATTATGATAATAAATATTAGCTGATTTATTTTCATTATTTATTTATTATTTTGACTAAGCATTATTTTTCAAATCAAAATAGGATGAAGAAAAACCTGTTGTTGATATTCAAGATTCAGATAAAGTGAAAGTAAGTAAAACGATTTATTAGTTATTTGAAAAGGTTTCAGCTTTTTAAAAATATTTATATTGCATTTCACTGCTTGCAATTAATAAAGTCTAAATGGACAAAAATTCACTAAAATTAGGTAACACCATCTACTAAATAAATGCCCTTAATCTTGTCTATTGTTTAAGCTACCATACTGTGTATTCTACTGTCTATTATTATTATCAAAGTGCTAATAATGTAACACTTACATTGAGTTTGTTCTTTTCCAAAATATGGTTGAAACAGTTAGAACCTTGTCATTTTAAGAAAACTTTGTTTTAAGCAATGAAAAGCTTTTATTTTTAAAATGTAAGCATTTGTATCTATCTTAACTGCAGAGGTTTTTCAACATGCATATTGCAGAAAGTGTCATTTCTGACACCTATACAGTAGTGCTGATTATCAGAACTCCAATTATCCAAACAGCCTGTTTCTCTCTCAAAAAAAAAAAAAAAAAAAAAAATGTCTAATTTAACTTCCAATTATCCAAACACACAGTTTCTCTCATTTTTTTTCCTTTCAGATTTAGTATGCAAAATCGAATCCCTGATTAGTATATCATTGGGAACAGTAACAAATAAAATAAACTTTAAAAAATAAATTAAATAATGAAAATGAATGCTCTGAAAATCACCCACGTCCATCACCTTACAAAGACTTTGAATGTTGGAAAAGACATATGAAATGGCTCGAATGGTAGAAGAATACTGATTTTATTCAACTAACATATTTAGAATAATTTGAGATATGGCAACATTGAAAAGAATGTCTTCTTTGAAGCAAGTAATAATCAAAAGTTTTTTTGCTTAAAATATAATTTCTGGAGTATTATCTCAGAAGATGATAAAGAAAAAAAAAAAAAAAAAGGAAATTTGAAATGATTAAAAAAAAAGTAAACAACAACAACAAAAAAGTTATACATGCGAGCACTGACAGGTGTTGGCAATCCTAAGCTTGGATAAAATGTGAAGGTTTTAGTATAGTCAGGAAAATCCCTTCAATTTGTTGGCCATATATCAAAACTTTTGCTTATCCGAACAAGAATCGGTCCTAACTTATAATCTAAATTATAGAATAAATAGGCTCAAAATGGTAATATCTAATAAGTAATGGCCCAAACTTTACTTTGTTGCAAGTTTTGATTTTATTATTTTTTGGCTTTTAAACTAATAATAATAGGAAATAGAAAATAAACAGTATTGTAGCACACTCTAAAGAAAGCCTATACAAATTTTCAATAAGAAGGTAAGCATCTTTGATGGTAGAAGATGCATTATTGTTCAAAATAATTAAAGACTTAAATAGAACTTAATTTTCTTTTCAGAATATGAGCCTTAAAAAAAAAAAAAAAAAAAAAAAAAAAAAAAAAAAATCTAATTTAAACAAATATGTACAATATTTTTAAAAGTAAAAAATGCTTTCGTTACTATAATGATATTTTTATGTTTTTAAATTCTAGAATAAATTTCTTTTCTAAATTAATTTTGGAAAATAATTAACTTGCCAAGCTTCCATTTATTTTATTTATGCTATTTCTTTCATTTTATACCATGTAAATAATAAACAATAAACTAATTTATATATATATATATATATATATATATATAATATTTTTTTTTTTTTCTGTATGCAATGTTTTATCCAGTCCGTTGATTTGATCTCTGTAAAATCTTCATTCTACAAAAATAATTTTTAACAATTACTTTTTTGTTGTTGTTGTTGTTGTTGTTTATTTTATGTATTTATAATAAATGTATTTTCATTGTGTATTATGTCATTTAAAAAATCAAAAATAATTTTTTTTCTTATATTTTTGACATAATGCAGTAATGGTACACTCAGTGTTTATAACACAGCACTTTGATTTAAATTTATACTACTAGGACATTCAAGTAATATGTATAGTGATTCCTTTATTATTTCATTTCTGTTGATAAGTTAAAAAGATGAAAAATTTGAATTGGATATTTGTCAAAATAAAATAATGAACAAATATTTAATATTTTTACTGTCATGAATTTTATTTGTGTATTAAAATTTTTGCAATTATAATTTAACTATACTATTATTGTATTTTTATTTTATTTCTTTATTCTTTTGTAGGATAAGATTTCAGAAAATAATGATATGAAAAAATGTGAAGAAATCTTATTCCAAGTACATGATGCAGAAATAGCACTACAACCTCCCGACAAGATTAATATTAAAAAAGAATTCAGCTTTACAAAATCTTCAATAGGCGACAGTGACATTGATACAAAAATGGGTGAGATATCTTTATCCAGAATATCAAAAAGTCCTTTATCAAGTCCAAGCAACAGTCTTGGAGAAATTGATGATTCGGCCAAAAAGAAAAATAGAAATATATCCCCCAAAACTAAGCCTCCTGTATGCATCTCTCAATCACTTTCAGGAATATTAATTGTTCCATCACTTCCCCAGATTTCATCAGATATTGGAAAGCAAAATGGCAATTCTCCAAAGTACAAACGCATTCAACCAAAACCATTACAACGAGAACTCTTCAATACTGTTGCCAGAGCAAGAGCTGGCTCTGTTGGTTCTTGTTTACCCTTAAGACCAAAATCTCGTTCTAATGATGGAAGAAGAAGTTCTCATGCTTGTTTGCAGTCAGATTCTTTACTTGATAATGGGGAAGAGAAATCTCAAAAATCTGCTACCTTTCTTAAGGAGATTCCTGAAAATAATCTGAAAGGAGATACCAAGTCTCAAACTTTCACTGTGTCTGAAAATGTTATTAACATTAATGGCAAAGACATCTCCTTAGAAAAAGGTAAGCTTCACATTAAACCTAGGCTAATAATTCAGTCTGGTCTTCAAACAAATAATTTATCTCAAGTTGACGATAATAATTCAGTTAAAAGGCATTTAGAAGAAAATGACGAGCTTACAAAAAATAAGAGAGTTCATTTAGAACCTTCAAATGATTCAAGATGGATTTCAAAATCTAGTGCTACAAACAGTAATTCAATCCTAAAAATTAATACAAACAAACACATTGACTATGAAGAAGTAAATGTTCATGAAATTGAGGGCGATGCTTTAAATGATTATTTCCGAGGCACTAGTAATCATAATTCAATCAATTTATCTCAGCAGAATGAATTAGAACAACAGATTTCTTCCAATAACAAAGTACAACAGCTGTCACAACTTCGAATGTTACTAGAACAAAATCTTCCTAGTGCAATATCTAAAACAACACTGGGTGCCTCCAAAATAAACAAAGTATCTAAAAGTGTTGACACTAATGAAAACCTTCAACTTTCTCTGTCTGAAGATGTGGGATTTGAAGATGCCAATAAAGCCTTATTGTCAAACACTATATTTGACAATTCTTTGAATTCTACGCATGATTCACTGAAAAATGATCTTCAGATGGAAACACTTACTCTGGAAAAGCTGCTTTCTACTGGTTATTTAGCGCAAGATACTGAAGCTAACATGAACAGTCAGATGTTGACAAATCCTGACCCAAGTATGTTTTTGAACTGTTCCCAGAATAACGTTCAGGATATGGATATTAGCTTGCAAAATGAGATTAATCAGACCCCGAATGCAAATGATATCTTGTTGACTACATCATTATTATCAGATACAGAGTTAGTCAACAAGCAAGTGAATGAGACAACAGTGTATGGAAGAGTAAATACTTACACGCAGGTCCCATCTGTTCCACAGAGTCCTAATACTAGAAGACGTGCTTTTAATTTTATGCCTATCTCTCCAAGGCACACGCCAATTCCTGATGGAATTGCAGTGAATGGAACACCTTCTGTGTCTTCCCCTCACATGCGAATGATGATGTCGACTGGAGTTGGGCCATCTCAGCCACCCAGCAACTCTGGAAGTCCATTTGTTTCTCCTAGATCAACTCCAGTTCCACTTTGTCGCTCCAGGCATAGCTCAGGTCAAAGCACATACAGCACTTCCTGTCACACTCCTTTTCAGAATTTTGATTCTGGTGTATCTTCAGTGTCTTCTTCTCCGTTTATTTCTCCACAACCTACTCCAGTACCAGTCAGTCGTCTCCGTCACAATTCTAGCCATGCACCCAATAAAACAGTTACCTTTAGTTCAGTTAACAGTCCTCAAGTTATACATCCACATTCTGCCCCGAGCAATATACGATCAAGGCACAGCTCTGGTCCAGGAGCTCCCCATCACTTGGTGACTTCTCCACACAGTTCTTCCCTGTCTCCTTTAGTTGCTGAGCAGCCTTCTGCTCAGTCTTTTGTGTTCCCATCCACCAATGAACTACGATCTCGCCACAATTCTGGTTCTAATGCCACCACGCCTTTATCTCCAGTTTCTGAGCAAGCTTCTTCATCCAGCAGCTGTGCCAGCAATATCCCAGATCTCACGGCAGTCAATGATGTCTCTCAGTCTTTCTTAAATGATGGAGCTGGTGATTTACTAATCAGTGCAAATCCATCGAGCTTTAAACAAGTGCGTCATCGTCATGTTTCTGGCTCTGTCATCTATGGGAAATCATCCTATAGTCAACAAGATATTTTTTCACAAGAAATTCAAAAACTGCTAAAAAATAGTCAAAACAGTGGTACTTCTGATCTTATCCTCAGCAATCGCAGTCAGTCTGTCCCCCTTCATCAAATGCTGCACACTGCTGATGGTTTATATTTTCTGCAGTCTGTCGAAGATTCATGTCCCAAGTCTCAGCCTTCAACACCTGTGATTAATCAGGTGTTTTCCTTCCCTACTTTAAATTCCAATTCAGATGGTCTTAGTTTAGCCATGGATGTGAATAATCAAGACAAATCTATTAACCAGAATTCTCAAATGGAATGGAACAGTTTGGACAGTTCTGCTGAGCTGGAAGCCAGCTCTGCTCGTCGCAATCTTGCCATGCTGTATGATGCCACACCTCTTAGTGATGATTTGCAGACAACTTTAGAAGATTTGAGAGATTGTGATACTGACTTTTCGAAATTAGAGTTGGAACTCAGACAAACTGAAGAAAGTGGACTGTAAGATATGTCAATCCTAGATTTGAGAAAAAAGAAAAAAACAATCTATTGGCTTTAATTAACAGACATTTTCCTTTCTTATTTTTAACCATTGAAAATGGTTATTATTTTATGAAAGGACCAAATGTTCATTGACTTATTTTAATTAAATTGTTTTATTTCCATGCAAACTGGTGATCTAGGAAGAAAATCACAAGAATATCTTAATTTAAAAAATATATATAATTTTAATTTGAAAAATTATATAATTTTTAAAAGTTTTCTAAGTTTTCATAACTTTAATTTATTAGTTATTTTATTAATTACTATTCCATTGTTAAAGCTTTTTCATAATTAATTATTAATCCGAAAATAGATTTTTGTGGCTTTCTCCCTTGGATTTTTCCAGTTTTATTAGAAGAATGTGTTTTTCTTGAAGCTTTGGAAATTTTTTGTAAAAATTTTATTGTATGTTGAGTATTTTTAATAGTTTTAAATTACATTGCAATAGCAAAAAGCTTAAGAAAAGATCATTGATCAAAAAATCTTCTTAGAAGATTTTCTTAAGCATTTTAGTTTTTTAATGTATAACAAAACATCCCCAAAAATTACTTATTATACTATGCTAGGTGAGATTAGAATTCTCTTTTTGTCACTTCTAAACTTTCCAAAAAATATGGAAAATAATTGTGTTAATTGCAGATCACTATATGAACCCCATATTATGGAAAAATATTATTGTAAGATCTTTTTTAGTCTTCATAATTAAAAATTAATAGAGAAAAATTTAATGCATAAATTATATATGGATGTATTAATAAAATAATTGTTTTGCATGGTTTAAATATTATTATAAATTTGTAATAAGGAATTCTAATTAATAAATATTTAGATATAATTGTAGATTTTAATCATTAAAAAAATATTGAACCAAATCATCCTTGTCATTTTATAGATATAAATATATATACTTTTTCTTTAATCTAGTTCCTGTCAGTATTCTTATTTTCCATTAGTTTAAATAAATTTTCTGATAAATTATCAAAAAGTTAAGGTAAGATTGAAATCTGAAGTTGGTTATACAGTTTGTTCAAACCTTTGTACTAAGAATATTTATGCACAAGAGTTTTTAGATAAGTTCAGTGTTTAAATATCATTATTTAAGAGAATAATATTACCACAGTGAACTACAGTAGTTCAGCAGACTCCCTCAAATCTGCACATCATCCCAGATGTAAACAATGAAATTTTCACTTCAGATGTAGGAGCAAAATTGCAGATTTTTAAGTTTTATATCTTTTTGTGTGTATTTTAATATGTAATTCTCGATGATGTGACTGAACTCATGTTTTTTCATGAAGGAAGTATAAATTTATTTTGTGAAAAAAATCAAGATATTGCTGATATCACTGGTAATTATAATCTTTGTACCAAATATATTGATGCATTAATCAAGCATTTTTGGTTTATTAAGACTGACTAAACCTGAAATAAAACTTACTTACTTTATGATTTTGATGTGAATTAGTAGGGTACCTTTAGGATACAGGTTTCATTGAATAATTTAGGAAAACTGTATCTCATTTTTATTATCCATATCTAGTTATACTTTATTAATTATTTACTTGAGTTTTACTTTTTAGTAATTTAATCATTTTTAAAACTATCCCTCTTTTTATTATTTTAGTTTATTACTTACTTAATTATTTTAATCTTTTGCTGTATTACAAGTATTTTTTATAATTTTGATTGCATTATTGCATTCAAATTTCTGTTTAAAAAAAAATAAGCAAAGCAATGACCAGAAATCAACAAAATTCTAAAATCCACAAAACTTCTGGTCCCAAACTGTGCAGATTTGAGGGTCTTTTGTAACATAATAATGCTATCATACTAATATTTATTATTATTTTGAATAATGATTATACATATCTTAAAAAACAAAATCAATCTTTTTTAAATTTTTAATTCTAGAATCTGATCTCTAATACTAATCCATTTAATTCCAGCATTTTGCTTTTCTTTAATTTTATCATCTTGGGTGATATAGATGGTACAGTAAGATAAACTTTATGCATGTTGTTTGAAAAAATCACAGAGCGTTCAGTGTTGCAATAGGTATGAAGGTAATTAATTTTATGATTGTCTTTGAAAGAATCAGTAGGGGCTTGATTATCATTTGTTGATATTTAATTGAGCTTGTTTTCTAACATCCTTTCCATCTAATATGAAATAAAAGTAATTCAATAACAATGATTGAAAATTGATAGTTGTACACTAGTATGTAGTTAAATTAAAAAACTGTCAAATTTTTGTTTATGAACAATAAAACATGTACACAAACTGTGTATTTATGTTTTTTCTGGTAGCCAAAAAAAGAGGATCATTAACTTAAAATTAATTGAGTATACTTAGTGAATTTCACTGAGAAATAAAAAAGGGAAAAAAAAAAAGAACCTCTTTTGTGCAAGATTTTTGGACGTTATATTATTAGGTAGCATGGGATGGTTGTTTATTATACCAGTATCCCAATACCCAATATCCCTTTAAATTGTTTTATTGCCAAAAATTAAATCTGTATCCTCTCATTAGTTACTTTTAGCATCTGCATTAATATTATCATTTAGATTATAAATAATCATGCTTTTCAGAATTTTAGTTAGCAGATGCACAGTTTTTTTGATAAATAAGATAGAGGAGAACAAGGAAAAGGTTTTATCCTCTGTGGAAATCTTAAAGGTCACAGTTAAGGATTTTTCATATTTTAGTGAATTTCCACCACTAGCAATACTACTACTATTTTTTCTCCACTCCCTAAATCTCCTGGAATTTCTGCTTTTCTTCCCCCACTCATAAAAAGTTTCAAATTTTGAAATTTGCTTCATATTAAAAATATTTCGACTTGTTTATCACTTTTTTGTTGTAATAAATAAATTATCTATAAATTTTCACACTTCAAAATTTCTGTTCTTCCCAGAATACATAATTTAAGATCTTAAAAAAAAAAAAAGCTTAGTTATTTTTAACCTTTTCAGGTATTAGTTACTTTATAGTAACATTAAATAAATAAACAATCATCTAAACTAACACTCTCTTTATGGACTGTCTGGTTACCTTTCTTTTTTTCTTTATAAATATATGGATTTTCCTTCTGCTTCATCAATAAAATTATCCTGTGAATAACCTCATGATTGTTTTTGATGCATAATTTGCTTTAAAATGTACCAACAGAGTTGAATGAAGTTTCCAGTTTTTAAAAATTGTTATTCTGTGTCAATTAAACATGCATTAATGCTGATTTAGTTTTGAAATTGTAAATAATGTGAATGAGTGTGTATATATATTATCAAATGAGTTTGTACATATGTATATAGCTGTGAGTTAGTTTACCTAGAGGGAAAAAAATAGCGCACATTTTTTTTACTGGTTGATCAGTTTGTATTGACTAACCTTTGCATCAAATGAGTTAATTGAAATAAATAAAAATGCAATGTGATTTTTTTAAATCTATTTGCTTTTATATAAATAGTGATACTTGTAAGAGAAAAGAATTAGTATCTTATTATTATTATTATTATTATTGTGTAAACAGTGCCAGATTACCAAATTAGCAGAGAGTAGACAATTTTCTGTAGTTCCACCCATAGAAAAAGAAAAAGTAAAAATTTTCAAAAAAAAAAAAACGAATTAACAGAGGGAGAAAAATCACTTATAAATCAATAGGTAATTGATTAATTAAAAAATGAGAAACACAGTTCGATTTCAAATCGTTTCCATAGTCAGGCTTTCCAATTTTATATCTTTCCATTAAAAAATGAATTTGTGAATGTATAAAAATTTTTTGCACTTGCAGTAGAGCAGTTGAGAAATAGTCCTAGTATGCATTACTGAAATACCTTTTACAAAATGACTCTCAATTAAATGAATGTAATCATTTTTTATTGTTTTCAGCCCTAATATAAATAGATTTCCCAAGTACATCTTAAAACAAAAGAAGGAAATTTTTTATTGATGTTATATTGTTTTTGTTTCATCAAACTACCGTCATTTTACTAAACTATGTTGAATATGCCAATTTCTTTAGAAAATTATCCTTAACAAAATTATTAATTAATTGTTATAATTGTTGTTTTCCAACTGTCTTTGCATTACATTATTCTAACAACACTGTTTAATAAATGTTACATTCATAATTTTGTAAATTAAAAATTTATTTGAAACAAATTAAAAAGGAAAACTGATAAAAATGCTTGAAATTATAAAAGTCAAGGTTAAAATAATAATAATAACATCATACAGGAAAGGTTTAAGCATACAACATACAATAAACCTGGTAAATATACAACTTAAGGCTAAAACGCATAATTTGACTAACCCCATATATGAGTTACTAGAAAACTTGATTTGTTAAAATCAATTTTAAGTTATTGCAAATGAAAATCTAGTTTTGAAAGTTGGTGATGGGAAAAGGGACCCGGCCAAGGCTTGAAAAGATTAAGGAGCTGTAGATGGCTTGTTAATCTGGCACTGTATGTAAAGTATTGATATTTGCTTGTGTTCTAAGTCATCTTTCAGAAATGATGGCTTAGAGTTATGGTGTTAAACATTAACACGTTGATGCTTATGAAATGTATTGTCATGATGAAATGTGTTATAAACATTAACAGGGTTTATTATCTTTGTATTTCTTATAATTCCTGTGATAGGAAAATGTTTTCTGATGCCCTTAATTTCTTATTTTATATGATTACTCTTGAAAGATTCTTATTCAATCTAATAGATATAACATTGGAAAAATTAATTTGTTGTATAAATAAATTATTGTCTGGGACAGGGATTTCCAATTAGTGCCCTACAATACCTATTTATGCCTATTGTGCAAGGAATTCTTTGCAGCACTTAATTATTATATAAGCTTTTCTCCTTAAAAGTGGTTCAAGAAGAAAAGGAAGAAAATACTTTCTACAAATTCAGTTATGTGACATTTTATAATATAAGATGGACACAAACTAGTTGGGTAAATCTGTAACTAAATTATTTGTACAATATTAATCATAAGGTACAATGACAATTTAATAATACTGTGTCATAAGTTTACGGATATTTGTCTTACTTCAATTATAGTTTTATTCAAGGGAAAAAAAGGGCATGGATGAAGTTTAAAAAAAAAAAAAAAAAAGGACATGGATGATATTTTTAAAAAGGTCATTGAAGAAAAAACTGCATAAAAATAAATTCCATAAATAAATTCATCTGACTAATATTTCAAATGTAAGCATATTGCCAAAAATAAAGAAAGAAAGAAAGAAAGATCCTTTGTATATTCATATTACTTGGCCTGGTGCAGGATTGTACTTTCAAGTGTTTCTATTTAATTCCAGAATTTTATAAATTAAAACTAAGGCATTCAAAAATGAATTTTTATATATATATATAATTTATATACATTAATATAAATAAATAATGTATAAAAAATCAGCTTAACTGACCATGCAGGATTTTACTTTAAAGTATTTTGATTAATTCAAAAATAATTATAAATTAAAACTACAATGATCACAAACATACCAAATTTGTCTATTACATTTCCATTTGATTATATTTTGTACAGAAAAATTTTCAATCTTGGGTTGGATATTCTTCTTTCAGCTGTGCTCTGGACCAAGTAGAGCCAAGATAGCTTTTGTTTTGGTCAAACCAGGCCCATGTAGACTTCTCATTCCTGTAGTGATATAGTGTAGGGCATGCACTTAAACTTTCCTATATACCAAAATTTGCTTTTGAAGGGCTGAATCGAATTAATAACCTAGATCAGGAAGTAATTTAATGTAAATGCATTTATACCGAATCCAGTTCACTGCATTGATTTAACTTCAAATTGCTGTACGTTTATTCACCTACAATACATCAAGACAAGCATTGGCAAGTACAGGCGTATCGATAATCATGAGCCTACTAGAGTGGATTTTACTATATAAGTGTTCCTCTGCCTGTGTTTGGTTAGCAAAATGTCAAAAAAAAAAAAAGTTGTATGGCTTTCTTGGAAAATTGCTGACTCATTTAAATAATCATTCAACATACTTAAAAATACATCTGACACATTTATAAAACTGCAAAAAACTGTGTCGATTTTAATAAGCCTAGATTAACCTGGGAGAATTCACTATGAAAATTTCTCTCACAGTGCTCAATTGCTTTTCTGTTACTTTATATTCCTTTAATATCACTTTTTTTTTTGTCTTAGTACTTTTATTCACAAAAACAGGTAAAATAATTGAAATAACATTTTGAAATTTTAATTAAAAGGAAAAGGAGTTTGAATAAGAGTCTTAAAAAAGGTACAATGGTGAGAGAAAATCTCATCTAGCAAGTTCTCCCGGATTAATCACTAATGAAATTAGATTGGTGAAGGAGTTATTATTCCAAGGTCCTTATGATCATCAGTCCTTTCATCCTTTGATTTCAATGTATGTGGTTATTAAATATTAGATTTACAATCCATTGTTTTGAAAATCAATTCTGGAATTGAAATTGCGAATTAACCCTACAACTGATTCAATCAGTGCTCACAAACAAAAAGGAGGAATTATTTTACAAAATTTCAGTTTGCAAAAGACAGCCACAATGCAGTATCTTGCACAAAAATTAACTTTGAATTCTGTATTATAATCATTGGTACTTGTTTTATAATGTTTTCTTGTATAACTGTGCATAAAAACATTCTTCTTGCCCAACTATTTTGTATTGATTTTGTATGTTTAAATGACATTGGTTGACAATTTTCTGCTCATATGAGCCCTAAATTCTTAGAAGTTTTCGCTATGCCACTTATTTTAAGGCTACTTTGATTTGAAAATCATTTGCAGTCTGAAAACATACATTAATTGGAAATCCCTGATCTAGAACATATAGTTAAAGTGACAAAAAACAAGTAAATCTTTATTGTAAATCATTTTAAAATTGTTTGCTTAACTTATTAAGAATCCATAATCATTGTTACAGATGCATTCTAAATAAAATTCAAATGTTGCTATGTGACATCTGATACAGCAGTGGACCTTCAAAAATCTGTGTATTCAGAACAATAATGAATTATTATATAAAATGCTGTAATTACTTTTGTCATTAAGGAATAATTGCACCCTTCTTTAATCCTTTATCTACCGATGGTACTTATAAGTACCATAAAAAGAACTTACTATAAAATTCTTTTAATACATCAGTTAGTTGTTTAGAATGAGCTACAGATACATTACTTTATCTTGTTCCAAAAGCATTATTGGTTACACAAAACAAAAATATTTTTAAAAAGATGATTTCTTTCGCCTTTGCATCTCTTCAGCTTTCTGAGGGAGGAGGATGGGAATTTTTTTATGCAGAAATATTTCTATATTTATATTGTAAGAGCATCATATTTGTATATTTTATAATTCTACAAAATACCAAAATGAGTGGGGTTATAAAAATTGCACAAAATCTCTGTAAATTCAAATTTAATTAATCCTTTTAAATCCTTCGAATATTTATTAAATGATTATATAAATCTTTTAATTTAGTTTAAACAATTTGTTTAAAACGCTTTAGAATGTAAAATTTTCATGAATTCATAATGCGGTAGATAAAGTATTAATGAACTTGCAAAATTAATCCTTACCACATATAGTCATACAATATTTTAGATTTCAAGCTTGTGGAAAGGAATGTAAACATTGACATGTAACTGTAGAATGCACCTGTTGTGTGAAGTGTGGCAAATGAATAACTTTTACTAAGCAAAATTACATCAATTCATAATTCAAAAGTAGCCCTTTCTAATGTATTATATAATCTTTAACCTTACAAACAACATTAATTGTCTTGGCTTAAAATTAGCTTCTTTAAAACGAGCATTGTGTGCTTTTGAATATTGCATCGATTATCGAAATAGTATTTAAAAATGAAAAATAAAATCTTAAAAAATTAAAAATAGTCAATAAAGCAAGATCCAGGGCCTATGCAAAGTCATGGCTAGTGGATCAATCACCAGTGTTTGATCTCTGCTGGAATTTCTATCAAAATGACTATAAACATTCCATAACTATTGGTCAAAGTGGTAAAAAAAATAAATAAATGAAATGCTAGTATATCATTGTTTAATTCTGATCACATGTTGAAAAAACAAATGCATTTTGAAATATCTTTAAAGTTCATTGGAATTTTTCAGAATGAAATTCTATAAAAGCAGAATGTCAGAATAAAATGTCTACAACAACTTGATGCAGATCATCAAATTTGTTCATCCTAAACTTTTGAAAATGCTGTTAAAATTCACAAACTTAGTTGTTCTAATGTATGCAACTGGGAAGACATTTTTGGCTATAGAACATTTGAAAACATATCTTCAAAATTTCCGATGTTATTTGATCGGTGCTAATGTCACTAAAAAAGCATTTAAGTGAGATTACAATTTTATTTGCAGTGAAAAAGGCTTAAATTTTCTTTTTATTACATTAAATTGAATTATTTTAAATCACAATAAAGATTAATAACCACTTTATTATTTACTTTTCACAATTTTAATTTATAAAGGCACTTTTTTTTTTTTTTCAATTAGTAAAGAACAAATTTAAAATAAAACAAGAATAAAAAAAAATCCGGATCTCAAATCCTTTCAGGAATAATTTTCTAGCTATGGCCTTGTCTGTTATTAGTGTTGAAGTAAAGATGGGTAAAAAAAGTTTCTTTTTCTGTTTTAACTCTGTGCATAGCACTATTACTAAAGTTGGAGAATAACATGCAAACTTTCAGTATTTAAGGTTTGGTTTGGTTTACTTTTGTCATCCGATTATCTACACTAGGGATATAGGACCATGGGGGGAGTGCCCTTCGTGGGGGGTCTTTCTAAGGGAACTTAACCCGTATTTATGCAAGGTTCGAAGAAAACCACAAAAACCCCGAACGGTTAGGCCGACAGCCGCGATTGGGTTCAAACCCAGCACCTGCCACCTACCAGTTGAGAGGTCAGAACCTTTTGGATACTGCTAGGGCTTCAGTATTTAAGGAGCATAGCATAGAGGGATTCATAGGAATTACACTCTCCCTCATTCAAATAAAGCAGACAATTTTTTAAAAGTCACATGAGTTGTATTGAAGGCTATCATTCTCTGCCTCCAATTCTTGATGTCTTCCCTGACAAAAAATAACTCTAAACCAGCAATTCAATTTTTTTTTAATCAAACATTTTTATTATAAAGATCTTTGTAGGGCAAATTTTAATAAATGATACAAAACTTACATGATCATGATATAACTTCATGCACACATGTAAAATCATGGAATTTTGGGAATTCACAATAATGAAAGCACCAATGTTGTCAGATAATGTTTTAAAAATCAACTTTTGTTATTTAATTGCCCCATTTCATATTTATTAAGAATAGAATATGCCATGATACCTTTTTAAAGAATATATATACAGAATATCAAAAGGTTTCTTGATTTTCTGTATTAATTTTGTTTGAAAATAGCTCATAAAACTATGTGCTGAAATGAGTTTTAACCCATTCGGCACCAGCATCTTTTACATGAATTTTATTCGGTCAACCACTTTTTTTCAAATAATTATATTTAGTTTATCAATCAAGTCTTAAATAAATAAGGCAAATTTTTCTTTACTGTTTTAGTGGTATCAAAAACAAGTGCTTTAAGCATCTTTTGAGGATGCATATATGCACCCATGGTCCCGAAGGGGTTAAATGAACTGTAAAGTTGAGATGAATTTCGTGTTGAATATTGCTTGCTGTTTGTTCTTAAACTTTCAGAATGTATAGTATAATGTGATAGGGGGAAATTTTTCAATGATATAAATTCTTTATAATCATATTGATAAATTGCTATAAATGTCTCATTTGTTACGAAAGTTGATATTTTTTCCGAATTGAAAATTAATATTAGTTGTAAACATCTGTAAGATGATCAGTGAATGATAGAGAAAAGAGGTGCATGCTATGCTTAAACAAGTCACTTCATTGTAATTTTCAGTTAAATAGCCTTATAGAATGACTTAATAGAATAAATCCCTGTAGATCAGCGAGTAAAAAGTAACATGTTAAAAAAAAAAATACAGAAAATTCCATGGCATTGCCTCTAACTGTGAACCTAAAAATTGCCTCAAAATGTGAATCTTTTACATCTTCAGGGTCGATAAAATGAGAACCAAGTTTGCTTGGGAAATAAATATTTGCTTCTTAAGCGGCCAGTGGTGTCAATCCCCCCCCCCCCCCCCAAAAAAAAAAAAAAAAAAAATCTTCATATTTTAACATTGACTTCCCCAAACAGAATACCAATTGCAAAATATATTCTATTTATAATTTACTGCACATTCAAAAGATAGCGATTGAGCATAGCGGAATGAGTTCTTATTGCCCTTATCTAGAATTTAAAGAAAGAAAACACAGGAACATTTCTGGAAATTGAATGTTGAAAAAATTTAAATGTGATATTAAAAAAATACAGAATTTTTAACAATAAAAAAAAGGAAATATTAAGAATTTAAAAATCCTCCCCCCCCCCCATAAAAAATGTACTTTTTTCTCAAATTCCCACCTAAAACTAAATTGTAAGACGCATCTTGCGTCATCAAACCCTTCTCTGGGCACCGCTGTAAGCGGCATGTATACCGGTCGCTCGTTCCCAAAGGGGTTAAAAATTCTCAGCGTTAGAAAATGCTGAAAATCCATCAAATCAAATTGTTGTAACTCGGTACTTTTTTTCCCCCCCTGTAAAAGAATTGTCTTATATGTGTTCCTCATAACTTGGCAAAATATGTGAAATTATATAAAAACAATTGTTAATAGAAAAAAAGAACAAGACCTTTTTTGGAAAGACACTAATTGACCTGATGAAGCATAGCTTGTATCTCTCATTTAATGAATTGGCCTGTAATAAACAAATAATAGTGTTATTGCTGCCCTTTTTGTAAATGTAACCTTTTTTTTCAGGCTTTAAAGTAATTCTTAACTGAAAATTTCATTAAAAAAAAAAAAGACTCAATTTAAAAATTAAGAAAAGCTACTATCTAAATTTGTAATTTTTTCTGTTGCTGAATAGATTTTCAAATCATTTCATCTCGTTTTTTTTTTTTTTTTTTTTTTTTGTAAATGGATTTGTTTTACTTCATACATTATTTTTAATATAATAATGCAGAATGCCTATGAACACATAAAAATTCCAATAATCATATAAAAATATCAGTGATTATCACTGAATAATAGTTAAATTATAAAAAAAAAAGTGGTAAAAATAACATTAAATACTAAAAACAGCTGGTTTATGCCTGAAAGAAAAGCCACCATTGTGTTCATTTACTTAAACTTGGCATCTGCTTTTCCTTTAAAGTCGGTATAAATCAAATAATTAGCTTCTCAATAATCAAGCAATTCCCAATTAAAAATAAATTAAATCCCATTTAAAAATAAATTAAATCCCAATTAAACTTTTTTAATTTCATGTCATCAGTGTGTATAATTTCAATGGTTATGCTGAATCTATCTGTATTGTAATCTTAACAAAAGAAGAAAAAAGAAAAACTGAATTTCTCCTATAAACGCACATACTTTTTTGTCACATCTATTTGACAAGAACGTCTTTTTGTCTAGTTAGTTCATGTTAGAAATTATTTTCCAGTTTCTATGAATAAAGTTATAATGATTAAAGTGTAGTTGTTGTTAATGATCTGTGTTAAGTGTTTTTTCTTTTACTATTTACATATAAACATGTTAGACCAAAATAGTATGCCTATGAATTCTTTATTTTCGTCTCACTTCAAATAACTGGAACACCTTGTTTATTCATATAGGTGCCGAAGTATCTGTTAAAGTTCTCCATGGGCAGGATCCTGGCTTGGACTTATTTAACTTATTTTCATTCACGACACTCGGGCCGGTGCTAGTTATTACTTTTTCCGGGTCGTGCTGATTTCAGATTTAACGTTTTTCTTAAGTATCGGGCCAAGCCTAATTATCCTTTTCGCACCCAGCCAGGACTGACTTTATCAGAGGTAATTCTGTTCCAAATTTTCCGAAAATTAAAAAAAAAAAAAAAAATGTTATTAATCTGTAAATTTCGACGCAAAAATGTCACGAATTTCGACAAATGGTTCCCAAAAAAGTCAATCTGTCAATCGTTCGGTAATAACAAATTTCGTCAAAAGATTGCGAAAAAAAGCAAATTTCGTCAAAGAATTGCGAAAAATGCAAATTTCGTCGCAGGGCGGAGTTGAGGTTTGAAGTTGAATCTCAGGTGGATCATTTTCTCGTATTCGAATAAGGCTTATTTCATAAAAATTCTCGGAATTATTTTCAGTTTCTAGCATCATTTTTAGACATTAGTTTGTTTTAAAAGATACTGATGTATTATCGGGGTCTTAAGTGATAAATCACCAAAAATGGTTAATAATTGCCAATATTGTTTATCGATACCAATGATATTCAGATTAGTAATGTAAAGTTATTAATTACATAACATTATTAAAAATGATAAACAATGTAAAATTTAAGTAAAACTAGTTGGATGTGTCAATCCCAAAACTTTCTTCTATCTCATAAGTACATTTTAATATTTAAAAAAAAAAAAAAAAAAAAAAAAAAAAAAAAAAAAACGTGGTGACCCCAAAGTTACCCACTATCGAATTTCCTCGAACATTTGACCTAGCCTAATGAGATTCTGGTATCCGAAAAGCCTAAAACGCAAAATTTAATTAATATTATGAGAAAATGAGCTTAGTAGTGCTTCATGTTGGGTAATTTATACTAAAACCTAATAAGCATCTATTGATGTCAAGATCTAACAGAATCTGAAATTTGATGGAATTTCGTCCATTAGTTCTTGAGATATAACAAAAAATTTGCAAAATGTAGCACAGCAACACTATATCTTGGACAATTTATGCCAAAACGTAAAAAAGCGTCTAATTATGTTATGGTGTAAAAGAATCTGAAGTTTGATGAAATTCTGTGCATTAGTTCTTGAGATATAGATAGTTTAAAAAAAATATAGCACATAACAAACAAAAAAAAATAGCGTGTAAAATATAGCACAGCAGCAGCATCAGTTGAAGAAATTATAACAAAACGTAATCATCATGTAATTATGTTATATGTCATTTTGTAACAAAATCTGAAGTTTGATGAAATTCTGTGCGTTGGTTGTTGAGATATAGCTATCGGAAAAATCGTGCAAAATGCAGCATAGCTGCTCCACCTGTTGCAAGGTTAATACCAAAATGCAATCAGCGTCTAATTATGTTATATATTCTAGTGTAAAAGAAACTAAAATTTGATGAAGTTCTCTGCATTAGTTCTTGAGATATAGCTATCGCAAAAATCGTGCAAAATGTAGCATAGCAGCGCCACCTATAGGGCAGTTTACACCAAAACCTTATCAGCGGCTATGTATCTCAAGGTATCGCGGAATCTGAAGTTTGGTGAAATTCTGTGCATTAGTTCTTGAGATATAGCTATCATGAAAATCATGAAAAACGTGGCATAGCAGCGCCACCTGCTGGCCAATTTACACCAAAACTTATTCAGCGTCTATTTATATCAAGGGGTCACAGAATCTGAAGTTTGGTGAAATTCTGTGCATTAGTTCTTGAGATATAGCAATCTTGAAAATCATGAAAAACGTAGTATAGCAACGCCACCAGCAAGCCAATTTTCACCAAAAACCAATAGGCACTAATTTATATCAAGGTCTAACAGAATATAAAATTTTATTATATTTCGAGCATTAGTTCTTGAGATAGAGCGCCCAGAAATTTTTTGTCGCATACAGACAGACTCACACACAGGCTCACAGACAGACATTTTCTAAAAATAGTCAAAACGTGTTCAGGACCTCCAAAAACGTATAAATCCGCCGAAAACCGGAAGTCGAAAATTTTCATGAATCCAATACTTTCTTCTTGTAAAGATAGAAGAAAGTAAAAAGGTAATCAATCTATAAAAAAATAAAAGCAATAAATAATAAAAATATAAATTATAATAAAAATGAACTATAAATTATACTAGGACTTCCCTCAGAGGGATTAGTCTGAGCGATATTGCTGAGAATACACATTTAATAACTTGCGATAAGTAAAGAAAATGAGATGTTACCTTTAATTGATCATTCATTGTGATAAAATATAATGATGAAAATAAGCATATCGAATCGTAGAACTTGTTGCATATACTATTTTTATAAAAGAAAAGCAAATCATGCATGGATATAAAATTGGAAATATGCAAAATGTTAAAAGTAATACAGAAAATAAAACACTAAATTTTCCTATATTGGAGATATAGCTCTTTGAAATGATGTCATGAGCACAAGCAGAAGCTTCGCACCGATTTGAGAAACTATAAATAACAAACTATTATGTTTGAAGTAAATGGAATGTATTTTATATGGTGTGAAATCCGTCCGAATAGTTTATAATGTTGAATATCTGTTTTCCACGGATGCAATGAGGTTGTCGATAAGATTTAAGGTGTTATGTATTTACCAAACCGTTAGAGATCGTGAAAAAAGGACTACAACTTTGATGAACACTTAGTTCATTGCGACGATTAAAGAAGGGTTTGAATTTTATATCGGTCATTTTGGCAGGCCAACCATTTAAAACCATCAAGGAAATTCTGGATAGTATCGGATCTTTTTTAGTAGCCGAAGATAACAACTTTGCATCTAACTGCGTTACAGGACATGACTCTAGCAATAGAACTTCAGTCGGGGCAGGAATATCAAGTTCAGGAGTATGTAGAGGTAATCGGCTTAGAGCATCGGCATTAGCTATTTCTTTACCTTTCCTATATTCTATTTCATAGTCATATGCAGCTAAAATTAAACTACATCTAAGTACCCGGGGTGAAACCATTTGTGACACCGGTTTATTTGGATTTAAAAGCCCTAAAAGTGGTTTATGGTCAGTTATAATTTTGAATCTACGCCCCTGAAGATACTGATTAAATTTTTTGACAGCAGAAATTATGGCAAGAGCTTCCCTATCTGTCTGACTGTAATTCCTTTCTGGTTTTGACAAAGTACGAGAATGGTAAGCAATAGGGGATTCTTTACCATTAGGTAAAACATGACTTAAGACGGCCCCTACTCCCTTAGACGAAGCATCGCATGTTACAGTTACCGGAAGTGTTTCATCAAAATGTGTTAACACGACATCTTTTTTTAATAACTCTTTTGCTGCTTTATAAGCCTTATCATGCTTAGGCGTCCAACGCCAAACTCTGTCATTTCGGAGTAACTCATGCAATGGTTCTAAGCAATCCGATCTATTTTTTAGGAAACAGCCATAAAAATTTAACATTCCTAAAAAGGCTTGCAATTCAGTTTTATCTTTTGGAGTTGGTGCCTCATGAATAGCCTTCACTTTATCAAAACTCGGTTGAATTCCCTTCCGATTTACACGAAATCCCAATAATTCAATTTCGGGAAATGCGAATTTACACTTTTCACGTTTAAGATGAATTCCAGAATCTCGCAAGCGTTCTAGAACTTGCTTTACCTTTAAATTATGGTCTTCAACATTTTTTCCTTGAATAAAAATGTCATCTAGGTATGGCAGTACGCCATCAATACCTGCTAGTACTTCTTCCATTCTTTTTTGGAAAATCGCCACAGCGACAGAAACACCAAATGGAAGCCTATTAACTTTGAAAAGTCCCTTATGGGTATTTAATGTTAGTATTCTGGAAGTTTGATCATCAACCGGAAGTTTCAAATATGCTTCAGAAAGATCCAATTTTGAAAAAACTGTACCACCCGTCATAGTAGCCAGAACTTCATTTACCGTCGGAAGCGGATAAGTAAACGGTTTTACTGCTTGATTTACCGTGCTACGGTAATCGCCACACAGTCTGATACGACCATTTTTCTTTAGAACCGGAACTACGGGCGTTGCCCAATCAGAATATGAAACAGGTTCTAAAATTCCTTTTTTAACCATTTCATCTATTTCAATAGTTACTTTATTTCGAAGGGCAAAAGGCACATTTCTAGCTTTTAGAAATTTTGGTGAACACTTTTCATCAATTTTAATTGATACCGGAGGCCCCTTAAATTTCCCCAGCGATTCATTAAAAACATTACGGTATTCGTGTAATATAGAATCTAAAGAACAAATAGAAATTTTATTAACATTTTCATTAGAAATTAAATTTAAATTCAAGGCATTAAACCAACTCCTGCCTATTAATGATTTACCTTTCCCCTCAACGACTAAAAGAGGTAAATTAACATTACTAGACTTATAAGTAACATTAACATCAAAATATCCAGCAAGATTTAATTTTTCAGAACTCCATGTTTTAAGAGATTGATCCGAAACAGAATGTAAATATGGAGGTTTAACTGGCCATAATTTAACATAAGTATCATAACTTATAATAGAATGCAAGGACCCGGAATCAATTTCCATTTTATGTGGAATTCCATTTAATTTAACAAATATATCATAAGGGGGGTAATTAGTAACAGCACTTACAGAATTTAAATTATTGATGCAATTATATTCATCATGAATAATATTTGACTTACCTGCATCGAATTTTTGCACTTTAAATGTTTTGGCTCCCTGTTTATTACTTTTTTTAGCATTACAAACTTTCGCGATGTGGCCAACACGACGACAGTAATTGCACGTCGCTTTAATAAACTTACACTCACCATAGGGATGATGATCGCCACATCGGTAACAGGGATTTTTCTTATTTTGCTTACCTTTACACTCCTGAACTTTTTTACCCGACACTTTCGGTTTGACGTAATTTACGGTACTAAGTAGCGTACCTCGAATTTCTGTAGATTGTTTCACAGCAGCTTCTCCTGCCAGAGCTAAATCTAAAGCCGAAGTCAAAGTAAGTCTAGGGTCTGAAAGAAGTTTTCGTTGAATTTCTTCGTCAAGAACACCACATACTAACCTGTCACGAAGCATAGAATCCAGTTGAGTTCCAAAGTTGCAATTTTCGGAAAGTCTTCTCAATTCGGCCATAAATTCAGAAATAGTTTCATTTTTCTGCTGGTCTCTTTTGTTAAATTTAAATCTGCATAGGATTTCAGAAGGCTTAGGTGAGAAATGTTCATCTAATTTTACCAGCAAGTCGGCAAAAGTCACTGCATTTGGGCTGTTAGGAGTGCACAAAGAGCGTATAACTGAATATAGTGCTGGACCCGAAACACTAAGAAAAATTGCCCGTTTTTTTTCTGGTTCCGTTATACTGTTAGCGGTGAAAAAGAAATCTAAACGTTCTTTATATTCAATCCAGTTCGTTTTCCCTACTATAAATTCTTCGAGCTTGCCAAACGACATTTTGAAGAAATTAAAAGAAAGTACCAAGAGTAATTACCAGTTCAGGAAACGTTGAAAGGAACCAAAAGAAAATAAATTATCACAGTTTTATTGCTCGTCGCCAGTTTCATGTTTGTGTTCGGGTCCGCCGAATTATATTACGCTAATAATAATTAACATACATTTATTACGATACATCACATAACTTCACGCAGAAAAAAACATACACATATTTCAAGAACATAGAATAGAAGAATAATAAAAAGCATCATGGGAGTAAAGCATGGGAGTGAAAGTTGTAGTCCTTTTTTCACGATCTCTAACGGTTTGGTAAATACATAACACTTAAGGTTGTGTCTTATGGGGTAGTAGAGTTGTCGTACCTACTGCACTCCAGAATCAAGTTCTCGTGCTCCTTCATAATGGACATCCTGGTATAGTCAGAATGAAAGGTCTGGCGCGTAGTTACGTGTGGTGGCCTAACATAGATAGTGCCATTGAGAATACCGTTAAGACTTGCAATATGTGCCAAGAAAATCAGAAAGCTCCTGACAAAGCTCCTATACATCCTTGGGAATGGACAGAAAAGCCATGGTCTCGCCTTCATATAGATTTCGCCGGTCCTTTTCAAGGGAAAACTTTTTTCATTTTAGTTGATTCTCACTCCAAGTGGCTAGAGGTTGTACCAGTTTCCTCCATGTCGTCATCGGCTGCCATTGACAACCTAAGATCTATTTTTGCCACGCATGGACTTCCAGATTCAGTCGCATCTGATAATGGTAAAACGTTTAGATCCGCTGAATTTCAACACTTCTTAAGACGAAACCAGATTCGACCTATTTTTGTAGCTCCCTATCATCCATCCTCCAATGGCCAGGCAGAAAGAATGGTGGCTACTACAAAGCACGCTTTGAAACGGATCATTCAAGGTAATTGGAAGACTCGCCTAGCAAGATTTCTGTTTGCTCAGCATACCTTACCATGTACCACTACTGGTAAATCACCGGCTGAAATTCTAATGAATCGTCGTTTAACATCATTGTTGGACAGATTACACCCTGATCTCAATAAAGATATGAAGATCAAAAAAGAGAAATTAGCTGAGGCAGACAAAAACAAACGACTACGACAATTTCAAGAGAACGATCCCGTGTACATTCGCAACTACAGTTCAGGGCCAACTTGGGTTCCAGCAAAAATTACAGAAACTACAGGGCCATTATCCTATAAAGTTCAAGATTTAGTAGACGGTATTCTTCACAATCGTCATGTTGATCAGGTTCGAAGCCGTGTACAAGATGCTGAAACGTCTACAGAGCCTGCTGTTATTCCACCTTCGCCAACTCCAGAAAATGATCCAGTTACACCCGATTCACCAACAGAGTCCGATCCTGTGTGTCAGCCTGAAACTAAGAAACCAGATCTTCCTACTCTACGACGCTCTGAACGCTCCCGAACCTCACCAAAACATTTAGAAGATTATGTCCTGTATTCCTAGGGGGAAGGAGTGTTATGTATTTACCAAACCGTTAGAGATCGTGAAAAAAGGACTACAACTTTCACTCCCATGGTTTACTCCCATGATGCTTTTTATTATTCTTCTATTCTATGTTCTTGAAATATGTGTATGTTTTTTTCTGCGTGAAGTTATGTGATGTATCGTAATAAATGTATGTTAATTATTATTAGCGTAATATAATTCGGCGGACCCGAACACAAACATGAAATAAGGAATCCTTTTTTAAAAATTTGTCCAAAACGAGCACTTACATCTTATAAGTTACTGTGATGCCAAAGTTATAGTTTCTGACCCCAACAGTATCCTAGAAATTGCAATATTCTCAATAAATTGGGTTTAAAACTTTTTCTAGAAAAAAAATGTTTAATTTGTGAAGTTAAATTGTCGAATGTTTTAGAAATCGTTCATAACGAGAATATTGTATCTTAAAAGTTGCCACCAAAAAAAAAAGATTTTAAATTTTTAGTCATATCAACATCAAAGAATTCTCAATTTTAGAAGTTTTTTTGCTCGTGCATTGATGGTGATTATTGTTCCTAAGCAAAATATAGTATATTTTGCAGCAAAGATGGTTACCAACATTTCTTGCCCACATTATTTTTTAAATCGGCTAGGGAAAATCGGCCCAATGCTAACGTAAAACACACAAACGTTAATGCTTTATAGCATAGAAATACAGAATCAAAAGCTACATATCTCCTATTACATACACATAAACAGGGGAGGGTAAATGCATCATTTTGCTCGCCAGTGGCGAGTGGATTTTCTCATAAGGCGAGTGCATTTTTAGTTTTTGAAAAACTGTAGGCAATAGGCACATTATCAGAAACACTTTTTTAATCTAGATATTTTAACTTTCCAAATTATTACAGTGTAAGTATGGTACTAAGTTCTATCTAACATTAATCTTACCTTTGTTATATATATTTCTTAATCTCTATAAATAAAAGGAATTCCGAGGATAATTAATTGAGGCACAGGAAAATCGTCTGCTAAGAAAATCTTTTTTCATTTTGAACTCTATAAATAAAAGGAATAAAGCAGAAGAAATATAAAACAGATAATGTATTTATCACAAAAAATCGTCTGCTAAGAAAATCTTTTTTCATTTTGAATCTCTATAAATAAAAGGAATTCCGAGGATAATTAATTGAGGCACAGGAAAATCGTCTGCTAAGAAAATCTTTTTTCATTTTGAACTCTATAAATAAAAGGAATAAAGCAGAAGAAATATAAAACAGATAATGTATTTATCACAAAAAATCGTCTGCTAAGAAAATCTTTTTTCATTTTGAATAAAATTAAATAAAATATTGAAAACATTTGATTTAAACTAAAAATTGTATTACTAAAAGTTTTCTTTTTTTTTCAGAACCTTTTAATACTTTATAACGATGAAAATGACGTATTTCAGACAATGCATTTCTGCATGCTTCCAGTTATTGATAAAATCATACAAATTTCAAGTTCGTTTAATATTGCTAATACGGACCCGGGCAACGCCGGGCGGGTCAGCTAGTATTATACAAAAAAGAATTATGAAAATGCATTGTAGTAATAGTAATTTTGTCTGTAATCGCGTGCGATTTTGTCATAACTATTTTCAACTGCGTGTGATGCATCTTGCGGGCTGGCGAAATAAATCCTTGGCTGGTAAGAATTTGGAAAATTTCCCCACCCCTGCACATAAATTATCTAATTAGTGCTAGCAGATGAATTTTTAAATATACATAGATCAATATAATGCTTCATTTTTCTTTTATTAGTACTAGCATACCCAGCCCGCTTCGCCGGGCTTAATTTGAAGGTTTATTTAATAATTTATGTGTATGGTACGCTTCCCGGACCATCGGCACTCCACGTGCGTCGGGTGAGCGTCAGAACAAACTTTCAGCATATACATATGGGTGGTTGTACTTGAATGCACAGACCTGCGCGTTTTTTTCTATCTTGCTTTTATACCTCTGGACCGAGTTGGCGCATTGCCAAGATTTGCTTCCTCTGGACCGAGTTGGCGCATTGCCAAGATTTGCTTTCCCCTGTGCCTCAATTAATTAATTAATTAATTATCCTCGGAATTCCTTTTATTTATAGAGATTTCTTAGTATTCATTTTTCATTTATTTGTATTATTCAGTAAAAACTCACTTTCTTAATCCCGAATTACGTCAAACTTTTTATAAAAGCGCCTAAGTCCATATAACAGCGAATTATTGTGAAGAGTATTAAATACCAGGTAGTAAGACACTTAGCCAAACGCAGGTAATAAATCGCCAAATATTGTCCTTTTCGCCCTCTCTCGAAATGTATTTTTTTTTTCGTATATTTAAAAAACACGATTTTGAGTCATCTTATTTAAAATTCAAATAAACTAGTCGTTGGGGGCCACCGTAATACTTACCCATCATGGATATGTATATGAAAATAACATGTGAAACTATTTATACAATGCATTGCAATTCATAAACAAAATTTAAATGTTGTTAATATACATAGTAATGCTATATTAAAGAATTGCTGATGTACCAATTTCGACAAATTACATAAAACGCCAAACTACTCAAGTAGAACCGAACTGCGTAAAAGAAACATCCTTATAACTCCAAATATAATAATTCTATTAACTAACAATTAACTGCGTCGGATTAAGCGTCTCATTTCCAATTAAAATATACTTCTGAATTGAAATATGAATGAAATACAGGGTCATGAAAAATCGAAGAATATGGAAAACAAGATTACAAATATTTCGGCAACTAATAATCCGATCGACTTCGTTCTATATTCAAAATGTGTGTTATTTTATTGCCTTTTACATCCATTCCTTAGAACAAAAAAATTCGAAAATTTTTATATACCTTTCATCAGAACGAATTTTTCGAGAGTCCGAAAAAAAATAGTTCCGGATAATCGAGGTGGCTGATATTAAATAGGGTTCGTCCCATACTTACATACTAACTACATACAAAATAGCAAGTCTCTATCTCAATTTTTTCGAGAGATAGAGCGTTTACAGACAGACAGACTGACAGACAGACAGACAGACTGACAGACAGACAGACGGACAGACAGACAGACAGACGGACGGCAAAAAAAAAATTTCTAAAAATATATTTTTCGGAATCTCCACTATCTAAAACGTGTAAATCCGTCAAAAAAAATTTTTCGATTTTCAAAACGATTGCAAGACTTACCCTATACTACGTATGATGGGTAAGTAATAAATGAGAGGAAGCAATAATAGCATAAGTCAAAACATTCATAAGTCAACATCAAGGAATTGTATCGTAGTTACACATGTGGAAAAAAGCTGCTTTTGGCCAAAACACGTTGTCTTCACTAAATTTGAATCCGATTAAAAAAAGTACCGTGATTAATAAAAATGTTATAGGCAGAGCTGCCAAGTCTCCGGCATTTTGGGTACCGGTATTTTAATACAGAAAATGTTTTATTAAATTGGAACATTCTGCGGATTTAAAAAATAACTTTTCCTATAAGAAAATTTTGCTATGCAATAAGCGAGGGTTTGGCATGTCTGTATAGGAATATTTCGTAATCTACTTTTTAAATTTAAAAAAAGCAACGACCATTTTTCGGGTACAAAAAGTATTGCTAATTGTTCCATTTTGCATACAAGTTACCGATTGTAATATTGATACATCTATGGTGATAAATTTCCAATAATTTTTCAAATTCGATTTATTTCATTAAAAATATAAATCTTTTATTCATTTAGTTTAAAATAAATGGTTTTTAACTAATTTCATAATACTTTTGAAATATCACTTTTCATTGGCCATTTTTTTAAAGCATTTAGAAAGTGGTTGTTGTTTTCAGTCAAATGTAGACTTTGGTCTGTCCACATTTTATTTTATTATTATTATTATTTATAAATGGTGGAGAAATATTCATACTTAATCCATAACGTACATAATATATGACTCTGTTATTACATAAGTCACCTTTTTATTAGCATAAAAATTATGTTTTTAATGATTTTTATTAACTCAATAGGAAAAATTTTGTGTTTTGAGCAATAGATGTCCGCATTTCCTTTATTTATTTATTTCAACAAAATTCTTTCTATTTAGAAGAATTTTTATTTAAATAGGAAATCCAGATGTCGCTGTTAATAAAGAAGAAAGTTACAAAAAAGGGTACAAAACGAGTAGACACATACTATCAAATATGGAAAAACGACGAATCCCAAAAAGACGTCGTATGAAATATCATCTTTTAAAGCAAAAAAACGAGGTCTGATTATCGAGCCTACTGATTACAAAATGTGCATTACATTAAAAAAAAAAAAAAATGTTGCAAATATTGATTATTTTTTCTTTTGTGCAGTTTTGGCTTCGAAAGGTGCGTTATGTTGCAAAAAGATATAAGCGCCTATGAAAACACTCCTGGTAAACGTTCATGCTCAGTTTTACAAATAAATATGGCACATATATGCCCTATATACACCGAGGTACCTAATTGGTGCCAAAATGGCGTTTAGTTGCCTAACATGCTGGTTATCATATAAATGTTATAATAAATTGTTTGTTCTAAAAATATTATCATTTATTGATTGTTATATGTTTTTTAATAACAGAAAATGTTTCGTTTATTCCTTTTTTTTTTCATTTTGAAATAAATAAATAACGTGTTGTTATAGCATGCTATATTCATCTGGTAATCAAAACGATGTTTTCGCCTAATTGGCATAAAAAATCTCGCCAAACCCGGTGCTTATATCTCTAGTATATTATCTCAAGTATTTTATTTATGTATACTATAATTGTTTTTACATACCACTTACTTCTTCTAGTATATAAAAATAGGTAAGTGGCTCCTTTATGCAGTATAAATTGTATAAAACTTAAAATAGCCCCGTTACCCCTTTTTAGATCGCATAAAAAAAAAAAAAAAAAAAAAAAAAAAAAAAATCAATGTCTAATTCCAGTATTGCTCCCAGGTACGCATACATACTCCATATTTCAAAGTTGTATGCCAACAGGAAACGGATGAAAAATGGGAAAAGATGTCACATATGCACCAGGGTACATAATTGGCGTCAAAATGGCATTATTTTACTTGAGATGGTAACCCGGCTTTATTTATTTATTATTTCTTTATTTACTCATAAAATGTTTATTTACTTTCATTTCCTTCTTTTAATTATATAAAATATTTCTTTTTATAGTTATTATTATTATTTTATTTACTGTAAGTTCTTTTTGAAAATAGAAAATAATTTAAAAATGTGTATGTAAGCGTTATTTGAAAAAGGAGTTTTCGCCAAATGGGCTTTGAAAAAAATTGCGCCAAATCTGATGCGCTTGTGGTATCTGTGCCGAAAAATTAGTGACCAGAATTGACTTCCATACACAAACAAAATATAAGTTAAAAGAAAACATGCAATGAAAATAAATATAAAGGGAAAATGATGTCATAAAAGAAACTTTTTATTTAAAAACGTAATTGTTTCTAATTTTCACCCGCGAAATATGTAAAACATTCTTTTAGCGATCAAAAAGTGCTGTTAAGAGATTATCACAAAATCTCAAAATCAAAGTTTTTATGACATTTTTTAATATAAAAAAAAACAGTTTTATTTTCCTGCATGATTAAATTTTAAAATGTTTTATTGCATTCAATATTTCTGAGTGCGAAAATGATTGCTATTTACTCCATGTACTGATTCGGTTATCTACGAAAATGTCCAGCCGGTGAAAATCACGTTCACCAAATTTCTGTGACGTATCCACATAAATTGTGCTTTTTTATCAGTTTTTTTAATATAACTTTTAAACTATTTGGAATTAATTTTTAAAAGTAGGTGCATTCACCAGATTACCTTCATAGGTACCTATTGGTACAAACAGAATCAAAATCCGACAAGTACTTTTTGAGATTTGCTTGACGAAAGAATTTTTTTGAATTTTAATATCGTTACGTATCTCTGAGTATAAAGACTTCGCTTCGCTCAGACAACTAGCAGGGGAGACCGAGCTTAGCTCGGTCAAAATTAACTTTGTGTTCAACTCGATATAGTATTTTCACTGTATCATTAACTCTGTATTATTACTGTAAAACATGTTTATAATAGTATTATTTAGAAAAACAATCAATAAGAAAACTATGTTTTTATGCACATATTTATAAATTTTATTTTATTTTAAATTTTACAACGAAAGGACATTGTTAGAATTCGAAAATAGGGTTAGTTTAAAAATTACTTACTAACCATGCAAGTCTTCATTTGCGGGTTGCATCTATGCGATGCGCGGAGCTTTGAATTAAAATCGAAAATCATCTGTTGAGATAAACTTATTCTAAGTTCAAATTCATCTAAAAGTTCATATATTATAAAAAATGTAGTTTAATTCCATCTAAAAGGCACATTCCTTCATTACATTCAGAGAACTCAATCGTTCTCACACACTTGTCAAAGTTCTTCGAAAGATAATAAATAAAATCAGACGATATTTTCATTTTCTTAATTTACGCGTTCAATTAGTTTCACTTCATTTCATTTTACAACAGACATCAATCTAAATCACTTTTTTAGCTCGACTCTGATTGGTTTAACCATGCATCTCGAATCCTCTTAAGAATGTATAAAAAAAATTCTTTACATTCTGAAAGACAATATATTTTGCTAGATATAGCCAAATTTGGAGGCATTCTTTCATTTGACTCCAAATACGTGTTTTGGTTTTCGTAATTTTTATAGTCGATTTTTTGGCCATATGTCGTCAATATTTTGTCAAATATCACCAAGTTATTGGCTTTTGCCATATTCTCGTGACCCTGACCCGTATTACCCAAAATGAGCCACTAATCAAATTTGATCAAGCATGTGACATAGCTCAATCATCTTCAGGTAATCAAAAACAGTAGAATATAAAATTGAATCAAAATCGTTCAAGCCATTTTTAACCGACTTCAAAAAGGAGAGGAGGTTATTAATTAACCGACTTCAAAAAGGAGAGGAGGTTATTAACCGACTTCAAAAAGGAGAGGAGGTTATCAATTCGACGCGTATGTATTTTTTTTTTTTATGTATGTACACCGATTACTCCGAAACTGTGCAGCCGATTAATTTGGTTTTGGTGTTAAATTAAAGAGCTTATTCTCGGATTGGTACCACTTCCATTTCATAGAAATTGGTTCAGTAGTTTTTTAGTAATTAAGCAAAAACTATTAAAATTAGTGTTTTTTCGCTAATTAAAACTGTTGAATTAGTTCCTACAATTGAGTGAAGTCAGGATGGCCGAGCGGTTTAAAGCGCCTGATTTAAGCTCTGGTTCTCGAAAGTGACAATGGGTTCGAACCCCACTCCTGACATACGCGTGTACAATAACTTTCCGTGTTATAATTTTTACATATATATTTTACAAATTAAATGCTAATTATGCTATTAAGAATATTTTTAACCCACTTCAAAAAGGAGAGGAGGATATCAATTCGACCCGTATTTTTTTTTTTAATGTATGTTCACCGATTACTCCGAAACTATGCAGCCGATTAATTTGATTTTGGTGTTAAATTAAAGAGCTTATTCTCGGATTGGTACCACTTCCATTTCATAGAAATTGGTTCAGTAGTTTTTTAGTAATTAAGCAAAAACTATTAAAATTAGTGTTTTTTCGCTAATTAAAACTGTTGAATTAGTTCCTACAACTGAGTGAAGTCAGGATGGCCGAGCGGTTTAAAGCGCCTGATTTAAGCTCTGGTTCTCGAAAGTGACATGGGTTCGAACCCCACTCCTGACATACGTGTGTACAATAACTTTCCGTATTATAATTTTTGCATATATATTTTACAAATTAAATACTAATTATGCTATTAAGAATATTTTGTATTTAACCGTTAGCACAGAGTATCAGAGATCTTTTATCAACTCAATACTTTATCAGTGAAAGGGTGCTAAATTAATTGACTTGCAAAAAGTAACATGACATTGAATAAGTTTCCGAACCTATTGCGTAATATAATTTTTACATATATATTTTACAAATTAAATACTAACTATGCTATTAAGAATATTTTTAACCGACTTCAAGAAGGAGAGGAGGTTACCAGTTCATCGCGTATGTATTTTTTAAATGTATATTCACCGATTACGCCGGAACTATCCAACTGATTAATTTAGTTTTGGTGTTAAATTAAAGAGCTTACTCTCGGTTTGGTACCACTTCCATTTCATAGAAATTGGTTCAGTAATTTTTTAGTAAACAGGCAAAAACTATTAAAATTAGTGATTTCTCGCTAATTAAAACTGTTGAATGGGTTCCTGCCATGGAGTGTAGTCAGGATGGCCGAGTGGTCTAAGGCGCCTGATTTAAGTTCTGGTTCTCGAAAGAGGGCGTGGGTTCGAACCCCACTTCAGACATGCATGTATACAACAACCTTCTACGTATTATAATTTTACACATATATTTTTCAAATTAAATACTAATTATGCTATTAAGAATATTTTGTACTAGCAGCCTCCGCCCGCTACGCTGGTCAGTATCTCTAAAATAATCTTGAATCAAACGAAATATATTTAAATAAACAATCTTAATATCGAATCAAATACCAACAATTTTTGTCTGATTTATGTAATCTTACTTTGGTCAGTTCAAAGTTCATTTTGACGACAAAATACCTCTAAAATGACTAAATAACTGACAAATTACAAAAGTACTAAAGTAATTAAGATTTTTTTAGTAGGTTTTTTTTATCTTGAATTCCACTTGAATTGCTTCTACCTGAATTTGCTTCTGAGGTATGGTGAAACATGTTATTATTTTAGACCATCCGATGAACTTCCTAAAGGAAAGATTTATATATATATATATATATATAGATAGATAGATAGATAGATAGATAGATAGATAAGGATTCAAAATTTCAGGTTTTTGCGCCGAAGACATCGCCAAATTAGGAAAATGTGAAGTATCTCACCAAGTACTGGATTTAAAAGAATTTGCTTAGTACCATTCAATTAAGCATGAAAAAATGCACTAAAATATGAACAAAAAACAAATAATTAGTAAAATATTAATAAAAAGTCGAAATAAAAATCGTTTCATGACATTTTAAACACGTGAATCGTATTTAATGTCATTGAATGCGACATTCACGATCATCCATTATTAGCATCTAATCTGAGAGTTTGGCGATAATTTTTTGGTCGACGGGATAACCTAGTAGTACCGTTTTTTATTAGAATGAATGATAAATTAATTGCAAATGTTTTTTCATGATAATGATTTTTCTTTCCCATTCAAAATATTTCTTTTTTAGGTACTTCTAGGTTATCCCGTCGACCAGAAATTATCGCCAAACTATAAGATTAAATGCCAATAATGGATGATCGTGAATGTCACATTCAATGACATTAAATGCGATTCAAGCGTTTAAAATGTCATTAAGGGATTTTTATTTCGACTTTTTATTAATATTTTTATTAATATCCTACTAATTATTTGTTTTTTCGTTATTTAAAATAAAAATTATGTCAACATGTATAATTTGGCTATTAGTTTGGCGATTTGTATAATTTGGCGAAATTGGTCGACGGGATAACCTAGAAGTACCACTTTTTAGTGATGGTAAAATAATTGCAGATGAAAAAGATATAATAGTGAGGCTAAAACACGATTTAATGACTGCTTGGCATATGACTTGGCGGAGACTCGATAAGTACGCTAATTCTATCAACCTAAATATCCATATAGAGTATAAACAAACAATTGGTACCATTTGATTATTCCGTCGATCAGTTTCGCCAAATTATACAAATGGATATAATTTTTATTTTAAATAACCAAAGAATTAATAAATTGCTAAAATATTAATAGGAAAAGAGATAAAATATCGAATTAAAATTAGTTGATGACGTAACAATTTGCAAAACATATTTAATGTCAAAAGAATGTGACATTTACGATAATCCATTATTGATATTTAACCTTATACTTTGGCGACAGTTTTTTGGTCGATGGGAGATCAAGTTTTGCCAAATAATGTAATATTGCCAAAAAATGTAAACAAATTATATAAACAATAATATTGCCAATAATATTTAGATGCAGATATCATCTACGGATCACGTTGGCACGATTACAACAAAATTGCAATTTTATGCCTCACGTGGTAATCCAGTAATAGTCGTTTATTTATCAGTAAGCTATTTCATTATTTTTCTTTTCTATTTTAAAATCATACAAATTGTTTTGTTCCATAATTACTAATTGAATTAATTAATTTATTATTAATATTATACCAGATTACATTTTCTTGGCAACGGGAAAGAAAAATGGTTATTTTTTATCGGAAAAATATTAATTGATTCTGTATGAAAAATAATGAAATTTTGAATTATTAAGAAAAATATTTTATTAAATCAATTAAAAATTAGCCTATGCTCACCGGAAATAGTGTAGCTTTCCAACGGTGAAAGAATTTTTCAAATCCGTCAAGTAGTTTTGGAGCCTATTCAATTCAAACAAACAAACAATCAAATCTTTCCTCTTTATAATATTAGTATAGATTTAACCGTTAGAACAGAGTATTAGAGAAATTTTACCAACTCAATAATTTGTCAGTGAAAGAGTGCTAAAATAATAGAATTGCGAAAAATAATATGACGTTGAATAAGTTCACCGAATAGATTGTAGTCAAGATAGCCGAGCGGTCTAAGGCACCTGATTTAAGCTTTGGTTCTCGAAAGAGAGCGGGGGTTCGAACCCCACTCCTGACATGCATGTATACAATAACCTTTTTCAGCATTATAATTTTTACACATATATTTTACAAATTAAATACTAATTATGTTATTAAGAATATTTTGTATTTAACCGTTAGCACACAGAATCAGAGATATTTTATCTCCTCAATACTTTATCAGTGAAAGAGTGCTAAAATTATAGGCTTGCGAAAAATAACATGACCTTGAATAAGTTCCCTGAGCTGATTGCAATCAGCATAGCCGAGCGGTCTAATGCGCTTGATTTAAGCTCTGGTTCTCGAAAGAGAACGTGGGATCGAACCCCACTCCTGGCATACATATATACAAAAACCTTTTCCGTATTACTCTTTTTTCACATATATTTTACAAATTAAATACTAATTATGCTATTAAGAATATTTTGTTTTTAACCGTTAGCACAGAGTATCAGATCTTTTACCAACTTAGTACTTTATCAGTGAAAGTGTGCTAAAATAATAGACTTGCGAAAAGTAACATGGCGTTGTTCACAGCTTAGATTGCTGTTAGGATAGCTGAGCGGTCTAAGGCGCCCGATTTAAGCTCTGGTTCTCGAAAGAGATCGTGGGTTCGAATCCCATTCCTGACATCCATGTATAACACACAGTATTTTTTCCGTATTATAATTTTTTTAACTGACTTAAAAAAATGAACTTAAAAAATATATATATAACCGACTTCAATCAACGCTCTAAAAAGAGTTAAATAATTCTTTAAAATACCCTAATGATGAATTGTTACCTAATAACCACACATCAGATATCATGTACCGACAAAAAAAAAATGGTTACAAGTTTAATACATAGAATTTAATATCCAACAAACATGGTTTTTCTACAGAATATTTTTACAAGAGATTAATTTACATATTTTTGATTTAATTTATGAATATATACATATAAAAAGTAATGAATTACTTTTTGAAGTTGGTGCCAAACAATCACAATCAATTTACCATTTTATTTATGGTATTAGGCATAATATAACCACAATTCTTACTATACTTACAATAGTTTGGCACCAACTTCAAAAAGTAATTCATTACTTTTATATGTATATATTCATAAATTAAATCAAAAATATGTAAATTAATCTCTTGTAAAAATATTCTGTCGAAAAACCATGTTTGCTGGATATTAAATTCTATGTATTAAACTCGTAACCATTTTTGTTTGGCCCCAACAGTGGCCGAGAGGTTCGGACCTCTCAACTGGTAGACGGCAGGTGCTGGGTTTGAACCCAATCGCGGCTGTCGGCCTAACCGTTCGGAGTTTTCGTGGTTTTCTTCGAACCTTGCGTAAATACGGGTTAGGTTCCCTTAGAAAGACCCCCACGAAGGGCATTCCCCCCTGGTCCTATATCCCTAGCGCAGATAATCGGACGTCAAAAATCAATCAATCAACCATTTTTGTTTGTCGGTACATGATATCTGATGTGTGGTTATTAACCGACTTCAAAAAGGAGAGGAGGTTATCAATTCGAAGCGTATGTATTTTTTTTTTATGTATGTTCACCGATTACTCCGAAACTAAACTATGCAGCCGATTAATTTGGTTTTGGTGTTAAATTAAAGAGCTTACTCTCGGATTGGTACCACATCCATTTCATAGAAACTGGTTCAGTAGTTTTTTAGTAATTAAGCAAAAACTATTAAAATTAGTGTTTTTTCGGTAATTAAAACTGTTGAATTAGTTCCTGCAATTGAGTGAAGTCAGGATGGCCACGCGGTTTAAAGCGCCTGATTTAAGCTCTGGTTCTCGAAAGTGACAGTGGGTTCGAACCCCACTCCTTACATACATGTGTACAATATTTTTCCGTACTATAATTTTTACACATATATTTTACAAATTAAATACTAATTATGCTATTAAGAATATTTTGTATTTAACCGTTAGCACAGTGTATCAGAGATCTTTTATCAACTCAATACTTTATCAGTGAAAGAGTGCGAAAATAATTGACTTGCAAAAAGTAACATGACATTGAATAAGTTTCCGAACCTATTCCGTATTATAATTTTTACATATATATTTTACAAATTAAACACTAATTATGCTATTAAGAATATTTTAACCGACTTCAAGAAGGAGAGGAGGTTATCAATTCATCGCGTATGTATTTTTTTAATGTATGCTCACCGATTATGCCGAAACTATCCAACTGATTAATTTGGTTTTGGTGTTAAATTAAAGAACTTACTCTCAGATTGGTACCACTTCCATTTCATAGAAATTGGTTCAGTAATTTTTTAGTAAACGGGCAAAAACTATTAAAATTAGTGATTTTTCGCTAATTAAAACTGTTGAATGAGTTCCTACCCTGGAGTGCAGTCAGGATGGCCGAGCGGTCTAAGGCGCGTTGATTTAAGTTCTGGTTCTCGAAAGAGAGCGTGGGTTCGAACCCCACTTCCGACATACATGTATACAACAACCTATTCCGTATTATAATTTTTACACATATATTTTGCAAATTAAATACTAATTATGCTATTAAGAATATTTTGTATTTAACCGTTAGCACAGAGTATCAGAGATCTTTTACCAACTCAATACTTTATCAGTGAGAGAGTGCTAAAATAATAGACTTGCGAAAAGTAATATGACGATGAATAAGTTCACCGAATAGATTGTAGTCAAGATAGCCGAGCGGTCTAAGGCACCTGATTTAAGCTTTGGTTCTCGAAAGAGAGCGGGGGTTCGAACCCCACTCCTGACATGCATGTATACAATAACCTTTTTCAGCATTATCATTTTTACACATATATTTTACAAATTAAATACTAATTATGTTATTAAAAATATTTTGTATTTAACCGTTAGCACAGAGAATCAGATATCCTTTATCTCCTCAATACTTTATCAGTGAAAGAGTGCTAAATTAATAGACTTGCGAAAAATAACATGACCTTGAATAAGTTCCCTGAGTTGATTGCAATCAGGATAGCCGAGCGATCTAATGCGCTTAATTTAAGCTTTGGTTCTCGAAAGAGAACGTGGGTTCGAACCCCACTCCTGACGTACATATATACAAAAGCCTTTTCCGTATTATTCTTTTTACACATATATTTTACAAATTAAATACTAATTATGCTATTAAGAATATTTTGTTTTTAACCTTTAGCACAGAGTATCAGAGATCTTTTAGCAACTCAGTACTTTATCAGTGAAAGTGTGCTAAAATAATTGACTTGCGAAAAGTAATATGGCGTTGTTCACCGTTTAAATTGCAGTCAGGATGGCCGAGCGATCTAAGGCACGCGATTTAATCTCTGGTTCTCGAAATAGATCGTGGGTTCGAACCCCATTCCTGACATCCATGTATAACATACAGTATTTTTCCGTATTATTATTTCTTTAACTGACTTAAAAAAGGAGAGAAGGTTATCATCAATTCGACCGCATATGTACTTTTTTTTATATATGTTCACCGATTACACCGCAACTATCCAACCGATTAAACTAAGTATTACGGTATAAATAACTAAAAAGTAAGAAATAAAATAAACTTTTTCAAAAAAAAAAAAATATAACCGACTTCAATCAACGCTCTAAAAAGAGTTAAATAATTCTTTAAAATACCCTAATGATGAATTGTTATCTAATAACCACACATCAGATATCATGTACCGACAAAAAAAATGGTTATAAGTTTAATACATAGAACTTAATATCCAGCAAATATGGTTTTTCTAACAGAATATTTTTTACAAGAGATTAATTTACATATTTTTGATTTAATTTATGAATATATACATATAAAAAGTAATGAATTACTTTTTGAAGTTGGTGCCAAACGATCACAATCAATAATGATTTTTACCATTTTATTTATGGTATTAGGCATAATATAACCATAATTCTTTCTATACTTACAATAGTTTGGCACCAACTTCAAAAAGTAATTCATTACTTTTTATATGTATATATTCATAAATTAAATCAAAAATATGTAAATTAATCTCTTGTAAAAAATATTCTGTTAGAAAAACCATATTTGCTGGATATTAAGTTCTATGTATTAAACTTATAACCATTTTTTTTGTCGGTACATGATATCTGATGTGTGGTTATTAGATAACAATTCATCATTAGGGTATTTTAAAGAATTATTTAACTCTTTTTAGAGCGTTGATTGAAGTCGGTTATATTTTTTTTTTGAAAAAGTTTATTTTATTTAGGTAAAATTAGCTTGGCAGCATTCAGCAATGAAGCGAAATGAACCCACTAATATAATTTTGTTTAACATGCGACTCAGCCCAATAGTCTTCTCGTGACAAAAAACGTTTTGTTTCAAAATTTAGGTAAAACTGATTGAGTCGTTATTGTATATAATTAGAATGACCCTAGCTCATTAAGACCCAAAATGACCCACTAATAGAATTTTCGCGAGCATGTGTCCAAGCCAAATGGTTTTCTCTTGCTCAAAAACGATATAATACAAAGTATAGTCAAAATGGTGAATACCATTTTCTATATAAAATTAGCATGACCCATCATGACCAACAAATGACCCTTATAATCGAAATCTCTTACACGTGTGGTATAGCTCTTTAGTTTTAGCATGCCGAAAAACATTAGATACAAAATTTAGATAAAATCGATTGAGCTGTTTTTTAGATATAGTTGGTTTGACCCTGACCCCTTATAATCCAAAATGACCCATTGATCGAATTTTCACAAAAATCTGTCCTAACCCAATGATTTTCTTGTGACCGAAAACGATAAAATACAAAATTTAATCAAAATTGCGCGAAACGTTGTCAAGATAAAATTAGAATGACCCAAAAGTGGCCCACCAATCGAAATTTCTCGAACATGTGACCTACCCCAATGATTTTCTCATGCCAAAAATATGTTGTATACAAAATTTCGTTAAAATCGACCCACCCATTCTTTAGATATAGCTTGACCTTGACCCATTAAGACCCACAAATGACCCTTATAATCGAAAGCTCTCGAATATGTGACTTAGTCCATTAATTTTCTCGTTTCTAAAAATTGTTACATACAGAATTTCGTTAAAATTGATCCTGCCGTTCTTTAATTATACATAGCTTGACCCAGACCCTTTATGATCCAAAATGACCCATTAATCGAAATTTTTCGAACATGTAACCTAGTCCAATGATTTTATCGTGCCAAAAAAATGTTGCATACAAAATTTCATTAAAATCGATCCACCTGTTCTTTAGATATAGTTTAACCATGACCCATTATGACCCATCATGACCCACAAATGACCCTCATAGTCGAAATCTCTCAAACATGTGATTTAGCCCATTAGTATTCTCATGTCAAAAAACTGTCACATACAAAATTTCGTTATAATCCATCACGCCGTTCTTTAAATATAAATAGCTTGACCCAGACTCTTAATGACACAAAATGACCCATTAATCGAAATTTTTCGAACATGTAACCTAGTCCAATGATTTTATCGTGCCAAAAAAATGTTGCATACAAAATTTCGTTAAAATCGATCCACCTGTTCTTTAGATATAGGTTGACCATGACCCATTATGACCCACAAATGACCCTCATAGTCGAAATCTCTCAAACATGTGATTTAGCCCATTAGTTTTCTCATGTCAAAAAACTGTTACATACAAAATTTCGTTATAATCCATCACGCCGTTCTTTAAATATATATAGCTTGACCCAGACTCTTAATGACCCAATATGACCCATTGAAATTTTTTCTCGAACATGTAACCTAGCCCAATGTTTTTCTCGTGCCCGAAAACCATAGAATGCAATTTTTAGTCAAAATTGCGTGAGAAAATCGCTAGATAAAAATAGCATGACCCACAATGACCCCAAGAATGACCCACTTACCGAATTTTCTCGAACATGTTACCTAACCCAATGGTCTTCTTGTAATCCAAAACAATACAATATAAAATTTGGTCAAAATCGTTAGAGCCGTTTTTTAGATAAAAATGGCTTGACCCATAATGATCCCAAAATGAGCCACTAATCGAAATTTTTCGAACATGTGACCCAGCCCAATAGTTTTCTCGTGCCAAAAAACGATTGGATACAAAATTGCCTTAAAATCCATCCAGCCGTTCTCTAGATATAAATAGCTTGATCCTGACCCATTGTGACCCAAAATGACCCAGTAATCGAATTTTCCCGAACATGGCACCTAGCCCAATGGTCTTCTCGTGCCCGAAAATGGTAAAATCCAAATTTTTGCGAAAATCGTTAGAGCCGTTTTTGAGATAAAATTTACCCACACACACACACACACACACACACACACACACACACACAATTTTTGCTCGCATTATAGTATAAGATTTAATAAAGAAACTATGAAAAATAATAAAATAATAAACTATAATAAATTAATTTATATATGCTTGTCAAAAAATAGGGTTAATGTAATTAGTATTATTGGCGTCATGCTTGGCGAAATTGTGTCTGACATGGCCCAGATAATAAATAAGTGCCATTTTAACCATACAAAACGAATTTTCCTGAATTAGCGACCTAGACAGATTGATATCTTGAGCTCGAATCGATATTGAAGCCAAGTTTAATGAAAATCGTTAGAGTCGTTTTCGAGATGTATTACCTTTTTTTGTCATCTGAGTTTGTTTTAATCAGCCAAAACGAACTTTCTCAAATTCGAAACCCAGCTAGACGAATTCCTCGTGCTCGAATTAGTGTAGAATACATGTTTGATGAAAATCGCGTGAAAAATTATTGATCTATTGCAAGCAGATCGTTCAGCGCAAAGTTTGATTTACCCTGTAAACACAAAATTTCTCGAATTCCAGACCTAGCAAGATTTTTTCTCGTGCTCGAGACATTTTTAAAAACTAATTTATTTGAAGGAAAATATTTAAGTGTTCAAAGGTTCCCCCAGTTCAAACGTGCCCCCCTCTTCCCTATGTGTTATGTTATTCAAAAAATTTTGAGCCCACCCAATATTTTTTACGTTCTTCTATTTTTACAAGAAGAAAATATTGGATTCGCGAATTTTCGCGTTTTAGGAGTCCGAGATTCCAAAAAACATGTTTTTACAAAATGCCTGTCTGTGACATAAATTTTGTGAGCGCTCTATCTCAAGAACTAATGCATGGAAATTCGCAGAACTTTGGATTCAGTTAGAACTCAATATAAATTGGATATGAATCGTGTATGGTGTTTATCGCCCACCAGGTGGCGCTGCTATGCTGTCTTTTTCACGATCTCCACAATAGCTATATCTCAAGAACTATATGACGGATTTTCATAAAACTTCAGATTCCGTTAGTTTTTGCTATAATATGGTTCTGATTATGTTTTGGTGTAAATCGTACTACAAGTGGCGCTGCTATACGGCATTATGCATGATTATTGTAATAGCTCCATCTCAGGAACTAATGAGCGAATTTTTATAAAACTTCAGATTCGTTAGTCTCTAGTGTAAAATAATATTCTTTCGTTTTTGGAGTAAATCGCTCAGCAGGTGGCGCTGCTATGCGGCATTATTGATAGTTATCGCAATAGCTCTATCTCAGAAACAAATGCACGAATTTCCATTAAACTTCAAATTCAGTCAGTCCCTGATATAAATTAGAATTCTTTAGTCTTAGAGTAAATCGCTCAACTGGTAGCGCTTTTATCCAAGGTTTTTTTTTTTTTTTTTTTTTTTTTTTTTTTTTTTTTTTAACGGTTTTTGCAATGATTCTATCTCAAACACTAACACACGGATTTTCATCAAATTTCAGATTAAGTTAGAACTTGAAATAAGTTGTTGCAGATTACATTTTGGTGTAAATTATCTAACCGATGTGACTGCTATGTTTCATTTTTCTGGATTCGGGATCGCACATCCGACTAGCTTAAAAATTGGCACTACTGGCCACCATTACAGAAATAAGCTTAAAACTACAAAAAATAATTAATATGTCAAAGATAAATTAAGAAGCAGTTTTCAAATAAATTGCAGTTAAAATTACTTTTTCTCTCCTATACAAAGGTGTAAAACTGGAAAAAGGGACGATGCTTCGAAGTTAAAAAAATTGCAGTAGATATTATCCGTATTTAACCGTACACAGTGATACACCTGCTTCGTTTTACGATTGACTTATGCAACGGAACTTATTTTTTAGAGACGATATTTTAACTGTTGATTAAAATATATGTATATATATCAAAGGGAAAAAAAAAATGTTTTCTCCTTAAAATGATACAAGTTGGAAATTGCACGTCAAACGTAGCAAATGAGGTACGTTCGTATACTGTTAAAGAAGTTTTGAAAATACTCCGATCTTGGTGCAATAGCATACAGTACTTCGGATACAGTATAAAACGAAATCTTTTGTGTATCCCTGTAAATACTATCGGATTTCTATTATACAGGAAGTAATTTGTAGTAGCCCCTCAGCAACATATATCAATTTCATAAAATGTGAAATAGTTTAACATAATTAAAACGCACCCCAAACAAGGTTTCTCCCTATGCTATTATGTAATGGCCACTTTTGTGTGGCCCTGTAAATTAATAACAAACATTCTTTGCATCACAGATTGTACAGAATGTATATTCTATTAAATACCGCATAGAATGCATATCGATTGTATTATGTTCGAATGAGTGTAGCACCATTAAAATGCACCTAAAGCTTTTTTTTTTTTTTTTTTTTTTTTTTTTTTTTTTTTTTTCATTGGCCGTAATGTAACAGAATACTTTTGATTGTCCTTGTAATTAAACTTTGCACCTGATTTTCATAAAATTTAAAAGAATCGACAAAATCATGCAACTGCAACAAATATATTTAAAATTTCAAACAATTCGGTTGGCTAGTTTTTTGTCTGTTATATGTAGACAGACGGATGAACTGAACGACGACTATTAGATGCTACGAATTTTACATAATGCGAACGCATTTTAAAATAATTGATTTGATAATTTTACACCAGATTTCCGTTATTAAAAATACAAGGTAGAACCCGTCGAATTTCGACGAAAGAAAATGTTTATGAAAAAACTGTTTCATTGACTTATAATAAATTTACGAAATAAGTTACACTGAAAAATGCATCTAATATTGGTTTGTCTAACTCTCATACACATATTATTTTAACCTAAAGTTAACAAAATAATATTTCTATGAAACTCAGTTGTCTGAATTATTAAAATTAAATTTTAATCGTAATGTAAGCAGTAAAATATAATAATGATTCGTTATTATGACAAAGTTATTAATTAAGGATCTTATGCTTGGTATTCCAAAATGAAAACCTGCAAAATTTATTCCATTTTGACTTAATCATAGACTTTTTTCCCCGTGAAGTCTAAATCCGAAAAGTGAAAAGGCAAAGATCCAATGATTAATGAAAAAAATGGCAACATAAAAATTCAGTAATCTGCTTTTTTTTCTTTACTTTTCCCCCCTTTGCTGTTAATAGAAATGGAGTTTTTCTGTTGCCACAATTAGAAAAACGGTATTAAAAACTACAAAAATAAATAAATAAATAAATAAATAAATAAATAAATAAAACCACAAAAATAAATTAAGATACAATTTTCAAACCAATTGCATTTAAAAGCACATTTTCCCCCTATACTATGGTGTAAAAATTGAAAATGTGGGATGTTTAGAGGCTTAAAATTTTCCAGCAGCAAAAATTGCAAACCGAAATTTCATGTCAAATTTCAAGTTGCCATTCGCAAAATGACGTATGCGTTAAGCACAGATACGTTTGGCCTTTACAATATAGATAGATACTTTTGAACAAAACATAATTCCTAAATTATGTTTTTTTTTTTGTTTTTTTTTAATACTATGTATGCACATATGCGGTATTGTTTGCAATATAAGCTGGAAAAAGAAAAGATCACTGTAGTTTCACATCTGCGCTAAAAAAACTTGATGCAAACTGAAATCTGGAACGGGAAAGAAAACCTCGGGGCTTGAGTTGCTGCAGGGCTTCTAGACGACTTAATCCGGCACTGATGGTGTATTTCAGCTTTAACCTTTTCGGAAGTCATGTTCTTTTTATAGTACATAAGTTCTGATGACATTTGCGAAAAAAGAAGAAAGTTCTGTTTATTTAACATTCACAGAAACATGTCGAACGTCGAACTAAAAATAGGACCTGCTGAATTAGCAAAGTGGAGTATTCAATCGGGTATTATCTTGCGATCCAGATTGTGGAATGCCGTTCATTTTAGTTAAAATAAGGATTTATTTTCTCTATTTTTTATGGCGAATTTCACCTTAAGTTCACATTGCCGTGCAATACGTGGAACAAATAAACATTTTTCATCAGAAATTTTATTTGATAAAATGTAAGTTGTTTGATTTAATTTATTAAAAAATACGCTTGTTTCGCGGAACATATGCCAGAAATTATGATATTATCAGACAAAAGCTGAAACACAAATTTGTAAAGCTTCTATCGCGTATATTATAAAGGACAAATGTATTTGTGCGCCACGCTGACGTCATTTTGCGAATGGGAACACTTCACGATCAAATTTCGGTTTTGCAGTTATAGGCAGATTTCGTAAAACCACCCCATCTAAAAAGTTTATATATATATATATATATATATATATATATATATATATATATATATATATATATATTCTTTTATAAATATAACCAAAGTAATTCAGGTAATACCATTCAATAAACCAATGAAACCAGTATTTTTACAATCATCTTATTGAAAACAGTTGAAGTTTGAAGTGAAAAAGAAGGCAGATTACCAAAATAATAAAAGATAAATGGACATTAGAAGGCTTTTTCATTAAACTACTCATCAAGGGTGCATAATTTAATGAAAAAGCAAAAGCATCCAACTAGTTTCTGTTATGGGAGGTGCTAAAAGCTAAGAAATTTGTCCCACAATGCACCCGACTGGTTGGAAGTTATTTACTGTTACAAATTAGGAAAAAAGAATTCATTGAAGAAAATAAAAAAAAATATGACATAATAACAATAATATAATATTTTTAAAAAAAGTATATATATACTAAATTATTTACCATACCTATATCCTAGCATGATGTGTAGTTCAAGTGAATCTCAGTTAAGAGTAAAAGTAGATATAAACTACATGTGGCTTTGTAACAGGTAAGGTTATAGTCACAGTATAAGTCATATAGATAATAAAATTAAAATTGTAACAATAATTATAAAAATTAGTAGATCATATATTATACTATAATATTCATACTACATTTTGAAAAAAAAATAATTGCTACTGTTAGAGATAGTATATTTTTGAACAATTATTAATATTACTGTACTAATTATTTAACTAGAATATGCTACAACAACTTCTAGTACAAACACAAAAACATGTTTTAGTGCTGCCATCTATATGATTAATATATTAATTAAATTATATACTTATGGTGCTACCATCTATTATTAAAAGTATTATTGGAATAAAATAAATTATTTAAAAGCTAAGAATTTTCAAAGAATAATTTCTATTCTAATATTTTACAAATAATTTCTTTAAGTATATATATATATATGTACTATATTTGTCTGCACGATAAAAGTTTCAATTATGCACGAATCGTTTTCAAACTCGCCAAATACACTGAGATGTTAATATCTCGGCGGGAATTGCAAATGAGTGAAATCGGCCCAAGTGGTTGGAAATAGGGAGGGTTCAAAAATTTGAATACCATCTTAACATGGCTCTGGCAAAACCAGCTCTTACAGAACAATGACGGGAAAAATAAATATTTTTCGTTAAAGTAGTTGCCAACAATTAGAAAAAAAACTAGTTGGATGTGCCAATCCCCCCAAAACTTTCTTCTATTTCATACGTACATTTTAATATTTTTAAAAAATACTCAATTTAATGCTTTAATAATTTTAATTCAATACATACCAACTTTGATTTTCATCTTAAATGTCTACTTCAGTCAATTAATCGAAGTAAAAACGAATTTCCGTCTCTGGACGAGCCGATAGACAATAGAATGATAGACAGAATTTTATTTTTCAAATTCAGGGAGGGCCTACTTGCCTTACCAAAAAATAATCATATACAAAAAATTTAGTTCAGTTCTAGAACAAATTTCATACACTTTTAGGTGGTGCAATATTGAAAATTCGCTATTGCAGCGCCCTCTTCCGGCGGATTTTTTTCAAATTCAGGGAGGACCAAAAAGCCATAGTCACACACTTACACAAAAAATTTGGTTCAATTCGATGCATAACTTCATATATTTTTGGTCGGTACAATATTGAAAATGGCACAAACATCGCGATTGCAGCGCTCCCTTCCGACGGATATTTTTCAAATTCAGGGAGGACCAACTAGCCATAGTCATACACTTACACAAAAAATTTGGTTCAATTCGATGCATAACTTCACACACTTTTTGATGGTAGAATGGCGACATACGGACACACACGCACACGGACAGACAGACATTTTGTAAAAACATGTTTTTTGGAATCTCGGACCCTTCAAACGTGTAAATCCGTCGAAAAAATTTCGATTACAATACTTTCTTCTATTGAAGATAGAAGAAAGTAAAAAAAGAAAAAAAAAAACAGAATGAAATTCTTACTACAACAATTGCTTTTACTATTGCAAAATTTTCACTGAAAAAGGAAAAAAAAAAATGGTGATCAATGCTGAATGAAGCGTCGACCTGGCCTTCAATCGCCGTTAGCGTCACCTATTGTTTGAGATGCGAACTAAAATGAAAAATTACGGTAAAAAAACTCCTGACATTATACATAACCCTCCAACAAAAAAATTTTAAATAGCTGTCACCGTTTGCAAGTTATTGAATTTTAAAATCCATCCGTCAGTTCTGGGACACCCGGTAAATAGTTCAGTATTTTCTTACGGCTGATATTCCATAAAATGTTTTAATATTCTTCATAAATAAATAAATAAAATAATGTAAATAAAACACAATTTTATCATGCATATAATTGAACTACGCACTTAAAGAATTGAAATGACCAAAATAAATAAATATGTCACATTTGAACGGATGGTAGTTTTGGAGTCTGGGGGTCATGATCGGTAAAAATATACCAAAATTTTCCGGAAGTGCTTTTCTCCGGACGGCTGCTATAGGCGGCTTTTTGTAATGAAAGCTATCATTGCATAAATAAAGTTGGGAGACTTATTCAGGACAAAAAGCAGAAGGCTTAAAGGTTCCGAGAAATCGCATTCTCAACAGATCCAAGAAGCTGTAGCCTCTCTATCATCAAAACCATCCTCTGAAATAAAAACACACATTAAAAAATCACTGTCGGCTTGGCCTATAGGCGCAGATAGATTTCGAATCTAAGTGCTCATTTCTACAACAAAAAATTAAATATGATTAAAGATAAACCCAGTTTAACAGTTTTATTTAGCCGCTTTTGAAGAATTTTTAATTTTATTTTTCCGTAAGAGCTGGTTTTATCAGATTCATCTTAACCTTCCGTCTACCAGACGGGTCCATTGGACCCGACAGCAATATTTCTGGTGTCAATGGTAAAATGAGAAATTGTCGATTGACACCGGAATTTATAAAGGACTTGTCTAGATATTACGAATTCCTTAATTTAAGCTTTCATTGTAAAAGCAAAATTATATTAAAATATTACTGGTGCCGTTTGCAAGTTTGGAATTAAAATTAGGTGTTGCCGTAGATAAATGGGTGTTTTGTCTGGTAGACGGAAGGTTAAGCTAAATTCGGCTCAAAATGCCCTTTTAATAACATTAATATTATACCTAACATTGATATTATAATAACATATAATATATTTTAAATATATTCTGACTTTATGAATAAACCGACCTATATGGCACATCATATAGTTCCTAAATAAGAGAAAATGTAATTGAATGCGTTTGAAAACAGAATTGAATTTAAAAATGACTCAGAAAATAAGCAATTTGTTATTTGAATAAATCCCCAATTCTTCAATCACGTTCGCTTAAGGAAATTCTGTCCAAAATGCCTATTTTGACAGTAAATTTTTTAAATATATTCTGCCTTTATCAAAAAACTGGCTAATACGTCACATTATAAAGTTCCAAAATAAGCGAACCTGTCAGTTGGATGCGTTTGAGAGCAAAAGTGAATTTAAAAATGAGTCGGAAAGCAAGCAGTTTGTTATTTGAATACTTCCTCAATTTTTCAATCGTGATCGCTTCGGGAAATTCTGCTCAAAATGGCTATATTTGAGAGCCTTTTTTTAAGCATATTCTGCTTTTATCAAAAAACTGACCAATACGTCACATTATACAGTTCCTAAATAAGGTAACCTATTAATTGAATGCGTTTGAGAGCGAAAATTGATTTAAAAATGAATCAGAAAGTAAGAAGTTTGTTATTTGAATGCATCCTCAATTTTTCAATCACGATCGTTTCAGGAAATTCTGCTCAAAATGGCTATTTTGAAAGCATTTTTTAAAAATATATTCTGCCTTTCTCAAAAAACTGCCCAATACGTCGCATTATACATTTCCTAAATAATGGAACCTGTAAATTGGATCCGTTTGAGACAGGGCCGGAGCCAATGAGGGGATCATTAGGGTTTGATCCCCCTCCGAAATTTGTGTCAGGATTATTACATACTAGTATAACAACCCCGTCAAAAATGACGGAATTTTCATTTGCATTTTATTTTCATAATAATACAAACAGAATGAAGATTTTAGTATTGAAGAGTTTGTATTGTAGAAAAGCACATTTTAAAAATAACAATAGATTTCTACAAATACAAATGATAAAGTTTTTTTTTTAATTTTTCTTAAACTTGATATTTAGTTTTTGAACAAATTTTAATTTCAAAACAAAGAGCAGTATTTATTACAATAACGATAATAATAATTAGCAAAATGAAACTCAATTTCTGAAGATTTCACAAAGCATTAAAATTAAATATTGAAGTATTTTAAATTTTAAAATACATTATTTTTATTAAAAGTATGATTCGGCAGTGGCTTTAATCATGGGCATATGATACTTTTAGTTCGATGCTTTTAGGCATGAATTAAGAAGCTTTGTGTTTTGTTTTTTAAATTTGGATTTGGCGCTATCTATACGCAGTTAATATAAACAAAACAACTTTTTTTAAAAAATAGCAGTTTTATTTTGAAAATAGCAAGTTTTTCAAGAAAATTCGCATATTTTCGACTATCTTTCGAGAAAATTCGTTTATTTCCCTTGATTTTTCGAGAAAATTTTTTTATTTCCCTTGATTTTTCGAGAAAATTCGCATATTTTCCGCAATTTTTTGACAAAATTTGCGTATTTTCCGTGATTTTTCGACAAATTTCGCGTATTTTCCCCGATTTTTCGACAAAATTCTCGTAATTTCCGCGATTTTTTTGACATAATTCGCGTATTTTCCTTGATCTTTCGTCAAAATCCTCGTATTTCTCACGATCTTTCGTTAAGATTCGCCTATTTTCCGCTATTTTTTGACAAAATGTGCGTATTTTCCCCGATTTTTCTACAAATTTTTGATATTTTCCCGGATCTTTCTTCAAAATTCGCGTATTTTCGGACGATTTTTCTGCAAAATTTGAGTATATTACACGATTTTTCGATAAAATTCGAGTATTTTTCGAGTATTGCCATCTCGATTTTCTTTCGCGAGCTAATCGCCGTCTACGTTTCGTTATTTTCATCAGGCATTGCTAAAATTATCGTTAAATTACAGAAACAACGATTTACTTGAAAATATATAAACCTACCGCGTGTTCAAAAAGATCAACAAACACACGTGCGTTCTCCTCGGCGTTCTCAAGTACAAATAATTTTGATTGAACGATTCTCAAACGTGATTGATTCACTACATTTTTTGCGAGAAGAATTCCACGATCCAGGTTACTTCCGCTGATAGCGAAACGTGACTAACCAATCAGAATTCTGCATTTTAAGAAACAGTGAAAAGTTCTTAAAAATGCATGCTTCTGATTTAGATCTCTATTAATTATTAGCAAAGTGAAATGTAATTTCCGAAAATATCACATTAACTTTTTGATATGCCGAACATTAACTCGTGTTTATTACAAAGTTCGATTCTTTATATTATTTGTCAATAGATGATTGCAAAAAGAGTTTTTGACAGTTTTAAACAAAATCAAATTATTTAAAGAGTTTAATATGATTTTACAAATATTTTAAGAACAGAATTAGATAATTGGCGTGTATTCTTTTTTTTTTTTTTAATAATGCGTTCAAAGAGTCATTCATTTGTTTCAAGATTTGGAAAATCTGAATGGCAACAGAGTTCGTTTGTTTATATCGTAATCTGATGTTTACAATTACTTACTTTTAATTTGGAGCCTAATACATTATAATTGGATATGATATACATGTTTTATAGAAAAATATGCTGTTTAAACGTTATTTTAAGTAAAAGAAATTATCTTTTAGCTGTCATATGTCTGCATTTGTTTTCCATTAAGCCTAACGTGGCGTATTGCTAGGGTCCATTAACAGATAGGAGTGGCGAATCCTGGAACTGTTCCACACACCTCTCCAGAACGCATTTTATTATAAGTAGATTACTAAATATTAGTCAAGATGCAAAAATCAACTAGAATCGAAAACATAAATTAAAAATCCTACTCTAGTATATATTTATTATTTGATTCTGTTAATATGTTCAGAAAATTAATGGAATTTCTAAGAAACTGTAAAAGCAGAATGTCGATAGCATGTAGAATATAGTTATACAGGTTGTTAGATCTAATTAGCCCAAATTCTTGAAAAATGCAATAAAAATCATTAAAAATTCCCCACACTTAGTTGTTCTGTTTGCTACTGAGAAGATATTTTTAACAATAAAACATTTGAAAATATATGTACAAAATTTCAAACATCAATGTGATTGACCACTAATTTTCAGAAATCCCTCCAGAAGCTTTAAAGTGATATTATAAATTTGTTTACAATAAAAAGGTTTAATTTTCCTATATGATTATTTCAGGTTAAATCATTTGAATCACAGTAAAAATAAGATTCTTTACACTTGACAATCAGTAAAAAACAATTATTAAAAAATAATAATAACAGCTTGGGCCACAAATCCTCCTCCGAAATATTTTTCTGGCTACGGCCTTGAACAGAACAGATACGGAAAGGATAAGTATTTCGCTATTGTCCAGTGATTAAAAAGCGGCACTAAGTTCTCGATATGATACTTTGAGGAATATTCAAAACTTGGATGACTTTCATTTGTGTTCGATCCCCTTAGATATTACCAATTATTCCCCATTTTAGACCTTCATTAGGGTTTCGTTCATCTGACGAAACCCTATTCGTCTCTGACCGCTGTCGTATGTCTGTCTGTCACTGAGTCCATACACAAAAACTATATAAGTCAGAGCGTTCAAATTTTGTTTATAGCTCAATATCTCTTGTCACACAACAAACCATAAAAATTTTGAAAAGACTATAAGGAAAGGGCAGCTGACCTCACTGTGGACGAATTACTGTGGATAAGGGAGAAATACCTGTCCGTTCTTTAACGACTGACACTGTACGGATGAACTCCGAGAATTTGATTGGTTTAAGTTTGCCAATGCATAAGTAAGTATGATATGATTGGGCTACGTCGTCAAAATGATTCCTACAATGATCGCTATGACAAAAAATGTAGCGGTAGATTGGTTGACAGAAGTGTTTGTTTGTAAACATGCTCTTTCCTTATTATTTTAATTAAAATAATTATTTTTAAATATCCCATCAGTCCATTTTGTTGTTGTTTTTTCTCTTGTAATTGTTGCAACGCAATTTTAAATAGATATAACAATTATTTCATTTTTTACCCTTTACTTTTAAAAGAGATGAAGTACTTCTGTTGCCACAATTACAAAATTGGTATTACAAACTCAAAAAATAAATAAATAAATAAAAATAAAAACAAATAAATAAAAAATAAAGATACAGAATAAATAAAGATATATTTAAAATGAATTGAGATACAGCTTTTAAACAAAATGCATTTAAAAGTACATTTTTTTCCCCGATACGATGGTATAAACTTAAAATTGAAAATAAACAGCAGCTTATTAAGCAGCAATTAACAGCTTAAAAATTTGCAGCAGTGTAAATTTCAAAATTGAAATTTAATTTCTTTTAATTGGTGCACGCAAGTTTAAATAAAATTATTATGTATATACAGGGGTGTAGTCGTAAAAATAACAGAGAATATACGCTAAAGGCAGAGGGTATTATACCCTAGAATGTGTAAACTGTAGTTTTCTTAAGAAACAGACGGTATACGGCGTCGGAGTATACCTCCGTTTACCCTCCACTACATCTCTCTAAATAAGCCTATTAATCCCACATACAATACTAAACATACCTAGGAGACCCTAAATAAGGTTTACTAATTGCATGAAAATCTAAATATATTTACGGGAGTTGCAGTGTACTGTACGCACAGACAAATCGAATGCATAAAATCCATTTTTCTTGCTGAACATCCAGTGGCGTAGCTACGTTTTTTGGCACCCGGGGCAGGATAAAATTTTGCACCCCCTCCCCTCCCCCCAAAAAAAAAAAACTACATTATTTTTCTTCAAGATGAAAAAAAAATGTATTTTTTTCTTGCACCAGGAGAAAAAGGCTACTTCACTCTTCCTTAATTTAAAGGATTCAGCTAATTTTATACAGACACACGGAACTAAAATGCGTGGAACCCGATTACAGAAGATTTCTAATTTTCGATACTAAATTTGAATGGGAATTTCAAAAATTTAGCGGAACGTTCTCAAATATGAGTGTTGTTTCAAACGTATGAGAGTAACAACAATGTAAATAAATAATAATAGTAATAAAACCTTTCTAAATTAAGTCCAATTATGGCGAAAAAATAATCTTCTACTTCAAAACGGCATCCGCCATCGAAAAATTTCAAAATTCCTGTACTCACTCATTTTTAAGATAGAGGAGAAACTAAAAAATATTTTTCAGTCCTTTTATCAAGGTCTAGCGATTATGGAAGAAGTAAATTTGTATATATGCTTTTTAGGTGCGTTCGTAATTATGTAAATACGTAGCACCTATTGTTGTCGCTCAGTCCGTCCGTCTGTCTGTCTGTCCGTCCGCATATAACAACGCAAAAACTACCCAACCGAATCGTTTGAAATTTAAAATACATAATTATAACATAATTTTGACGAGTCATTTCAAATTTTATGAAAATCGGATGGATAGATTAATTACAGGGACAATCAAAAGGATTCCGTTACATTACGGTCAATGGGGAAAAAAGTTTCAAATGCATTTTAATCGTTTGAAATTTAAAACATATAATTATTGCGTAATTTTGTCGAGTCATTTCAATTGTTATGAAAATCGGATGCATAGATCAATTACAGGAACAATCAAAAGGATTCCGTTACATTAGGGTCAATGGGGAAAAAATTACAAATGCATTTTAATCGTTTGAAATTTAAAACATATAATTATTACGTAATTTTATCGAGTCATTTCAAATGTTATGAAAGTCGGATGCATAGATCATTTACAGGGACAATCAAAGGTATTCCATTACATTACGGTCAATGGGAAAAAATATTCAAATGCATTTTTATGAAGTTACACTAATTCGAACATAATAGAATTGGTATGAATCTATGAAATATATACTAAAATATGCATTCTGTACAATCTGTGATGCAAAGAATTTGTATTATTAAATTACAGGGCCACACAAAAGTATTCCACTACATAATGCTATACGGGGAAACATTGTTTGGGGCGTGTTTTAATTATATTCAACTATTTCACATTTTATGAATAAGATATACGTTGCTGAGGTGTAATAAAAATTACTTCCTGCATATTTACAGAAACACAAAGATTTCGAAGTACGCTACTGTATCCGAAGTACGCTCTACTATATCAGCAAGATCTAAATATTTTTAAAACTTCGTTATCGTACGAACGCACCTCATTTGCTACGTTCACGTGCAATTTCCAACTTGTTAAATCTTTAAAGGGCCAACATTTTACAAAAGGATGGCGAATCAAGATATTCAACGAATTTGATCGAGATCTCAATAAACCTTCAACATATGCTCAATCACATCCAACTCTGTTTCTAAATTAGTACGGTCGCATGACAATGATCTGTATAAAGAGATAAATACTTCACATTTCTATATGTGAAAAGGATAAGAATTAAAATGCTTTTAAAATTCAAAAATAAAATAAAATTTCAAAAACTTAAAATCCTTAAATTATTTTTCGTTACTTTAAATCTTCTAATGTAAAATCCGTTTTACCCCTGGTAACTTTGTTTTCCAGCACAACATTTATTACATTTATCATTAAATTCAGAGAGTAACTTAAGATAGGAAATGCTGACGTTTGGACTATTCTTCGTTTGTGGTTAAAGCCTAGTACGTCACAGATCTCGGAAATTGCGAGGCAGGGCCGTGCTTAGGACTTTGGCGGCCCTGGACGAAATATATTTTGGCGGCCTGGTCACTGGTCGAGATAATTCGATCTTTCTTAAATAATACTCGGTTTTAAAACAGAGCAAATTAGCTTGTTTTTAGAGTCTCTATAATATCTAATCGGCAGTGGCGCGAGTACTTTTATACGAGGGAATTTCTACGTATTTGTATCATCCTTACTTCCATGGGTGTACCCAAGGATGTTTTGGGGGAGGAGGTGATAGGGCTAAAGCACAGCCCGAAATTTTCGAAAGTTATATGAAAAAAGTGCTGATTTTTTTTCTTTCTTTTTGAGAAAAATTTGTAATTTTTACAAAACATACAGTGGATTAGCCATTCTTATTAATCTCATTTTAGACTTACATTCTTATTAATCACATTGCCATGAATAAAGAGAAAGGAAGGGGTGATGGGATTACAGCCTTTCTCTTTTTGAAAATTAAATGAAAAAAAAATTCCTTACTTTTTTAGATAAATCTAAGATCGACATTTTTTTCTTCTGTTTTTCAGCGAAATAGCCATTCCCGTTAACCCCATATTAGTCCACATTGACATACAGCATACCTAAAGATGGGAAGGAGGGTGATGAAATTAGAGCCCCTTTACCTTGAAATAGTCGATAATAAAATTAAAATTTGTGCAGATTTTTTTTCTTTTGTTTGAGACAAATTTCTATTTTTTTCCCCATATCATTCAACGGATTAGCCGTACCTAGAGGTCTGCACGGGCCGGGGTTGGCCCGTACCCGGCCCGGCGGAATCCTTTCGAATTTTATAACGAGTGGGCAGATGTCGAATAGTTTTTCAACGGATCCGGCCGGGCCGACAAACAACTTAAACAGGCCGGGCCGATAGTTTTCGGGCCTGCCGGCCCGCATATTTCAGATGTGCATATTGCTGGGACGATTACTGTTTCTAAACCAATAGGAGAGCGTCATTATCACGGTCTAGTACACGCCCACACAGTTTGATTGACAGGAACTCGTGGACAATTGACGGTGCTAATTATAACGATAATCTGTTGCGGATGAAAGTGAGCTGACTGGCTGAATGGTTAGAGCGTCGAGCTTGAAACCGGAGGATATGGGTTCGAGTCCATCGCGGGCCGAGAGTCCGTTGGTGATTTTTTTTTTTTTAAATTATTGGAGGCTGTCTTTTATTAATAAATAAGACATTTAAAAAAAATATTTCAAACCCTTTTAATATTCTAAATATCGTTCCAAAATGATTTATATATATATTAAACAAATGGGAAAAAAAGTATTCTGCGAAAATATCCGTATAAGCAAAATTCTTACTTTAATTTTTATTTATTTATTTATTTATTTATTTCAGGATCAGAGGAAGTATAATTTCTAATTGAAGTAAATAAAATTCAGTCATTTTGAAAAAAAAAAAAATTCTTTCGTACCTTTAATTTTTAATTACCGAGTACAAATTCAAACAATCCGAGTACAAATAAATAATAAACACACACGATCAATTGTCCACGAGTTCCTGTCAATCAAACTGTGTGGGCGTGTACTTGACCGTGATAATGACGGTCTCCTATTGGTTTAGAAACAGTAATCGTCCCAGCAATATACACATCTGAAATATGCTGCCGGCCCGTTTTGAAGTTTTAAGCAGAGACGATAAAATATGAGCTATTTTCAACGAAAATGGTTTTAACGAGAATAAGTATAAATGTGCGTTATGAGCCATACTAGTTTGACAGCATCAATATAAAAATGTACAGTGTAGAGATCGGCATCAGAGAGTTACATTGTGCATAACCCGTTTTAACATTTTTTTAGCTGACTCATGCCGGGTCGAGATCAAGTGTACATTATTTTTCTACATTTAGACTGGCCGGAGAAAACATGATTTGTAAAATTATTAATAGCGATAAAGAATTTATGTTAGCTTAATCTTTGGATATATACTTCTGGATGGTTTTTACATTAATTTCTCAATAATGCGAAAGTTTGACACATTTTCTGATTAATTTTAAATTGTAAAAGTATAAAAGTGTTAAGCCTAACTATTAAAGGGATTTGGAATCGAAAAACTTTTTTTTATTTTTGATAAATAAAATACTTGTATAACTTTGTTGAGATATAATAGTTTCTCAAATGATTGCAGACTTTTCTCCCTTCCCATGCTAACGCTTCCGGAAATTCTATTCAAAACGCTAATTATGGCAATATTTAATTTGCTTGCAGTATTCTTAAATTGCTTGTATCAAATAATGGATAACGCCATTCGATTATATAGTTTCTGACTAAAGATACCTGTTAATCTTATGCGTTTCTGAGAAAAAAAATGAATTTAGAAATGTATCAGAAAGGAGCTTCTTTGAATTTAAGAATGAATTTGGATTTGAAATCTTTAATAAAATGATATAAAAATATTTTTATAAATCTTCTTTTATTAAACAGCTTCAAAAGTAACGATGTTTTTAGCGTTATTTTTTCTTCTTTTATTCTAAGCCATATTAAATTTTTAATGAATCTTTATTCGAATGTTGAAAGCTTAAGAATCTAAGTAATCATTAACGTTGTTAAAGTGTATTTCCTGTAAAATATACTGTAAAATCATTCCATCAATGCATCATATTAGATATGTATGCAGTATTCTTTAAAGAAATCTTAAATATATGATAAAAATCTGAGTTTTTTTAGAAATTGTAGAAATTGTAATTTTACTGTTGAATTTTACAACAGGCCGGTCCCGGGCCTGGAAATTCCGGCCCGTGCAGACCTCGAGCCGTCCCTTATCTTTAGTACCATATTAGTGCTCAATGACACCACATTATACTGAAAGAAATGAAAGGGGTTGTTGGGATTACAATCCAATACCACAAAAGTCATTTTTTTTTTTTAAGCAAATCTATATTCAAAACCGATTATCAAATACGATAGTCTATTTCAAAACCGAATCTATATTCAAATATTATCCTCTACCGCTCAAAAGACTAGCTGCTCTTTTCTCTTTAGTTCCATGTTAAAGCTCAATGACACTACATTCTACCCAAAGAAATGAAAGGGATTAATGGGCTTACAGCTCAGGAATTTTTTTGACGGAATATGTGTTTTTTCGCGATATTTTGTCGAAATTCGCCTTTTTCGGCAGCTTTTTCATGAAATTCACCTTTTTTTTAAAATTCTTTTTTGAAATTATTTTTTCTGTGGAACTCTGGGGGAATACCTGTATTTTTTAGAGATATTTTGCCGAAATTAGCATTTTTGGACCCGCGGCTTTATGAAAATGTTTGCTTTTTTCCGTAGTATTTATACGAAACTTGTCTTTTCCGGGCCCTTTTCGCAATCCTTTGTCGAATTTCACGATTTTTTCCGCAGCACTTTGATGAAATTAGCTTTTGTCTGCGGCCCTTTGACGAATTCGCATTTTTTTTAAAATGCTTAAATTGTTTAAAAAACGAAATTCGCGATTCTTTTCATGATACTTTGTCGAAATTTGGAATTTTATCCTCGGCTTATTGACGAAATTTGCGTTTTTTTTCGCAACCTTTTAACAAAATTTGCGTTTTTTTTTCGCGACCCTTTCTCGAAATTCGTGTTTTTCAGCCGTCATTAGACGAAATTTGAATTTTCTTCGCTATTAGGTGTCGAAATTTGACATTTTCTCCGCAATCCTTTGGCAAAATGCTCGATTTTTTTCGCAACCCTTTACGAAATTAGCTTTTTTCCAGTGGTTCATCGACGAAATTCGTATTTTTTATAATTCTTCAACGAAATTAGTTTTTTTTCTTGGCCCTTTGACGGAACGCGGGTTTTTTTGTGATTTTTTGTTGAAATTCGCGTTTTTTTTTTTTTGGGGGGGGGTGGTCTTTTGTAGAAATTTGCAAATTTTCCGCAGCCATTTGAGGAAATTCGCGGCTTTTTGAGACCCTTTGACGAAATTTGTGTTTTCCCACGATCTTTTGTCGAAATTAGGATTTTCCCCTCGACTTTTTCATAAAATTATCTTTTCTGTCACGATCGTTTATGAAATTTCGCGTTTTTCAGCAGTCATTAGAAGAAAATCGTGTTCATTTAAAGAAATGTGCTTTTTCTCTAATTGACGAAATTTGACTTTTTCCCGCGATCCTTTGACGAGATTCTTGTTTTTTTACGGCCCTTTGACAAAATTCTGATTTTATCTGCGGTCTTTTAACAAAATCCGACTACTTGCATATTCCTTTTAACCAAATCAGATTTTTTTTTCTGCGAAAGATTGACGAATTTGATATTTTTCGATAACCATTTGTCGAAAATCGCGATACATTTTTTCAAAGTCCAAACTTGAAACTGACGATTGTTTTAAATTTTCGGAAAATTACGGACAAATTTAGCCTTTCACCTTCTGGCTGCGGCCTTTTTGTCTGAAAGGTTGAATTGCTCACTTGGTCTTGTCTCGTTGGTCTCCCACACCCCATATTCAAGATTCAGACATAAAATTGGTAATTAAACTGAGAAAATTTTCAAAATTGTTGGCAAAATTTTACGGTTATTGAGTCGATTTTTTTTTTATGTATAAAACATGATATTATCGGAATATTCTCTATCAGGAGCACCAATAAAGATTTCTATACGGTAATTCCAAGTTCTTTAGAGTAGAAAGTATTTCTCTCTAGTTCATATGTATAGGTGTAACATATGTTGATAAGAACTGAATTCGGCAGGTTACGGTTGGTTTTCTTTTATTACCTCAAATTATCTGCGAAAGATATGAATGCCTAATGACAAGGCGTAATATAAACGAAAGTATAAATCCTAAACAAATGTAAAAAATATAATTTTTTTGCGGCCCCCAAATTTTGGCGGCCCTGGGCAAATGTCTGGGCCCCCCCTAAGCACGGCCCTGTTGCGAGGTTCTTGAGGCCACAGGTCAATGAAGAACTAATTGACCAATTAAACTAAATGTTCCTCCAAATTTTTACCTTCGCTTCCTCCTCGAAAATATTACAATTCCCAACCTCTTAACAAGAAAAAGATTAAGATTTTGTTCATTCGAGGTGTCTGCACAAGCTACGACCAGTGTTGAATTTAAGGGGTGAGCCGAGGGGGTGGAAATCACCTACCCGAAAAGTAAAGCATGCCCAACGAAAATTTTGTGTTTTTATTAGTCAAAAAGTACAATTCTTCCCTCCCCCCTCCCCCCAGTACGCTATATTGGTTCCTCCCAGAGGTGTCTGAATTCAACAATGACTTCGGCTATGTGGGTCCCAAAACTCATGTAAATGGCTCGTGATACATCCGATCGAACTTGCAAAGATGATTGCAAGATGCAGAGATAAAATCAAAAAATGTGTTCGGTTTACAAAGAGGTTTCCGAGTCAAATCCTTTTCTTGCATGTAAATAATGAAATTCAGGGGGATATAGTAAATAATCTTTAATATTCTTGAGTATTATATGCAAATGAATATTTACAATATGAGATTAAGAGGGGGGGGGTGGGAGGGGTTGGAACCATAATATTACCAAGGCCGATACTTCGGCCATATTTCCATGAGCTCGATCGGAACATCTATTCCGTAGCACAGCCGAAAATGATTTTCTTTGACTTTTGACTGTTACCAGGCTACTTGGATAAAAAATGGTAGTCAGCAAATTCACATTCATGAGCTGGCATCAGCACGTCACTCGCTCTCCGTGAGAGAACGCTGATCAATGCTGTTAATCAGTGAGGTGTTTTGAAAAGGCGAATTTTTTTTTTCCAAGCACCTTCGTCGTTCCAAGTCCAAACTCGTACTCTGATTGGTTGTTGCTCTCGGCACTGTTTTCACGTAACTTGGCGATAACCATATTTGGCGAAAAATACTTCGCTCGTAAGTGAACGAGTAAACCTAAAACCTAACCTACTCATTCTTATTCTTCCTTCATTTTGTGCTCTTGTGTATTATTATCTTGTGTTATTTTATAAAATGGCTAATGCTTTACTTATTAATAAACGGGAAAAGTTACTTTGTACTCGGTTCGGAAGGAAATCAAACTCCTCGACGGAAGCATCTAGCGCTACGCCAAGTATGATTATCGCCAAGTTACATGAAAACAGTGCCGGGAGCAACAACCAATCAGAGTGCGAGCTTGGGCTTGGAAAAAAATTACGCTTTGAGAAGACAAAACCGCAATTCACACTCATTGGCGTAACTAGAGAATTTTTCTAGGGGGGCCACGGCCCCATCTACTTGATAATTTTTAAATAATAATTGTAAAAACTATTATTGTTTAGAAAACTATAATAGTGTGACAATGTTGTTTTATAGTAAACTGTTTGATAATTTCCAAGCAATAATAGTATTAGTAAGTAGTCGGATGTGGCAATCCCAAAACTTTCTTTTTCTGATATATTTTAAGATTCACTTTTGCTCTCAAACGCACTAAACTGGGAAATTAACTTATTTAGAAACTATATTAGGTCCATGACTGCGATTTTTTGATAAATGCAGAAAATATTACAAAAAATGCAGTCAAAGTTCGTCTTTTGAACCGAATTTTCTAAAGCGAGAGATCTGGGAACGAAAAAAAGGGTCATGCTGAGAAAATAATTGTCGATAAATCAAATTTTAATAAATTCAGAGAAAAATGAAGTCATACGGCATCTTATAACATATCTTAAAAAATTATCTCAGCATGTTTCATGTTTTTACTTTTACAAATGAATCTGAAAATGTATAGGAAAATTTTGAGCTGCTGAGAGAGAAAAAACATTTTTTCGAATGCACCCTTAATGCGTCAAAGTTTGCTACCTCAGCGCCAAAATTAAATGGCAATTTATGATCATTGTAAAGATTTTAAAGACATGAAATTTCTTGCATTAGCTCTTAAAATAAGACTATTGCGGAAATGTGAAAAAAAATGTAACATAAAAGCGCCACCTGTTGGGCGATTCATACCAAAACATAAACAGCAACAATATTTATCAAGCTATTGTGAAATTTGGTGAAGTTCACAGATTAGTTCTTAAAATAGAGCTATTGGGCAGGAATTGAGAAAAATTCAGCATTGCAGCGCCACAAATTGGGAGATTGACAACAAAACATGAACAAAACTAGTTCATTTCATGGGCTTGATAAAGTCCATGGCTCAAGTTTGGCTCAAGTTTGATAAAAATTCGTGCACCTGAGATACAGCTATTGCGCAAATCGTGAAAAATGAAACATAGCTGTGCCACTTGTTGAGCAATTTACACCAAAATGCAAACAACATCGATTCATGTTGGGAACTAACTGAATCTGAAGTTTAAAGGAAATCCGTGTATTAGTTATGGATATATAGCTGTTGCGTAAATCGTAAAAAATGCACCATAGCATCGCACCTGTCGAGCGATTTGTACCAAAAACTAATCATTATCAATCTATATCAAGAACTACCTGATTATAATTTTTATTTAAATTCCGTGCGATAGTTCTTAAGATAGAGCTATTGCAAAAATCGTGAAAAATTTAGCATACCAGCGTTTTCTGTTGAGAGATTTACACAGAAACGAATACAATATCATGTTAAGTACTGACTGAATCTGAAGTTTGGTTGATATCCGTGCCTTAGTTCTTTAGATATAGCTGTTGCGTTAATCGTAAAAAAAAGCAGCGTAGAAGCACCATCTGTTGAGTGAGTTGCAACAAAAGCTAATCAGTATCAATTTGTATTAGGGACTACCTGAATATAAATTTTTATTACATTCCGTGCATTAGTTCTTGAAATAGAGCGTCCACAAAATTTATATCACATATAGACAGAGTCAGATTCACATATACACAAACAGACATTTTGTAAAAACTTGTTCTTACTAAAAACTAGGAATCTCTGATCCCTAAAACGGATAAATCCGTCAAAAACAGGAATTCGAAAATTTTCACGAATCCAATATTTTCTTCCGTAAAGATAGAAAAAAGTAAAAATAGTTTTGTTAGAACTGATAATCCTCAAAGGAAAGCTCACTTGTTAATACATTCCTGAAAACGTATAATCTATCAAATAAACTAATTGGATGAAACTTTCTTCTGTCTTTAGCTGCTATCAGATTCACAAACTTTACGAGCAACAAACTTTTCAGCCGATTTTAACCCCAACTTTTTCCCGTTAAAAGAGAGAAAAAGGTTACAATTACTTGCAAAAAGTTGGAGGAATAGCAGGAAAACCAATATTACTAGTACCAGCCGTTAATATTTATCGCCTATTCCTATCAATCGCTTATCTCTGATTCGCTGAAATGCTCGATGTACGATGAAAAGTCTCGGCTAGCGGAGATTTTTTTGGAACTGCAGAAAAAAGTTGGGGGACATTGCTGTTTGCTATCACACTGGGTGTTGGGAGGATATTTCGCGAAAAGTTGGAGGAAATCAAGTGTTGGCTCAAAAATCTTTCGAAATGTTGGTGAATCTAATAGTGGCTTTATACATCAAGTTTTCGATTCAAAACAGTGGTTGGGGGAGATAAAGTTGCTTATAAACAACACAGTCGCCATTTTTTTTAAATAAATATATAAATTAGTTAATGAGTTATAAGCAATTTTGATCGCATGACAACCATTTTTCGTCCTTTTTGTCGCTACCATGTCGCAAATTCGTTTCAAATCATCCACTGTGAGAATCGTCTTCTGAAAGATCTTATCAAAGAATGAAGAACATTTCTCACTTACATAGCTTTTCAATCCTGAATCTAGGAAAAAAAGTTAGCGGAAAAAATGACATAAACTAAAAAAACGAAATAAAAAGTGACACGGGAAAAATGTTACCGGAAAAAAAAGAGTGACAAGGAATTGATTTGGGGGATTTATTATTGATTTTGGGGATTCATTCGTTAAGTATGAAAGTGGGGTGGGGGGGATGCTCTTAATTTAGGTAAATGGGTTTTTCATGCTAAATTAACTGTTTTGGTTCAACTTTTGGATATACGTTCATACTGAAAAGACGCTTCCTTGATTAGTTTTGGGAATGGACGATTACAACACCCCCTCCGTTCTAAATAAGATGAATTGGTTTTTAAGCAGAATTATCCAACTTGTGTCAAATTTTGGATACAGGTTCTTTCTGACAAGGATTATATATAGTATTGTGGTGTCGTGTCCTCAGTTTCTCTTTACTCAGTTGGTTTATTTGTTAAGTTCATCAATAACACATTTTAGTTCCTCAAGTTCTTTATTAGAACTATAGATCAATTAATAAAAAAATAAATAAAACGACATTACAACTACATAGGAGCCACACTCCAATATTACATTTCGCTTAGCACATCTAAGCCACCTTACATCTATGTATTCTCTAGTACATTACCAGCACATGTCTCTCTTCCAACTACCTTCCTTCCCTCTCTGCGCTCAACAATGCCACTCCTCAGCTCATTGCCACTAGACCAGTGAAATCATTTTCTAGTTCCTTGAGGTCAATTGCAGCTATTCTTCTCAGCTTTAGAATGAAGATACTTTCACCCCTGCATACCTTTTAGGTAACTTTCATTACAAAAAGTAAAAAGCTACCTATTGCAGCCGTCCGGAGGAAAGCACTTCCGGAAAATTTTGGTATATTTTCACCGATCATGACCCCCAGACCCCAAAACCACCCTCCGTTCAAATGTTGACATATATATATACATATATAACCATATATATATATATATATATATATATATATATATATATATATATATACACTATCTACCAAAAAGTATTTGTACACTTTCAGTTTTTGACATTTTGTCAAATATTTAAAAATATACTGGTCGGATTCTTCTGGAACTTCAGAAATATAAAGATTATGTTTCACTTTATATTTATTTACATTCATTTGTTAAGCGGGTAATTAGGGGGCCGGCAAAAAAACAAAGAATAATAGAAATATTTGGGATCGCCCTGTACATGAAAATGCACGAAACGACTTATCGCTTTAGAATACAAATATATGAATACAGTAGAATATGTACACTAATTTTTGTGAGAATAGCATGTATATTTATGGCGATAGAGCGATTTTTTTGAAAAATTCAAAAAATTCTGGTATGTTTATTGTTTATATCATGCTGGGTTTTTGACCAAATTTAACGCAAATTTCAGAAAAATTGGCAAAATACAGTAGAAAAAATGTAGCGCAATCGGAATATAAATATATTAAATATTTTATGAAATATGAGTAGTTGTATAAAATAATTTTTATCTGCGCATGCGCGAACTAGAAAAACATTTTTTTACATCATTTAATAGTCAATTCTATGGAGTGACTTATAAAAAAAATCCAATCAAATATCGTGAAAATTCAAAAAGATATCATTATTTTAGTGAGATGTTTTTACTCTGCTCTCTAAAAACGGCTGAATCTTAAGGGATTCTCCACAAATTGACATTTTTTAATAACTGACTTTAAAAAAAAAACTAGTATTGAATTAATACAATATCTAATACAATATTGCTGCTAATAAGTACTTGACAATTGTGATAGAAAAGAAAAAGAGCTTTATTCGCATTCAGGGCCAAAACTAAGAGAGGGGGGGGGGGGGGGGGGAGAGAGAAGGGCATGCTCCGGGCGCTAGGATGAAAGTGTTCCAAATGTATCTTTCGTTTGGCGATTTTTTTCATGGTATGTTTAGCATAATATTGTTAAAATTATTATATCTGGGCTATGCTAAAGCATAAAAAAATCTAATGATGATGGCTTAAGGTCCCTGCCCCTACCCGCGAAGATGCTCACGAGCTAATGCTATTCCTATGGGGATGCATTTTTCTAACTCTTTTGCATTTGGACATTTTTAAATAATATGTTTTGCATTGGATAGCGGAAGTCATTTTCAAGATCGCTCCGTGATTACTTTTTCAATTTTGGCGTAGATATTTTTATAATGTTTCTTTCACTTCCAAAAGCGGTTCTGAAAGTGAAACTAACTTTATAAAAAAATATCTATGACTCAAATCGAAAAAGTAGTCAAGGAGCGATTTTGAGAGGGACTTCCGCTATCCAATGCCAAAAAAAAAAAAAAAAAAAAAACTGAAAATTTCAAAATGCGAAAGAGTTATTAGAAAAATGCCTCCCCACAGGAATAGCATTAGCTCAGCAGTGTCTTCGCGGGCAGGGACAAGGGCCTTAAAGATCCTGTTGAAAGTAGAATTTTTTTGATTCGGTTTAAAGTATCAAATTGGAGTATTTTAATAAAGCAGAATACGTTATTTTATATTACATATTTTACGTTTTAAAATAAGTCGGCTATTAATAAATTGGAGAAATTTTCTTTGTAAATATGCTTTGCGAAGGAGGGGGAAAGGGGTACCTTCAAAATCCACGTTTGCCTCGGGAAAAAAAGACTGGCTTTGGCCCTGTTCACATTTAATAATTTGTAGATCCTCCTCGAGAGGCAATTACAGCTGCGACTCTCCTGGGCATGCTCTCAACTAGTCTTTGTATTACATTTAATGGTATTTTATTCCACTCTGTTTGCACAAGGCAGGTAAGCTCTTTTACTGATTTTGGGCGTGTGTCACCCGCCTTAATTCGACGATCCAACTCGTCCCAGAGGTTCTCTATTGGGTTCAGGTCTGGGCTCTGGGCAGGCCACTCGAGTCGATGCTCTCCATTATCAGCATACCAATCCATGCTGGACCTCGCTACATGGCAGCTTGCGATGTCATCCTGGAAATAACATGGATCCAATCCATAGTATTGCCACAACGTAGGAAGTACACTGTTGTCCAGTATATTACAGTAGGCATCGGCATTGAGCTTACCATGAATTGGGACCAAGGGTCCTAGTCCGAACCAGGAAAAACAACCCCAGAACATAATTCCCCCTCCGCCAAATTTAACTGTGGGCACAATACATTCTGGTAGGAGGCGTTCTCCAGGCAGACGCCAGACCCAGACCCTACCATCAGAACGGTAGAGGGTGAACCTTGATTCATCACTCCAGAGAACTTGTTTCCATTGCTGTACAGTCCATTGCTGGCGTGTTTTGCACCAACTTAACCTAGCTGCGCGGTTGGACTTGGTGATTAAAGGCTTATGGGCGGCAGCACGGCCATAAAAATTAAGCAGATGAGCTTCCTTACGGATGGTATTCATGGAAACAACACATCCTGAAGCTTGTTGAAATTCTTGGCGTATGTGTAACATTGGTTGGTTGCGGTTCTTCCGAATTTCTCTAGACAGAACCCGTCGGTCTCTATCTCCCAGTTTCGTCGGTCTGCCAACTCTGGCCACATTCTGACAATCACCATTCAGCTTCCATTTTCTAATCACATAAGCCACAGTCGTTTTGGGGTAATTAAGCTCGCTAGATTAAAAATCGGCCATTTCGGTGGTACCCGATGATCACACCTTTCTCAAAATCAGACAGCTCTGTTCTTCTTGGCATCATGCATGCGATTGATGTCAGTGTTGTTTTCGACACCACATTTAACAGTGGAGAACTTGATGTATTTCAGGATCGCAGATATCGGCATTTGCATAAGAGCCATTATCAATTATGTATCAGTGGGTAGATTTGACACAAATGCTTCGATTTTTTATAATTATTTTTATCCTGAAATAGGTTCGTTCTGATAATTATCTAAGAAAAGAAGTAAATCACCAGTAAAAAACGTAAATGGAGATTTGGCAATTTGCGTAAAATCTGACGTCATTCAACTGCTTTCAGAGACCAATTGAAAATCAGTTCACTCCTATCCACAATAACTTTCTGAATTTCCACGAAATTCGATCGGATTTTTTTATGGGTAGCTCCATAGAGTTGAATATTAAATTATGTAAAATGATAAATTTTATCGTTCACGCATACGCTGATTAAAAAATATTTCATACAAATACTCATATTTTAGAAAACTTTTAATATATTTATATTTCAATAGCACCTTATTCTTTCTACTACATTTTGCGAATTTTTCTGAATGTGGCTTTATATTTGGTTGAAAAATATTGCATGACATAGAACATTTTAGAAAATATTTAATATATTTATATTTCAATGAATTTTGGTGAACTCCCCCCCCCCCCTCCCTTTTCTTCTTTGCAAAGCATCTGCAAAAGTATTTGCAAAGAAAAATTTTCTAATTTATTAATAGCCGACTTATTTTAAAACTTAAAATATGTAATATTGATTAAAGTAGTCAACTTTGTTTAAAAAAAATGATACCTTAAAATCGTGAAACCGAATCAAAACGAAAAAAAATCTGCTTTATGCGGGATCTTTATGCCATCATCATTAGATTCTTCTATGCTTTGGTATAGGAGAAATGCTTTGAATGGGACGATTTTGACAATATCATGCTAAACATAGACATGGAAAAAATCGCCAAACAAAATGTACATTTGGGACACTTTCATCCTAGCGCCCGGGGCACATGCCCTTTCCCCCCCCCCCCCTCTCTTAGTTTTGGCCCTGAATGTGAATAAAGCTCTTTTTCTTTTCTATCACAATTGTCAAGTACTTATTAGCAGCAATATTGTATTAGATATTGTATTAATTCATTACTAGTTTTTTTTTTAAAATCATTTATTAAAAAATGTCAATTTGTGGAGAATCCCTTAAGATTCAGCCGTTTTTAGAGAGCAGAGTAAAAACATCTCACTAAAATAATGATATCTTTTTGAATTTTCACGATATTTGATTGGATTTTTTTTTATAAGTCACTCCATAGAATTGACTATTAAATGATGTAAAAAAAATGTTTTTCTAGTTCGCGCATGCGCAGATAAAAATTATTTTATACAACTACTCATATTTCATAAAATATTAAATATATTTATATTCCAATTGCGCTACATTTTTTCTACTGCATTTTGCCAATTTTTCTGAAATTTGCGTTAAATTTGGTCAAAAACCCAGCATGATATAAACAAAAAACATACCAGAATTTTTTGAATTTTTCAAAAAAATCGCTCTATCGCCATAAATATGCATGCTATTCTCACAAAAATTAGTGTACATATTCTACTGTATTCATATATTTGTATTCTAAAGCGATAAGTCGTTTCGTGCATTTTCATGTACAGGGCGATCCCAAATATTTCTATTATTCTTTGTTTTTTTGCCGGCCCCCTAATTACCCGCTTAACAAATGAATGTAAATAAATATAAAGTGAAACATAATCTTTATATTTCTGAAGTTCCAGAGGAATCCGACCAGTATATTTTTAAATATTTGACAAAATGTCAAAAACTGAAAGTGTACAAATACTTTTTGGTAGATAGTGTATATATATATATATATATATATATATGTCTCGACCGAGTTCGTTGGCCAGCATCATCCGCCATTTTGTTTCAAAATGGCGGCCATTTTAAATTTTTAAAACAATTTAAAATTTAAAATTTAATGCGAAAAAAATAAAAGTTGAAAAATATTTTTCTTTTACGTGTTAGACCTTAAAACAACGATTCCAGAACACTTTTTATTTTGTCTATATCTTAAAAAATGATTGAGTTATAGCACTTTGAATTTTTCTTATGGCTGACATTTTGAAACGATCTGATTTTTGTCACGTGATAACACGCGTATTTATGAACGGACTTGAATGAAACTTGGTGTTGATATAGTACATACAAATGTCTCGACCGAGTTCGTTGGCCAGCATCATCCGCCATTTTGTTTCAAAATGGCGGCCATTTTAAATTTTTTAAAAAATTTAAAATTTAAAATTAAATGCGAAAAAATTAAAAGTTGAAAAATATTTTTTTTTACGTGTTAGAACCTAAACCAAAGATTCCAGAACACTTTTTATTTTGTCTGTATCTTAAAAAATGATTGAGTTATAGCACTTTGAATTTTTATTATGGCTGACATTTTGAAACGATCTGATTTTTGTCACGTGATAACACGCGTATTTATGAATCGATTTGGATGTAACTTGGTGTGTACATAGTATATACTGAGGCCTGAATCGAGTTCGATACTCAGTTCTATCCGCCATTTTATTTCAAAATGGCGGCCATTTCAAATTTTTTATAAATTTTAAAATTTAAAATTAGGTACAAGAAAGAGAGAAATTGAAAAAGATTTTTCTTTTATGCATTTGACCTTGATACAAAGATTCCAGAGCATTTTTTGTTTTGTCTGTATCTTAAAAAATGGCTGAGTTATCGCATATATATATTAACCGATTTCAATAGGAGTGTGAACGTGCACCTGAATTAAGATTTTGACCCAGTTCATAATCAAGTTCTACTAATTTAAGCTAAGTATTTTTGAATAATATAACTTATATTCTGGAATTAAATAAATAAATAAATATATAAATATATGAAAGCTACCTCTTCCTCCCGGCACTGCCGGAAGGACTATTTACAATGGGATTTCGCTCTCTATCTTCTGCCCAGATTAAAGTTGTAAGTACGTCGTCGCAGTATATAATGCCTGAAGAATTTTGGGAATTTAATGTTAAAGTATAGAGGGGGAACGAGGGATAACCTCTCTGAAATTAAATAAATGGCTTTTTACGCAGAATTATTCGATTTGCTTAAAAATTTGAATGTAGGTTCATTATGATAAGGGGTATCCCTGAATAGTTATGGGGTTCTTTTGCTAATTAAAAAGTGGGAGGACGGGCGATTATTCCCCCCCCCCCTTAAATTAGATAAATTGTTTTTATGAACAATTATCCGATGTATTTCAAATTTTGGATATAGATTCTTTCTCATAAAATAAAATCCCTGAATAGTTTTAAGGGTTTGTTTACATATCCTCAATAGCTGTTTTGCATTTAAAACTATGCTTTATGTTTCTGCATAGCAGTTTTCAGTATTCTATAAATCTAACAAAGAAAAAAATATCCTGTTTTTATTAAAATAATTTTTTTATTTAAATTTGCTTTTTAATTTTTTAAGCATTCAAACACTGAAGATCTATCAAGAACTACAGGTTTTTAAACAATTAACTTTCTAATTACTAACATAAGCTAGTAATAAAGAACTATTGTTATTATACTACAAAATAATGAATTCACTAGTTCATTCGTTCGTGACACATAACACAGTTTGTACATTAAAATTTTCCAACATATATTTTTTTAAATGTTTTATATTATATTTTGTTATGTGTAATATGGGACATTAATTAGTAAAAATCCAGTTTTAAATAATAAATTTTCGGCGAAATTGAAATGACAATTACAACAAATGATTTAGCATATTACTTTTTTCACAAGCAAAAAATAAACAAATAAACCAGTTTTAAATGCAAAATGAATTGTAATAATTATAAGGAAAAATGTAAAATGTGTTATGTTTTCTGGCATAATTGTTTTCAATCATTAAAAAAAAAAAAAAAAAAAAAAAAAAAAAAAAAAAAAAAAAAATTCTTTTTATTTGTTATTTGCGTTCAGTTGCATTCAACTCGCTTTTTTATTTTACTTGGGCATTTTTGCGGCAAACCTTTACCAAGAAATCCCCTAATCGTCAAATTTCCTAGGAGACTAGCCGCCCGCGATATGTACCGGGCATCCAAAATTTGAAGCAAATCTGATAATTCTGCGTAAAAAGCCATTTTTTAAATTTAAGGTGGGTTATCCTCCCTTGAAACTATTCAGAGGTTCACCTTATCAGAAGGAACCTATATTTAAAATTTGAAAAACATGGGATAATTCTGAATAAAAACCGGCTTAACCGACTAATTTGAGGGGGAAATAATTGCTTGCCACCTCCTCTTTTTAATAAGCATAAGAGCTAATCAGAAATACTTCTTATCCCAATAAACCTATGACTAAAATTCGAGGTAAATCAGATAATTCTGCGTAAAAAGGCATTTATTTAACTAAGAGGGATTACTCCCCATCCACCCTCTTTATACTTAGCCATTAAACCCTTAAAACTATTCAGGGATTTACCTTATCAGAAAGAACCTATATTTAAAATTTGAAATGCATCGGATAGTTTTGGATAAAAACCGATTTATCTAATTTGAGAGAGAGATAATTACCCGTCTCCCCTTTATAATAAGCAAAAGAACCCCATAACTAATCAGAGATACGTCTTATCATAATGGACCTATGTCCAAAATTCCAAGCAAATCGGATAATTCTGCGTTAAAAACTATTAAACTATTAATTTAATTTAAAACAGGTTTCCCCTTCTCCTTTTTTCTTAACCATTAAACTCCCAAAACTCTTCAGGCATTATACTATTATAGGCATTATAGTGTATAATCCTTATCAGAAAAAACCTATATCCAAAAGACACGTTGTATAATTCTGCTTAAAAACCCGTTTATCTAATTTAGACCGAATGGGATGGGGGGTAGTAATCATCGTCCAAAAATTGAACCAAAGCAGTTAATTCAGCATGGAAAACACATTTACCTAAATTAACCCCCCCCCCCCTTATCACCTCTATATACTTAACCAGTGAATCCCCAAAATCAATTCCTTGTAGCTTTTTTTTCCGGTAATTTTTTTCCTCGTCCCTTTTTTTCCGGTAACTTTTTTTTTCCCGAGACATTTTTTCCGCTTATGTAGTTTATGTCACTTTTTTGCGATAACTTTTTTCTGGTCTCTTTTTTTTCCGTTTACCCACTTGCCTATTTCGTGCGTTTTTTAAAAAAGAATTAATAAAACAAGTTGTAAATTGCACATGAAGCCTAGCAAATGAGGTGCGTTCCTACGATAACGAAGTAACAGTACTTCAAATATAGTATAGGGTCGAAATCTTTTTTTTTTTTTTTTTTTTTTTTTTTTTTTTTTTTTTTTTTTTGTGCTTTTGTAAATATACATGGACATACAACTTTTGTTACACCTCAGCAACGTAACCATATTCATAAAAGTGAAATAGTTGAATATAATTAAAACACGCTCCAAACAATAAATCCTCGTATATCATTATGTAGGGGAATATTTTTGAGTGGCCGTGTAAATTAATAATAAATTATTTTTGTAGCATAGATTGTAAAGACGGATGAACTAACAGACTGAACGACGAATATAAGTGCTAGTTATTTATATAATTACGGACGCACGAAATTATTCAGATCTTGATGTAATAGTACAGAGTATTTCGGATACAGTATAGTAGCCAAAATCTTTGGTGTGTCCCTGTAAATACTATATGCTTTCTTTTATACAGAAAATAACTTGTAACACTCTTCAGCAACATATATCAATCTCATAAAATTATATATATAAAACCCCTCCGTGTATAACGTTTCCGGGCTTCACCGATCCACGAGAAAAAGAAACTTATTGCGATTCGGCGTCCACGTTAGTCTTAAGTATTCCGAACCGTTCACAAATATTTTAATCGTTCAACTTATGGAAATAATACATATAAAAGATTTATTCATCACTCATTTTCTTTAAAACTTACAAAAACTATCTAATTATACCTACAAAAACTACCTAATTATAATGTTTAAGTTCTAAATAAAACAATCAGCAATTACGAGATAAACAAACGATCTAAACAAGTTAATGCTGTTGCCATTCAAGAATGACAAATTTTAGACCTATAAAAAATATTGTGAAAAGTTACCTCCAATTTAAAAGCTATCTATTTCCTGACCAATGAAAACGTTCCACAGTCGTAATGGAGCACTCTCATTGGTCAGATTTACAGTAGGAGCTGTAAATGACATCATTACATTTTAACGCACTTTGAAATCTTTTCAGGATTTCAAAAACAGTATTTAATTAAAACTTTATTTAAGGAAAGCGAATGTGCGTTTTAATGTAATATTGTTAATTTTTTTTATATTCGGGTTGCTTTAATTTTTTTTTCTGCCGTGAATGATTCTTGAGAATGACTCCTTTATCACATCACATTTCACGTGTGGATATTTACTCTTTACTGTGTTGACGTTTGTTTTCGATCGTATAAAGTGTTTTCTTTTAAGTTTTGGCTAACAAATTGAAGTTTTACATTGCTATAATTTTTTTAAATGCAATGTGCGAAGACGAAAGTCCCATTGCAAGAAGACGACGCTTGAATAATGAACTTTAAATAAGGTGGTTAGCGCGGCAAAGCCAGGAGTCCCGGGATAGAATTTGGGCGGCAAATTCCCTCATCACAACAAGTTCGACGCGAAAGAGAGGCAGAAGTCCATCGTGCATGGGAGTTTCAAATCCCTGAAAATATTGAAGACGAAGAACATTATTGCGGATCGATGAACGTTGTTTGCCAGTTTTGTGGTTCCAAAAATTTCAGAGCTGAACGTCCGCATGACGGAAAATTTACAAGTTGCAGCCGTAAAGGAAGATTGAAACTTTAAAAGCCTATACTAAGAGAAATATTTTATCATACCCTATTTTTTTGTTTCACTTGCTATGGATCCGAGCAACCTGATTACAAGAACAAAAATTTTAATACATTTTGGATATTTTTATTATTTTCTCTCAGTAACTTTATATATTTTTTGGCTGTTGTTTCACAATATATTCTTTTATAACTGTTTTTTTTTTTTTTTTGCCTTACTTTATTCTTTTAAAATTTATGTACTTACCATTTGTTCATTACAATTCCCTCCCATCCACCATATAGTTTTGTTACAGTTTTGAATGCAAATTTCTTTTAAATTTTTCTTTTCTTTTCTTTTTTTTAAGATTTTCCCTCCTCATGTTTAATTGCTATATTTTTCAAAATTATTTAAGCTTAAAGTGGCTATGATTGACCACAGATGGTGTATTTTTTATCATTCTTTTAAAAATGCAAACACGTCATTTTGACGGGCTATCTTCTAGTTTTAAATAGTCAATTACAATTAAAATGCGCACCAAACAATGTTCTCCCTATATTATTATGTAATAGAATACTTTTGTCTGGCCTTGTAAATCAATATCAAATGTTCTTTGCACCACAGAATATGCAAAATGCATATTATAATATGTACTTCATAGATGCATATCAATTTTATTATGTTCGAATGAGTGTAACATCATCATTAAAATGCATTCGAAACTTTTCTCCATTGACCGTAATGTAACGGAATACCTTTGATTGTACCTGTAATTAATCTATCCATCCGATTTTCATAAAAATTGAAATGACTCGACAAAATTATGTAATCCTTACTAATATTATAAATCGGAAAGTGAGTTTGTTTGTTTGTTTGTTCCGCTTTCACGCCGTAACTACTGAACCGATTGCTTTGAAATTTTGCAGACGTAAAGTTAGAAGTCCGGATTAAATAATAGGGTAATTTTTATTTATTTTATTCAAATATTTTCCTTAATAATTCAAAATTTAATTATTTTTCATACAAAATCAATAGGCATTTTTCAGATAAAATTTAACCATTTTCCTTTCCTGTTGCCAAGAAAATAAAAAATTGGAATAATAATTTTTCAGCGGCAATGAATTTTTGATAGAAAACTTCCACGCGAAAAACTATAATAAAATAATTTAAAAAAATAAATATGACGTCATGTTTGAAATAAAAATAAAAGGGGTATTTTTATAATACATTTTAAAAGGATATTTGTTTAGTTAATGGGAATTTTTGTGTAAAATATGGTGACATAAATTAAAAGTAAAAAGAATGAAAAAGAATTATATTTTTAATAAAATGGTTCACTCATGAAAATGTGACGTCATTCTTGAAATAAAACAGGTACTAGATAGCAGTCGTTAAAAATACAAGGGGTATGAATATCAGTAGCTAATGGAGCGAGATAAATAATGACGTCATATTTAAAATGAATCAGAAATATTTTTTACTTATACTAATTAATAAGTTATAAGTTACATACAAATGAATATTTTTATTCAATGCTCATAATTATCAATGGAAGAAATTTTTTGTGCGGAAAAGGTGGGAAATAAAATCACTGATTAATATATTTTTGGCTCGATTTTTTAACACTTTCGAACAAAGTTGAAAAGTTATTATGCTTTCGGTTTGTCTGTCTGTCTGGTCGCTTTCCAACTTTCGTAAATATACTCCGATTTCCATGAAATTTTTGGACATTATTAACGTTTACCTAGCACGAATACCTATTGAAAATGAAGTTTCTACCATGATTAGTTTATTTACAGGGATAGTCAAAAAATTTCCTTATATTACGGCATTATGGGGAAAAAGCGTTTTAATTAAATTTAACGATGTTACAGCCTGTAGAACATATTCAAATTTATATGCATTTACAAAGTGCACTAAAATATGCATTTTGTAAAGTATGCAGTGAAAAGGGCACTTACTATTCATTTACAGGGTCAGACAGAAGAATTCCATTGCATAGGAATAAAGGGAGGAACAGTTTCCGACTTTTTTTAATTATGGTAAACGATTTCATGTATAATCAAATTGATATATGTTGCTGAGGCTTAATGTAAGTTATTTCATGCATAATACGAAGTGCATAGCATTTACAGGGACACACAAAAGATTTCAAATATTATATATTCTATCCGAAGTACTGTATATCATGGATGATGACTGTTGCATGGATGAAATGCATTTTGAATTATGATATGTGCTTTTAAGTTTCGCTAAATGTATGCATATTAAATGGAGAGTATAAATGGTAATAGTATAAATAGTTAAATTTAGATATACAGGGTTACACAAAAGATCTCGGAAAGGTTACTGAATATGAGCGTAATTTACTTAAAGGTGGTTTTTAAATAAAATATTCATTTTTATTTTGAACTGCATTTAGTAAACTAAGAAATGTTTGTAGTATATATATAAAATGATAAACAGGGTCCCGCAAAGAACTGGATACAAGGTTGTCTTCGGATGATAATTTCTGAAAATGTAATTTAGGTAGTAATAAGAAACATTTTTGTTTGAAATAAATTTTAGAATGATACTTTCGTGTATTAAAGGCACTTGGAAAACTACAGGGCTGAACAAAAGAATTCAAGAATGTTTCTATCTATTAGTATTAATCGCTGAAAGGAAAATTTTGACCAGCAAACAAATTAGCAAATAGGGATTATCAAAGTTTTTTTACCATAAATTCGCGATAAAAAGTTAATTACACATGCTTTTCATCATCGAAATTTTTTGCTTGATTGATCAATTATTTCTTCTTTAAATGTTATGTGAGCGAAGTCACGGGTAACTGCTAGTAATTATATATTTTAAATTTCAAACGATTAAAAATGCATTTGAAACTTCTTTCCCCATTGACCATAATGTAACGGAATACTTTTGATTATCCCTGTAATTGATCTATGCGTCGGTTTTTAATAATTATACATTTTAAATTTCAAATAATTCGGTTGGGTAGTTTTTGCGTTGTTATATGCGGACGGATGGACGGACGGACAAACAGACTGAACGACAACTATAGGTGCTACGTATTTGCATAATTACGAACGCACCTAAAAATTGTTTGAAAGTAGTCCCTGATGATTTGAGAATAAACTTAACAAAAGGATAATATACGAAAACTGTAACATTTAAGTTAATATCTTTCCAGAAACCTAAATGTAAACGAATTATATACTTTTCAAACATACCTGGATTTAATGAATGCTTGGAGGAATTCGAAGATTTAAAAAAATGATCTCATATATCCATCTTTTTCATAATTTTCTTCTCTGAAGAGGATTTAATATCAGTCATAGCGAAACGCACAATAAAAGAAAAAAACACCTTAGCACTACAGCAACTATATAACAACAGAAGCATGCGAGCATGTGTTTTTGTGTTTTTCCTGGAATTTGAGAGTTCAGCCCCGTTTCCAAAAAAAAAAAAAAAAGAGCAAGAAACAGATGTAACTAATTAAGACCCCCCCCCCCCCAATGGTGCAGTACTGAAAAACCCGAGACAGTGACAGGAAATGACCATTTCTTTTAGCCTTCGGCTGATTTCCAATCGTACAAATGAATGCAGTCCTCTTTCAAAAGGAGTGACCGGTTTTCGTTAAAAGCTGATACTGTTACCATGTGCTGTTGGGGGTGATCGATAAGTAAGAAATAATTGTAAAAAAGCGAGAAAAAGAGACTAAATCTGAAAAATATAGACTTAAGACAAATGCAAAAAATAGCCAGTTTAGCGTCCCACTCTGAGACATGTGTAATCTCTCGAAAAAATAAAATTTTTACGTTCTAACATTAACACAAGAGTTTAAAATTCTAGGGGGGGGGGGCCCTGGGTTGTCTGGGGTGGGCCCGGCCCACCCGGCCCCCCCGCTAGTTACGCCTTCGGCCATTCGACAGTGAACGATCTCGCTCTATGTTTGGTTCAAAAGTAAAAGAACTAAAGAAGACACACTAAAAGGGTTTAATTCTGGAAAAGAGCCGACAAAAAGAAATCTTAAAAAAAAAAATACTTTTCCTTTACGCTGAGTAGCTATAACTAAATCCAGCCTGGAGAAACAGATAAATTCACCTGACCTGAGGGGAGGGGAGTAGGGAGGCATAATAATATACATATACATAAAACATGAAAATGCAGGAAAATAAAATATCTAAATATGCATATATATAATACGAATTAACATACATATTACACTAAAACTGTTATAATAAAACACTTTTGAAAAAAAAAATACTGTTGGCCAACTGAAAATAACGATAATAAAAAAACAAAATATTAATCAAAATAAATAAGAAATGTGATGATGATTCTTGCCGGCAATAAAGAAAATGAGATGCTGTCCATATTCACAAAAAACTACAAAAAATCAACAGTCAATAAAATCTGTAAATGGCCACGCGAAGCAACATTAAAAAAAAAAAAAACACCTATTGCGTATGTAGTAAAATAAGCAAAGTACAATAAAACGCCGAAAATATTATAATTCAAAATTAATCAAAAACAGATTTTTTTCTCAAAATGGCAAAATTGCGCGCACTTCTGAATCAGATTCCACAATCGAAACGAAAGAAATTAAGAATGTTTTTTAATCAAGGAAAATTAAAAAAAAATAATTAAGATATGGATTTGAAATTTTCAGAGCACACCCAGAAAAATGTTTTATACTCGTGTATGAAATTTTTGGATTAGTAATTTATTTTATCTTTACTTCTTTCTATCTCCAATAGAAGAAAGTATTGTAATCGAATTTTTTTTTTCGAATTCCGGTTTCCGACGGATTTACACGTTTTAGAGGTCAGAGATTCCAAAAAATACATTTTTTACAAAATGTCTCTTAGTCCGTGTGTCTGTCTGTGTCCGTATGTCTCCATTCTACCATTAAAAAGTGTATGTAGATATGCATAAAACTGAACCAAATTTTTGTGAATGTCTTGTCTCTGGCAATCAGATCCTCCTTCAATTTTGAAATATTCCGCCAGAAGGGGGCGCTGCAATAGCAATCTTTGTGGCATTTTCAATATTGTATCGACTAAAAGTGTATGATTATGCTTCGAATTCAACCAAATTTTTTATGAAAGTGTGGCTAGTTGGTCCTCCCTGATATTTAAAAAAATCCGCCGGAAGACGACGCTGCAATAGCGATTTTTGCGCTATTTTCAATATTGTACCGACTAAAAGTGTATGATGTTATGTTTAGAAATAAATCAAATTTTTTGTGTGTTTGGCTATGACTAGTTGATCCACCCTGAATTTGAAAAAAATTCGCCAAATAGAGGCGCTGCAATAGCGATTTTTGGGCCATTTCCAATATTTTACCACAGAAAAGTGTATGAAGTTATACATCGAATTGAACCAAATTTTTTGTGTAAGTGTATGGCTATAGCTAATTGGTCCTCCCTGAATAAAAAAAATTCGCCGGAAGGGGGCGCTGCAATAGATTATGCTTCGTGCTATTTTCAATATTGTACCGACTGAAAGTATATGATTTTATGTATAGAAATGAACCAAATATTTTGTGTGTTTAGCTATGACTATTTGCTCCTCCCTGAATTAAAAAAAAAAAATCGCCGGAAGGGGGGCTCTGCAATAATGATTTTTGTGTTATTTTCAGTATTGTACCGAGTAAAAGTGCATGATGTTATGTATAGAAATGAACCAAATTTTTTGTGTGTTTGGCTATTACTAGTTGGTCCACCCTGAATTTGAAAAAAATCCACCGGAAGGAGGCGCTGCAACAGCGATGTTTTGGCCATTTTCGATAATTTACCACAGAAAAATGTATGAAGTTATGCATAGAAATGAATGAAATTTAAGTGTTTGGCTATGGTCAGCAGACCCTCCCTGAATTTGAAAAAAGTCCGCTGGAAGGAGGCACTATAATCGCGATGCCTGTGCCATCTTCATTATTTCACCATCAAAAAGTGTAGAAAGTTATGCATAAAAGTGAACGAAATTTTATGTGTATGATTATTTTTGGGTATGGCGAGTAGATCCTCCCTAAATTTGAAAATAATCTGCCTATCGTTCTATTGTTCATCGGCTCGTGCAGAGACGGAAACTCGTTTTTGCTCCGATTAACTGACTGAAGCAGAAATAATTTAAGATAAAAATCATAGTTGGTATAGTATTGAATTAATAATATTAACGGGCATTTACATGCTTAACTAAATTTTGAAATATTAAAATGTACGTATGTGATAGAAGAAAGTTTTGGGATGGCTCATCCCAATAGTTTAACGATGGCGATAGTAGAAAAGCTACTGTCGAAATAATAATACAGAGATGAACATATATTAAAAACAAACAAAAATAAGGTGGTCTGGTGTAATAACGCTAGGCGGGGTAATAACGCCAAATGCTAATATTATGCATAATTGTGAAATAATCTGGTAAATGACACCCATGTGCTCTGCGGAAAAGAGTTTTGAGTCATATAAAATCGCAAAAAACAGCTTCAAGTTAATTTGTTCCATTTGTAGGTCTTATTGCTTTTACAAGCAACTAAATTAACGCTTGATCTAAAATTTGCGAGATACGTTTTGTGATGTGAAGACTATTTTTTTTTATCCGGAATAACTTTGTTTACTACATAAATTTGTAGTGTATTTCATGTACTTTCAAAATGTTGTAGAAGATTTTGGATGTCTTCTCGGGATAATTTGTAGTTTAAATTGTACTGCGCAATAACAATACCGAAGTAATAACGCCAATCCTTGATATTAATTCCCCGGTTGATTCCCAACAGTGGCAGAGCTACATCCTAAATACTTATTCAAATAAACACAGTTAAACCCGTGCAATGTTTCTAATAATTCTATTTAAAGGGTCCTTTTTTAAGCAAAAAGAAGCTCACGGTCTGATATTCTTTTGCCTCCCCCGCCCCACACACACACACCACACCTTTATATTTCTTACACTTTCACAAAAAATTAAACATTTTCAATACCTTAGAATGCAATTTGTCAATTTTTAAGATTTTGTAGAGTTTGTTTTTTTAGAATTGGGCAATCTACATGCCATTATTCCATCTTATTTCATAGCTTTGTTTGCATGGCGTTATTACCCATATAGGTGGGTAATAACGCCAAATAGCATTGGTCAAGAAATCATTACATTTTATGAATACATATCTGTTAAATTATTTTATGTATATATATAGTCAATGAGTTGCTGTATCAAATCATATATTTGTTTATAAAATACAATCTAAAACTGAGCCGTGAAAATTGGTAGAGCCTTAACGTGGCGTTATTACCCCAGAATACCTTATATCTTTTTTTGACTACCCCCTCCATTTAATTTCTGAAAATCGATAGATCAGAGATAATATGGCATGTAGACAATTGTCTTAATTATTAAGCGTTGACAAACTCTAAAAATATAATTTAAAAGAATTTTATCAGATTAATAGGAGATTACTAATATATTTTATGGCAGTAGCCCCGCGATATGAGTTAAAAGCTCGTCTACAAATACTCTATATTTACATTTAAAAGGATGCTTTCCGAAAGCTAAACATCTTTTATTAGAATTATCGAACATTAACGGCACATCCTTTTCTCGGATTCTACGGGTCTGATTTCGACGGGGATTGATTCATTCAATTTAGCCAGGGGCGTAAATGCCGGGGGGGTTTGGTGGGGGGCAACACCCCCCCCCCCCCAAGAAAAAGTCAGTCGGAAAATTCCCAGATCGATCGGAAAAAGTATGTTTAGTCGGAAAAAATGGTATTGCGTATTAATCTATAAAAAAATATAATTTGGAAAAATGGAAAAATCAGTCGGAAAAACTCTTTTTCGATCGGAAAAAATGGTATCAACCTGTAAAAACTTATAAATTTGAAAAAAGAAAGTATCATTCGGAAAATTTCCTGTTCCATTGAAAAAGGCATAATTTTATTAAAAAAACTTATAACTTATCATTAAAAAAACTTATAATTTGGAAAAACGTAAATGCCACTCGGAATATTTCCCGTTCCATCGGAAAAGGCATGTTTAGTCGGAAAAAATAGCATTATGTATTAACGTATAAAATTTTCTAAATTGGAAAAACGGAAAATTCAGTCGGAAAAATTCTTGCTCAGTCGGAAAAAATGTTATTAACCTATAAAAACTTATTAACTGGAAAAACGAAAATATCATTTGGAAAATTTTCCATTCCATCGGAAAACGCATGTTTAGTCGGAAAAAATATTCTTACGTATTAAACTTTAAAAAATTATAAATTGGAAAAACGGAAAAGTCAGTCGAAAAAATTCTTGTTCGATCGGAAAATTTTTTTATTAACCTATAAAAACTTACAAATTGAAAAAACGAAAATATCATTTGGAAAGCTTTCCATTCCATCGGAAAAGGCATGTTTAGTCGGAAAAAATAGTATTACGCATTAACATATAAAAATTTATAAAATGGAAAAAACGGAAAAAGTCAGTTGGAAAAATTCTTGTACGATTGGGAAAAATGGTATTTACCTATAAAAACTTACAAACTAGAAAACGGAAATATCATTCGGAAAATTTCCCGTTCCATCAGAAAAGGAATGTTTAGTCGAAAAAAAAATAGTATTACGTATTAACCTATAAAAATTTATAAACTGGAAAAACGGAACAGTCAGTCGGAAAAATTCTTGTTCAGTCGGAAAAATTCTTGTTCAGTCGGAAAAATGTTATTAACCTATAAAAACTTATAAACTGGAAAAACGAAAATATCATTTGGAAATTTTCCCATTCCACCGGAAAAGGCATGCTTAGTCGGAAAAAATATTCTTACGTATTAAACTATAAAAAATTATAATTTGGAAAAACGGAGAAGTCACTCGGAAAAATTCTTGTTCGATCGGAAATTTTTTTTATTAACCTATAAAAACTTATAAATTGAAAAAACGAAAATGTCATTTGTAAAGCTTTCCATTCCATCGGAAAAGGCATGTTTAGTCGAAAAAAATAGTATTACGCATTAACGTATAAAAATTTATAAATTGGAAAAACGGAAAAGTCAGTTGAAAAAATTCTTGTTCGATTGGGAAAAATGTTATTTACCTATAAAAACTTACAAACTAGAAAATTGAAATATCATTTGTAAAGCTTTCCATTCCATCGGAAAAGGCATGTTTAATCGAAAAAAAGACAATTACGTATTGACCTGTAAAAATTTATAAATTGGAAAAATAGAAAAATCGGTCGGAAAAATTCTTGTTCGATTGGAAAAAAGTAAATTTAGCCGAAAAAAAAGTGGTATTAACCTATAAATATTTATGAATTGGAGAAATATTTTTGTAGTTTTTAATTTATTTAATTAAAAACTAGAAATATATTTATTAAACAGAAATATTGTTTCTTAATAAGAAACAAAAGTTAGATCGAAGAAAACGTTTTATTCTTAGTCTGATAAAGGTTTATTCTCAGTCTGATTTATTTCCCCTTGTAGTTTCTAATTAGAAAAATAAGAAAAAGCAATTTAGAACAAAGAAAACAAATTTATTCTTATCCGAAACTATTATTAATTAATTTAAATATTTGCTAATTATTTTAATTAATTAATTAATATAACTTGTTAATGTATAGGATTTTATTTTTCTGATAAAACTATTCAGAAATTTTTTTAATATATAGGATTTTATCTTTCTGATAAAGCTATTCAGATAAATTTTGATTTGTCAAGTATTGTGGACTTGGAAACATCGATATGACGAAAAAAAATTTATCTACATATTCCAGCAATGTTAATGTTATTTGTAACCTTGATTTTTATTTTTTATTTATTTATTTATTTATTTATTTATTTTTTTTTTGTGCTTTTTGACTTTGAGATATCGAAATCCGTCTGTATTTATTTACTGTGGAAAGTTTTTAGTTTATTTTAAGAAATTTCTTGAAATTTTAAGATATACTGTTTGAAGTGAAGAAACTTCAAAAAAATTTTTTTATTTATCTCAACTTTAAATTTAATTAGAAATATTTATCATGGAATTTAGGTAACATCCGACGAACATTCAGAACTGAATTGCAAATACTTGGTATTTTTCCATATCAAATTCTGGCTATTTTCCAGTCTACACAAACTTTACCTTTAAACGAAAATAATTATGGTTTACTTTTTACTACCAACTAAATTTGTGTTTTTGTTTTATTTTATTTAAAAAAATGTGAAATTGTTTTTATTTACTTTTTACGTAATTTTTTATTGATTTAAAAAAGTGCTTAAAAAATTTATATGATACAAGATGAAAATTGAAAATACCCAAATACTTTGAATTTGTAACTCGAAATAATTTAGATATTTTACAGTCTAAACGAGTTTACTTCTATCAGAAATAATACTTTCGTTTTCTTTTTCCTGAATCAATTATACAGTGAAACCTCCGAATAAGGGACACCCATGGGACTGGAACTTTTGTCCCTTAAATAGAGGTGTCCTTTATTCGGAGTTTTTACATTTTTTAAATTAAACATTCATAATTACATAAAAAATAACAAAATATTAAAATTGAAGTTTAAATGCACCCAAAGGTTATAAATTTCATTAATTAGGCACAAAAGTAATAGAGAATTAATTTAATTTTTTAATTGATTATTTAATTAGTAAATGATTTGTAGAGTTATTGATTTGTATTTTTTACAAAAATGTTTCTATTATGCAAAAAGTGCAAAACTATTTAAAAAAACTAGTTGGATGTGTCAATCCCAAAACTTTCTTCTATCTCATAAGTACATTTTAATATTTAAAAAAAAACGTGGTGACCCCAAAGTTACTCACTATCGAATTTCCTCGAACATTTGACCTAGCCTAATGAGATTCTGGTATCCGAAAAGCCTCAAACGCAAAATTTAATCAATATTCTGAGAAAATGAGCTTAGTAGTGCCTCATGTTGGGTAATTTATACTAAAACCTAATAAGCATCTATTTATGTCAAGACCTAACAGAATCTGAAATTTGATGGAATTTCGTCCATTAGTTCTAGAGATATAGTTATAACAAAAAATTTGCAAAACGTAGCACAGCAACACCATATCTTGGATAATTTATGCCAAAACGTAAAAAAGCGTCTAATCGTTATGTTATGGTGTAAAAGAATCTGAAGTTTGATGAAATTCTGTGCATTAGTTCTTGAGATATAGCTAGTTTAAAAAAAGCCGTGTAAAATATAACACAGCAGCACCATCAGTTGAAGGATTTATAACAAAACGTAATCATCGTGTAATTATGTTATATGTCATTTTGTAACAAATTCTGAAGTTTGATGAAATTCTGTGCGTTGGTTGTTAAGATATAGCTATCGGAAAAATCGTGCAAAATGCAGCGTAGCTGCACCACCTGTTCCAAGGTTAATACCAAAATGTAATCAACGTCTAATTACGTTATATATTCTAGTGTAATAGAATCTAAAATTTGATGAAGTTCTCTGCATTAGTTCTTGAGATATAGCTATCGCAAAAATCGTGCAAAATGTAGCATAGCAGCGCCACCTATAAGGCAGTTCACACCAAAACCTTATCAGCGGCTATATATCTCAAGGTATCGCGGAATCTGAAGTTTGGTGAAATTCTGTGCATTAGTTCTTGAGATACAGCTATCATGAAAATGATGAAAAACGTGCCATAGCAGCGCCATCTGCTGGCCAATTTACACCAAAACTTAATCAGCGTCTATGTATATCAAGGGGTCACAGAATCTGAAGTTTGGTGAATATCTGTGCATTAGCTCTTGAGATATAGCAATCTTGAAAATCATGAAAAACGTAGTATAGCAGCGCCACCTGCAGGCCAATTTTCACCAAAAACCAATAGGCACTAATTCATATCAAGGTCTAACTGAATATAAAATTTTATTAAATTTCGAGCATTAGTTCTTGAGATAGAGCGCCCACAAATTTTTTGTCACATACAGACAGACAGACATACAGACAGACGGACAGACAGACAGACGGACAGACTCACAGACAGGCATTTTCTAAAAATAGTCAAAACGTGTTCAGGACATTCTAAAACGTATAAATCCGTCGAAAATTTTCATGAATCCAATACTTTCTTCTTGTAAAGATAGAAGAAAGTAAAAAATCTTACTTTTGAAGCAATCAATAAAAAAGTGGCTATTTTGCAGATTTCAATTTTTCTACTACTAAACTTTTCAGACATTCATTTACCATACTTATAAGTTTTAGTCCTTCATTATTAGTAGCATTTACGAAAAAAAGTATTCAACTGCTTTGCATATTTTAAAACATCTGTGAAGTTCTTTATTTCACAATTTTCCTTCCTCTTTCATTTTCAGAGTCATCCCTCACAATTTCAGCATTCTTTTAATATAGACTGGGAGATGGAAGCACAGACTATCACCTCATCGAGTTCACGACAGAAATTCTAGAATTAGCTAAAACTCAGTATGCAGGTTAAAACGCATATTTCAGTGGAAAACACCTAAAAATCCGAATTTAGGAATTGACTCGTAGATTTACCATTATATTTTCCTGTACTCAAATCTATGAAAATAAGGAGGACTGGGTGCAGGATACCCCAATGACAAACCTACGAATCAACCACTAAAATCGGGTTTATATGTATTTTCCACCTAGATATGATTTGGCAGATCAACTGAATTATAATTTATGAATCGACTTTTAACGAATTTTGGAATTTCAGCTGTGAATTCGATGAAATTATTAACTGCACTGCCATCTCTGGCTCTAATAGGGATAAACACACTTCGATATCTTCATCTGAATGTGGATAAATAAAAGCTCATCAGTTGAGTTGCATACCTCTGTGCCAACTTAACTGCTTCATTATCTCAAATACAAAAATCAACTCCTTTAACATTTTGCACTCATATAACCAGTGTGACTGGGCAGAATTTCTTTGCAAAATTTGTTTTTGTTATACAAGTAAGTAACATAGGAAAATCAAATTTGTTATTTAATTAAAGCTTTTTTTTTTAATTAAGTACTTGAAGGAAGCTTTTTTTTTAAGTGCTGTCAACTAAATAAAATTTCTGTAAGAAAAGCCCGAATCGAAAGGGTTAATCTCATTATCGAGTGTCCCTTATTTAGAGGTAAATACATTACACTTCCTATACCAAGGGTCTGGGACCGTAACTTTTGTCCCTTAAATAGAGGTGTCCCTTATTCGGAGTGTCCCTTATTTGGAGGTTTCACTGTATTAATTTTTTTTTATATTTTTATTATTACTACTACATTTTGTTTAATCTGAAAAATGAGGGGTAACACCAAATTTTTACTCTGCCTTAAAGTATGTCGTTAGATAGAATTAAAACTTATATTAAGAAATCCCGCATTTTTGTCGCTAAAATATTCCCCAAGCAAACAAATTTCAATTTTACTTAAAAAAAACCGCTAAAAAGATTTTAACTGATTGCTGAAAAATAGAGAGATAGAACATTGTTTTCTCTTCAACGTAAAGCTTGGGCACCTAGACGACTAGGTACTGGCCCTTGCACCCTATGTGCATGGAGATCTATGTGTCAGTTACAAAACAAACTGCATTTGCGTTAATTCTTTTTTTGTTTTAATCCGTTAGTGTTCTGGTTCATAGTACGAAATCGTTCAATTAAAAAGTTTTGATGCGAGAATATTTTGGTATATAATTAAGAATTCAATATTTTTGTATCAGTTATGTCCCCACCTAAATGTAAGAGGCAAAAAGTGCAATGTGGGTTATGTAATTCCATTTTCGATAGTGATTACAAGAACACACGTAATAAAAAAAAACATGCTGATAAAATTTCAACACATATACATAAACCGTTTTGCATTGCTTTAGCCCCAAAAAATCTTTTTGAAGTAAGTAAGCTAATTTATTACAGAATATTTTAGATATACAAAATGTGCAAATAACTGAATTGTTTGATATTTTCATGAAATTCTTTCATGTCTTCAATGTAATTCTGAATAAAGAAATCCACAGCAATTTTTTTAAAGGTTACAGCAAAGGGGGGGGGGGATTCTCTCGTGGCGCTAATTATTTTTTGTTACAAATCTAGTAAACTGTGTTTGGTTCAGGTCAATTTTAAACTGGGTGTAGTTTGCAAATTAGTTTGGTTTATCATTTTACATTAAAAATTATAATGATAAACATAAATATTTGTATTTGTGCCGTTTTCTACAGAAACCGCTATCTTTTTTTCTTCCAGTCCTTGACGAAATTCACGTTTTTTTCTACGATCCTTTGACGAATTTAGCGTCTTTTTGCAATCCTTTAATGAAATTCACATTTCATGGCGAAATTTTGACGAAATTCGCCTTTTTTCCAGGATTTTTTGGCGAAAATTGCATTTTTTTGAGATCATTTGACGAAATTTAACATTTTTTTAGCGATTCTTTGACATGACTTAATATTTTTTTCGGGGTTTTTGTTGAAATTCGAGGGTTTTTTTTTCGCTTTTTTTCATTATTCTTTTATGAAATGAATATTTTTCTGTGAACCTTCAACAAAATTCGCGTTTTTTCCACTATCCTCTGACTAAATTTGTGTTTTATTCGCAATTCTTTTACGAAATTTCTGTTTTTTCGTGATCTTTTAAAGAAATTTGCGTTTTATTCGCAATCCTTTGACGAAATTTGCATTTTTTCGATATCCTTTGCCAAAACTTGCATTTTATTCGCTATCCTTTGACGAAATTTGCATTAATTCCACGGTCATTTGTGAAGAAATTGATTTTTTTCAGCGTCTGTTAATCAGAATTCGTTATACTTTTCTATATCCGAATTTCCGGAATGAGGACCGATGTTTCATGATTTTCGGCAGCGAGTGCTTTAAAGTTTTGGAACAAAATCGCTTCTGAATATGTCAATCGGTCACAGAAAAAAAAACAGGCAATTTGAAATTTTTTTGTTACATTCCAAACATTACAGTTTGTTCCAAACTGTTTTTTACATAGCGATATATCTTGTTACTAAACGTACAAAATTTTATTAAAGTACTAATAAATAAATGAATTAGAGTTCTGTTCATTCGAAAATTTTCAGTCCGAAAATTTTGGCTACTTTTTATGATACTACTAGGTTATCCCGTCGACCAAAAAATTATCGCCAAATTATAAGATTAAATGCCAATAATGGATGATCGTGAATGTTACATTCAATGACATTAAATACGATTCACGTGATAAAATGTCATTAAGCGATTTTTATTTCGACTTTTTATTAATATTTTTATTAATATTGCACTAATTATTTGTTTTTTCGTTATTTAAAATAAAAATTATGTCAATATGTATAATTTGGCTATTAGTTTGGCGGTTTGTATAATTTGGCGAAATTGATCGACGGGATAACAGAGTAGTACCCGTTTTATGTTGTAGATGCACACGGGTAGCAAGATTCCTTATGCTTAACTGAAAGTTTACATGTCTATCTATAGTGAAAATTTTGTGAATAAGCATGGCATACACAAAAAAAGTAAAATGCATTAAACCCTTTATTGGTAAAAAACGGACCACGAATCTCCAGCTCTTCAATCAAGTTTCGTTCGTTTTTGAATATTTAGAAACAAGACAGATATCAAACAAAGCAGTTTGGAGTTCCAAACAGTAATTTTCTACGCATATTAATCATAGTACTTCAACACTGATTTTTAGATAAATACATTAATATTTCAAAAAGAATCAACATCAATGCTTTAAAACTTATTCGATTATCTCGATACACTAAGTAATAATTATCTTGAGTATTATGATATATATATATATGAACACACACACACACACACACACATATATATATTATTAGTAATCATGTTGGCCATAGTACTCGGAAATTTTCCTTCTTGGAGTCGGAAATTTATGAGCCTACACCCCCCTACGCGACTAGGGTGGTTTACGGCCCTGAATTTAGCCTGCGATTTTATAGCAGTTTTTAGATATACCTTTAAGCGCAAGATGCCTCGAGCTCTATGGATCATATTTCAATTAGGTTTTGCTCATTTAATTTGGTTTTCTATTTTATAAAAGTCTTTAGTTCTACTTTCCACAGCCGAGCCGGGGGAAGCAGATTTTTATTTGAAGTTTCATAGGCCTGATTTTTTTTTTTCTTTTACTGCGGAATTTTAGGTAGCTTCCATTACAAAAAGTAAAAAGCTACCTATTGCAGCCGTCCGGAGGAAAGCACTTCCAAAAAATTTTGGTATATTTTCACCGATCATGACCCCCAGACCCCCAAACCACCCTCCGTTCAAATGTTGACATATATATATGTATATATATATATATATATATAACCATATATATATATATATATATATATATATATATATATGTATATATATATATATCTGATTTTTGTCATGCGATAACTAACGTATTTATGAACCGATTCGAATGAAACTTGGTATGTACGTAGTACATACAAATATCTCGACCGAGTTCGTTGACCAGCATCATCCGCCATCTTGTTTCAAAATGGCGGCCATTTAAAAAAATTTAAAATTTAAAATTAAATACGAAACTAGTCGTTGGGGGCCACCGTAATACTTACCCATCATGGATATGTATATGAAAATAAAACATGTGAAACTATTTATACAATGCATTGCAATTCATAAACAAAATTTAAATATTGTTAATATCCATAGTAATGCTATATTAAAGAACTGCTGATGTACCAATTTCGACAAATTATATAAAACGCCAAACTACTCAAGTAGTACCGAACTGCGTAAAAGAAACATCCTTATAACTCCAAAAATAATAATTCTATTAACTAACAATTAACTGCGTCGGATTAAGCGTCTCATTTCCAATTAAAACATACCTCTGAATTGAAATTTGAATGAAATACAGGGTCATGAAAAATCGAAGAATGTGGAAAACAAGATTACAAATATCTCGGCAACTAATAATCCGACCGACTTCGTTCTATATGCAAAATATGTGTTATTTTATTGCCTTTTACGTCCATTCCTTAGAACAAAAAAATTCGAAAATTTTTATATACCTTTCATCAGAACGAATTTTTCGAGAGTCCGAAAAAAATAGTTCCGGATAATCGAGGTTGCTGATATTAAATAGGGTTCGTCCCATTCTTGCATACTAACTACATACAAAATTTCAAGTCTCTATCTCAATTTGTTCGGGAGATAGAGCGTTTACAGACAGACAGACAGACAGACGGACGGCAAAATTTTTTTTCTAAAAATAGGTTTTTCGGAATCTCCACTATCTAAAACGTGTAAAACCGTCAAAAAAAAATTTTCGATTTTCAAAACGATTGCAAGACTTACCCTATACTACGTATGATGGGTAAGTAAAAATTAAAAGTTGAAAAATATCTTTACTTTATGTGTTAGATCTTAAAACATCAATTCCAGAACAGTTTTTATTTTGTCTATATCTTAAAAAATGACTGAGTTATAGCACTTTGAACTTTTCTTATGGCTGACATTTTGAAACGATCTGATTTTTCTCATGCTGTAACTAACGAATTTATGAACCAATTTGAATGAAACTTGGTATTTACATAGTACATACAAATATCTCGACCGAGTTCGTTGGCCAGCACCATCCGCCATCTTGTTTCAAAATGGCGGCCATTTAAAAAATTTTAAAAAATTTTAAATTTAAAATTAAATGCGAAAAAATTAAAAGTTGAAAAATATTATTATTTTATGTGTTAGATCTTAAAACACCAATTCCAGAACACTTTTTATTTTGTCTATGTCTTAAAAAAGGACTGAGTTATAGCACTTTGAATTTTTCTTATGGCTGACATTTTGAAACGATCTGATTTTTGTCATGCTATAACTAACGTATTTATGAACCGATTTGAATGAAACTTAGTATGTACATAGTACATACAAATATCTCGACCGATTTCGTTGGCCAGCATCATCCGTTATCTTGTTTCAAAATGGCAGCCATTTTAAAATTTAAAATTTAAAAATTAATGCGAAAAAATTAAAAGTCACTGATTTTGTCACGTGATAACACTCGTATTTATAAATCGATTTGGATGTAATTTGGTGTGTACGTAGTACTTAATAAGGCCTGGACCGAGTTCGTTAACCAGTTTCATCCGCCATCTTGTTTAAAAATTGCGGCCATTTAAATTAAAAAAAAAATTTGAAATTAGGTAGAAAAAAGTGAGAAATTGAAAAGATTTTTCTTTTATGCATTTGACCTTGATACAAAGATTCCAAAGCACTTTTTGTTTCGTCTGTATCTTAAAAAATGTCTGAGTTATAGTACTTTTAATTTCTAGTGTTGCTCACATTTTGAAATGATCTGGTTTTCGTCACGTGATAACACGCGTATTTATACACTGATTTGGATGAAACTTGGTGCGTAGATAGGACATACTGATGCCTGGACCGAATTTGTTGGCCAGTTCCAACCGCCGTCTTGTTTCAAAATGGTGGAATATTTTTTTTAAATTTAAATTTTAAAATTAGGTGCAAAAAAGTAAGAAATGGAAAAAGATTTTTCTTTTGTGTTTTGACCTTGATACAAAGATTCCAGAGCATTTTTTGTTTCATCGATATTTTGAAAAATGGCTGAGTTTTAGCACTTTCAATTTCCAGTGAGATTGACATTTTGAAACGGTCTGAAATTTGTCACGTGTTAATACGCATATTTATAGACTGATTTCAATATAACTCAGTGTGTTCATGGTACATACCAATGTCTTGACCGAGTTAACAACCAACTTTATCCGCCATCGTGTTTCAAAATGGCGGCCATTTAAATTTATCAAAAATCTTTTAAATGTATAATGATGTATAAACAAAAAATTAGAAATTGAAAAAAGGTTCTTTCTAAACTATTTATCTTAATAATGAATTCCGGAGTATTTTTTGCTTTGTCTTTATCTTGAAAAACGCTTGGGATATAACAGTTTGAATTTTTAATGTGGGTGACATTTTTTTAAAAGTCAATTTGCCCGCGACAGCACTCGTATATACAGGGTGTATCTAAACTACTGGGCAAAACTTTAAGGGGTGATAGTACACATCAAGAAAAATAATATTAAATGGGAAACTAAGGGTCCCAAACGTCTTCCGAAGGAGATAGGCGCCATCAAAGTTTAGGGTCCAAAATTTGAAATGATTATAAAAAACGGAAAAATTGGTCGATTCGTTTGCGGTTTTCACGAAAACTATTCTTTATGTCAGTATTGTCTTGAAAATAAATTGTAAAGATGAATTTCAGAAAATGCCGATAGAGGGCGCTTTAGACTTTGGAGTAACGAACAACTATTTTTTACCGTTATTTTTTGCGTCCCATTAAAATTTTCTAGAAGTTTAGACATAAACTTAAATTTTGAGCTCAAAATCTGTGGTAAAGTAGCGCAAACTGAACTGTGTTCGATGGTAGTGGGTAGGTTCGAATTTCAAATGATTATAAAAAACATAAAAATTGGTCAATTGATTTGCGGTTTTCACTAAAATTATTCTTTACGTCAGTATTGTCTTGAAAATAAATTACACAGATAAATTTCAAAAAATGCCGATAAAGGGCGCTTTAGACTTTGGAGTAACGTACAACTAGTTTTTACCGTTATTTTTTGCATCTCATTAAATTTTTTAGAAGCTTAGACATAAACTTAAATTTTGAGCTGAAAATCTGAATCGTTGAGAGTGGTTAAGTAGCGCAAACTGAACTGTGTTCAATGGGGGTGGGAAGGTACAAATTTCAAATGATTATAAAAAACGGAAAAATTGGTCGATTCGTTTGCGGTTTTCTCTAAAACATTCTTTATGTCAGTATTTCTTTGAAAATAAATTTTAAAGATAAATTTCAAAAAATTCCGTTAGAGGGCGCCTTAAACATTAGAGTAACCAACAATTATTTTTAACTGTTATTATTATTTTTTTTTAATCTAAATAAATGTTTTAAATGCTTAGACTTAAATTTTGAGCTCAAAATCTGAATCGTTGTGAGTAATTAAGTAGCGAAAAATTGAACTGTGTTCGGAGGGTGGGCAGGGTAACATTTCAACTCCAGAACACAGTTCAGTTTGCGCTTCTTAACCCCTCTCAACGATTCAGAATTTGAGCTAAAAATTTAAGTCTAAGCTTTTGCAAGCATTTAATTAGATACAAAAATAACAGTTAAAAATTATTGTTGGTTACTCTAAAGTTTAAGACCCCCTCTAACGGATTTTTTTAAAAATTATTTTTAAAATTTATTTTTAAGGAAATACTGACATAAAGAATGTTTTTAGTAAAAACCGCAAACGAATTGACCAATTTTTCCGTTTTGTATAATCATTTGAAATTTGAACCTTCCCACCCCCATTGAACACAGTTCAGCTAGCGCTACTTAACCACTCTCAACGATTCAGATTTTCAGCACAAAATTTAAGTTTATGTCTAAGCTTTAAAAAATTTTAATGAGATGCAAAAAATAACGATAAAAACTAGTTGTACGTTACTCCAAAGTCTAAAGCGCCCTCTATTGGCATTTTTTGAAATTCATCTGTGTAATTTATTTTCAAGACAATACTGACGTAAAGAATAATTTTAGTGAAAACCGCAAATCAATTGATCAATTTTTATGTTTTTTATAATCATTTGAAATTTGAACCTACCCACTACCATCGAACACAGTTCAGTTTGCGCTACTTAACCACAGATTTTGAGCTCAAAATTTAAGTTTATGTCTAAACTTCTAGAAAATTTTAATGGGACGCAAAAAATAACGGTAAAATATAGTTGTTCGTTACTCCAAAGTCTAAAGCGCCCTCTATCGGCATTTTCTGAAATTCATCTTTATAATTTATTTTCAAGACAATACTGACATAAAGAATAGTTTTCATGAAAACCGCAAACGAATCGACCAATTTTTCCGTTTTTTATAATCATTTCAAATTTTGGACCCTAAACTTTGATGGCGCCTATCTCCTTCGGAAGACGTTTGGGACCCTTAGTTTCCCATTTAATATTATTTTTCTTGATGTGTACTATCACCCCTTAAAGTTTTGCCCAGTAGTTTAGATACACCCTGTATTAGTCGATTTCGATATGAGTGTGCATGTTCACATGAATTAAGATTTCGATCAAGCTCATTGGTTTTTTTTTTTTATCAATCATGCTGCTTTAAAATAGATATCGTGGAATTTGGCGACCCTATAAATCGCTTAAAATAAAACCAGGTTGAATAAAAGATGACTAATTTCTAAAAATTCCTATTAAAATTCAGTATTGACAAAAACTATTATTCAATTTTACATAATCATGTTCCACTATTTTGAGCTTCATATATTTGATATATATAACTGAATTTAAAATAAATAAATAAGTATATGAAATCTACCTTTTCCTCCCGGCATTGACGGAAGGACTTTTATTCTTTCAAATCAAATTCCGATTCTTTTTATCAGATTTTCCCGCAGAGTACGCCTGCTATATGCGGGTGCAGAATGCTTAGACCCGTACCGGACATTCCTTTATATTTAGAGAAAGATAAATTTGAATGTAGATTTTTAGTGGTTAGAGATGCGCTCGTAGAGGTCCAGTCTACACTGCCGAAGACAGTGGGAACCCATCGTAGAGGTTTATTTTGAAAGATTCTTTATTATTTTATAACATTTTAATACAATAGAGGTTTTAATCATTCGCAGTTCATTTGGAAAAATCTAAGGAAGGGTTAACTACTGCATAAATGAATAATGTCCTTTTAATATCAGAAATGTAAATCTAGGTCGCCAGTAGTCCATTTGATTTATGAACTGGAGGCTAGACCGTTAGAAATCTCCTCATCGATAGTTTCGGTTTTAAACTCCTCACAATCTGGTGCCCTCTATTTAACTACAATGCTCTCCAGTTTAGACATAATTATCTTAGGTACTAAGTGTGTTGAGCTATCCCTAAAAACAATTACAGAAATTGTTTTTTTTTTTTTCATTATTTGGGTATAACAAAATATATTTCTAAAGAAACATTCACATAAAAAACAATTTAAAAAAAAATCACAATTTTATGTTTTATCATAATATGTGGATAATTTCAGTTTAACTTTTCTTAATTTGGCGCCCCTAGGCCTCGGTGCCCAAGACGGACGCCCCCTTGCCCCCCCCCCCCCCCGCGTTAGCTACGCCTGTTAACATCTACGCAATACGTTATTTGATTCATCGACTTCGACTGAAGGTAAACTGGAGCAAAGCGACTCCAGTAGGCACTTCTTAAGATCATTGGTTCATTGGTTCAAACACTTTTCAACTTTGTTGGAAAGTGTTAAAAAAGAGGCAAGAAAAAAATTATCTTCCGAAAAATGTCGCATTATAACCCTTAAAATATTGGAAAGAGCTAAGAAATTTTTTATATTAAAAAATAAAAATTAAATAAATAAAAGTCCACTTTCGAAATAATTGGTAGAGCTCGAACACCATGTGGATGATCCCATAAAACTCTACGGCCATGATGCAATCGATATGAACTGTGCATTTAAGGCATTTCGAAAATTAGCAAAAATTTGTTTTAAAAAAATGTTCAGCCTTTCTTGAAATTATCGGCTTTAGAAAGACTGATTTCGAACAAAAAATGTGGAACGCTTCACGATTTTGCGTGTCATCCTTGCGCAGGGGCCATGCTAATCTTCTCTGTATCGTTCCAATTTTAGTATATGTACTGCCGAAGCAAGTACACCTATTAGTAAGCTTATCCAGTTGTATATACCGGCAAATAACAACTTTTAAAAGTGAGTGGTGGGAAAATAATTTTCAGAAAGTCATTAAAAGAAATTGCAAATTAGAAATCATGTTTTGTGAAGAAGACATTAATTTAATGTAGTCTTTATAATTTTAAATTATTTCACAGTTTAAATGTTTTCTTCAAAATTAGCTTTGCAAATTAACATAAATCAACATTTTATGTGTACAATTTTTAGTTGCGTGTCAGATATATATATTTATAAAAATAAACAGGCAGAAAAATAAAGATACTATTTCTAAAATAAATGGCATGGAACCATGATGCTAATTCAGGACCCCAGAAGCCACGGGGTATAATGTTGACAAAACTGAAAAAAAAATGAACTAAGTGCACAGACGACCTGGAAATATGTTTTTTTATTTTTCAAGCAAAGCAGTGGCGCAGCTAAGGGGGTGATTTTGAGGTTACAACCCCTCCCAGTGCTAAAAAGATTGCTGTCGTTGCCGCGTATATGATTCAAAACCAAACTTAATATTTAAATGTTTTAGTACATTTCGGAATCCGACGCTTTATTGAATCAAATTTCATTTAATAAACTAATTCAATTAAATGCCGAAAATTCTACTTAAAATTGTAAAAGTGCATATTACCTGGATTAGTTAAGTAAAATTGGTTATTTGAACTAAATCACTTTTCTGAGACGTATTAAGCTAAAAAAAAATGGTGATTTCCTGCCACACAGATGTTTTTTGAGTTTAAGTATATACAATGAATAGTCTAATTAATACTGATTTTATTAACCGGCGATTCAAATTACCGGCGATTTTATTAACAGGCGATTCTGACTGCGCCACTGAAGCAAAAAAATATAAGTGGTTTTCTAATTATGTGTTGCATTCTACAGATAAACCACTTTTGCCGAATAATAATCAATATTGATTAAATATAAATTTAAAGAAAATTGTACTCTACTTTTTTTAACACTTATTGAAATAAGACTTCAAATCCCACAATGAAACAAATGGCAGTTTCCTATTTCAATCCAGTAGATTATTATTGTTGTTCAAATTTAATGTCAATTATCTTTAAATTCCAAATCGAATTTTTGTCACTTGTACCCCTTGGTTTCTGAGGTCGTCAATTCTGATTCACTTTAAAATTTTAGCATTTTCATTCCAAAAGTTTTCGAAATTTCGAAAGGCAAGAGCAGGGTAGAAATATCGAAAACGCCTCTTTTGATTGCAAAACAGCTATTTCGGGGCGGTTCTAAAAATCACATTTTATCACACCCAACAACGCGAAACTTTTCCAAACATTTGCGGACGCATTTTTAAACTGTGTTTGCGAACAAAATTGAATTTAGAAATATAAGCAGAACATTCAAAAGAATTTTTGCATCACATTTACATCATATTGTAATACACAGACTGTTACCTAAAATATAAAGTTTTTAAGAAACTTTAGTTTTTAATACTTTATTCCTTTTTATATGTGGTTTAAATTAGCCAGTATTCTAAAAATGATATCAATTTTACATCATTCAGAGATATTTATTGATATCCATAAACACAATGTGATTTTTTACACACATGACGATATTTGGTTGAAATTCAGCATATCTCATTAAACTCCTGATATTGAAGAGTGAGCTAATAGTTCTGAAGGACCGCCCCTTTGCTGGTTGCGAGTAACAATTTATATTATTTTCAGAATTAGGCGCTTTAACCCTTTGACGGTTAAAGCACTTCTTTTCATAAAATACTAAAATGATTGAATGACACCGGAATTTAAAAACAAATTTATTTCATAATATATAAATGTTTTTTTTACGTTATTTGTAAAATTAAAATTTTCATTTAAAAATTCCGGTATCAGTATGACATTTCGCAATTCAAATTAAGTGGTATTCTGGGCGCGTATACGCGCTTATAACCACGAAAGGGTTAAAAGCATCAGAAGGAGATAGAAACAATCATTAGGAGTCTTATTTACCATATGTTTGTCAAAAATGCAAATTTAGAGATTTCGAGTAGATATAATATTAGCCATAAATATTATATTATTACTATATCTATGATTTTAGCATGTATTCTCAGACAAATGCTCTCTGAGGGGAAATAATTAGGAGTTTTATTTTCATAAATTTAACGAAAATGTAAATTTAGTTTGAGATTTCAAATATAATTCCTGACTGTAGCGGAACAAGTCTTGAAAAACACACTAACCGAACTATCAGTATCCGTTATGAAGATATAACCAACATAACATGTCAGAAATTTAAATGTAACACTATAGGTAAATAAGACTTCATAAAAAAGACATAGTTTTATTAAATTTTGCATAGTGATTAAAATTAATAACATTCATTCCTGGCATAAAACCTGTCGTTGGAAGCTAATGTCATAAATATATTAACGTTTTAAGCTCCATTTTTAGGTGCGTTCGTAATTATGTAAATACGTAGCACCTATTGTTGTCGCTCAGTCCGTCCGTCTGTCTGTCTGTCCGTCTGTTTGTCTGTCTGTCTGTCCGTCTGTCTGTCCGTCCGCATATAACAACGCAAAAACTACCCAACCGAATCGTTTGAAATTTAAAATACATAATTATTACATAATTCTGTCGAGTCATTTCAAATTTTATGAAAATCGGGTGGATAGATCAATTACAGGGACAATCAAAAGGATTCCGTTACATTACGGTCAATGGGGAAAAAAGTTTCAAATGCATTTTAATCGTTTGAAATTTAAAACGTATATTTATTATGTAATTTTGTCGAGTCATTTCAAATGTTATGAAAATCGGATGCATAGATCAATTACAGGGACAATCAAAAGGATTCCGTTACATTACGGTCAATGGGAAAAAAAATTTCAAATGCATTTTAATGGTGTTACACTCATTTGAACATAATAGAATTGACATGAATCTATGAAATATGTAGTAAAAAATACATTTTGCACAATGTGTGATGCAAAGAATATTTATTATTATATTACAGGGCCACACAAATGTATTCCACTAAATAGTGTTATACGGGGAAACTTTGTTCAGGACGTGTTTTAATCATATTAAACTACTTCACATTTTATGAATAAGATATACGTTAATGAAGTATGATAAAAATTACTCCCTGCATATTTGCAGGAACACAAAGATTTCGACCACTATACTGTATCCAAAGTACGCTCTACTATATCAGCAAGATCTGAATATTTAAAACTTCGTTATCGTTCGAACGCACCTCATTTGCTACGCTTCACGTGCAATTTCCAACTTGTTTATATGTATACTAGCAGGCTATGCCCGCTGCGCTGGTCAATATTTCAAAATCAACCGTGGATGAAACGAACTGGTGAATTTAAATTTGTATTTTAAATAATTTTGATCTCCAGCAGCACCTTGCTCATTGCTGAAAACGATTTAGACACCATTGTGATATTAAATTATCTTAAACGTTGCGCAAAAACCAGCTATTTAGAAGTAACTATTTTAGTTTATTACTAACAGTGCACATTTGGAAGCGAAATGAGACCATTATGGTAACAGGATTTAAAATTTTCCCTTGTCAGAAGAAATATTAATTATTACAGTCGTTACCATGGTACAACTTCTGAAAAATTTCTTCACAACTTTTCATTATGTGAAGCCAGGAACCCAAAGCTACTCCCACCTAAAAAGTTTATATATATATTAAATTTTGTCCGCGCGATAAAAGGCACAATTATACAAGAATCATCTTCAAACTCGTCAAGTACATTGGGATGGTTAATATCTCAGTGGGAATAAAAAATGAGCAAAATCGGCCCCAGTGGGTAGTAATTGGGAAGGGTTCAAAATTTGAATACCATCTTAACATGGCTTTCACAAAACCAGCTCTTACAAAACAATAGCAGGAAAAAAAAAAACATTTTTCGTTACAGCAAGTTGCCAACGATAAAAAAAACCACACACATTAAAATTCTCACTACAATTACTTTATTATTGCAAAATTTCCTCCTGAAAAATGAAAACAAAATTATTTGCTCTTCCGTATTTAAGCATTTTCTCTTTAGTTATTTAAGATAAAATTATGTAAATTTGTATAATTTGGCGAACGATTTGGCGAAATTGGTTGACGTGATAATCAAGTAGTAGCCAATTTGCACTTTTCATATTTCACAAAAGATTCCTACACAGACATCGTATATGCAATAGGTTTAGCACGATTATCTTGCAACTACAATGTGGCAAAATCCTCGTTTTAGAATACCAAAGAAATTTATGTATATTTTATTATTTTCTATCATTTTAAACAGCAATTAACAATAAATAAAAAGTAACTGTAGAACAAAACAACAAATATCATTTCAAAAAAGAAAAAAAAAATGAAAGTAAATAAACAACTTATCATCAGATAAACAACTATAGCTGGGTTACCATATGAGGTAAATAAGGCCATTTTGGCGCCAGTGAGATACCTCGATGAGTATATGACCAAATCCGTGACAAAATTTCCATTTGGAAAAAACTTTAATCGGTATTTATACTGCATTTTCCCTACTTATGTATAAGAAAAAACTTTGACGCAGATGTCATGTATGCACTACACATTGGCGCAATTTTTTTCTGGCGCCAATTTGGAGAACTTGGTTTTTAATTACCATGTTCATAAATATTTTTTAATTACTTTGTATTATTTGAAAAAAATAACAAATAAAAAAGTTTAATTAATAGCTATAGAACAAAATGATTTATATTATTTTAAAAAACAAAATGAAAGTTAATAAATAGTTTATCAATAAATAAACAACTATAGTTGGTTTACCATGTGTGGCATAAAATCGCCATTTTGTTGCAATTGTGCGAATGTGGTGCGTATATAAGATTTGCGCCAAAACTTTAAAAAGTTGCAATTAAATTATTTTACAGTTTGGATGAGGAAGTCATTTATACTAAAATTTAAACATTAAACGAAATTTTTTTTTTTTTTTTTTTTGCTATAACTATTATTTATATATTTACAATTAAACATAAAAAAAAAATCCTAAAAATGCTCTCACACATTTAAAAGAGAGTGAGAGAATTTAGTAATTGTGAACATCGCTCCGGCTTATGCCTTCTTGGTATAAAATCGCATTGTTTGATGACAAAAGTAAATTCAAACACCAAAATAAACAAATAACATACAATTAACAGATAAAACCATTTTTAAAAGTAATTCTGCTATTTTGTCCTGTAAGACACATAATGGTAGAATTAGATTTTAAAAATATATATTTTTTTTAAAATAGAAAAATGTTATTTACGTTTTATCTAATAAAATATTTAAAATACATTTTTGTTAGCCTGCGCGACAGAGAATAGCGAAAGTTTAATAGAAGAATTATTGAAGAGGAAATGGTTAAAAAAGTAATAGTTAAAACAGACTTGTAAATTTTGTTCAGCGGGAATCTTTCATTTCAAAATGTTGAATTTATCTATAGTAATAACGCATAATTGCATAAATTTACTTTGAATTGCAAAATTTTCCCTTCAGTACAACTTGGTTATACCGTCGACCAATTTCGCCAAATTATACAAATCGCCAAACTATTAGCCAGATTATATAGATTAGCATAAATTTTCATTTAAATAACGAAAAACAAATTAGCAGAATATATATAAAAGTAGAAATAAAATGTCGAATTAAAAATCACTTGATGACATAATTAGTATTTATATTATACTTAATGTCAAGTGAATGTGACATTTACGATCATCCATTATTGACATTTAATCTTGGAATTTGGGGGTAGATTTTTAATCGATGGGGTAATCTTTCCTTCTTCAGTTTTTAAATGTTAAAACTGAAAATTTTCCTGTAAGTGAAATTGACGAAATGGCGCAAGAAAAATTAAATTAACAATGAAAACATTTGCAAAAAGAAATAAGAGTTATACTAATATCTATATAATTTACGACTGAATATTAAAATATACTCTACAAATTATCTTCACTTAAAAAAAAAAAAAAAAAAATTATTGCGATTATTAAGAACCTAAGTCAGGCATTAAGTCAGTAGTGTATATCGGATTTCCTTTTCTAAACAGATTATCAATTTTTGTAGGCAAGCGCAGGGAGACCACGATATGTGATATCCCAGTTGCGTGACATTTTTTTTTTCGGATGTTTACGTGGTGCTGCGGATGAATGCTTAAAACGCATTAATATATTCTACAAATTTTTAGTGGTGTGGAATGTATTTTATTTCCTTATTTTATAGTTGAAAGAATTCAACACCTGTAGGACTAGAAATGTAGCCAAGAGTAAAGTCAGTGTTGAATTCAGGGGGGCGGATCGGGGAAGAAAAATGTCTGAATTGTATACAGGGGAAAGTTCGCAGCGTTTTGTTTTTATGTTTTATTTCAGTCAGACCACTTGTGATTGAATTTCTTTTCTCTGGGCACCTTTGAAAGACAGCTTTTTATTTTTATTTTAAAAATTGAACGAAAGAAATAGCTATTTTTGAAAGTCGCGCTATCAGCTTCAGTACAATCTGACAACACTGGATACTGAACCACCAAGATGTATGTAGGTGACGGCCAGAAATTATCTAACCTCACACAAGGAAGGCCATAAGAGGGGAGTTAAAATAGTTTAAAGGTCAGATGACCCTGTCGAGAACGACCAACCTTGGATTGGAATCAGGGGAGAGGTTTTCTCCGAAAGATCAAATTACATGTAGTGATCGAACAATGCCCATATCCGGAATGTATTCTTGTTTTCGCATTGGGGATAGCGCCTGGTAATAATCTTAAAATGTTTCAAATGTAATGGATTTCCTATACATTTTTTTAAACCACAATTTATTTTCTTATAAATTTACAATAATATTAACTCCAAATCATCTTTCTGTTATTTGATTTTTTTTCTTTTTTTTGTGTAAAAAGTAATCTAAGAACGCCACATTAATAATAAAAGTTTTAGGGCCTAACGGCGCCCTTTTTGAAACCCCGCTTTTTAGGTGTCTGACTGCACCTCTAAAACCTCTGTGGCGCCCTACTACTAAAACATATTATAGATCCTTTCAAACGCACTACAGTCGCTTCCACACTTCTTTTTCCTTTCTATCTATTTCTAAGGGTAACCAACAACTACTACAAGAAGGAAATAATTGTACATCTATCCTGGATTACAAATCTATTTTCGATTTTTTTTTTATTTCGGATGTATAAATTTTCTTCGGGATAGGAGTGGGGGAATAGAGATAGCAACAAGTATAAAATTAAGTGCCTTATTTATGTTTTGTAAGTGAAAAATAACTTACTTCGTAATTTTACATTTAAAATTAAGTTATTTTATAATTACTTGTAACTACTAACAAAGCCTTTTTTCCGATCGCTTAACGGCGCCCTCAAACCTTCTTTGGCGCCCTACTACATGAACATATTGGGAGGGGAGGCTCCCCCCTCCCCCCTAAAGCTACGTCCCTGGCTTGCCCTTGACAGCAAAACCGAATATTGAAAACATTTACTTGTACCTTTGATTACTAAGCCTTTGCAGGATAATTAAACAAAAGGCAAAAGCGACCGTTTACGGACCCTTGCTTGCTATCTGGGTATGTAGTTAGTAAAGGAAAGGGGTGGGGGAAGTATTAAGCCCTATAACGCCTAGGAGTAATCTTTGATCCTTTCGAGAAAGATGATTTCAAAAGTTATTAAAACAAACGAAATTTTAAACATATAGTTGTACGAAACAGAAACAGATAATAGGATAAATATAATAAATAACAACAATAAGTATAATTATAGAAAAAAATTCAGTTGAATAAAAATTTCTTATTATTTATTTAAAATACAATAAATGTGTAAATTAAAAAATATATAAATTTACTATTATTAAGGTTTAATAAATAATTGCAGTTATTATTGTTAAATAATAATAATAATTTAACAATAATTTATAATAATTTGAAATTATTTAACAATACCTCTATATTTATTAAGATCAATTAAAAAAATATTTTATTGCTTATTTTCGTTATATTGTCTTATAATATGTAAAATAGAAAGTGTTTGATGAACTGAAATAAAAAAAAATATACAATGTATTTTTTTAAAAAATCTGTATAATTCACGAATAAAAACAAGCTTAGCTTTTCCGTAAAGTTTTGGTGCTATTAACGTCATTCTGATACCTACAACGGGCGGGGCTCTAAAAAATTGTTAGCCGTATTCCATTGTGAGCAGTTAACTAAAATTAGCAACGTCTGTTATGGCCTAAAGCAAATCAGGTATCTACAGAATAATCGCTGAACTTCTCGTGACTATATACAGTAAAGCATCGTTTATACGACGATCACTTATACGACGTTTACATTTATACGACGTTTTAATGTGGTTCCGATACATTCCTATTCATTTGAATGTTTCTATATCTATTCTATGAATAACCTATATCTTTTATACGACGCCCAAAATCGTTTATACGTCGATTTTCGGTTTTGTATAGGTTTATTTTTGTTAATTTTTCTTGTGTATTTTAAAAACGAGCGGAAGTTGGCAGCTATGAATGACACCAAAGAGTGTGTTTAAATGCACACATTATAAAAATGTGGGCTGATGTTCGATTAGTCTGAAAAATCAGCTTACGTGTAACAGATTATACTGAGAGGGGTCATTCTTTTTTCGGGGATGGTCAGCTTTCCCGACCTGTTTTAAATTGCAAATAGACTATCCTTCTAACTGTTATCAGTATTGGCGACTTTTAGTTGGCCACGCGGAGTTTTTGATCTTTGACTTTAAATGGAAAGGAAATGATGTAGTGCAAATAAGAAACCTTTCGGTTGTTAAAATGCTTACTAATACCCCTCCCCCCGTTTTTTTTTTTTTAATTTATTTATTTTGGTTTGTTTAATTTACTAATTCAATCAATAATTTATTAATTAAACATCAAAATTAAGTGAAAAAAAATAATTCTAGTTTTGGAAGTGAAAATCGATTATACGTCGTTATCGTTTATACGACGTTTTTCGGTAGTCCCTTCGGCGTCGTATAAACGATGCTCCACTGTAGTTGATCAATTAAATGACTAACTTGCTTTCAACATAAACTCCCATTTTGGTGTCAGACCCGCCCCTTTTATGTCTACCTTCATTCCGAATCCGATTCCTTGGAAATAAGCCAGGCTGTCATTCTCAAATATAGATTTATAGATATAGGATGTCTTTCTTTCAAGCTCTCACTCTTCTAACTTTACTATTGCACAATTTCCTCGTGAAAATTGAAATAATAACAATAATAATAGTTTGACGAATTTAAGAAAAATTGAATATTACGTCATAACTCTTCTGTTGAGAGATTTCCATATGAAAACGAAAAATGAAATAAATAGCTTGACGGATTTTTTAAAAAGAAAATATTACATCATTATTGGAAGTATAATGGACGAAAAGCAGCTGAATATATAAAGTTATGGGAATTTGTAAAAACGTACTGAAATATGATTAAAAACCAGACTATTGAAATGAATGCATATTTTAACATTTTGAAGTTCTCTGAGATTCCGCCATTTTTAAATCTATTTCATATATATATCCATGTATATTAGAATTTTCACAATAGGTTTAGGTCCGCAGAGCTCATTCTTAGTGATGAAACAGGGTATATCTCTAATCTTGATTTAGGTTTTATTGGTGAAATTTGTACCGATCTTCGAAACCTACTTCCGCCTGTAGACCGAGCCAGTAGGGATTTTTTAAAGATCATATAATTTAATGCATATTTTCTGTCCCTCAAATTTTGTTTACTGTATATGTGTTGTAATGTTTACGCTAGAACATCCGTTATTTAAAACGACAAATGATAAGAACATTTTTTTTTCTTTTAATGATAATAATTTAGGTTTTAAAGTTTAATACCAAAATATTATTCAATGATTTAAATATAGTATTACTTTTACAGCAGCAATTTTTAAATATTTTACTTCAGAAAGATAAACAATTAAAAAAAGGGCACTACTTTAATTACTTCAAAATAACTAAATTCATTTTCCGGTGTGAAACTTAAATAAATCCCATTTTTTACTAGTTTGATTTTACGTAATATTAAATTCAGTTCAAAACAATATTATTGTTAAATAATTTAATAAGACATCGCAGAAATCCGTATTTATTAGTAAAGGAATGATTTAGGCGAAACACTAAGATAGGCTTTTGTTACATAGATAACTTGTCTTTTTACTAAAGAGGTATTTTGTCATGCCGAAGAAGATGGCGAATTATTTTACTTGTAACTTTTCGATTTTCAAAATTTTAAAGAAAAGTGCTATTTGCTTATTTTATCAACATTCTATAAACAGTCTCTTGAACTATACTCATAAGAAAATGTAGTTTTTGCTTTCCACTTATTTAGTTCAAAATTAAATTGTAATTTAAAATTTGCTTTTTTACATAAGCCAAGATCGGGCTTAAACAAATAAGGAAAAAAAAGTGGGATATTAAAAAAGTCCTTCCGGACAATGCCGGGAGGAAGAGGTAACTTTCGCATTCCTTACTTAAAAAAAAAAAAAAAAAAAAAAAAAAAGTTATATTATTTAAACATACGAAGCTCAAATTAGTGGAACACAATAAAAGAACATTCAATACTTGTTTTTGTCAATACTGAATATAAGTGGGAAATTCGAGAAATTAATCATATAGGATTCGGAGAAACGAAATGAATGGGGGTGCCAGATGTATATTTCCGAACCTCCCCCCCCCCCCACACACACACACACGCACACCTTGTTAACCAAGAGTTGCTTGAAAGCAATTTCTCCCATCCTTTTACTTCATTCTTCCATGTTCATTCATCAGCTTTATCACATGTATCACTTTCTTATATTCATTCTCAGAAAAACACAGAAGAGTAAAAAAAGAAAAAAATCTCTTCTTCCCTAGATTTTGGAAAAGTATTGGTTATTGTGCATATCTAACGTTATCATTGAAGAGGAGGGGAGGGGGGATCTGGCACATCACATGATATCGAGAGATATCGCTAGGGGGAAGGGGAGTTTATTTTGATATCGATATCATTTTTGATCCAATCAAAATTTTCTAATTCTTTTTTGTAACATGGTCTTTGGTTCAAAATAGTATGTTATCTATTTTTATGAAAAAACAAAGTTATTAAAATCACTAAATTATTATAAAATTATTTGATTCTAAAATATAGCATACCCCAATGTTTGACCAAAGAACGCAGAGGACTTAGTCCACGTTCTTTGATTTTCCACTCAATTGACGAAGGTAAGGAGTAAGCTTGTTAAGGTCACTTGCCTCCGCTATTTAAATGGACACTAGGAATTTTCTCCTAGATCTGATAATGCTGGTGCATCATTGAAAATTTAGAATTGAAATGAATTTTTTTTCTTATGGTACGCCCCACCTTCCGGCAGGATTCCAAAAATTGGTTTTAGGCTCATTGAGTTGTTCCCCTCCACGGTAATCTTTAGTAAAAGGCGAAAGATTAGCTCGTATTATGAAGGGAAACCAGAGCATACGAAGGTGTTGCGCTTAGAAATAAGGTTTTATTTTGCTTTCATATAATAGTGATATGGAAAGTATTTTGAAAATGTAGTATTTTTTTCAACTTTTGAAATTTATATCAAATTCATTACCAAAAAAGCACTGTATCTTTAGAAAAATATCTATTTTTTTTAAAAAATAGATTTGACTCCAAACTTTCTAAGAATAAACACCATCTTGATCACCATCCTCCCTCAAATAAGGGAGGGGTGAGACATTTTTGTTGTTAATTTCATTCATTAATTATTCTAAAATTTTAATTATCATCGAACTTATATTTTTTTAATATGTTAAAATGCTTCAACGTGTCATTCTGAAATTTTCCATTTTGAAATAATGAAACATAATTTGCAAAACACATTTTTGTTAAAATTGTCCCATCGCTCCTACTCTCCCCTACTTATTATTTCGTTTTTAAATAAAATTTACTTATGTTTGTGTATAAAAATAGATAAATGGCTTCTTTCTATTAAATAATTAGTATAAAAAAAAAAAGAATATTGCCCAGTTAAACTGATGGCATTGAGCTCACAGGCTACGCATACTAATTGTACATTACAGCCTTGTATTTTCGTTAATTCCGTTCGAAAAAAAAATTAAGAAGGGGAAACAGCTCTCCCCTTTCTCCTTTTTTATACTTAATCATTGAACCTCCTAAACTATCAAGTACATGCTTTATCATATTAAAAAATCTATATCCAAAATTCAGAGCAAATCGGATAATTCTTAATAAAAACCCATTTAGAATTTATATAATTTAAGAGGATTTATTCCCCTCTTTTCTACTTAACCATTAAACTTTCAAAATTATTCAGAGATTTGAACGAAATCTGACAATTCTGATTGAAAAATCCATTTATACAAGTTAAGGGGAGGGGCATTAGAACCTCCGTTCCCCCTGTTTATACTTATTCAATGAACACTTAATAACAGCCACGGACTCGCCTCATCAGAATGATCCTATATCTAAATTTTGAACAAAAACTGTTAATTCTGCATGAAAATCCCGTTTATATCAATTAAGGGGGAGGGGCATGAGCCCCCCGTTCCCCCTGTTTATCTTATTAAATGAACACCTAATAACAGCCACGGTATCGCCTCATCAGAATGATCTTATATCTAAATTTTGAACGAAAACTGTTAATTCTGCATGAAAATCCCGTTTATATCAATTAAGGGGAGGAGCATGAGCCCCCCGTTCCCCCTGTTTATACTTATTCTATCAACACCGAATAACAGCCACGGTATCGCCTCATCAGAATGATCCTATATCTAAATTTTGAACGAAAACTGTTATTTCTGCATGAAAATCCCGTTTATATCAATTAAGGGGAGGGGCATGAGCCCCCCGTTCTCCCTCTTATACATATCGAATGAACTCCAAAAACTAATCAGGGAAGCGCCTTATCAGGATATACCTATATACAAAATTTCAAGTGGATCGGATATTTTTATCATGAGCTATCGCGTTACGCACGAACGCACGTACATACAGAACGGACGGGCACATAAGCTCTCAGGCTATGATAGCCTGTGAGCTAAATAAAGAATACTGCCCAGTTAAACTGATGGCATTGAGCTCACAGGCTACAAATACTAATTGTACATTAAAGCCTTATATTTTCAAGGGTTAATTCCGTTCGAAAAAAAATTAAGAAGGGGAAACAGCTCTCCCCTTTCCTCTTTTTTTATACTTAATCATTGAACCTCCTATACTATAAAAGACATGCTTTATCATATAAAAAATCTATATCCAAAATTCAGAGCAAATCGGATAATTCTTAATAAAAACCCATTTAGCATTTAGTATATAATTTAAAAGGAGTTATCCCCCTCTTTTATACTTAACCATTAAACTTCCAAAACTATTCAGAGATTTGAACGAAATCTGAAAATTCTGCTTGAAAAACCCATTTATATAAATTAAGGGGGGGGATAAGAACCTCCGTTCCCCCTGTTTATACTTATTCAATGAACACCTAATAACAGCCACGGACTCGCCTCATCAGAATGATCCTATATCTAAATTTTGAACGAAAACTGTTAATTCTGCATGAAAAACATAAGCGCCTATCGGCAAGGTATGCTCCCTATCAAAGATTGGTGCACATGCGTAGAACGCCATTTACGTTAACGTATTTGGCAGTTTATCGCTTGCTTGGAGAAAAAATAATGTTGCAACGTATATGGGGTTCTTTCGATCTTATGGTTAGAGAACTTCAAACTCTTGTCTCTTAGAAAAGTAGAAAATAATTTATTTATAGATCTTCAGAACAACAGTCTTCGAAACTCACAAATATTACCAGATATTCAAAAATAACTGCTCAAATCTATCGTACAAGTATAGCTTTAGATCCCAGAGTCTCTTTATACAACGTCTCCACACTAAATCACATTCAAAATAACGTAAATAAGACTCAAGCAAACTTGCTTAACAAACGCGTTGTTCACTCAATGACTGACTGGTAAATAATAACAACAGCTCGCATCGCTTCTCTTCTTATATAGGCTCACAGCATGTGCGGGAAATTTCTAGAACCATCTCGAAAAATCCACGGAACAACAAACAATGTATAAGTATATCTAAGGGGAGTTACCATAGAGAGGAAAGGGTTACCATCGCCAACAATCGCCAAGTTTGTCGCCAACTTGGCGATATATCGCCAAATTTGGCGACCAAAATTAGTGGCCAAAAGTGACGCCAACTTGGCGATATCTTTATTATTTCGCCAATCTGCCGTAGACATACACTGAAAATAATGGACAAGTTTGCTTGATAACAGAGACAATGTAACAAAAACTAATATTAGTAAAGGAATGGAGCTTAATAAGATTATTTACATTATTTTACAGTACAAACACTAACTATTTACAAAATTCGTAACACTACCCCCTCTTCAAAGACTGCACGTCCCGGGCAGTGCAATCCTTGAGTTAGAGGAAAACACTTAAAATAAATAAACAAATAAATAAATAATAACAACAATAATAAAATTTACATAAATAAGAACTAATTACTATTTACATATTTACAAAAAGTTACTTTCATGACCATGGTCTGAATTTCCAGTTTTAAATTTCTAATCACTTTGGCCAAAATAAGGGGCTAGCCGGTTATAGTGTACGACCTTGGTTTTGGCGTGTGGCGATTTTTGTATACGTACGACGACGTCATTCAGCCTGTTGATGACTGTGTAAGGACCGTCCCAGTTTCTTTGTAATTTTGGCGACAGTCCTTTACGACGTATGGTAATTCCACAACCAAACTTTGTCTCCTTCGTTGAACTCATGTCCAGTTGCCTTTGTGTCGTACCGTGTCTTCATCTTTTCCGTTGCCAGTCCAATTCGGTTCCTCGCTAGACAATGAATCTCCTCAATCCGCGCCTGGAGTTCATCGACATATTCCTCAGGCGATGAAGGAGCATCAGGAGGACGGCCAAACAAAAGATCCGGAGGCAGACGAAGATCACGACCAAAGAGCATTTGAGAAGGGGAGTAACCAGTGGCCTCATGAGTGGCACTCCTGTAGGCAAGCAGGAAAAGAGGCAATTTCTTGTCCCAGTCCTGTTGGTCTCTAGACACCAGGAGAGAGAGGCTATTTAGGATGGTACGATTGAAACGCTCCACCATGCCGTCCGATTGAGGATGTAGGGGTGTAGTTCGAGTTTTGTCCATGCCGAGTAGTCCACACATTTCCTTAAACACAGTCGAATCGAAGTTTCTTCCTTGATCGGAATGGATTTGAAGAGGAACTCCATATCTGGAAACCCAGTGTTGAACTAGTATGTCTGCTACGGTTACCGCCTCTTGATTAGGAATGGCGTAGGCTTCAGGCCACTTAGTGAAGTAGTCCATGAACGCGAGGATGTACTTATTGCCATCAGATGTTCTAGGAAGAGGACCCAGGATGTCTAGTGCAATTCGTTCGAAAGGAGCTCCTACATTATAACGCTGCAGTCGCCCACGGGTGCGCCTCTTTGGACCTTTACGTGCTACACAGGTGTCACAAGTTCAACACCACTTCTCTACATCACTGCGAACATTATTCCAGTAGAAACGCTCTCGAACCTTTTGCAGGGTCTTCATTACACCAAAATGACCTCCTGTGGGACTACCATGCAGTTCTTGAAGGACCATAGAAATTCTCGACTTAGGGAGTAGTAGTTGCCATCTACATGTCTTTCCATCGTCAGACTCCCATTTTCGGTACAAAATACCGTTCTTCAAATGTAGGGAATCCCAGAGGGCCCAATAACGTTTAGTCGTAGGATGGTAATGGGCCATGTCTTGCCAGCTGGGCTTCCTGTTGGACTCCTCTTTCAGCTCTAGAATTGGCTTAATTTCAGGATCAGCAAGTTGATCTTTACGCAGGCTCTCGTCACTCCACGGATCTTGCGATGATGTAGACCCAGTTGTAACTTGTCTTACTACAGGACCTTGGACATTAAATTTCTTCTCAACCTGGTCGCAGTATCTACAATTCTCTGAGCAGGGTCTTCTTGAGAGAGCATCTGCATTTCCATGTGATGAGCCTTTTCGATGGCGTATCTCCATATCGTACTCTTGAAGCTTTTGTATCCTCCTGGCTATCTGACCTTCAGGATTCTTAAAATTCAATAGCCAAGTTAGAGAAGCATGATCAGTTCGGATCAGGAATTTCCGACCGTAAAGATAATGATGAAAATGGTCTATGGCTTTCACTACAGCAAGAAGCTCTTTTCTTGTTACGCAGTAGTTTCGCTCTGTCTTTGATAAGCACTTGCTGAAATAGGCGATAACACGCTCCTGGCCGTCGATTTCCTGGGACAGTACAGCGCCAATGCTTTCGTTACTTGCATCCGTATCAAGTATAAACTGTTTATCTATTTGAGGATATGACAGAATTGGAGTGGATGTTAAGGCCTCCTTGAGCTTTTCGAAAGCAGCGTCACATTCCTATGTCCAGATAAATTTTTGATTGGCTTCTGTTAATTTATGAAGTGGTCTTGCAATCATCGAGAAGCCTTTGACAAATTTTCTGTAATAGGTGCATAATCCTAGAAAGCTCCGAAGCTGGTGAACATCTGCTGGACGATTCCAATTTTTCACAGCCGATATCTTCTCTGGATCGGTCCTAACTCCTTCCGCCGAAATGATGTGTCCAAGGTAGGCGACTTCATTTCGAAACAAACTGCACTTCGAAGGGCTTAACTTCAAATTAGCTTCCTTTAATTTTTGTAGCACCCGCCTGAGGTTGTTCAGATGTTCATCAAAAGATTTTCCTACGATTATGATATCATCTAAATAAACAAGACATGCTTCATATGACAGTCCCCGGAGAACCGTTTCCATAAGCCGTTCGAAAGTTGCAGGTGCGTTACATAGACCAAAAGGCATTACCTTGAACTGCCATAATCCTTGTCCCGTTGTAAAGGCAGTCTTCTCGCGGTCGTCCGGATGGATCTCTACCTGCCAGTAACCACTCTTCAGATCCAGAGTCGAGAACCAGGTGTTGCCCGCAAGTGTGTCGAGAGTGTCGTCGATCCTTGGTAGAGGGTAACTATCCTTTTTAGTGACGTCATTCAGTCGGCGGTAGTCTACACAAAATCTTGTTGAACCATCTTTCTTTCTTACTAATACAATGGGAGACGCCCATGAACTTGTCGATGGTTCGATGAGGTCATTTTCTTCCATATCCTTAATTAAATTCTGCACTTCTTCTTGCTTGGCAAAAGGTAATCGCCTAGGGTGCTGTTTAATAGGAGAGTGATCTCCCGTGTCAATTCGGTGTTGTGCCATTTTAGTTGTTCCAAAGTCTTCAGATGTTTGGGAAAATAAACTTTGGAATTCTCTAATTAAATTTTCCGCAGCTTCCATCTGTTTTGGATTTAAGTCTGTATTTTATAACAAATCCTTGACTAAATTATCTGAAGATCTCTCAGAGTGACTAGAATTTTGACTTATGCACGTCACAGGAGCACATGACGCTATCACCTCTCCTTTCTTGATAGTCCTCGTCTTATCACTGATGTTAGCAATTCTGACTGGAATGGTCTTTTTCGAGAGGTCTATCACAGAAGAAGCCACCAATACTCCTGCTTGTTTACTATTGTCCTCGGGATAATCTATATGGCCAAATCGATAATTAGTTTCATTGTTAATTACAGCTGGAACTAAAAATTCTGTTCTTGGATCAAGATTGATGTCTTCTTTGGCTATTACTGTTTGTTTACATTCAATTTCGTTATTTAATCCAAAAAGACTTATTTCTTCAAATTTTGAGAGCATTTTGTTATTTTTGAAATCAAGTTTGAAGCCAAATTTCTTCAGAAAATCTAGCTCGATTAAGCAAGGATCTGTTATGTCAGCCACATATGCCGTATGATAATATTTGCTTCCTCCAAAGTTGATGGTTAAATTGGCCTTTCCATATATGCCTATCTTGTCGCCCGTCACAATTTGCAGGGTAACACAGGGTGGAGTCCAGATGAGTTTACATTTCAATTTTCGAGCCAAATCTTCTCTTATTATTGTAACATTGGCTCCTGTATCGACAATCATACGGCACTGAATTCCTTTAATAAAGCCTATCACATATAATTCATTATCACCGCCACTCATTTTCGATATCTGGAGGATCTTCAGATGGGGCTTTTCATTCCCTGGCAACCTCCGCCCCGCGAGATGGCCAAAATTTAGTTTCCCTCCTGACTGTTTGAATTTATCTCACGTTCGTGGATTTTGGGGCAATTTCTTCGGAGATGTCCTGTATCACCGCATCCCCAGCACGTGAGATTCTGTCTTCTTGAACTTGTTCTTCCGTATTTTAAAGCTTCAAGTTCTTGATTTATTTTCCTAATTTCTTTCAAGACGTCGTTCTCAGTGTCTGAGCTTTTGTTCACCGTTGCCCCTCGGACTGAATGACGATCTCTTCGGCTGGCTTGTGTAGCTGCTTCCAACTTTAAGGCATACAGTAGTGCAGCCTTTAAATCCTGTACATCTGCCATTCGTACCGCTCTCTGCACTTCTGGATCTTTTATTCCGTCTACAAAATATTGCAGTGAGAGCATTTCCCGTACATTTGTTGGACAGTCAATGAATGCTAAATTTGCAAGCCGTTCAATTTCCGAGGCAAACTCTTGAAGGGTTTCACTCGATTTTTGATAGCGGCTCTTCATTTGTATTCTCGTATAATCCTTGAAGAATTTTTCGCCGAATCTCATTTCAAGTGCACAACTTAGAGTCTCAAAATTGAGTTGCGTCATATCGGGCAATGTTTGCAGCACGTCGGCGGCTTCTCCTCTTAAAGATGCTGCCAGTTGACAAGCTTTCACCTCGTCACTCCATTTGTTCGCTTCGGCTACAATGGTGAATTGGGTCTTGTAAACTTGCCAGGAACTCTTTCCGTCATATGTCGACAGCTTGATGTGCACGGGAGAAGCAGGCGGATTTCTAAATTCTTCATAATTACCACTGGACGCTGAAAGTTTCTTCTCAAGATCTTGTACTTTTTTATTTAGCTTTTCATCTACTTCACCTAGTATTTTCTCTTCTACTTCCGCCATTTTCCTTTCCATTTTCTGTTCAACATTACTAACTTCATTCTGAATTTTTTCTTCTACTTCCTCTATTTTCTCTTCTACCGAGCCTATTCTTCTCTCTACCGACGAGAACTTTTCTTCTAAAGTTTTCTTCATTTCTTCTTGGCCTTTATTAATCTTTTCAGTCACATCTTCTTGGCATTTGTCAATTTTATTTGTCAACTGTTCCATTCTTTCTTCGTTTTTATTCATTTTTTCCGCCAACTCTTCTTGGCCTTTATTAATCTTTTCAGTCACATCTTCTTGGCATTTGTCAATTTTATTTGTCAACTGTTCCATTCTTTCTTCGTTTTTATTCATTTTTTCCGCCAACTCTTCTTGGCCTTTATTCATTTTTTCCGCCAACTCTTCTTGGCCTTTATTCATCTTTTCCGCCAACTCCTCTTGGCCTTTATTCATCTTTTCCGCCAACTCCTCTTGGCGTTTATCCATTTTATTTGATATTCCATTAATAGCTTTCAACAACTCATTCAGTTGCTCTTCCGTTGCTCTCGTTTTCGCCATAAGATCCCACTCCTGACACCAAATGTTGCAGCGTATATGGGGTTCTTTCGATCTTATGGTTAGAGAACTTCAAACTCTTGTCTCTTAGAAAAGTAGAAAATAATTTATTTATAGATCTTCAGAACAACAGAGTCTTCGAAACTCACAAATATTACCAGATATTCAAAAATAACTGCTCAAATCTATCGTACAAGTATAGCTTTAGATCCCAGAGTCTCTTTATACAACGTCTCCACACTAAATCACATTCAAAATAACGTAAATAAGACTCAAGCAAACTTGCTTAACAAACGCGTTGTTCACTCAATGACTGACTGGTAAATAATAACAACAGCTCGCATCGCTTCTCTTCTTATATAGGCTCACAGCATGTGCGGGAAATTTCTAGAACCATCTCGGAAAATCCACGGAACAACAAACAATGTATCAGTATATCTAAGGGGTTACCATAGAGAGGAAAGGGTTACCATCGCCAACAATCGCCAAGTTTGTCGCCAACTTGGCGATATATCGCCAAATTTGGCGACCAAAATTAGTCGCCAAAAGTGACGCCAACTTGGCGATATCTTTATTATTTCGCCAATCTGCCGTAGACATACACTGAAAATAATGACAAGTTTGCTTGATAACAGAGACAATGTAACAAAAACTAATATTAGTAAAGGAATGGAGCTTAATAAGATTATTTACATTATTTTACAGTACAAACACTAACTATTTACAAAATTCGTAACAATAAATATCGGTCTTTTTTTTTCAGCATTCGCTATTTTAAAAAAATAACAATAACTAACTGTGTTAGACTTGTATTTTAGCTCAACTCCGTTTTATGCAATCAAGATACTAATTTATTTTATCTGCGAAATCTAATTTTAATAATTATTTTAGCCAAAAGTGAATGAAAAAGCTTTAGTATATTGTTTTGAACAGTAGCGTAGCTATGTTTTTTGGCGCCCGGGGCCAGCAAGAAATTTTGCGCCCCCACCCTAATATAGATATATAACAATTTCTCTCAATTTGGCGCCCCTGGGCCTCGGCGCCCGGGGCGGACGCCCCCCCCCCTTAGCTACGCCACTGGTTTTGAATATAAAATCAAAATGACACAGACAATATTCGTTTGTGTAAAACATCATTAAAATGAAGGAAAAAGTTTAATCATAATCAGCGTTGAATTCAGGTGGTGGCCCGGGGGGGATATTCCCCTGGAGCGATAAAATGTCCCGCCCGGGAAATCTGAAATTTTGTATCTTCGATGATCAAAAAGTGAAAAATACATTCCCCCCTCCCCCCTCCGGAGCCACTGAAGTTCCTCCCGAACAAAAGTGTCTGAATTCAACACTGATCATATTACTTTGAATAGATAATAACAAAGACGTCTGTGTAAAACATCATTGACCATCAAAGGGATGGAGATGTTTTTGTCTGTTTACTTACTTTGTAGTTTTATATTTTTATTTAAAACGGAACAGCTAATTTTTATGCTTTGTCATAGAATAGAATAGAAATTTTATAAAGGTAGCTTGAAATAAATGGTACGTTTTACTTTTTGATATGCAAGTAAAAATGTTTATTGAAATAGTATTCTTGTAAATAACAAGACAATAATAATAATTTAAAGGAATATTATGCCTTGAAATTAGTCACTATCACTAATATTAAAAATTGTTCACTGAAAGACGTATTGATTACCGTAAAAGACGTATTGTACCATAACAATTAAAAACATTAATTAAATTCACAAAAGACAAATTTCGACAACCCTGTAGCCTTCATCAGGATCATATATCAATATGAGAGGGAGACAGATTTGTTGAAATAAACTAATCACTATTTCAGATGAATAAATTTAACTTTTTCAAAAAAATGTATAACCGACTCCAAAAAAGCGCTAAAAAGAATTAAATAATTCTATAAAATTCTCTAATGACAAATTGTTATCCAATAACCACACATTGACTATCATGTACCGGTATAAAACGGTTAAATTTAATATATAGAATTTAATATCCACCAAACATAGGTTTTCCAGAGAATATTTTTTACAAGAGATTAATTTACATATTTTTGATTTAATTTTTGAATATATACATATAAAAAGTAAGGAATTACTTTTTGAAGTTGGTGCCAAACAATCATAATCGATAATGATTTCCCCATTTTATTTATGGTACTAGGCATAATATATCCACAATTCTTACTATACTTAAGATAGCTTGGCACCAACTTCAAAAAGTAATTCCTTACTTTTTATATGTATATATTCAAAAATTAAATCAAAAATATGTAAATTAATCTCTTGTAAAAAATATTCTCTGGAAAACCTATGTTTGGTGGATATTAAATTCTATATATTAAATTTAACCGTTTTATACCGGTACATGATAGTCAATGTGTGGTTATTGGATAACAATTTGTCATTAGAGAATTTTATAGAATTATTTAATTCTTTTTAGCGCTTTTTTGGAGTCGGTTATACATTTTTTTGAAAAAGTTAAATTTATTTCCTATTTTTTAGTTATTTATACCGTAATACATAATTATGTGTACTGACATATGATGGCTCTTTGCAACGCATTTCTAATGAACGCACTTTGCTGAGTTCTGATGTATTCGCTTTACTTGTCACTGTTTGATTGTCAACTTTTCAAAAGACACTTAAAATATCGGTTAGTATCGTTGTGAATCTTTAGGTTTTCTGGATGTGATAACTTCTTCAGATCTGGCACGACGAAAAGCTGCCGCATTCATGAAATCTTAAAGTCAACATCTAATCGTACGGACATCGGAAGTGGTTATCGAAAGGTGACAATGCCTCAAGTAAAGTGTCCTTACACATAAGCGCGCGGCAAAGCGCTTCCATATATGAATAAACAGCAAAATGACTCCATGTATCAATGAATAGTAAAATGCTTTTCTAGTGTAGTCAAAAGTACCCCCCCCCCCTTCAGTCAGAAAAAGCAAAAAGAAAGTTTTTAACAAAAATCGCTCTATGATTCAATAGATAAACAACAATAATCTAATTCCTATAAATGCAGTAAAGACATCGGAAATGATTCGACGAGGAATCCGAAAATCATAACCTGTACTTGGCTGCATCTACAAGAGAGTGACAGCATTCGATGCCCAAATACTTTTTTCACGGACGCATTTGTCCCAACTAAACTGTTAAAAATTTGAAACTCACTCCAACGCTTTTATGGAAAACGATTATTTCAGCCTATCATGAAGCATTCTCATGGGTCAAAAGACAAATATTTAAAAAAAGCGAGGGAGTGACGATGCAGCAAAAGGGTAAAATTTTAAAAAGTGTATGTATGAGATATTCCATAAAACAGATGGAGTGATGATGCAGCAAAAGTTAAATTTTTAACAATGTATCGCAATGCTAGGCATTTTCTTTTATAAAATTTGATGATGATTTCCTGGTAGAATTCGATTGTACGCCGAATGATCCTTTATTTCTACACAGACATAAATACATAATCCATATTATTTTACAAATTCGTGGACATACAAGGACAAGATAGCACAAGGAAATATTACGACACAATAAAAGTACAACCGGAGCTACACATAAAGAGTGTGTGCAACGGAGCCAGTGGGATTCGAACCCACAATCTCCTACGCTATCAAGAGATTAGCAGCGTGGTGTCTTAACTACTCGGCCACAAGGACTCCCTTGATGACTCATTTTTGTCCAGAATCTTTTCAATCAATCGTATACTGTGCTTCATGTGTCGTCATATTCACATCGACGAATCCTACATGAACAAAATCTCAAATCATTCTGGTGTCTAATCCGGTAACCAAATCTGAATCTAAATATAATTTTGTTACACATATCTATGAACTTTATTTTGCATTGATATGTAGAAATAATTTTTTTCTCCGGAGCAAAATATATACTAAAGGATTTTTATCTTTTCAACAACTTAAGGATGTCGATTGGTATCGATGTCTATTTCCGCTTAAGTGGATGCGAGAACTTGTCCATTTAAGCTTTAACATTTCGGAAATTTATTGCTTCCAGCAAACTTTAAGGCCGCACACTAGGCACAGAAAAATTTCCGGATGATAATGTGAAGTCTATGGGGGCGTTCTTTTCAAATATCTCGCTCAAATTTTAAAATTTTTACGTGATTTTTTTTTTTTTTTTTTTTTTTTTTTTTTTTTTGCATAGGATAACTGAAGATATTCCACAACCGACCTAATTTTTACTTTTTCAATTTTGGTTTCAGATTTAAAAAAAAAATATTTTAAATTTCAAAATTTGTTTAAACGGTTCTGAAACTGAAACTATCATTATATAAAACATACATAAGCAAAATCGAAGAAGTAAAAACTAGGCCGGTTGTAGATCATCCTCGGCTATCCTATGCAAAAAAAAATCATGTAAATATATTAAAATGTCGCGAGATATTTGAAAAGAACACACCCATAGTCTTTACACTATCATCCGGGTCTTTTCCTGAGACTAGTGTAGTGCCTTAAGGTCCACATTGAAATCCACAGACTTCGTAAATGGGCATTGAAAAGCTGACAATCCATCAATACACGTTAAAATTATTGCGAAAAATTACCTTTGTTTTTAAAGATTATCTATTTTCTGACTAATGAATGCGATCTAAAAACGTGTATGGAGCGTTTTCATTGGTCAGAAAATAGATAGTCTTTAAAACAGAGGTAATTTTTCAAGATATTTTAAACAGGGTACACTGTTAAAAATTTGACCCTTTTGCTGCATCGTCCCTCCACCGCTTATATAGAAAACGATTACTTCAGCCTATTATGGAGCATTCTCATGGATAAAAAGTGAGATATTCTATAAAAGCGGGGTAGTGACGATGCAGCAAAAGGGTCAGATTTTTTACAGTTTAAAGTACGTGTACACAATCAGAGCGCGTCAAGTTGCTTCTATGATTCAATGCATAGCAAAGTAATTCTAAATGTTCGTATGTATTAAAATACCCTTTTCAGTCATAAAAACTAAAAAGGAAGATATTATCAAAATCACACCATGATTCAACATGCGTCTATATGAAAGTAGTAATATTAGAAGTTAAGAGTTATTTGATAAACGCAGTTTTCCAAAGCACAGAAAATTTAAGAATTTTTATTCCAGAACTTGGCGGTAGTCGCCTGAACGAGTTTGTTTTATGGGTTGAGAGAAGTTAACTAGCTTAACTTTAATGGTAAGCTTATCAAAATTTTTCGTCATTTATATTTGTCCAAATGTAAATCTAGCACACAGCAATGTATTTTAATCACTTTGTGAATCCGGCATAACAAACGCCCTGATACATAGACACTCTTGCTTTAACGTGTAAGGCTCTTTAGAGATGAATTTTCAGCTTTTCGATATCGAATTCTCATGTCTGGATAGATGTGTATCTTTCACTTTGGTGGATACGAGAATTGTTCCAGCTAAGATTTCGTACTTTGAAAAAAAAAAAAAAAAAAAAAAAAAAAAAAAAACTAGCATTTCTGCAACAGTGGTTAGGATCCAGAAGGATTATTCGCTGTTAAGCAAAACAAGATTGACCAATCATAAGCCTTCATTTTTGAGAACTTTTCACTGTTCGAAGGAGAGAATCTGGAATACATGGAGTGAAAATCTGCTATCGACACTGTAAAAAATTTGACCCTTTTGCTGCATCGTTACTCCATCGCTTTTATAGAATTTCTTTGGGTTCAATTTTTTACAATGCAAGCAGTGCTAAAAATTTGTATCCTTTAAATGTGCAACGATGCTACTGAATTCCAAAGTGTAGATCACAGCGAAATCTGCGGCATTTTCGTGATACATTATCTAGACAAGCAATAATTCTTGCATATTTATAAAATGTCCTGCAGATGTCGCTTCTATCTTTAAATTTCATTAGCATTGTTGCACATTTAAAGAATAGAACATTTTAGCGCTTTTTTTAAGTGTTACAAAGGGCGTGTTCAGCACAACTTACCGGTTACTTACCGACCACTTACCGAATGTAGACAAGTACAAGATGAAAATCAAAGCGAAGTGTGACGTCAGCTACAATTCAACAGAATAGTTTTCATTGATGCCACAATTTGCTTTCGTATTGCCTTACAATCGGTCGGTAACATTGGTTACTTGGCTCTGAATACGCCCTGAGATAGCCGATTTCCACACTGTATCCCCTAGATGCTATATTTCCAGTTTCTTGCATAAGAGAACTTGTCCGGAATCCAGGTAGAATTTGCGCTGTTAGCAAAACCAGATTAACGAATCAGAAGTCTTAATTTTAGAAAATTTTTCAATGTTTTAAATAAATTTTCATGTTAATAAATCTCGTTTCGCAAACAACGCAAAATTTATGTGAATCCTGGCCCTCATCCAGTTAGGATTTTGCACATTGAACACTGTTAAAAATTTTAAACTTTTACCAGGGCTACACTAGATATCGGGCTTGCTCATTCATTATCACGACGTCACAAAAGGTGGCTGGCCGCTATCTGCGATTGGTACAAACAGGGCCAAAGTGACGCGCCCATCGTTTTGTACCAACCGCTGGATGTCATTCAGCCACCTTTTGTGACGTCATGAAAAGAATGAGCTAGCCCGGTATCTAGTGTTGCCTTGCTTTTACTTTATCGTCTATCCATCGCTTTTATAGAAAATTATTACTTCATTGTATTATAGTGAATTCTCATTGGTCAAAATAGAGATATTCCATAAAAGCGGTGGAGTGACGATGCAGCAAAAACTTCAAAGTTTTAACAGTGAGAAGATCGTATGTCTATGTAAGTGTAACACAAAAGCATGCAAAAGGAACACTTCTAATTGGTCGATTGCTTCAAAATGAATTTGAAATTTAAAGTTTTTATTTTTAAAAAAGTTCTAATTATCAGATTTTTATGAAATTCGAATGGGACCACATGGGCCTCATACGCTTTCAAACAAAAAAAGAATTATCAAAATCGGTTCATATTTGCAAAAGTTATGCGTGAACAACAAATACATACAGGTCGAAATCATAACCTCCTCTTTGAAGTCGGTTAATAAAATCAAGTTAGATCTATTTACAATAAAAAGATTTCATTTTTTGTCGTCATAAAAAAAAAGCAAAAGAAATTATTTTTTCAGTTTTCCCTATTTCAGAACAATTCAACAACGAATAAACTGTTTCATTCAAGGACGCTTATTCCTTTTCTACTGCAGTGAAATCACGTGACAACGACCAAGAATAAAATAAATAAAAAAGAACATTTCGAACTTTTTTTTGACATTCTAATATTTTCAGTGTTTGTTTAGTGTTCTCTGTGGATGTAAGTCATGTAACAACGTCTTTTGTTTTCGCTGCTAAAAGCAGCTATGTAATTCGTGTTCAATATAATATTATTATTCAATTTAAAATCTCGCCTCGACCCCATTGTTTATTAAAAACAAACTATTAATCAAATGTTTACCATTTCAGCGAAGTTTAACTAATTAATAAGTTATAAAAATCTGACGTTAAATCGAAGATTCCAAAAGAATGGAGGCCATGAAGAATGGAATATTTTGAAAAACCAGAAGAATGAAAGGTAAGATTATCTTGCCTTCTTATTATTATTGAAAGATATAATATAATATGATGAATTAGATTTGATAAAACGATATTAAACAAAAATCCTTATGTGGCGTAAAGGAGTAATGCGCTATAAGGCATAGTTTTTTAATACATTTCTAACAAATCGATCAAGAGACTGAAATTAACACATAAGGTTATAATATAATATGATATAAATAAATAAAAATGGCCTTATAAAAATAAATCGTATTATTACTAATGCATATAATTATTGTGAAAAATATATTTGTTCTTCTTTTCTCAACGTTATTGAAAATATATGATATATATGAGTTGAAATTGAATGAGTAAACATAACAAGTGATATATTCGTTATATTTGAATGAATAAAAATAAACACAGAAAATCTCTTATATAATATAAAGAAAAATAAAAACAATTTCTCATCGAATTACGATATTAAATATTTATAAGTTGATAAGTAAGATCCATTATGGCCGCATCGAAAGAATTTCAGTTAATAGAAAAATTAAATCAAAACAATTACTGAACATGGAAATTCAAAATAGAAATGTTATTAATAAGAGAAGAAATTTTCGAGGTAATAACAGACACTATACCAAATCCGATTACCACAGTTTGGCAAAAGAAGGATAATAAAGCAAGAGCAATTATAAACCTTGCAATTGAAGATTCACAGATAGTGCATGTAAAAGGACTAAATACTGCCCGACAGACCTGGGACGCGCTCAAAGCCATACATGAAAGGGGGAATTTGTCTAGTAAATTGCATTTATTAAGGAAATTATATGGGGCAAGGCTGCCAGAAAATGGTAACTTAATTAAACACATAACGTACATTTTAGAATTAAAAGATAAACTATTAGCGATTGGGGAAACTATTAACGATTCGCACCTTTCAGCATTATTGCTGTGTTCATTACCCCCAAGCTATAATACATTGATTGTAGCACTTGAGGCTCGTGATGAAACCGATTTAACACCAGAATTTGTTATAAATAAATTAACTGATGAATATAACAGAAGGGTTGAAAACGCGGATCAGGGTGACAATTCTACCAAAGCGTTTAAAACACAAAAAAGGTTCCCAAATGATAATAGCAAAAGGGAAAAATATTGTACGTACTGTAAATTGAAAAGTCATACTTACAGGGAATGTTGGCATCTGAAAAATAGACAAACTCACCCAAATACACAAAAACAACAAACATACAAAAACAAAAACAATACAACGTCTCTCTGTTATCAACAATCGTATAACCAAAATGAATTTAATGATCGTAAACAAGAATATAAGCCAAATTATAAAACACAACTAAAAACAGATCGAAGCAGCGACGCAGCCTTTCTAATTGAGAAAACTGGAAAACAAACGTGGATTATTGATTCTGGTTCTTCCACACATATTTTAAACGATAAAGACTTGTTTACTAAATTAAACGACACCGAAAAAACTACTGTTATTATTGCAAACGGAAAATCGTTAAATTCGCATGGAGTGGGAGAAACCACATTTTTGACAAAAACATCCGACGGAGGTGTAAACAAAATTACATTAAAGGAAGTATTATACGTACCTGATTTAGAATCAAATTTAATTTCAGTAAATAAGGCAACAAAGAACGGTTATAAACTAGTTTTTGATAAAGATAAATGCACGCTATCCCGAAATGGGAAAATATACTTGGAAGCAAAAATGTAAAACAATCTATATGAGGTTGAATTGTTAGAGAATATAGAATCTAACACAGTAAACATTGCGCATGAATGCAAAAATAAAAATTGCATAGAATTGTGGCACAAACGGCTAGGTCACAGAAGCTACAATTCCATAAAGGAAATGATTAAAGCAAATTTAACCTATGGAATAGAACTAAATAATTGTAGTCATGAAACAATATGCGAAACATGCATACAAACAAAAATAAGCGATGCACCTTATCCAAAAACAACATATAAAAATAAAACAGGCAGAGTACTCGATCTAGTGCACACGGACGTATGCACATCCGTAGGATCCCCCACAATTGGCGGAAAAACAATGTTTGTAACCTTCATAGACGATTACTCTAGGTTTACAGTAATATACTTACTAAGTCATAAAGACGAAGTGCACGATAAATTAATCGACTATATAGCTATGGTACGAAACCAATTCGGTTCATATCCGAAAGCAATAAGATCCGATAATGGCGGAGAATACATGAGTAGAGAAACAAATGACTACCTGAGAAAAAGAGGTATAAAACACCAACTATCTGTGCCATATTGTCCGAGCCAGAACGGCGTGGCTGAGAGGAAAAATAGATCACTATTAGACATGACTAGAAGTCTATTACGCGAAGCCAATTTACCGCAAAAATTTTGGGGAGAAGCAATTAATACCGCAAATCATTTACAAAATCGCTTACCAACAAGATCAACGAATAAAACCCCATACGAGCTTTGGCTTAAACGCAAACCAAATTTGCACTATTTACGTACATTCGTGTGCAAAGCATACGTATATGTAAACAAACAACATCGAGGAAAATTAGACGATAGAGCTCAGGAAGGGACATTCGTAGGGTATGATAACAATTCAAAAGGATACCGCGTATACACTAAAGATAACAAAATAGTAATAGCAAGAACCGTAAAATTCCTAGAGAATAGCAAAATTAACTTAAAAGAAAGTAAAGATGCAGAAAATTCATATGATGATAAAAATTACATCGAAGCAGAAATAAACACAATCGAGGAACCAACCTCGTCCAAACAACCCACCACTGAACTTAGAAGATCGCAAAGATCAAACAGGGGGGTACCACCAGACAGATACGTCTGTTATGTAAACAATAACCAAATGAATGAACCCACTAGCTGGAATGACATACAGGAAATTGATAATCCCTGTGAAAAAGAAAATTGGCTCAAAGCCACACAAGCGGAAATCAATTCGCTAAAAAACATAACACATGGGAATTAGTGGATCCTCCACCAAACAAAAAAATTATAGGATCAAAATGGACATTTAAAAAGAAATTAGATAGTCACGGAAATGTTCAAAAATATAAAGCACGCCTAGTAGCGAAGGGCTATAGTCAAAAATACGGTGAAAATTATTATGAGACATTTGCCCCTGTCGTCTCACAAACAACAGTTCGCGCATTTTTAGCAGCAGCCGCATACCACAAACAAAATGTTAGACACATAGATATTGACACCGCCTTTCTGTATGGTGAGCTCGAGGAAGAAGTGTATATGAAACAGTCGGAAGGCTACATAGAAAAGAATTCTGAAAACAAAGTCTGCAGACTGAAAAAATCAATATATGGCCTAAAACAGGCAGCCAGAACTTGGCACAAAAGAATCGAACAGTCCTTAAAAAAACTGAATTTTAATCAAAGTATAGCTGATCCCTGCTTGTTCACCAGAAAAGAAAATGAAAATTACACTTACATAATTATATATGTTGACGACATATTACTATCCGGTAACGAAAAAATTGTTGACATTATAGTGAAACTACTCAAAGAAGAATACGAGCTTAAAGATCTCGGTCATATAGCGTATTTCCTCGGTACTGAAATAAAGAAAACAGAAAATGGATATATTCTAAGCCAAAAGTTAAAAATCGAAGAATTGGCAAATAAACTAGGATTAAAAGAAGCTAAACCTGTAGGAACTCCGATGGACCCCGGCTTTTATAAAATAGAAGACGAACAAAATTTGCTGCCTAACAATACAAATTTTAGAAAAGTCATTGGATCTTTGTTATACATAGCCACTAACACACGTCCAGATATATCAGCCGCAGTTAATATCCTCAGTAGAAGATGCGAAACACCCCGTGAGATGGACTGGAAAGCAGCAAAACGAGTGGTCAACTATCTCAACTGCACAAGAGAATTAAGATTAACAATCAGCACAGACGACCAACCAGTATTGGTAGCTTATGCAGACTCCGATTGGGGAGGCGACACCAGAACAAGGAAGTGAACAACTGGAAACGTTTTCTTTCTAGGAAAAACACCTATTAATTGGTACACGAAGAAACAGAACTGTATAGCGTATTCTTCGGCAGAAGCTGAATTTATCTCAGCAGCCGCAGCAGCTCAAGAGATTATTTGGCTGGAGAAGTTATTGAACGACTTAGACTTGAAACAAGACGAACCTATAACGATTTTCGAAGATAATCAGAGTGCAATAAAAATGGTAGAGAATGCGAAGTTTTCGAAATATACGAAGCATATTGATATAAAATTCCACGCCATTAAACAACTCAAAGAAGACAAAATAATAAATTTAGAATATTGCCCATCTGAAGATATGATAGCCGACGCACTTACAAAACCCCTGCCAAAGACTCAATTAGTAAAACATCGAGAATCTATGAACCTACAGTGTTATTCATCTGAAGTGATTAAGGAAGGGTGTTGAAATAAACTAATCACTATTTCAGCTGAATAAAATCAAGTTAGATCTATTTACAATAAAAAGATTTCATTTTTTGTCGTCATAAAAAAAAGCAAAAGAAATTATTCTTTCCCTATTTCAGAACAATTCAACAACGAATAAACTGTTTCATTCAAGGACGCTTATTTCTTTTCTACTGCAGTGAAATCACGTGACAACGACCAAGAATAAAATAAATAAAAAAGAACATTTCGAACTTTTTTTTGACATTCTAATATTTTCAGTGTCTGTTTAGTGTTCTCTGTGGATGTAAGTCATATAACAACGTCTTTTGTTTTCGCTGCTAAAAGCAGCTATGTAATTCGTGTTCAATATAATATTATTATTCAATTTAAAATCTCGCCTCGACCCCATTGTTTATTAAAAACAAACTATTAATCAAATGTTTACCATTTCAGCGAAGTTTAACTAATTAATAAGTTATAAAAGTCTGACGTTAAATCGAAGATTCCAAAAGAATGGAGGCCATGAAGAATGGAATATTTTGAAAAACCAGAAGAATGAAAGGTAAGATTATCTTGCCTTCTTATTATTATTGAAAGATATAATATAATATGATGAATTAGATTTGATAAAACGATATTAAACAAAAATCCTTATGTGGCGTAAAGGAGTAATGCGCTATAAGGCATAGTTTTTTAATACATTTCCAACAAGATTTTGTGAACTTTTAAAATCTCTCTCTCATACTGTTATATGACCCTGATAAAGAACCACAGGGTGGTTGAAACGATTTTAGTTAATGTTTTTAAGTGTTTTTAATTGTTATGTACATAAATACGGTTTTCAGTAAAGAATTTTTAATATTAGTGAAGACAATATTTATTGTCTGTAATTTTAGAGATACAAGAATATCCTGCACATTAGTATAGTTACATGTCATGAAATTATTGCTTAAGTATATATGTATAATAATAGTCGTATTATAAAATTGGCATAATACTACTGATGCGAGAACCATTCATAACGGGGGAAGGGTTGAGGTCACCTTTCTAACCCCCCCCCCCCTCCATTATCATCAAGTTCATTATTATTATTATTTTTTTTTTTTAAACATAAATTTATGCTTTTTTTCTTCAAGTATGCAATATAATGTGTGAAAGCAGAATCGCCACGAAGAAAAATCCAGTTCCAGATAGATTTTTGTTTTAGCTGGTAACATTATACAGTATTACTTTTTTTGTTCCCATGAAAATTTTTCTTTATACGCAGACCCCTTTTTCATAACTTTTACTCTAGTACATTTTCTGGTTCAATGGACATAGTTGGAAAACACTGATTTAATTAAAAAAATTTTTTTTGAATGTTTAAGTTAAAAAAAAAATATTTTTCAAAGTTTACTGGTTAATAGAAGTATTAATTAATTATGTAAGTACAGGGTGGTCATAAAAAATCTTTGCCGATATATGGAGCTCTAGCGGCCAGTCCGCTCAACCGATCGAGATTAAATTTCAGATATAGCTATTCAGAGGAATGAGCTCGAGATTCTGTGAACGGCAACAAAATGGCGCTCACGGTTACGGTTATAGTTACAGAAACTCGAAAATTTCCAATGGCAACACCCATTTTTTTTTCATCGCAAAATGCTCAGCGCATGCAAAAACTCTAAAGAGCGTTGGAACCGTACGTGTATCGCAAGAAACGGACATGTTATGCACGCACAAAAAACCGTTCTGCGAATCCTCCCAACCATAGAAAAAACTCGATTGGGGCGCAAGGAGGAAATTTGCATATGACACAGAGTCAGTAAACTAATCTTTGATTACAATACAGATCGGAGAAACTAAAACTTTTATTTTGATTACACATTTTCCACATGGGTGCCATCACCATGCAATGTGTAATTGCCTGTGAAGTTTTTTTTATAACCACCCTGTATATTAGATAATTAATTATTATATAATATATTTACATAATAATAAAAATAATTATGTTATTTATATTTAAAAAATTGTCTTTTGTAGTTAAAACTACATGCATTTTTTTTAAAGTTACAATGAACTATACAATATAATTAACATTATTAATAATAATATTATTTATTATTTAAGTACTATATGATAAAATTATATAATAATATTATATAATACTAGCTGTTCTGCCCGGCGTTGCCCGGGTTCATCAAAAAATAGCAAGAATTGCGAAAAAACTTTAAAAATCATAATAAAAACCCGAACAAAATTTTAAAATGCTGCACGAATTTCGTATAAACTTCGTTAAAAAGAGATGGGCTAGAACATTGAAGTTGAATTATTTTCACTAATGTAGAAAAAATCTTACAAATCGCAAAAAAACATTAAAAATTTCATAAAAACATAAAACAAAATTCAAAAATTGTGTTTCAAAATTCGAATAAACTTTGAAGAAAAGAGATCAGAATTTAATAAATTCGGCCAAAAATTGAACCTCTAAAAAATCGAAGCGGGTCGCGAAGAAACGTAAACATCGCTTTAAAAATGGCAAAATTTTCAAAAATCACGGAACTCAAAATTTACTCTACTTGGATAAATATTTTGAATCTAATTAATTTGATAATGTAAAAAGCATTGAAATACGAAAAAACTGCTAAAAAATCGCAATAAAAATCTTTAATCGCACAGGAGAAAATTTATCATATTAGCGAAGAAATTAAAAACCGAATTCCTTTTCCGTATCTGAAAAAAAATCGCCACAAACTAACTAAAAATTACATTGAATATCGCATTAGAAATTGGCAAAATTCATGAAAGCGTGGAGAACAAATTGTACTATTTATGCTAAAAGTTAGAAACCGATATTCTTTACTGATGTCAACAACTGTCACAGAACTTGAAAAATCACTATAAAACAGATTAAAAATCAGTAAAATTCAAAAATCCCGACAAAATTTGTCATAGTAAGATAAACATTTGTATTAAATTCCTGCGGACATAATTTACCATAATGGGACAAAACATTGAAATCTGAACTCTTTTATTAGTTAAAAAATATCGACACAAATCTTGCTAAACATTTTATGAAAATACACAAAAAACCTGAATCATTGATGTCAAAATTTACTACATTAAGCTACAAATTATTTAAAAATTTCTTTTCCAATTGTGAAAAAATCGCCGTGGACTCGAAAACATCTAAAAATTGTATTAAAAAATTCACTACAAATCGTTTCAAATTTAAAAATAGCGGGGGACAACATTTACATTAATAGAGTAAAATAGTGTAATCTGAATTATTTCTTAGATACGAATGAAAAAATCGGCGCAAAGCGTGAGAAATAATGAAAACATTGCTAAAAATTGCATTAAAAAATCACTAAATTTCAAAATTCGTAAATGAAGTGTAAATGTTTGAAATTAATTTCCTTTTCGAAATTTCAAAAAATAGCCGTGGTATTCAAAAAACCAATACAAAACCATTGAAAAATTCATTAAAAATCGCTAAATGTAAATACATCCCGTGAATAAAAAAATATTCTAGTCGTGTAAAACGTAGCAACCATTCTCTTTTACATGAATTACAAAAAAATCGACGCAGAACACAAAATATATCAAAAATCACATTGAAAATCGACAAAATTAAAAAAAGGTAAATGGTGAAATTTACTATATTAGGCTAAAAGTTTGAAACCAAAATAATTTTTTAATTGTTAAAACACCACTGTGGTGGGGATCGAAAAAATCGTACTAAATCGCATTAAAAATTTCATTAAAAACGCATTAAAAAATGCACTAAATATCGCTAGTTATTTTTTAAATCGCAGTAATCAGAATTTCATCAAACGGATAAAACATTCTAATCGGAAATCTGAACTATTTGATTATCCGGTTGACCAAGAAACTATCTGAGTCAAACCATAAGATTAAACTACAATAATGGCGGATCGTAAATTCCATATTCACTTGACATTAAACATGTTACATATGTTTGTTACGTCATCAAGTGGTTTTTACTTCTTATTTTTATATGTATTTGTATTAATGTTTTTCTAAATTATCTGTTCTTTCATTATTTAACATAAAAAATACATCTATTTGCATAATTTGGCTTGTTTCACGATTGATATAATTTGGCAAAATTGGTCGACAGGATAATCACGTAGTAAAAGGAAATCCTTTATAAATAATAAAAAATCGACACGGAACACAACAATTCTTGAAAAATCGCGTTAAAAATCTCTAAAATTATATGAAATTAAAAATTTGAAATCAATTTTTACTTTCGAATATCAAAAAATCACCATAAAACTAGAAAAATTTCTAAAAATTGCATTGAAAAGTGCATTAAAAATCACTAATATTAAAAAATCACAGAGGTCAAAATTTACTCTAATAGGGAAAAACGTTGTAATTGGAAATCTCATGAATGACAAAAATCCGACATCAAACGCAAAAAATCTCGAAAAATCGCATTAAAATTAGCTGAAATTCATAAATCTTAACAGCTAAAATTTAATACATCAGCTACATCAGCTACAAAGTTTTCGAGCCTGAAAGTTTTAAGCAAAATTCCTTTTAACTAATGTCGAATAATAGTGGCAAAATTTAAATTAAATAATTCACTAAATATCCAAACATCGCTGCACGAAATCCAAATAAATTATATTGAAAAGAGAACAAAATTCACTGATTTAGGTCAAAAGAATGAAACCGCTTTCCTTTTCGCTAATGTGGAAAAATCGCCTCTAAACCCACTAAAATTCGCATATGAATTAAATTTAAAAAACTGAAAATCGGCCTTCAAGGTGTAAAATTTCATACATAACTTCGTGCAGCGGTCTCTCCAGAGTATCGCCAGTACTTTAGAAATTTTAACATGCGTTATAAACTACTTTAAAGTGTAAAACAGATCTCCTTATTACATTTCCTAATTTTGTTCGCGCCCCTCCTTTCACACACCCTGAAATGTGTCACACCATTCATTGTTTACATTTTTTATCATGTATTATAAACCATTTTAAAATTTAAAATACATCCCATTGTTATATTTCCAAATTTTAACAAAATCGCGTTCTGTTAGTTCCACTTTTCACCACCAGCTAGCGCACTCTATACTTCAAAAACTTTATCAAAACGATACTCTGTTAAACAACCTATCAGGTGATATATTACTCGAAGGGGTAGCGGTCTTAAGCAAGAATTTAAGATATTTTATGAAATTGCTATTCGAAAATAGTGGTAACTAAATTTTTGATTTTTTAGGTAACTTTTTTAGGTGATTTTTTTGAAACATTTTAGGTAAATTTCGCAAAAAAAAAAATACTACTTATTGCATTCTCAACAGCTCAAAATTTTGATAGAACAAGTATGAAAAAAATAGATGCTAAACGCAAAAAATCTTGAAAAAGCGTTAAAAATCACATTGAAAATCGCATTAAAAATCGTTAAAATCTAAAATTCGTAACAAACACAAAATTTAGGGCTAAAAGTTTGAAACGGTTTTCTTTTTATCAATCTCAAAAAAAAAAAAAAAAAAAAAAAAAAAAAGGGAGAGAGAGAGAGAGAGAGAGAAAACACTAAGAATCGCAGTAAAAATTCGTTAAAAATTCAAAAATCGCTGTACAAATTCTGAATAAACTTTGCTGAAAAGAGAAAAAAATTGCTATGTTGGGTTAAAAGAATGAAACCGTATTTCTTTCACTAGTGGGATAAAACTGCAAAAAGAACGCTAAAAATCGCCTAAAAAATTATCAAAAAAATCTAATCAAAAAGTTGAAAATCGGGCTTCGAGGTGCAAAACTACATGTATAAAAGTACCTTCCCTCCACATTTTGTAACTCTACGTACAGCAGACTCTTCAGAACAGCGCTGACACACACACAAACGTGTCTCTTTATTATTATAGATTTAAAAAAATAGCGTTCTATTAGTTCCATTTGCCACCACCAGCTAGCACACTCTATTCTTCAAAAACTTTATCAAAACCATACTCTATTAAATAACCTATCAGGTGATATATAACTCGAGGGGGTAGCGGTCTGAAGCAAGAATTTAAGATAGTTTATGAAATTGCTATTCGAAAATACTAGCTACCTAAATTTTGGACATTTTAGGTAGATTTCACAAAAAAATACTACTTATTGCATTCTCAACAGCTCAAGTTTTTGATAGAACAACTATGAAAAAAATAGATGCTAAACGCAAAACTCTTTAAAAAACGTTAAAAATCGCATTGAAAATTGCATTAAAAATCGTTAAAAACTAAAAATCGTAACAAACACAAAATTTAGGGCATTAGGCTAAAAGTTTAAAACGATTTTCTTTTTATCAATCTGAAAAAATAGTCGCAAAATGAGAAAAAACACTAAAAATCGCATTAAAAATTCGTTAAAAATTCAAAAATCGCTGTACAAATTCCGAATAAACTTTGTTGAAAAGAGAAAAAAAAATTCTATTTTGGGTTAAAAGAATTAAACCGTATTCCTTTCACTAATGGGATAAAACCGCAAAAATAACGCTAAAAATCGCCTAAAAAAATTATTTAAAAAAATCTAAACAAAAAATCGAAAATCGGGCTTCGAGGTGCAAAACGACATGTAAAAAAGTACCTTCCCTCCAAATTTTGTAACTCTACGTGCAGCAGTCTCTTCAGAGCAGCGCTCACAGACAAACATCCTTCTCTCTTTATTATTATAGATTATAGTATTATATAATTAATTAATTAAAAATATTATTAATAATATTTACATGTTATATAATAATTTATTGATAATAATGTTAATAACATTATATAATAACAAATTGCAGCTTGAAAAGCAAAATTTATGTAGTTTTAATTACAAATGACAATTTAAAACTAGTTGGATGTGCCAATCCCAAAACTTTCTTCTATCTCATACGTACATTTTAATATTTTTAAAAAATAGTTACTCATTTTAATGCCTTTAATAATTTAAATTCAATATCATACAAACTTTGATTTTCATTTTAAATATTTGCTTTAGTCAATTAACAGAGTAAAAACGATTTTCCGTCTCTGCACGAGCCGATGGACAATAGAATGATAGGCAGATTTTTTTTTTATTCAGGGAGATCCTACTTACCTTACCAAAAAATAATCATATACAAAAAATTTAGTTCAGTTCTAGAACTACTTCATACACTTTTAGGTGTGCAATATTGAAAATGGCATGAAATTCGGTATTGCGCGCCCCCTTCCGGCAATTTTTTTTCAAATTCATTGAATACCAACTAGCCGAAACCATACACGTACACAAAAAATTTGGTTCAATGCGATGCATAATTTCATATACTTTTGGTCGGTACAATATTGAAAATGGCACAAAATCGCGATTGCAGCGTCCCCTTTTGGCGAATTTTTTTCAAATTCAGGGAGGACCAACTAGCCATGCTCATCCAATTACACAAAAAATTTGGTTCAATTCCATGCATAACTTCATATACTTTTGGTCGGTACAATATTGAAAATGGTACAAAAATCGTGATTGCAGCGCCCCCTTCCGGCGGATTTTTTTCAAATTCAGGGAGGACCAACTAGCCATGCCCATACACTTACACAAAAAATTTGGTTCAATTCGATGCATAACTTTATATACTTTTGGTCGGTAAAATATTGAAAATGGCACAAACATCCCGATTGCAGCACCCCCTTCCGGCGAAATATTTCAAAACTGAAGTAGGACTTGCTTGCCACAGCCAAAAACTTCCACGAAAAATTTGGTTCAATTCTATGCATAATTTTATACACTTTTTGATAGTAGAATCGCGACATACACGCAGACACACGGACGGACATACAAACATTTTGTAAAAACAGGTTTTTTGGAATCTCTGACCCCCTAAAATGTGTAAATCCGTCGAAAACAGGAAGTCGAAAAAAATTTCGATTACAATACTTTCTTCTATGGAAGATAGAAGAAAGTAACATCTATTAGCCACTTTAAAAAATGAAGTTAAAGCAACAAGATTAATGAAATCAATCAACACAATGCAAAAGGAAGCATACAATAGCTGTATTAAAAAGCAAAATACAGCAACTCGAAAGTAAACATACAGTATTACACAGAAAATTCTTACCGTAGTACAGTTGACAAACTTATTGCTTTGTCAGGTATGGATTGTTTAAAAGCTACATTCATATTAGAATAAATTCGTAATTTTGAGAAAAAACTTTCAAGATGGAGTGAAAAAATCATACGTAACTGTGTACTGTGGAATGCTGTATCCCCTAAATGCTACAAGGGAAATTAAATTATACTCCATGCCATCTAAATCTACACTAACTAGATATCTTGGTCCAATAACACGTTAAATTGGTATCACACCTTTAATACAAAGCAAACTTGAAGATGAATGCTCAAAAGTTTATGATTACGAAAAATGTACTACAACCATCATTGTGAAATGGAAATGAGACGAAACTGTTTATGACAATTTTCTATCATCGCATCTTACAAGGGCGAGACTGCACTACGTACACAAATTTTATTTGCGATGTACCGTGTTTTTTAAATTGTCCCTTTACTTGTGAAGTATCAAAAACTACTCTAATTAAACAAGTTAAATATTATTGTTTATTTATTAACGGTGCCAAAATCAAATTCCACATTTTGACGGTGCATAAATGCATCGTATATCTCAAAAAATTGAAAAGTTAAAATATTTTTTAAATAAAAAATTTTAAAATATCAAAATACTGTTTAAAATTATAAAAAATTATATTACATTGAAAAAAATATATTAAATTGAAAAAAAAATACATTTATTAGAATTATTGAAAAACTTTCTGCCCTACTTGTTATTCTGTAGTTGCACTAACTAATCAATCATCAAAACTTATAATCCCACCCCCCCCCCTCCCCAAAATTTACGCCGCTTTTCTATCCTTTGTTCAGCCAATATAAAAATATTTTATGAACAGGGTGTCCGAAAAATCTAAAAACGGTCGAATAACTCCAGAAATACATATCAGATGTCAAATCTTTTTTTTTTTTTATAAATGTAGTCAGTGATACCAAATTTGACCCCCGTAACCGAACCCCTGGGGTTTAGTTGTTGCCAGGCTTTAAAATATTGGATAATTACCCCCATTTATTTATTTATTTATTTATTTTTTATTGCAGATTTGTATTCTTCAGGCAAATTATATGTAACTTTCGTATTCAACGTTCTTTTTTGGATCATCATTGATCACGTTGTAATTTGAACATTTTCGACATGTTGATTTCTCCAACCAGACTTTGACATCTCGAAATTTGATTGGTCAGAACTTTTGCCGTGAAAGTTGCCGTCTTTCGCTCGAAGATGTTTCTTGATAAACATCCATAACGGCTAAGTAATAGGTTGTTGCCTGGTGCAATATAATAAAGCTAAAATTATTTTCAACGTTAGAACACCAGAATATTCTTATTCCAAGCATACCGGTTTCGGTAGCATATAGCATACCTTCCCCAGTGCTAAAGCTAGTGGAAATTTGCTCATATATATACAGGGAGGATGGGGATTCAAGCGACAAGTTTCTTGACCAATAAGAAAACAGAGGATCCTAGGCAACAGTCAATAGGAAAACAGAGGATCCTAGGCAACAGCCAATAGGAAAACAGGGAATAGCTAATAGGAAAATTGGGTGGAAAATGGAAAAGATATTGCGAGAATTGCATTAAAAGATTAAGAAAAATTAGTTTTAATGTAATATTTTCAACAGTCTGATAATGTTGGAATAGCAAAATTACAATTAACGAGATTAGCAAGATTTTTATGGATTTTTATGGAACTTGTCGCTTGAATCCCCATCCTCTCTGTATATACAGGGTGTCCCTAAACAAATGGTATATACGCTAGGAGGTGATAGAACACATGAAGACGAGTAATAGTAAATAGGAAACCAAGGGTCCCAAACGTTTTCCAAAGGAGATAGCCGCCATTAAAGTTTGGGGTCCAAAATTTCAAATACACATAAAAAACGGAAAAATTGGTCGATTGATTTGCGGTTTTCACTAAAAGTATTCTTTATGTTGGTATTTTCTTGAAAATAAATTTTAAAGATAAATTTCGAAAAATGCCGATAGAGAGTGCTTTAGACTTTGAAGTAATGAAAAACTATTTTCTTCCGTGATTTTTTGCATCTCATTAAATGGTTTCGTAAACTTAGACTTAAACTTAAATTTTGAGCTCAAAATCTGAATAGTTGGAAGCGGTTAAGTAGCACAAACTTAACTGTGTTCAGAGGGTTTAAATTTCAAATAATTATAAAAAACGGAAAAATTGGTCGATTGATTTGCGGTTTTCACTAAAACTATTCACACGTCTTGATGTGTTCTATCACCTCCTACTGTATATACCATTTGTTTAGGGACACTCTGTATATAAGCAAATTTTCCACTATCTTTAGCACTGAGGAAGGTATGCTATATGCTACCGAAACCGGTATGCTTGGAATAAGAATATTCTGGTGTTCTAACGTTGAAAATAACTTTAACTTTATCCGTAACGGTTGTTTGATGGCACTTTCTGTGCTGTTTTCAAAAATTTTATTAGAAATATATTGAATTAGTTTTCTATTTGCATATTATTGTATCTAGTCGATCATTTCTAAATAATAACTTGCGTATTTTGATATTTTAACGTCTCCTCCGAACATTAAAAGGGTTAATTTCAATGTACTTGGGGGCGGGGCACATGGATATGGTCTCGCCTTTGGGCCTTCTCATGAAATATCTTTTGACTGCGCTCAAAGAAAGTAGAATGGTACAAGAACCTCAGCTTCGAAAACACGTAACCATGCCATATGCCATCTGTTGGCATCTTTGTAATCCTGTGCTACCATGCATAGTAGGAAAGCAAACATTACAGGATGAAGCATGAAGCAGTGCGCGCGCACGCGCTCTAAGGACGAAAGGTATGTTTCCGTTAATATACGCGCGCAGACGCCGCGTTTTTCCTCCGATCAAGAACTTCAACACTTGCTTGTTTTGGTGGCGTGGGTCAGCCATCTTGCCGGCTCGTAAAAGCAATGGATATTTTTAAACATTTTCAGCTTTTTAAAACAGGGTAAGTGACAGATGCTTAACGCCCATCGGATAAACTAGATTTTCCTAGGCCAAACTAGTTTGGCCGAACGGTCATTAGGATGAATTAGTTTAGCCTGCTATTCATTGGTTTGAACTAGTTTATCCTAGGCCGAACTAGACTGTACTAGGCCAATTCAATTTGGCGTGATTTTATTGAATCTAAAGATCGCCACGGCGCCAACTTTCCAGTTTTGATCTAATTTATCCTAGGCCGATGCAATTTGACTCGCTTTTAGCTCACATACTATCAAAGCCTGAGAGCTAATGTGGTCGTAGATTCTGTGTGTGTGTATGTAACCATGTACGTATGTATGTACGTATGTATGTATGTATGTACGTCGGACTAATATATAGCGACTAATATAACGGACTAATGTGGAATTAATATAATACAAGCACCCAAGTGTTGGAATTTGGAAGCGATTTAGTTCAAATCAGCCGGCTTCGCCCGCTATCGGGCCCGTTGTTTTATATAAAATCTCGAAACGGGCGTATGTTGAAGCGAATGAACCTCGCAGAGAAAAAAAACACGATGATAAATATTTAAGAAAAAGATTCCGCATCGAAATACCACTATTTCCTAATAGTAATTTTTGTAAAAATGTTATATTCTTGCTAGAACATTTTGAAACTTTGTGGCAGTTTTTGGCATTTGATATAAATTTATAAAAAAAGTCATATTTCGGCGTAAAAGAGAGTGTGGTTGCGAACAAAATCGGGAAATATAACGGAATTCTAGCTTTTAAAGCACCGCGACCTCAAGTAACATATCTACTTATTAGGTTGTTTAACGGAGTTTCATTCAGATACAGTTTTGTTAATAATAGAGTGAGCTCCTTGGTGTTGGAATGAGGAACTAATATAACGTGGCTTAGTTAAAACTTGCTGGCTTCGCCCGCTATCTGACTGGCGTGGGCAGCGGGGTTAAGGTTGGAAATTCGTTCGCTTTGAGGCTCTTTCAAAAAGGGGGATTACATTCGGCGGTGCGTACTCAGCACGCTTGCTACGATTTGAATTTCGTTCGCTTCGAAGTTCGTTCGAAAAGGAAGAGGGCATTCGGCAGTACGTGTGCAACACACCTGCTATACGCTGTCGCAAGCTGTAGGGATGCGGCTGAAGAACTAATGCACGAAATTTAATAAAAATTTACATTCAGGTAGTCTCTGATCTAAATTGATGCTGATTAGTTTTTGGTGTAAATCGCTCGTCAAATGGAGCTGCTGTTTTGAATTTTTTTTATGATTCACGCATTAGCTTTATCTTAACTAATACACAAATTTCCATCAAACATCAGATTCAGTTCGTCCATGAGATGAGTTGGTGTTGTTTCTATTTTAAAGTAAATCACTCAACATGGCAATGCTATGCTGCATTTTTAACAATTTTTACAATAGCTGTATCTCAAGAACTAATGAAAGGAATTTAATATAAATTTATATTCAGATAGTCCCTGATATAAATTGATTCTGATTACATTTTCAAGTAAATCGTTCAACAGATGGCGCTTCTAAACTGCATTTTTACCGATATGCATGAACATTATTTCAATAACTTATTTACGGATTTTCATCAAACTTCCGGATTCAGTAAATCCGTTATATGAACTAATTCTGTTTACGTTTTTATATTAATTGCTCAATAGGTGGCAACGTTGTGCTCAATTTTCCCGATTCCTGAAATAGCTCTGTCGCAAGAAATAATGCACGAATTTTCATCAAACTTTAGATTCAGTAAGTCTCTGATAAAAATTAGTATTCTGTAGTTTTTAGAGTAAATCTCTCGAAAGGTGGCACTGCTATACGGTATTATTCGTGATTATCGCAATAACTCTATCTCAGGATCTACTGCATTAATTTTCATCAAACTCCAGATTATGTTAGTCCTTGATATAAAAATTACAAAAGTACTTTTTAGTTTTTGAAGTAAATCGTGCAACAGGTGGCGCTGCTATGTGGCATTATTCATAATTATCGCAATAGTTCTATCTCAAGAACAAATGCACGGATTTTTATCAAACTTCAAATTCAGTTAGTCCCTGATATAAATTAATATTCTATTGTTCTTAGAGTAAATGCCTCAATAGATAGCGCTTCTATGCAGTTTTTTTATGATTTCTGCGATAATTCAATCTCAAATAGTACTAATACACAGATTTTCATCAAATTTCAGATTGAGTTAGAATTTGAAAGACGTTGTTACAGTTTTTTCAAAAATTCCGGCAAGAATTTAACAGTTTTACAAAAATTGCTATTGATAATAGTAATATTTCGATGCGGCATCTTTTTTCTTAAATATTTATCATCAAGTTTCTTTCTCTTCGAGGTTCATTCGCTTAACATACGTCCGTTTTGAGATTTCATATAAAAGAAAGAGCCCAATAGCAGGCGAAGCCAGCTTATTTGAACTAGATCGCGTTGTATTAGTTCCAAATTCCAACACCAGGGTGCTCGCGTTATATTAGTTCCACATTCCATCACCAGGGAGCGCACCCTATTGCCAACAAAACTGTATATGAAGGAAACTCCGTTAAACAATCTATCAGTAGATATGTTACTCGATGTCGTGGTGCGGCAAAACAAGAATTTAAGATTTTTGCAAAAATCACTATTCGTCAATAGTGGCATTAAACGCGGAACATATTTTTATAAATTTATATCATGTGTCATAAATTATCTTAAAGTTTCAACTAGATCAACCTAGAATTTCCTTTATATTTCCTGATTTTTTTCGCCCCTCCCCCCCCTTTCCCTTTCGTAATGGGACTTTTTTTACAATTTTTATCATGTGTTATAAACTATCACAAACTTTCAAACAGTTCCAACAAGAATTTAACATTTTTACAAAAATTACTAATAGAGAATAGTGGTATTTGTCGCGCAATCTTTTTTCTTAAATATTAACATCATGTTTTATTATGTTTCTAAAAGTTTCAAATAATGGTAATATTTAATTATCAGCTAAAACCTTAAAAAGTGCTGAGCTTTAAAAAAAATCTAGTGTCCTCTTACTCTACCCCTTATCCTAAATTTCAAGTGTCATGCTTTATTTAAGCTTTTTCTTATTTTTAAAAGGATTCGGATATTTAGTTTCTTAATATGAACAATTTCGCCTGAAGTGATGTGTGCAAAAACCAATATCTGTTACGAATTAAAAATCTTTTCATAAAACCGAAAGTCTCTATCTGATTGAAAAAAAATCCGTTCTACGTTTATATTTAAACTCAGAACATCCTAAATTAATCAGGTAAACGCCTTATCAGAAGGAACCTACATCCAAAATTTGAAACAAATCGGTAAATTCTCTATGAAAAACCTATTTTCATAAATTAAGAGTGTTACCTCCCATTGCTCCTTTCTTTATACGTAAACAATGTACCTTATCAAAATGATATTATACCTAAAATTTTAATAAAATCTGATCATTTTGCATGGAAAACTGACTAAACTAAATTAAGAAGGGGGGGGGGGTGCGGATTAGCCTTTTGTTCTCCTCCCCTTATTCTTATTCAATGAACCCCTGGAACTAATCAGGAAAGTTCATTATCAGGATAAATCTATGTCCAAAATTTGAAGCAAATTGAATATTTCTATCAGGAGTTCTCGCATTACGTACACACGTACGTACATACGGTTATACGTACGTAAATGGTTACATACACACACACAGAATCTGCGAGAACATTAGCTCTCAAGCTTTGATAGTCTGTGAGCTAAAATTGCGTCAAACTGCATCGGCCTAGGATAAAATAGATCAAAATTAGAAAGTTGGCGCCGTGGCGGTCTTTAGATTAAAAAATATCACGCCAAATTGAATTGGCCTAGGACAATCTAGTTCGGCCTAGGATAAACTAGTTCAAACCAATGAATAGCAGGCTAAACTAGTTTATCCTAATGACCGTTCGGCCAAACTAGTTTGGCCTAGGAAAATCCAGTTTATCCGATGGGCGTCCGGATAGACTAGTTTGGCCTAGGAAAAACTAGTTTATCCGATGGGCGTTCGGATAGACTAGTTTGGCCTAGGAAAAACTAGTTTATCCTATGAGCAATAGGATAGACTAGTTTGGCCTAGGAAAAACTAGTTTATCCGATGGGCGTTAGGATAGACTAGTTCGGCCTTGGCTAATTTAGTTTGGCCTAAAATCGGGTTTGGCCTGTAACATATATAACTTATGGGAATATTTATTTAAATATTCCCATAAGTTTCCATTTTAATTTAAAGAATATTATCGCACTATTGTGTAGTTAAAATGTAAATTATTCCCTATATTATTAATACATTATTATTACGTATTTTTATATTAGTATGCATTGTGAAGAGTCCATTTTTCTGAGATCAGATCTCATTTTGTGAAAGATAGATCGCTGATAATGTACAATAATGTAATAATATAACAACGACGCAATAGTATTATTATTCTTTAATTATTATAGTAGCAATATATAGAATAGTATTATATAGTATAGTATCATTTAGTATAGTAGTATTGTATAGAATAGCATTATTATTATTATGATTTTTCTGATCTTGTGAAAGACAGATCGCTGATAATGTGCAATAATTTAATATAATGTAACAACGCAATAGTATTATTCTTTAATTATTATAATAGTATTATATAGTATAATAATATTGTATAGAATATTGTTAATATTCTTTTTTATTACAAATAAAAATAATGATTTCATCACAGTTTTTTAATAAAAATGGAAACTTGTGTTAATATTTAAATTACATATAAATGCATAAAAATCTGTCGCTTACATTTTAAAATGAGGAGGATGAAAAATCATATATTATTAACGTCCTCATAATTTGAGTGGAAATGATTAATTGCAAAGAATTCATTGCTATCGCAAATGAAAAAAAAAAAAAAAAATTGAATTAAACAAAAACATTCTTTTATTCCATTTACAAATGAGTTAAAACGATGTCTCAAAAGAAAACAATAGTTTTCAATTGTTAAATATTTTTCTTTCCTTTAAGAGAATAGCATCAGTTCTTTCATATCTATACATACATTTCCCCTTAATGAAACAAAAAATAATAAACACTCATTAAACAATAATAATACAATATATATATATATTTATTACTAAGATTAAAAAAAAAAAATGTTGTTCTTGAATCACTTCCTTATAAGTCTGAAAACAAGCAGGAATGTGAAAATACTATAAGGTCGAAATGCGCGGGTCTCCCCCCCCCCCTTCCTCCATCACGTGCTCGTCGCTGCGCTTTATCCCTGTAAAGTTTCTTTTCTAGCACTGCTCAAAGTAGCGTAGGTTACATAGCGGTGAGAGAAGTCTGCGTTTACATTGGGCCAATGAGAGCTCTCTATCTTTTTCCCTCTCTAACAAGGGGACCACCAAACATGGTGCTCACAGATTTTGATGATTTCAAAGTATGTTGTAGGGGGTCACACCACTAATTATTCAGCTGGAAGGGTTCTTTCAAATGGACCTTAGTTTTTGAGAAAATGGGGGTCAAAGTTTAGCGCTCATTTAAAATAGCCGTTAGTATTGCAGACGGATTGTGGCTTGGTGGCGCTGCGGTAACGAGCGAGACTCCTGACTCGGACTTGGCGGGTTCAACTCCAAGTTGGAACTTTTTTTTTTCTTTATATACTTTTTACACGTTGCATATTTTAAGTAGAATTGGGAATTCTACAGCTTTGAACTTTTTGATATTTTCTTAATAAATTAAATTTATATTTTCGAATTTATTTCATGAAAATTTATTTCTTGTGCAATTTTTAAACTAATATTTTTATTGACAAAACTGAAAAACTAATTAATGCCTTGAACTATTTTTTATTAATTATTATGTAATTTCTTTTTTTATTAGCACAATTCTGAAATAATAATTTTTCTTTTTTCTATCGCCTTTTTTGTGGAATTTTTTTAATGAAAATTTATCCTTTTTTGTATAAATAATATAAAATAATTTTCAGGAGCAATTTCTCAAACACTTATAGGATTAGTTAATTTAAATAATGCATATCTTCGAAAGTGTAATAAATATTAATACAGTAGTACTAAAATATTATCCAAATTTTTACTAATCTTTAAACACATTCATGTCTCAAGTTCAGCTAAACATTATTTATCGTTTGTACAGATAAGAAATGACAGATTAGATTAAAAAAATTAGGTATACATTTTTATTTTAACAATTTAAAACACTATTAATAAAAAAATAAACTAGATCGGAAAAGTCGTCAGCTAATGATTTCAATGAGCTAAAATTTACGATACATAAAAATTATGTATGTGTTTATTTTATTCGTCTGCTTTTATTTTCTCGGTAAAATCACGCAAAAATAGAAATTCTTTTTACTAATGTCATTTAGCTTCTTTTGCAGACAAATAAAAGACTTGCAATATTGGTATGTATATGTAGGATTAAAATGCTAAAAATACTGTAACGAAAGAAACCAGTACGTATAGAAAGTTCTTGTTTGGAAAAGGAACAAAAAGGCGAAATTACGAATGCATTAAAATATTGCGAAACGTTGTTATAAAATGATAATCTGCTTACAAATTCTCCACCAGATGATATTTCCTGTGCTTCTATTGCTATGGCTGAAGAATTTCATAATTCAATATTAAAAATATTAGATGATCGAGAAATTATTGAGGCAGACGAAATGATATTGAATGAAGAATATGAATTAAAGGAATTTACAAAGGTATTAATTTTTTTATTTAGCAATATATATATATATAGATAGATAGATGTATTTATACGTTATATTTCATTCCAAAAAAATCGAAATATTAAAAAAAATGTATCCCCATAAGAAAATATCAAAAAGTTCAAAGCTGTAGAATTCCCAATTCTGCTTAAAATATGCAACGTGTAAAAAGTATATAAAGAAAAAAAGAAGTTCTAACTTGGAGTTGAACCCGCCAAGTGCGAGTCCGGAGTGTCGCTCGTTACCGCAGCGCAACCGAGCCACAATCTGTTTGTAATACTAACGGCTATTTGAAATAAGTGCTAAACTTTGACCCCCAATTTCTCAAAAACTAAGGTCCATTTGAAGGAACCCTTCCAGCTGAATAATTAGTGGTGTGACCCCTACAACATACTTTGAAATCATCAAAATCTGTGAGCACCATGTTTGGTGGTACCCTTGTAAGATCTTTGCTGTGCAACAAATACAATGCCTAAACATTTTTTAAGACACCGTACCTGTGCCACGTTTTCCAGGTTTTATTTGTAAATAGAACGAATCAGCCAGAGGCAAATCCGTATGCTGGATAACTGCATTAAGTTATTGTAATAAGTGGTAAAACAGTCTATTTATTTATTTAAATCATTTTTCTATATTTTTTCTGACTTAAAAGAATTTTTTTATGGGATTAAGTGCCCTCCATGGAGCGAGGGTCTTTCTATTAAAACCTAATCCGTATTTACGCAAGGAATGGAAAAATCCACTCTCCAAAACAGAATATTTAAAATTTCGTCATGTGTCACTGGAGATTATTTCAAGTGCTAAGTTGCATTCAGTCCAGTCATTACATTTCGCTATGGAAGAATGTAGTTAGTTGCTGTGCGAAAAATTCGTCCTTATTGTTGTATGTGACACCAACGACAGCTTTCGATATCAGAATAATATGTACGCTTTTGGAAATAATTTCCATGTGCTTAAATTTAATATACAAAAAATTCTGTATGTAATTAAATCTTAAATAATTCTCGGTGTGTTGAATTTGAGTAGCTCCGCCCCAAATTACGCCTTTAAATTTCATGTATACATTTGTAAATATTTGTATGTTATATCCAAAGCAAATTTTTGGCATTTATACATAGGTTACGTGTAATATGAAGAATTTTTATTTTTGAAAATTTTTTCAACGTTATTTCATACAGTTCTTATTAACAGAAAACTGTGCAAAATTACCCAGTTAAACATCATTGTTTTCTCTATATTCTTCCTTAACATCATGCAATTCGGGGCAATAGTTTTTTGAAAAAAATCAGTTTAAAAAAATTTAGTTGGATGTACCAATCCCAAAACTTTCTTTTATCTCATACGTACATTTTAATATTTAAAAAAAAAAGTTACTCATTTTAATGCTTTAATAATTTTAATTCAATACCATACCAACTTTGATTTTCATCTTAAATTTCTGCTTCAGTCATTTAATCGGAGAAAAAACATATTCCCGTCTCTGCACGAGCCGATGGACAATAGAATGATAGGCAGATTTTTTTTTCAAATTCAAGGAGGACCTACTTGCCTTGCCAAAAAATAATCATATACAAAAAATTTAGTTCAGTTCTAGAACTAACTTCATACACTTTTATGAGGTGCAATATTGAAAATGGCATAAAATTCGCTATTGCAGCGCCCCCTTCCGGCGGATGTTTTTTCAGATTCAGAGCGATCCAATTAGCCATAGCCATATACTTACACACACAAAAAAAATTCGTTCAATTCGATGCATAACTTCATATACTTTTGGTCGGTACAATATTGAAAATGGCATAAAAATCGCGATTTCAGCGACCCCTTCCGACGGATTTTTTTTCAATTTCAGGGAGGACCAACTGACCATAGTTATACACTTACACAAAAAATTTGGTTCAATTCAATGCATAACTTTATATGTCTTTGGTCGGTAAAATATTGAAAATGGCACAAAAAACGCGATTGCAGCGCCCCTTCCGACGGATTTTTTTCAAATTCAGGGAGGACCAACTAGCCATAGTCATACACATACACAAAAAATTTGGTTCAATTTGATGCATAACTTCATATACTTTTGCTCGGTACAATATTGAAAATAACACAAAAATCGCGATTGCAGCACCCCCTACCTATCAGAATATTTCAAAACTGAAGCAGGACCTGCTTGCCACAGCCAAAAACATTCACAAAAAAATTGGTTCAATTCTGTGTATAACTTCATACATTTTTTGATAGTAGAATGGCGACATACACACAGATACATGCACAGACAGACATTTTGTAAAAACATATTTTTTGGAATCTCTGACCCCTAAAACGTATAAATCCGTCGAAAACCGGAAGTCGAAAAAAAATTTCGATTACAATACTTTCTTCTTTTGAAGATAAAAGAAAGTAAAAAATACATATAATAATTATTATTATTGTAAATATATTATATAATAATGAATTATGTCATATATTTATTTAATTAATTAATGATCATATGATAATTAATTACGTAATATATTTATATAATTATTAATAATTATATAATAAATAAATTATTATTAATTAAACTTTGAAAATTATTTTTATAACTTTAATAATTCAAAAATCTAATTTTAATCTGTTTATAAACTTTACAGTGGTCCCCGCGTACTGGGGTTCGAACCCTGCATCTCCCGTTACCAGACAAACAACGTACTGATCACGCTTTCAGTAAAGTTGACGCTTAAATTAAAATTCATACGAAAACACCAGAAGTAGCCTTTGCCAAGTGCGAGAGCACGGTAGACACGCATGCGCCAGTTTTGTGATTCCAGGAGATGCTTTATAGACACTACCAACGAAGAGCGAATGCTCCAGCTCCAGACGACAGGGTTATTAGGCTATTTGAAGAAATCGACACCACAGAATCGCCAAGGATAAAGTAAGTCAAGCAACGAGCATGCGCCGTAAATGCTCAAATTGTGAGCCTACCCTCCCGATAGTTTCTACTATGAAAAACCCATTCATATCAATTAAGGGGAGGGGCATAAGCCCCCCGTTCCCCCTCTTACACATACCGAATGAACTCCAAAAACTAATCAGGGAAGCGCCTTGTCAGGATATACCTACATACAAAATTTCAAATGGATCCGATATTTTTATCATGAGTTCTCGCGTTACGCACGAACGCACGTACATACAGAACGGACGGGCACATAAGCTCTCAGGCTATGATAGCCTGTGAGCTAAAAACTGCTTTTGTATACGAAACGGTAAATAATTTTCCAGAAAATATGTTGCCAAATTTCTTTATCTTATCAAGGTCATTTTCTATATCTCGCCAAGATCCCTGCAATGGAAAAGTATCGTTTTTTAAATACTACTCAGATATTTACTAACTATTCTCAATTTAAATCTTATATTACAACCGGCCAACAAAGAAATGTTTTACCATAATCACTTCAATGACAGAAAGAATTTGAATAATGGCATTTCAAAATGAAAGAATACATCATTTACGTTCTTATATTTATGTAAAACGGCTTTCGAAAAAAGCAAATCTTATGCATTCTGAAAAATAGTCGTGATTTTATAGGCAATATTGTAGCAAATTCATAAACAAGCTACAAGACTTAACGTCGAAATAAACGTTATTATCGTGTGAAAGGAAAAAATATCGGCGGTACTTAAAATGATAGTCGTGTCTAACAGTGGCGTAGCTACATATTCAGCGCCCTGGAGCAGGCAAAGTTTGTGCGCCCTTTTGTCCCTTAAAAATGTTCTGCGCAATTTTGGTTTGAAGTTTAAAATTTATATACTGTTTTTAATTAGACATGTAATCTTACTTTTATTTGAAAGATTAAAATATTTGACAACATATCATATACAAATTAAAGAAATTGTTCGCCCCATATGCATGTATGTCTGTCTGTTTGTTCGTGTGGACTAGCCTACGGCACGAGGCTCAAAATCTTTATAGGGATAGTCGGGGACTTCCCCTGGTGCTCTTGAATTTCAGAAATTTAAATCTCGAATAATTAAATGGAAAAATAATTCTAAATCCCAAATTAAGAGAATGGGAAAATATTCATAATTCAACAAAAGCACAGATTTTTAATAAGCAGCAGAAAATTTCTTCAAAAACTCGAAGAGAGGGGGAGGATTTAATAGAATTACAGCGCTGGTAGGGTGATCATAGGCGTAGCGTCGGGGGGGCCCGGGGGGGCACGTGCCCCCCAATCATCTGTACCCGGGCGCCAGAACAGAAAGCGTAGGGGCGCCAAATGAAAACTTTTTTTTGTCTTTATATGCAAAAATGTATGTATATATATCGAATTTTAATAAAAAGATCTCACAAACGGAAAATTCAAAAGCAAAACTGAACCAAGTGTATCTTTATGCATTCTGTCATTAAATAAATCAGTCTCTACTCAAAAACACTCTTCTGTGTGAAACTGTACTTCATCGACCATTGCCAAAAAACAAACGATTTCCCTAGGGGTTGCAGTGGGGGCGCCAAATGAAGATTTTGTTTGTCTTTGCATTCAAAAATGTATATGTACGGAATTTGCATAAGAATGTCTCACAGCCTGAAAACAAGCGATTTCCTTAGGGGTTGCAGAGGGGGCGCCAAATGAAGATTTTGTTTGTGTTACATAAAAAAATGTATATGTATGGAATTTCCATAAAAATTTCTCACAGCCTGAAACCAAGCGATTACCCTAGGGGTTGCAGAAGGGGCGCCAAATTAAGATTTTGTTTGTCTTTACATACAAAAATATATATGTATGGAGTTTACATAAAAATGTCTCACAGCCTGAAACCATGTGATTTCCTTAGGGGTTGCAGAGGGGGCGCCAAATGAAGATTTTGTTTGTCTTTACATACAAAAATGTATATGTATGGAGTTTGCATAAAAATGTCTCACAGCCTGAAACCAAGCGATTTCCTTAGGAGTTGCAGAGGGGGCGCCAAATGAAGATTTTGTTTGCCTTTACATGCAAAAATATATATGTATGGAGTTTGCATAAAAATGTCTCACAGCCTGAAACCAAGTGATTTCCTTAGGGGTTACAGAGGGGGCGCCAAATAAAGATTTTGATTGTCTTTACATACAAAAATGTATATGTATGGAGTTTGCATAAAAATGTCTCACAGCCTGAAACAAAGTGATTTCCTTAGGGGTTGCAGAGGGGGCGCCAAATGAAGATTTTGTTTGTCTTTACATACAAAAATGTATATGCATGGAGTTTGCATAAAAATGTCTCACAGCCTGAAACCAAGCGAATTCCTTAGGAGTTGCAGAGGGAGCGCCAAATGAAGATTTTGTTTGCCTTTACATGCAAAAATGTATATGTATGGAGTTTGCATAAAAATGTCTCACAGCCTGAAACCAAGTGATTTCCCTAGGGTTTCCAGAGGGGGCGTCAAATGAAGATTTTGTTGGTCTTTACATACAAAAATGTATATGAATGGAATTTGCATAAGAATGTCTCATAGTCTGAAACGAAGCGATTACCCTAGGGGTTGCAGAGGGGGCGCCAAATTAAGATTTTATTTGTCTTTACATACAAAAATGTATATGAATGGAATTTGCATAAGAATGTCTCATAGCCTGAAACCAAGCGATTACCCTAGGGGTTGCAGAGGGGGCGCCAAATTAAGATTTTGTTTGTCTTTACATACAAAAATGTATATGTATGGAGTTTGCATAAAAATGTCTCACAGCCTGAAACCAAGTGATTTCCTTAGGGGTTGCAGAGGGGGCGCCAAATGAAGATTTTGTTTGTCTTTACATACAAAAATGTATATGTATGGAATTTGCATAAAAATGTCTCACAGCCTGAAACCAAGCGGTTTCCCTAGGGGTTGCAGAGGGGGCGCCAAATGAAGATTTGTTTTGTCTTTACATACAAAAATGTGTATGTATGGAATTTGCATAAGAATGTCTCACAACCATAAAATTCGAAAAGAAAACTGTACCAAAGCATCTCTATGCTTTCTGTCATTTAAATAGGCTAGTCTCTCTTCCAAAACCCCTATTTTATGTGAAGCTGCACCTCATCGATAATTGCAAAAGCAAAGCAATTCCTACGCCAAAACAAAAGACAAAGGGGGCGCCAAATGAAGATTTTGTTTGTCTTTGCATATAAAAATGTATATGTAGAATATATATTGAATTTGCATAAAAATGTCTCTTGAAAATTCAAATTAAAACTGAACCAGATGTATCTCTATGCCGTCTATCATTAAAATTGGTTAGTCTCTACTCAAAAATCCTCTTCTGTGTGAAACTGTACCTCACCAACAATTGCCAAAAACCGAGGGATTTCCGTAGGGGTTGCAGAGGGGGGCGGGGGAGGGGAATGTGTCTCGGACGCCAAAACGAAAGGCGAAGGAGGGGCCAAATTAAGATTTTTTTTTTTGTCTTTACATACAAAAATATATAAGTATAAAATTTGGTAAAAATGTCTCATAGCCAGAAAATTCGAAAGGGAAACTAAATAAAACGCATCTCTATGCCTTCTGTCATTTAAATAGGTTAGCTTTTGCTTAAAAATCTCTTCAGTGTGAAATTGTACCCTCACCAATAATTGCAAACGGCAACCAATTTCCCTAGGAATTGCTAAGGGGAGATGTGCCTTGGACGCCAGAACGAAAGGCGAAGGGGGCGCCAATTAAACTTTTGTTCGTTTTAATATATACTATAAAAAAAGAATTTGAAACTGAGTGCGCGATGTCGACCCGGATCTACATAAATTTAGCTTTTGTAACTATTAACAATTACTAAAGTTATAAGTTAAGCTTAGATTTTTTACAGAATTTCATGCTATCAATGTAATGAAGGAGCGAATAAAATAAGTAAATTGATTTTGTATATAAATTTGATAAAATCAAAAATAGTGATTAAAATCAGTGTATGTTATATATTAAGATGTTGAAACAAAAGTTAGAAAGAAACTATTATAATGTCAAAGTAATCTTCTATGTTGGGGAAGTATAAAAGTGCAGCTTAAGTCTGCTTGTTTCTTAATTTAATTAATTTTGTAAAGATGGTTTTCTTTTATTAATAACTTGTAAATAAATATGATTAATCGAGACAATGTCTCAGTCTGTTTTATTTAGTGATAAGTTTATGTGTGTCATCTTTTCTAGGAATAATTTCCTTGTAGCATATTTGTTACATTTTTCTCTTTGGGTTACAATTGATTTACAAGGAAAAACTTCTTATAGCCCTATTTTTTTTCTTTCTTTTTTTGGGGGGGGGGGGGGGGGAAGTTATTTTAAATTGAAATTTTGCGAAAAATTTATGAGTGATATGGCCCTTGTAAATAATCACAATGCAAACTTATGTATTTATTTTAATTAACATTAAAGAATTAACCTATTTAGAGCGACGGTTATATTTAATTATTTTTTATCTCGCGATGTCTTATCACTAGAATTTCTTATGTGTGATCACAATGATTTGTCATTTTAAGTAAATTATATTGTACCAAAGTTACTTTAGGTGCGGTTTGGAAATGTTTGGATAGAGTATGTACAATTTTAACCAGTTATAAAGAGTGTATTTATATCTTTCCAGCAAACTGCAAAATTAAATATTTTTCGCTTATTAAAAAAAAAAAAAAAAAAAGGAAAAAACTGTGTTGTTATATGTTACAGCGTCAGTATTAACCATTCAAAATACATTAGGTCAATGTTTTGCGAATCTAAAGAAATTTTGTTCTATGATTTTCTTGGGGGGGGGGGGGGAGGGTGTAAAATCCGAGAACACTGTTTCCCACTGGCACAAAATATCATTTTCTAACTAGCGCATGAAGCAAAAATATGAAATAATATAAAATACAACTCATGATTACCTTATTATTTTATAAGAAGCCCAAAAATAACTTTTGTTAAGTTGGTAATACTTTATTATTGATTTTATTTAAAAAAAACCTACAAACTAAAATTTTTATCATTGCTAAATATTATAAGAAATTGTTTTTTCAATGTACCTCTCAGATCCAAACTGCATTTTTTCACACATTTTTTTTTTTTTTTTTTTTTTTTTTTTTTTTTATCCGAACAGGTGCTCTTATTTTCAATTTTATAACTGAATAGTATTTTCTACTTTTCGATAAACTCAGAAATACTTTTAGAAGAGTTGTCAATTTGGCATTTCGAACTGAATTTCCGGGCGGTGATAGTGAGAGTGAGGCAAAAAAATTACCTCCTTGAGACAGTAACCTGCATTAAGATTTAATTCGTTTATCGAGAAATAAAAACATTTGATCATAAATCTCTTCAATAATCACGATTGCAATTGTCATGCTTTTAAGTTTAAAATTTAGTCAGAAAATATGTCAGGAAGTTTTTTTGTTGTTATGCAAGGAAAATAAAATATCTTTTCGAGAATAGGCTTAAATGTCTGTTTAATTTTCTGCGTTTTGCAACATATATTTTCTTTATATATTTACAAATTCATTTTCATTAGTATATATGTTACAGGCCAAACCCGATTTTAGGCCAAACTAGATTGGCCTAGGCCAAACTAGTTTATCCTAACGCCCATCGGATAGACTAGTTTTTCCTAGGCCAAACCGGTCTATCCTAACGCCATTCGGATAAACTAGTTTTTCCTAGGCCAAACCGGTCTATCCTAACGCCATTCGGATAAACTAGTTTTTCCTAGGCCAAACTAGTCTATCCTAAGTCCCATAGGACAATCTAGTTTTTCCTAGGCCAAACTAGTTTGGCCTAACTCTTATAGGATAAACTAGTTTAGACTGCTGTTTATTGGTCTGAAATAGTTTCTCCTAGGCCGATCTAGTTTATCCTAGGCCAATTCAATTTGGCGTGATTTTATTGAATTCAATGACCGCCATAGCGCCAACATTCTAGTTTGTCCTAGGCTGATCTAGTTTATCCTAGGCCAATTTAATTTTACGTGTTTTTAGCTCACAGGCGTCAATGCCTGAGAAGTAATGGGCTCGCAGGTTCTGTATGCGTATGAATGCACGTATGTACGTGCGTATGTACGTAACGCGATAACTCGTGATAGAAATATCCGATTTGCTTCAAATTTTGGATGCACGTTCATTGATATAAGGTACTTTTCTGATTAATTTTGGGAATTCATTGGATAAGAATAAAGGGGAGCGAACGGGAGGCTAGTCCCCCACCGTTAATTTAGAGAAATGGATTTTTGATGTAGAATTATCAGTTTTCATTTAAAATTTTAGATATAGGATCATTCTGACAAGGCGCCTCCATGATTAGTTGTAGATGTTTATTGTTTAAGTGTAAAAAAAAAGGCAATGTAAGTTAACCCCCCCCCTCATAATTTAGATAAATGGTTTTTGACGCAGAATTTACGGATATGCTTCACATTTGTATATAGGTTCTTTCTGATAAGGCGATTCCCTGAATAGTTTTGGGGGTTTAATGGTTAAGTATGAAGGGAAAAATGAACGATTACATCTCTTACATAGAAAAAACTAGTTTATACTATGGGCATTTAGATAAACAAGTTTGGTGTAGAAAAAACTAGTTTATCCAATTGGCATAAGGATTAAATAGTTTGGCCGAGGCTAATCTAATTTAGCTCGAAAACGGGTTTGGCCAGTAAAAAGCATATCTTTCACTAGAAAAAGTATAAATGTGTGTCAAGAGTCATTGCTTATAACACCAATACAGAAATTTAACATGTTCACCTTAGAGACATGATGCATTGAACATGGTGTTTGCTTTTTTTCCTGCACACTCGTGCCAACTGAGATCTGACTTGCAATTATTATTATTATTATCATTATTATTATTATTTTTATCATTATTATTATTATTATTATTATTATTATTATCATTATTATTATTATTATTATTATTATTATTATTATTATTATTATTATTATCATCATTATTATTATTATTATTATTATTATTATTATTATTATCATTATTATTATTATTATTATAAATGCATATTCGAGCCAGATTGAAGCTGGACATAATTTGGAATCGAACAGCGTTTTCCATTTTTGAGAAATTAATTATCTATCGACATATAAGCTATTCTTGTCACGGTGTCAATTTTTTTATTTTTTTCGTGAAGTCGTAACCGGAAATTCGATTCAAAACGTAGCTTTATTATTTTCTCAAAGATACATCGCTTTTATGAAAAAATGGTTTACGCCATTCGATTACATATTATCTGAATCTGTTAACCTTATGCATTTCCGAAAAGGAAGTAATTCATAAATGTGTTAGGATGTAGCTCTTTAGGATTTGAAAAAAGTCTTAAGAAATGATAGAGAAATATATTCACAAATCTACTTTTTACTGAACGGATTCAAAAGATGTTTATAATTCATAATATGTTCATAATATGTTTATAATAGATGTTCACATGATGTTTATAACTCTCATATTTTTTCTTTTGTTCTAAACTACATTGATTATTTAATGAATCCGTATTTGAATATTGAAACTCTAAGAATCTAGATAATCATTAATACATTGTGTATTTTCCATTCTGTGAACACATCATAATTTAAAAATTCATGTAAATTTATCCAATAAGTATATAAGCAGTATTTTTTAGAGGAATCTTAATTGAACGTGAAGTAAAACCTGATTTTTTTTTTTTTTTTTTTTTTTTTGCAGAAATTGAATAGGGCCAGATCGAGCCGAACTGAGTCTTTTTTCACTGATTTTTGTTCAGACAGAGCTCTGCCTGTACAAAAGTAAATAATATTAAAGTAAATAATAATAATTTGCTTGAATAAGCAAACACCATGTCCAGTGCATCATGTCTCTAAGGTGAACATGTTAAAATTATGTATTGGTGACTCTTGACATACAATTATACTTTTTCTAGTGAAAGATATGTTTTTTACTGGCCAAACCCGTTTTCGAGATAAATTAGATTAGCCTGGGCCAAATTTTTTTGTCCTTATGCCAATTGGATAAACTAGTTTTTTCTACACCAAACTTGTTTATCTAAATCCCCATAGGATAAACTATTTTTTATATGTAAGAGGGTAATCGTTCATTTTTCCCTTCATACTTAACCATTAATCCCCCAAAACTATTCAGGGAATCGCCTTATCAGAAAGAACCTATATACAAATGTCAAGCATATCCGTAAATGCGTCAAAAACCATTTATCTAAATTATGGGGGGGGGGGGGGTAACCTACATTGCCCTTTTTTATTCTTAAACAATAAACATCCAGAACTAATCATGGAGGCACCTTGTCAGAATGATCCTATATCTAAAATTTTAAATGAAAATTGATAATTCTGTATGAAAAATCCATTTCTCTAAATTAACGGCAGGGGATAAGCCTCCCGTTCGCTTCCCTTTATTCTTATCCAATGAGTTCCCAAAATTAATCAGAAAAGTACCTTATATCAATGAACGTCCATCCAAATGAAGCAAATCGGATATTTCTATCACGAGTTATCGCGTTACGTACATACGCACGTACATACGTACGTACATTCGTACATACATACGTACATTCATACATACAGAACCTGCGAGCCCGTTATTTCCCAGGCTTTAACGCCTGCGAGCTAAAAGCACGCAAAATTAAATTAGCCTAGGATAAACTAGATCAGCCTAGGACAAACTAGAATGTTGGCGCTGTGGCGCCATTGAATTCAATAAAATCACGCCAAATTGAATTGGCCTAGGATAAACTAGATCGGCCTAGGAGAAACTAGTTCAGACCAATAAACAGCAGGCTAAACTAGTTTATCCTATAAGAGTTAGGCCAAACTAGTATGGCCTAGGAAAAACTAGATTGTCCTATGGGCCTTAGGATAGACTAGTTTGGCCTAGGAAAAACTAGTTTATCCGGTGGGCGTTAGGATAGACCGGTTTGGCCTAGGAAAAACTAGTTTATCCGAATGGCGTTAGGATAGACCGGTTTGGCCTAGGAAAAACTAGTCTATCCGATGGGCGTTAGGATAAACTAGTTTGGCCTAGGCCAATCTAGTTTGGCCTAGGCCAATCTAGTTTGGCCTAAAATCGGGTTTGGCCTGTAACATATATAATACAACGAAGATTTGAAACTAGAAAAGTCCTGAAAATTTCCACCATGATTTTCAATAATATATTCAACTGTCTTCGGGATTTATCATTGCTATTATTCATCTTATTATTAGGGGTTTTTTTTCCAGTCCATATTTTCAATGAATCTTGTAGCAAAGAATATGAAAAATACTATTCTTTCTTTTAAAAGATATGTTTTCAAAAATAAATATTTTTGTAAATTAGAAAGATGATTTAATTTTTTTTTCTGTAAAATTTAAAACTTTTTAAAAAAATTAAAAAGAATTACATTTTTTAGAAAATATATCGATCTTCAAACATGATTAATATTTAAAATTTTTAAATTAAAATTTATATTTTTAAATCAAAATTGATTTTTTTTTGTATTATTTACCAATTATATGTAGCATAGAGTAAATCTTGCAATCGTTTTGAAAATCGAAAAAAAATTTTTTGGCGGATTTACATATTTTATTTACCGCAGATTCCGAAAAACATTTTTATTTCCAGAAAAAAAATTGCCGTCCGTCTGTGTGTTTGTAAATGCTGTATCTCCCGAACAAATTGAGATAGAGACTTGAAAGTTTATATGTTCTTAGTATGTAAGGATGGAACGAAGCCTATTTAATATCAGTAACCTCGATTATTCGGAACTATTTTTTTTCAGACTCTCGAAAAATTCCTTCTGATAAAAGGTATATGAAGTTTTTCGAAATTTTGGATTTTAATGAGTGGATGTAAAAGGCAATAAAATAACACAAATTTTGCATAAAGAATGAAGTCGATCGGATTATTAGTTGCCGAGATATTTGTAATCCTATTTTCTACATTCTTCGGTTTCTCATGACCCTGTATCTCAATTTCAATTCAAAGATATATTTTAATTGAAAATGAGACCCTTAATCCGACGCAGTAAACTGTTAGTTAATATGATTATTATTTTTGGAGTTATAAAGATGTTTCGGTTACACAATTCGGTACTACTTAAATAGCTTGGCGTTTTATATAATTTGTTGAAATTGGTTCATCAGCAATTCATTAACTCCTTCGCGATGAGAGCCATTTACGAAATTTTTAATGTTTGTCAACAATTGTTTAAAACAGAAATTTGTGCATTATTAAATCAGGAAAATGCTCCAATTAAATAAGGCAAATTTTACAGTAAAATTTTGCTGGCGCGGATAAACAAGGATTCTTAAGTCTTTTTGCGGCACATATACGTATCGCATTATATTTAATAGAGCATTACTATGTGTATTAAAAAATTTAAATATACGATTAAATTTTGTTTTGAAATTGCAATGCATTTTATAAATATTTCATACATGTTTTATTTTCATATATTATATTATGCATATCCATGATGGGTAAGTATTACGAAGGCCCCCAATGACTAGTTTTTTATTCATTTTATTTATTCATTCATTTCACATTTATTCATTCATTAACGGCTCTACATAAAAATTTAAGCGAAACAGATAAAATATGGACCATTTTCATTGGTTATGAACTTTCGCGAGAATAACAATAATAAATGTGTTTTACGAACCGATACTAGTTTGACAAAATCACTATAGAAATTATAATATGCCCAGATTAGAGATCATATATTCGGACAATCATATCGTATCTGAGCACAAACTCAATTTCATAAGCAGAGTCGTGCTGGACTGAGTCTTATGCATACAATATATGTTTTTTTTTTTTTTTTTTTTTTTTTTTTAGCATAGACGAGTCAGAGCGAAACTGGATCTAGTTGTTTACAGTGGGACAAGCAATTATGTTTTGAAGAAAATTAATAGATTAATGGGGCCTCTAAACAAATGTAAAGGATCGGGCCAGCAAAAAAACTGAACGAACCTGCCGTTCTGGATCGATAAAAAAAACCGGCCCGATATAAAGATCTCTACTGGGCCGATGAATCTGACTTTCGCAAGAATATGTATAATTGTGCGTCACGAGCCGATGATAGCTTGACGATATCAATAAAGAATTGTACGAAGTGTCCAGCATATAGATCGGCATCGGACAGTTATATGGCATCTGAATCAGCTCAGGCTTGTACCGGGCTAAGATCAGGCTTGCATTTTTTTGCACAGTCGAGACGGGACAAAACTAGGTTTAATTTTTCTCAGGATGTAGAGGGCAAGGAATATGTTCTGTAAAAATGTTATTAGCGATATTTTATTATCGCTATTATCTGTATATTAATATAATCTTTGTAAGTCCAACTTAAGGTTACTCTCAAATTTCCAGCTCAACAACGTGAAATTTGACACACTTTCTGACTCATTTTTCTTTATTAAGGCATAAAATTAACAGGCTGATGATTGAAGTAATTTGTAATCGATTAGTATTTTCCATTTTTTAAAATAAATAAATAACTTTTTGATTTATAACCTATTCTAATCACTTGATGACAAGTTTTTCTTCTCCCTAGTACGATTGCGTCTTGAATTTCGATTCAAAATGATTACTTTGGCAATATTTTCTCAAAGATTTTTTGTCTTTTACGAAAAATGGAAAATTCCATTCGATTACACAGTTTCTGAATAAGAACGTCTGCCAATCTTATGCGTTTTCGAAAAGAAAGGAATTCGGAAATGTATCAGAAAGTAGTTAAATTGGATCAGAATAATAATTTACTGAAAAATTCGGGGGTCATCCATAAAATAATTTTTCCGAGGCTAGAAAGAAACAAAATATAACTACCCTAAAAGAACTATTACAAAAGATACAGCCATGTTTTAACTACAAATCCACATTAGAACCAACGGAATTAAAACGCTTGTCACAACCTGGGATAAGTTTTTGAGTCCAGTGTCATAGAAGTCTGCCACCTGGGAATGGAGGCAGGAACTTGTTACAGTTATCAACTCACGTCTCATCAACCGTTAAAATCTTGTTGAGGTATTCATTTCCTTCATCGTGATATCGCTACAGAAACATAAATGCTGCTTTCCTACGTTTGTTTTTGTGTTAAGGGTGTATTTCGATTCAAGCTGCCTATTTTCCGATTTATTTTTGAACTCATTATTGCTCTCAAATACACCAAACTTTCAAAATCTCTTATTTGGAAAGTACACAAGGTGCCGTAATTGTCGATTCTTTGATAAATGCAGAAAATATTGCAAAAAAAAGCAATCAAAAACGGCATTTCGAACCGATTTTTCCCAAGCGGGAGATTTGAGAGCGAAAAAAGAGGTGATACTGAGAAGATATTTGTTTATAACTCAAATTCTAATGTATTGAGCGTAAAAAGACATCACACGGCACCTCATGCGTCCCTTCAAAAATCCTCTCAGCAAATTTCATGTTTCTACGTTTTAAAATGTGTCTGAAATTGTATCGGAAAATTTCGAGCTGTTGAAGATGGAAAAGCGTTTTTTCGAATACACCCTTAAGGTGCAAGTTGATTAGGCACCCACCTGGAGCACAGTTTCCAGATAAACAGGTGTTTCGAGGTGGTTTCCTGCATTGAGAATCTTTTTCGCGCTATTTAGAGCGATACCACGCTGAGGGCAACGAGTACTTCAACAGGATCCAGTCCGGGTAGTTATGTTTTGTTTCTGTTTTAATTCCGTGGAAAACTCGTTTTTCGATAACCTTCGTATTTCAAAATCTCCTTTTTTTGTTATAGTATGTTAACAAAGGTTAGGATTTTTTTTAACCATCATTTTTTAAAATTCTATCTTACATCAAGTTTTATGAATCTTTATTTGAATATTGAAAAGTCTTAAATGTCTAAGCAATTATTAATGCTGCTATTGTGTATTTTCAGGCATTTTCAGGGTATTTTGTGAACACATAGTAATTTAAAGTATATTGTAAAATTATCCAATTAATACTTATGTTTTTTCACTGATTTTTTGTACGAGCAGGACCTGGCCCTAAACTATGAAAATATATACGGGCCGGACTCGGGTGAAACTTTTAATACCCACGCCGGGCCGTGCTGAGCCTGTGCCTGGAAATTCCTGTAAATGTAGACCTCTAGAATGTTCCACTGGAAGGACATGCTAAAGAGACGGTCACCACATGTACGAAATTTATTCTGCGAGCCATTTTTTGACCGACAATCATTTTCCGGGAATTTCTTTATCTCTCTTGATCGTTTTCCTCCCTGTTTTAAAACATTGTGAACTCTTTGACAAAAAAATGCAAATTTCTGTATGTTTTAGTTCTGAATTTCTTAATTAAAATTAAACCTTTTGAAGTTCCAAAATAAACGCTAAATAATTATTTAATAGAATTAATTTATATTTGTTAGTTTTATGACGCCTACCAAAAGAAAAATATTTTTTATTACTTTTTGGGGGCTAAGGGGAGGGGAGGGGGCTCCAAATTGAAAATTTGCCAAGGGGCGCAGTTCTTACTTCGCTGGTGCCCCCCCAAAAGTTTTGGTCACGCTACGCCTATGAGGGTGATAAATGTATTAGACCTTTTTAAAAAGGGCTGTATATTAAATTTTACTTGGCCTAAAAATTGAACAACCAAATGAGGAAAAAAATTCCTTTTCAAAAATTCTAAAAAATATTCCTATACTTTTATATAAAATTGAAAAATCCATTTACAAAATATATCTTTTTATTTCCTTCCATAGAAACAAAGTTTTTTGAGAAATCTTTTTTCGCAAGAACAGGTGTTTCAAAGGTAAACAACTGTCGACGGTGTATAGAGGAGTAAGAAGATCCGTAAAAAATTTAAAATATTGAATTTATAGATTTTATATTTTATGCACGCTGATGTAGAATTTTTCGCTGATTTCAGATATACTGCTCAAAACAATTAAAGGATATTTGAAATTTTATATAAAATAAAGATATAAAAGAAATTTTTTGTCGAAAATAGAAGAAGAGAATCACAAATACAAATTTTTCTGGTTTTCAAACTGTGGAGTATGCAAATTTTGAGTTCGACGTCAAAAACGTCGCTTCAGCGGCAGCGAATGAAATATGACTTTCAACTGGATAAAAGAGAATGAAGACAAGGATGATCGGCATTCAGTGATTGCTTTGTTTCGATGAGTACGATGTCTCATCGGAGTCATTTGACAGATTCAGAAGCTTGGAGAATTGTTGGTAGGTTAGAAGGGGGCCAAACTCAAGCCGAAGTAGCGCAAGCCATTGAAGTGTCACAAAGTGTCATTTCCAGGATCTGGAACCGTTTTTTGGAGAGTGGATGTGCAGGCCGAAGACCAGGGCAAGGTCGTAGACGGGCAACAACGCCCAATGAAGATCGGTATTTAGCGTTAACAGCTCGGAGACACCGAAACATGAACGCTACTCTTCTCCAACAACACCTTCGCTCGGCTACAGGCACCACGATTTCAACTCAGACTGTCTGAAACCGGCTCCATGCTGTAGGTCTGTATGCTCGCCGACCGATGGTATGAGTTAGATTAACATCAAGGCATCGTCGCGACCGCAGGGAGTGGGCAACCGAGCATGTCAACTGGAGGAGAAATGAATGGAGCAATATTCTGTTTTCTGACGAGTCCCGTTTTTCTGTGCATCCGGATAATAGGCGTATTTTCTTCTGGTGGGACCGTGGCAGTAGGAATAATCCTGCGTTCGTGCACGAAAGTGTCAGATTTAGCGGTGGAGGAGTGTTGGTGTATAATGGCATCTCCATTGATGGGCGCACTGACCTCTACATCATTCGAGATGGAGCTCTGACTGGTCGCCGATATAGGGATGAGATCCTCAGACCTATTGTAGTCCCTTAAACTGCAGCAATCGGAGATAGCTTCATTTTAATGGACGATAACTGCAGGCCACATCGTGCAAACCTGGTGGAGGATTTTCTTTTCGAGGAAGGAATCGTTCGAATGGAATGGCCAGCGTGTTCTCCAGACATGAATCCAATCGAGCACGTTTGGGACGCTCTAGGAAGACGAGTTTCTGGCCGCCAACAACCCCCACAAACTCTCCAAGAACTGGAAAGAGCTCTTCTGGAAGAGTGGGGCAGAATACCCCAACTCATCATTAATAGCCTCATTGAGTCCATGCCTCAAAGGTGTTCAACGTTGCTGGTCGCCCGTGGAAACCATACCCCCTACTGAAAATAATTTTCTTTGAAGAAAACACCTTTTCTTATTCTTTTTTTCTCATATGCACAAATTGTGTTTTTTTCCTTTTGTACACAAATGCGCAATAAAATGCATTTTTTTCTGCCAAACATGTGTAATTTATTCTCATATAACCTACTATGTCTGTCGACCATGTATCAATCAGCTAAAAAGTTTCCCAGATACAAAATCCACCTAAAACTTCAATATCCTTTAATTGTTTTGAGCAGTGTATTAAAATTTCTTCACAGTTGCTCTATTACAACTTTAGACATTAATTATTATTTCATGAATTAAGTGATTTTCAAACTCTCATTTTGAATGCCAGTTTCCCAAAACCACAATTTTTGTACTAATATTATTTGAAACGCCGTCAAATTTTTAAAAATGCACCATTTGGAGATTTTAAAACTATGCATCTAGAATTATCTTTAGACACTGATTAATGATATCTAAATTTCATAAAAATCGACTCTCAAGTTTTTGTTTTATAAAAAAAAAATCGATTTTTAAAAAGGAAATGAAATGCTTTGTTGGAACGCGAATTTGTTAAAATTAAGAAAAGTGATGAACCGATCAATTTTGAACTTTCAGATGATCTATAACACATAATAAAAAATTCAATAAGTAGGGGACATCAACTTTTGGAGAAAAATAGGCCGTGATTAAATATTTAATATCGTACTGTTTTCTACCGTTTTAGATACGGTATTTTGACGGAGCATTGGGATAATTTTTACTTATTTAATATAAAAATTTCAAAAGTCTACTTACCACTATTTTCAAATAGTAATTTCAGCAAATATCTTAAATTCTTGCGAAAGTCCTTATATATCTACCCCTTTGCCTTATATATCTACAGATAAGTTGTTTGGCGGAATTTCGTTCAGACATAGTTTTGTTAAGAATAGAGTTCGCTCTCTGGTGTTGGTAACGGGAACTTAAAGATTTTAGATTGAATTTTTGGCAAAATTTTGCAGTGCGTGCTCAGCACGCATGCTAAACGGTGCCATAGATGGCGGAGATTGTGTCTATTTATGAGATTTTACAGTTAACACGAGTGGAATCAAAATTGGTTGAAAATAATGTCATTAGAAAATTGTTTAAGATTTATGAATGAAAATGTATGTTTTTTCTAAATTACATAAATATTTTATCGTAAGAGGAAATATTTCGCCTTTGTGTAAAAAATTTCTATTCATTATTATACTTTTTATATAGACACTATTTCTGTATATTGTTCGAAAAGTTGAATGGAGAAAATCCAAGTTTTTTTCTTCTTTTTATAAAATAAAAATTTCATTGACTAATAATATGTGATATTGGATGATATTGGTGAATGGGAAAAGTGGTGCAGAGCCTGATTACGGCCTAAACAAATTCCCATTAATATTTTCGAAAAATATGTTTTCTCTTATTTAATCATAAATTTTGATGCTAGTGAGATATAATGCGGAAAAATACTTTCGAAAAAACTGGTGTAAATTTGCATAGGCAATAATCAGGTCCTAAGGTACGCTAAATTTGATACTAAACTTTTGCAAAGAAAATGATTATCAATCCTGCATTTGAGATTTGCCATATTTTCAAAATGTTAAACACAATGCGCACAAAATTTAATTTTCAACTTCTTCTTTATCCCTTTCTAAATTTTATCGCCCATGATCATGTGAAATATACTTAAATGTGAAATATCTCTCTTATTATTATTTTGTAATCTGTATTGGTGCAAATACAGCTTCCACAAAAAAAATTACAAAAATAAATAAATAAATAAATTTGTTTTCTTGTTTTTTGTTTTGTTTTGTTTGTTTGTTTGTAAAATATCAATACATATTTTTTTTTTTCAATTTGTCAAAGTATTTTTTCATTAAATCGTGGAAAAACTAAATAGCTATTGCATCGCTCTTGCATATTAAACATAGGTTTCTCCGCGTTGATTTATTTGGCTATTATTATTACCGTACAGTAATCACCACTTCTAAATTATTTGCATGACACCACAGGATGATTATTGCTTAGAAATAGTGGTAACAAATAAAGTGATTGATGAGAGCCTTGTAAATAAGTTTTTATTACTTTAAGATTTGAAAATTTCCAACTGTCATTTATATAAAAGTTATTGAAGAAAAAAAATCAAGCCATTCTGAAAAGGTGTTAGAGAAATTACTTGAGGATTCAATATGATATGAATAAAAATTAAGGGGAGACATGAAGGAAAATTTTTGAAAAAATTTATTTTTGTTTTAGCGTTCTAAAATGTTCTTTGAATCTTCCGAAATCCATTGGTATTCCCGTTTTCAATGACCATTAGAACTAATCGTAAAATTTCAAGGGAATACATCGACTCGGACGATGTATTCGTATTTACACGACGTATGATCCCATTCACATCAATTAGACATTTCATACTTACAGTAAACTCTGTCTAAGGCGGAATTGATCTGGACCTCGAACATTTTCCGTAGCAGACAATATTCTGCTTTAGACGATAAATTTTATCTAAGTGTTTATATGTACTTTATTACACGTGTACACATTGTGTAAGAACTTCACACGAGTTAGAAGTGTCAAAGTTTTTTCTCTCCTGAAAAATCATACTTTTCAAGTAAAACTCCCATTATCTCATAAAGTATTCCAGTTATTTTGATTTTTTTTCTTTTGTATAAGAGGATAAAGGATGTAATATAAGATAATATTTGGCTGACAGTTTAGAAAACTTTAATTAGTTTTAAAATATTTTTTTTTATAAAAAAAAGTTAAAATTTCGGAAAACGACGATCAAATATCTAAAATGAAAAGTTCAAATAGCAGAAACAAACTGTATCCCATAAATCTTGAGCATAATCCAGTGAATATGGATTTCAAATTTCACAAAAATCGGTCAGGTAGTTTCCGAGAAAACGAGTGTTAAAGCTGATGTATTTTCCATAGGACTGCAGGTAGTTTTGTCTTTCCATAAAACTTTGCGAATAAAGGTAATATTGTTTTTAACTGTGTATAAAAACGTGTTTTAAATAGAAAGAATTGAGGTTAAATACAAGGTAAAATGCCTTAGAATATTCTGCTTGAAACATGAATTCATTTATGTATGTGATTAATAAGGAAAAAATTATGTAAATATTTAAAAAAAATCGCTCTTTCAAATTTTGCGCCCTTAGGATTCGTGCGCCTGGAGCAGTTTGCTCCAATTGCTCCACGGTAGCTACGCCCCTGGTGTCTAACATACAATAAAAAGTTGGCGAGATCTGTATCTCACTTTTATTTTTTAATTGATAAAATACACTAAAAATATGTACTCGGGCCACGAACTTGTAACGATCATTTATCATACCCCATTCATAAAATCTGACATAATATACTAAAATTAATTAAAAGCAGGTTTACGCTCTCTCAACTAAACTATGCTCGTGGATGTATGTGTTTATATTTTGAAACTTTAATATGCATTTAATATCTTTCTATTATAACCTGACGACGTTCGCAGAAGCGAATGAAACGTTGAAAATTTTTAAGTGTATTTTAAATACAGGGATGTAGTGGAGGGTATACGGGGGTATACGCCGTATACCTTCTGGAATTTTTAAAAGAACATCGTATACCCTCTGTTTCCCTAGAAAGCTATATATAGGCATAACTTGGGCTCTAAGACTAAGGGGGCAAAAGTCTCGAAGTATTTTTACCTATAAAACTATACCCCCCCCCCCCTTTCCAGTCATCGCGCGCACACACATACAGTTAAATTTTTAAAATTTTTGATAATTGAAAAAAAAAATTCAAACATATACGAAAAATTAAAGAAAAATCCTAAATTACTCATTTCATGTCTTTAAAAACATATTTTAAAATATTGAATGCACAACTCTTATGTGTTATGCACTGTTCAACCGGAAAAAAGGTGCAAGCAAAATAATAATAATTAATTAATTAATTAATTAATTAAAGCTTTGTGGATATCTGCACGGGCTGGAAATTCAGAATTCAGGACCAGGACGTCGCGAACAAAATTTATTTTGGCCCGACTCCGTGTAAAAATTCGCACAAAAGTTCCCCCGTGCAAAAGTTCGCTCCGTGCAAAAGTAAATGAAAACAGGCCAGATCCGGCCCAATCTGGCCTGACTCAACTTCTACAAAAAAAATTGATTTTACTTAACATAAAATAAAGATTCTTTTAAAGAGTACTGCGCACACATATTTATGGGATAAATCGACCCTATTTTTTAAAATTACTATATGCAGGATAGACACTACACAATAGTAACAATAACGATTATTGCAGCACATTCATGAACCGAGCTTTGATTAATCAAGGTTTCTGTTAACCGAGCCAATAACAGTCTGTTTTTGTGAATGAACCTTGAAAAATGCCATGCGTTTTTTAATCAATGATTGGGCCTGGCCCTGTAGAATAGTGCCATTTTTTTAACCGGCTAGGCTGGCAGAAAAAAATTGAACGGATTTACTGGCTAAATATAAAAGTTTAAACAAAGGTGATAAAATATCAGCCATTTTCAATGAATATAACTTTTCTGCGAATAATTATAAATGTGAGTCCCGAACCGATGCTAATTTGACAACATCAATGTAGAAATGCAACGTGTTCAGTGTAGAGATTGACATCAGACAGTTACATTGGTAGTTTTTTTTTTTTTTTTTTTTTTTTTTTTTTTTAGCAGACTCATGTGGGACTGAGATCAGCATTGCATTTTTTTCTTCATAGTAGGGCTGGGCTGGAACCGGACTTTCTTATCTACTATGATAACGGATATTCTGATGGAAAGTAGTCCATCAAAAATTCCTTGACTTTTCTCTGTTTTTTTTTTTTTTTTTTTTTTTTTTTTTTGGGCCTAATTTTCCAAATTTCCCTGATTTATAGAACCCTAGAAAGTATTGTCTTCCCGTGATAAATTGAAAAAAATTCACAATTTTTTCAAAGTATAATTGACGAAATTCGCAAGTATGATTTTCAATATTAGAACAAAAAATTCTGAAATTCAAAACAAATATTCTGAAAGGTTACAGCATAGAGGATAGAGAGAAAATTGTTTTCCCGATGCTAATTATGCATTTTTTCCGCGACTTTTTGACGAAATTGATCTTTTTTTTTTTCGCTACCATCGGCAGAATTTGTATTTTTAAGCCATACTTTGACAAGATTCGTTCTTTTTTCCGCCATTCTTTGACGAAATTAGTGTTTTTTCCTGATCTCTTAGCAGAATTTGTATTTTTTCACAGTGATCCTTTGACAGAAATTTGTGCTTTTGCGTGATCTTTTGTCAGAAATTTGGATTTTTTCTACGATTTTTTAACAAAGTGTGTATTTTTTTCTGCGGTTCTTTAACAAAGTGTGTATTTTTTCTGCGATTCTTAGATAAAATTTGCGTTTTTACCGCGATTTTATGATAAAATACATGTTTTTCCTGCTATTATTTGACGTTGTTTCGCGATATTTAAGAAAAATTTGCATTTTTTTTTCGAGATCCTGTTACTAAATTTACGTTTTTTCGCGATTCTGTAATACAATTTGCATTTTTTGCTATTCTTTGACAATTTTTGCGCTTCTTTGATAAAATTCACGTTTTACTGTGATTATTTTGACAAAGTTTGTGTTTTTTTTCTCGATTTTTTTTTTGACGAAATTAGTGTTTTTTTTCGCAATTCTTTGAGAAAAAAGATTTGCATTATTTAACAATATTCAACCTAATTTCCGTTATTTTACAATTATTTGATCAAATTCACATTTTTCCCCAATCCTTTATCAAAATTTTCTACTATAGTAGTGTTTTTCTACTATAGTTTGTCAAGATTCTAGTGTTGCGATATTCAACAAAATTTGCGGGTTTTTTTTTCATGATCTTTTGACAAAATTTGCGGATTTTTACGATATTTTGACAAAATTTGCACATTTCTGTTGATTTTTTTTTTCAAAATTAACTTTTGTGCAATTTTTTCATAAATTGCGCTTTTTTTCTTAAACCTTTTGACGAAATTAGTTTTTGTTTTCTCGATCCTTTGACATAATTAGCGTTTTTTCTAAGCTTCTTGAGTAAATTCACATTTTTGCCGTGATCCTTTCAAAGAAATCTGCGCTTCTTCTGCAATGTGCTTTATCGAAATTCGCATTTATTTCTGCGATTCTTTAATGAAATTCGCCTTTCCTTGCGCAATCATTTCACGAATTTCCACTCTTTTTTTCGCAGTCCTATGAAATAATTCACGGTTTTTTTTTTGTTGTTTTTTTTTCGCGATTTCTCGTTTTTTACGACTCTTCGATGAAAATCGCGTTTTTTCCCGGATCCTTTAAGAAATTTTCGTTGTTTTTCTATTCTTTGATGAAATACGAGCTTTTTTTTGAGACTTTTTATTGAGATTTGCATTTTCCGCAATTTTTTGACGAAATTCGTGTTTTTTCAGCTGTACTTTGCCGAAATTATCGATTTTTTATGCGAATAATTAACAAAATTGATATTTTTTTGGCGACCATTTATCGAAATTTAAGATTACCATGAAGCTTTTATAAGTCTAAGTTTCGGTCTGATGGCCTTTTTTTTTTTTTTTTTTTTTTTTTTTTTTTTTTTTTTTTTAATTTTCGCCACTGAGTGCTTTTAATTTTCAGAAAATTCGGAAGAAATCACATGGAAATTTGTGATTTGTTCTTGTATCCGATTGATAAAGCTAGCTAATTTAAACTTAAAGGACTATTACAATTTTGGAAAATTTCAAGCACTTTTTATTCCTTGAGAATGAATATTTTTTATTCTAGCACTTTCTGAGCGTACGAACAATGAAATCGGTTTTTTTTTGCATTCACAAGTGGTGGTAAGGCAAAAAATGAGATTTTGATGAAAGTTTTTTCTGATTTTTAATTACCAACCTCTCAACTACTTATCAGAAATATAAAATTCTGATTCTTAGATACATCAGGAGAGACTTTGGACTATCCTCATTTAAATTTTCAGACTTGTACATGCGATAAATTTTTCTAGCCACCCCGCCGCACACATAGCGGAAATTTATTTTATTATTCGCCCAATCCACGAAAAAATGGACATGAGGATGAAAATTTAAATTTCTTTAAATATGATTGAAATTTTGCATATTAACTGTTAAGAGTGTACTATTTCATATTTTATCAAAAAAGAATTAAATTTTTGTCATTAACATACTTATTTTAATTAATAAAGTGACACTATGACTTTGTAAAATAGACTGCGGCAAAAATCTTTACATTTCATGGTCTCGTACAGCTGAACAAACATTCTGAAAATCTCCAAACTTGGATATGTATGATCTGACAGCTATTATTGAGAGTTTTTGTCTGCAGAGAAGTGTTCACTAATCTTCATTACAAAAGGTAAGCATATTTAATTACTCTTAATTATTGTGTCACACCCGCAACAAAAAGTTACATTTATATCTCTGCAGAAAAATATTTTTGATTTAAAGTTATGAAACTTTATATTCAAAAATAGTTTATTAAGATACTTTGAATTACAAACACAAAAGAAATTAATTAATATTTCAATTATAACTATTGAGCGTTGCGGGCGTGACATGTCCCTGTTGCGGGTGTGACATTTAAATAAAGTCACACACGCAACGTCTTTTAAAATTGATTACAAATGCATATTTGAACAAATTATATGTAAATTTATAAAAGACTAATATGCTGGAAAACATGTACTTGGCACCTTTAACTATAACCTTTGATTTAATAGAGGGAATTCCAGTTAATAAATAAAAATTTGCATCATCTGAGCATGTGACACTGTGTGCAGTTGATTTATTCAGTTTGGATTGATAAAATTGTTGCTTTACTGCAAGAAAATAATTTTATCAGTGATATATGATTAAGAAATTAATTTAAAAGGTAAGATTTTTATAGAAATTAAAAAAAAGAAAATTACGAAACAATATTTTAGCAATTTTCTTTAAATTTTTTAATTTTGTTTTGTTTTTTATGTACATTTTCTTAATTTTGTTATTTGATAGTATTTATCTAATATATATATTTTAAGTTTTTTTTAAATAAGTAAATCAATATTAGGGGATTTTTTTTTTCTCTTTTAATTCAAATTAAATAAAAAATAGAAGTAAAAATAATAGAAACTGTTAAAATGTTTATTAAGTTAGCATAAAATGTATATAGTCAGTTTGAAATTAACCAAAATTTAACATAATTAACTTTATGTAAGATTAGAAATTTCAAGGGATAACTATTAAAAATTTTTTAAGCTTATATTTTTAGACTGGAAGTGCTATATTTATTCAGTTTACACATTAATTTCTTCTCTTTTTCAGAGAATGAAGAGTGCAGAAAGATCACGGTATCATTGAAAAAAGATTAAGGAAAACCCTTTTAAATATGAAGCATATCTACAACAAGAGAAGGAAAGAGACAAAGCAAGGAGAAAAAAGAAGAGACTATTTAAAAAAATCATCGTGAAGGATGGTATCCTTTTGCATTTCATCTCATGGTAAAGGAGTTGTCGATGGGGTGTGTGCAGTTGCCAAGAAAATGGTAACACTAGCAACGCTCTGTAACTATAAATTTAGCTTCAGATTTTGCCATGTGCGTAGAAAAATTCCTAAAAAATATAAAAGAACTTTGCTGAATGTGAAATTTCAGAAAATATTGTGAAAATGCTTCATGAATGCTGGCACCAAGCACAATCGAAACTCAATATTCAATCGATACATCATGTTGTTTTTATTGACGTAGGAACAATTAATGTAGCAATAACTTCAGAAAGTTATCACAAGAGAATATGTTTGTTACCATATTTTGTCAAAAATATAATATCCAATGATAAGAGTGCAGTTGGAGATTTTGTAGAAGTTGTTTTATTCTCTACATAAAAAAAAAAGAAGAAAAAAAAAAAAAAAAAAAAGTGAAAACTTAGATGGACAAATAAGACAAATGAATGGGGATATTATAGAATAAGAGTATCGGAATAAAAATCAAGAAAATGTGTATATTTGGCTCAGTCAGTTAGATGTATCCATACTTTGACAAGGATATAATATCCAACGATGAATGTGCAGTTGAAGATTTTGGTAGAAATTGTTTTATTCTCGACATTAAAAAAGTGAAAACTTTGATGGACAAATAAGACATATGGATGATGACGATATAGAATTAGAATGTTTGAAAAAAATTTAAGAAAACGTGCATATTTGGCCCAGTCAGTCAGATGCATCCTAGGAAAAAAAAAGAGCATTTTTGTAAAAAAAAAAAAAAAAAAAAAAAAAAAAAAAGCTACTGTGGTGGTTACTCCATAACCCCCCCCCCATATGTTTAGTTTAATTCAATTTTATTAGCCATTTTATTTCATATCACCTTCCTTTTTATTAATGTTCTCAATTTAAATTTAATTTCGGTTTCGCTTATTTTCATTTCGTCGCCTGTAATGTTTTCTTTCTTGCTTAGCTTTCGAATGTTCCAAGCCGGTAAAATTTTGTTTGAAATCATTCCTTCCGGTTTTAAATTTGTTCGAGAACTTTCTCGCTAGTTCTTTTGGGTGGAACTTCCGTTTATTCGGACACACCCCTAACCTATCAAATTAAATTCCACAGGTGACGTATTTCAAGCCGTTAAGTACATGGCCACCAGCTTTGGCCTTCCTTCTTAAGATGGTTATCAATTTTATTCTTATTAGTTACATATCTTTTCATACTGTATATTGTAATTTGGCTTAGTTTTTCCTCACCCCCTCTGTTGCTAACTGCCAAATTGGCGTATTTTGCATTTACAATAACCCTTTCTCCTTTTCCCCTGGGCTCGCGGCCACCTGCGTCAGTTGCGCCGATGGACACCTGCTGTGATGGATGCAGTCGCATGAGTGAAAGTTCGGGGCAGAGGTGCTCCCCCGTTAACGAAGGATGGAACGGTTTTTTTTTTGTTATGTTGAGATTATTACGATGCTGATTTTTTTTAAGTGCGGCAAAGAAAAAGTGCTGCCCTCAAAATTCATCTAGGAAAGTGATGTTGATTTCTGTTAAGCCAAGTCCCTCTGTGCTGCGAGGAGCAATGAAGTGGTTTAATGCATTCCTGAATGTATTCGTTTGTGCCTTCTCTTTTTGGAAATGATGTTGAGTTTTCAAGGCGGCTAGTAGCAAGGCACTTCTCACTGCAATAGCATCCCGAAAATTGTTTTGTTTGTGCATTCTCTTCTTGGATTACGGAAATTATATAAGGTCTCATTATACGTCTTCAGTTTATGCTCTCGTGTTATCTTCACAAGTGTTGTAAAAATGTCGTCACGTATTTTATAAATATTCATTCATTTTCTCATCATCTCTTCATCAACGAGTTTTCTTCTACAAATCTAATGTGCCCAATTCTTCGATAATCTTTTTATTCTCCATCCTCTGAGAAGTAGGCAGAGGTGAAGAACTGTTTTGTTTTCAAGAAATAATATTATAGTTTACATGACGTCTTGGTGAAGATTTTTCTTTCGTCAGGTGAAGAAATTTTATTTGCATAAGTCCTTTTTACTTCATTATCTGGCCCAATATATATATAATTTTTTCTTAATATTTACGGGGCGTTATAAAGAAAATATTGGCATGTATCTATACAATATGAAGTATGATGTATTTTGTTTTGAAAGTTCATATTATGAGAGGTGTTCTTTTTCAAAAAGAAATAATAATTTATTCTCCTTTTATGTCATGAAGAAAATTGTTTAATTACATGTTGTTGAGATATCTAGAATATGTTATGAAAAGAATTTTTATTGCTTGGAGATAGCAATAGTTGTGATTAACATATGTTATGAAATGGTTGTTTATCAAGTGAGAAATTAATATGTACGAGTCACCAAAAATATAAATTTGTGAAGAAATATTTATTCATGAAAAAAGCAACAAGTACTTCATGAAATAAAATATATTTTTTTTTCTTCGAAAATTGTTCGTATATTAATTTCTTGTGCCTATTGTCTGGATTTATTTGTCATCAAAAGCCAAGGATTCAACAGGTAACTTTTTACCTTTTTAATTTTATATTTTTATAACTTTATACTTGATTTTTCTTCATCATTGGATAAAGAATATTTTTATTATTTTAAATGAAATAATGAAGAGAGTAATTAGGGTCGTTTGCAGGCCCCCATTCTCCGTGATGTGCTATCATTATCACGATCACTTTGGCCTAGTTGTGGGTAGAGGCAAATAAAAAGTGCTTTCTCCACTTTCAAATAAACATAACATTATATTTTCTTTGATACCCTGACCAAAGCGTCAGCTCAAACACAACACTTTAATTTCTTTTGGAGCCGTGACCAACGCTTGAACATTCTTCATTATTTTTTTTTCAAGTTATTTTTCTTCATATAGTGATTAATGTTTTATATAATTATATTTTGTTGGGTATGGTGCAGTAATCAAATACAATATTTATATTGATCTTGTATTGAAATAATATTTTTCTGGAGCAGTGCATGATATATATATAACATAATTTTTCCATATATATTTTTTCTTGTCTTGCTATATTTTGCAACTAATATATATATGCATTATTTAACGGAGGTACTGGTAAAAATTATTGTTCATGCTAAGATAAATTATTCTTCTTGTCATACATATAATAATTTATGTTTTGAGCCATATTATATATAAATATTTACATAAAATATTTGGGTCTTATATTCTTCATATGATACTAATATGTTAGTATACGTTTTCTTCTTTTTTTTTACATATAAAAATGATGTATGAAGTAAATGAAAGTCATCAATATTTTAAATAACGAGTCAATTTATATATATATATTGTTCATCATAGGACCTGCCAAATAACCAAATTTATCATGTCATACATTGAGTTCTTATATTAATTATTTCATCATGCCTCCAAAAGCCAAACTAAATATTGCAATCCAACCTTTCGACGGTAACCCTCAGACTGTAGAATTTTTCTTCGATCAATTATCTGACTTACAGGAACTAAATAACTTTACAGACAAGGAACTTTTTGTTCTCTTTAAATCAAAACTTGAGGGCACCGCCTTACTCTTCTTTCTGGAAACTCAGTCACAGCTCAAGAACTCTAATTTTAGTGAAATTCGAAAAGCATTTATAGACTATTTCTTACCCACAAAAAAGTCTGTTTCTCTAAAATCTTTACAGAACTTGACCTTAGATTCAAATGAATCAGTTAAAAATTTTGCTTTTCGGTTGGATAAACAACTTCGACTTGCTTATCCAAAATTGGATCTTTCTGCTCTTAATTCATTAAAGTTTACTCATTTTCTTGAGGCTTTACCTAAACAAATCAAACGTAAAATCTTAGAAGAAAATATTACGTCCTTCGAATTAGCTCTTGAACGAGCAACTTTTCTTCAAAATATTTATGACTCTCCCCCTAAAAAATCTTATGAAAATTTTAATCAAGCCTATTGTATCGATTCTGAAAATGTCCACGATAATTCTAGTAATACTCTTCATAAAACTCCTATAAAGCATACGAAGGATAAAATTTATCACAATTCTCAAACCAACTACTCTCCTTTACAAACTCAAAAGGACAGTTCTCATACTTCTCGTAATTTTCAAAGAAGACCTAGGACATTTTCGCCTTCTCCACCGAGACAAGAGGCTACAAATAAACGTAACAATAATTTTCGTCATCAAAACTTTCACCGGAAACGTCCTTATCAACCAACCTTTGACAAATATTCTCACAAAAAAAATTCTACATCCTTTTATCACAGACGAGATGTTGTGCAGTGTGCGTTCTGTGGGAAATTTAATCATCGTATGGACTCATGCTACAAATTCAAAAACATTATTGGTAATTCTAATCAAAACTCTTCAACTCAGGTTTCGTCTCACCCTTACAGAAAGAAAAGCCACACCTCTTCTTCTTCTGAAAATAATAATGTTTACCATTTAAACAAATAAGGGAGACTGGTTCTACTGACCGCCTTCTCTCCCGTAATTCTCATTCAGGGTCAGTACACTTTGACAACAACAACAAACATCAACAATTAGACAAACGCTCGTCAGTCACTTTAGTGGCATCCACAGCTGTCCAAACTTCTCCTATGACATCTAAGTCTAACAAATCTTCCTGTTTACATAATTATTTGACATCTAAACAAAATGTTGAAAATAATGATGACATACAAGAAAATCATGTCATATGCAGTTCTTTTAACAACTCTTATGTTCTTCCATGCATCCTAATAAATGTTCAACATAATGAAATCGCCACATTAATAGATACTGGATCAAGTTTATCTCTCTTGGATGAAGAATGCTTTAATAGCATTAAATCCAGGCTTCATTACAAATTTTTATCCAGAAATGTATCAGTTTCCACCATAAATTCTAAGGTCTTCTTTAAAGGATGCATAGAGATAGCATTTAAAATTGATAAATTTTTTTTTCATCATGTATTTTACCTTACTAAAATTCACAATGTTCATTTTCAAGCCATACTTGGTTTTGAATTCATCAACAAACATTCTATTACTATTTCACCAAGCTTTAAGTCTATATTACTTAAAGACAAGCACATTCCTTTTCAAAGTTATAATGAATCTCCTACTTGCTATTTTATGAATTCTGAATATAATTATGTGAATTCAAATGTACCATATTCTCTTGATGCACACAGAATGCCTTCTTATGAAAGGCCTATATCAAATAATCTAACGAGTGATACTTACATTGATAATACTTGTGCAAATTGTGATAATTCAAGTTTGCAGTTGTCCAACAATTATACAACCTATCCTTATTGTTATAATGTTCAAAATAATGGTTTGTTTACAAATAATATGGCTCATTCTGCTATGAATTTTCATAATCCTTATATTGATGGTCATTTTACTTATTTTTCTAATTATTTTCCAACTGATTATGCTAATGTGGTGAATTATGTGTCTACTAATGATAATAATATACTTAACAAGAATTCCTCATCTAAAAATACTAGTGATAGTAACTATGTTGGTGAAAAGCAAACTCATTTAAGTATTGGTAACAAAATTTTGGTGAGTTCTAACATGGTACAATTACTCAATAGAGAATTAATACCTCCTAATTCTTTTGTGTATTTACATGTGAAGTATCTGAATCCTCCATCTGAATATTTTCTTTTTAAACCCAATTTAAAAAACAAGGGTCTGGTATTACATGAATCATTACACTCAAAATCTTCCATTCAAAATGATTTATTTTTGGTTGTATGTCAGAATATTTCAAAGCTCGATATTCATTTAAATAAAAATTCAATTATTGGTGAATGTATCAATGTAGATGAAAAAGATATTGAAGAATACTCTTTTGATTTAGACTTTGAAAACGAATACTGTAATTTAATTTTGCCATCTGAAGAGATTAAAAGAAAACGTATTCAAGAATTATCTCCAAATGACTTTGATCTTAAACATTTACCTCCTCATGAAAGGGAAGCTTTAACAAAATTATTATGTAGTAAAGCGCTTGCCTTTTCTAAATCTCTTGACACTTTAGGTCATACTGACCTGGTCAATCCTCACTTTACCATGCTAAATTCTCATCCAGTAAAAACATTACCTTTTCCTGTACCTCAAGCTCTTGAACAAGAAGCTCTTGACCAAATTGATCAAATGCTGAAAGCTGGCATTATTGAGAGATCAAATTCATCTTGGGCCTGTCCCATGCTTCTTGTTAAAAAGAAGAGAACTGATATGTCTAAGCCTCAAAAGTATCGTTTGGCTCTTGATTTAAGATTGTTAAATTCGATTATAATCCCATCATCATATCCTCTTCCTAGAATTCAAAATCTATTGGTGCAGTTGTCGAAATTTAAATATTATACCACTCTTGACTTACCCTCTGCATATTGGCAGATTGCTGTACCTAAAGATATGCAAGATAAACTTAGTTTTACTACTCCATGGGGAATTTTTACCTATTTACGTTTAGTATTTGGCTTGAAGACGGCCGCCAGCACTTTCCAACAATTAATCGACTCTGTTATTCAATTATCTCAAATTGATTCCTGTTATGCATATCAAGACGATATTGTAGTGGGTGCTAATTCATTTGAAGAAATGTCCATGAAACTCACAAAGTTATTAGACACCCTTATTGCTAATAACATTACTTTGTCTCCTGAAAAGTGTACCTTTATGCAAACTAGTATTAACTTTTTGGGTTTCCAACTCACAGATCATAAAATTCTTCCTATTACAAGTAATATTTTAAAAATTACCTCCTTTCCAAAGCCTAAAACCAAGAGGCAAACAAAGAGTTTTATCGGCTTGTGTTCATTTTATAGATCAATTATACCCAATTTTTCTAATTTGATTACTCCTCTCATCGAAGTCACCAAACCTAAAAATAAGTTTTCTTGGAAATCTGAACAAGAAAATGCATTTAAAGAATTACAGGACATTTTCTTTCATAAACCTATGCTCAATCTTCCTATCTGGAATGAAACATTTTATGTTAATACAGATGCCTCAAAAACAGCAATATCAGCTGTTCTTATGCAGAAATTTGATGGTGAACTAAAACCTATCTCCTATTATTCCAAAACTCTATCTCAATCAGAAAGGCACTACCCTGCCATCAAATTGGAACTTTATGCCATTTACAAAGGCATAACTGCTTTTAAATACTATATTTTTGGTCGACCCTTTATTCTACTATCTGATGCCAAACCACTTAATAATTATAAAAAAGCTACATCACCTGCTGATATTACTACTCGTTGGATGTTAGAACTGTCAGAATACTCGTACACATTCCAACATGTTCCAGGCAAAGAAAATGTCTTGGCAGATTTTCTAAGTAGAACTCCTCACATTCCTACTGAAGATCTCAATAATAATCCAGATCTTATTTCTTCACAAGAACCTCTACCCATTGTTGATAATCAAAACGATTTACATAATGACTTTTCCCAATTTCCATGTGGTTCAGTTCACAAAGTCCACCACACATGTCATCTTCAAAGTGACTCTTCACTTCTAACTAAGGATAATAATCAAGATCCTTTATTAGAAATTCTTGATCACACCATCTTCTCTGAACAACAAAAGGACCCAAAAATCAAACAAATTTATGAAGATCTTAAAAATAACAAAAAATCTAAAAGTTTAAATGGCTACTATATTAATCCAAGTAATGAGTTACTTTGCTATAATGGGCATTTCTCTTCAGAAGATATCGAGCTTCACAAAGCTGTTTTACCTGTGTCACTTCGAGCAAAGGCCTTAAGAATTGCTCATATTACTCATACTGGAATTCATAAAACCATTGTTAATTTAAAGAAAAGATTTACCTGGAAAACCCTTGTTTCTGATACTATTAATTATGTCAACTCTTGTGAAATTTGTTTAGTAAATAAGAATCATAAAAAAAACACTGCTCCATACCTACCTGCACCACTCCCAACAGCTCCCAATCAAAAGGTCTCTATGGATTTACTCGGCCCATTGAGAAATCGTCAATATGTGTTAACAATGATAGACCATTTTTCTCGTCATTTAGAATTATATGCCTTGAATAATATCAGTGCTGAGTCAGTTACAAAGGCTTTATTGCATTATATTTCCACTCATGGAAAACCTGAATTAACTCTTACTGATCATGGTTCTCAATTTACTAGTGATATGTTTGCATATTTTAACAAAAAGCTTGGCATTAAGTTGGAACATAGTTCTGTAGCCCATCCCCAAGCTAACGGTTTAAGTGAACGTGTCAATTCTCAAATAAAATCGTCTGTGAACACAATGGCTTCACAAGGATGTGATATACCAACTGCTCTAAAAATTCACCAATCCATATATAATGCTACACCTCATCCAGCCACAAAATTCACTCCAAATCTTCTTCATTTTGGCAGAGAAATAAATGATATTTATTCCAATTATAAATCTCAAGTTTCATGCAAAATTCTCAACACTGCATATGAAATTCATAAATTGATGGATGTTATTGAAAAAATATACTATCAAGCTTACAAGAATAACGAATCATCCAGACAAAAGGTGTACCAAAAATCCAGAGAAAAATTAAAGTTTTCCAACATCAATGTTAATGACATTGTTTATGCAAAATTTCCTACTGTGTTTAACAAAAAGATACAAGGCCCATACGTGGTCAAGAAAATAATTTCTCCTGTGCTCATTCAAATTCAAGATCCCAATAATAGTCATGCTTCACCAATGTTGATTCACACTAATCGAATCTTGAAGCTTCAAAAGAGAAATGAAGCACTGCAACATCCTTCAGTTTCTTCAAAAGGTGCATCACATGATCAACCAGCTGTTGATAATGCATCCTCCACTCCTGTGAGACAGCACTCTTCTATTCAAGTTTCAAATCATGATGCAGCTTGTAATACTTCTCCTCAAATTCTTTCTTCTTCTAAATGCCAGCAAACATCTTCATGTTCCAGTAAATCGGTACTGTCACAAGCTCCTCCTGATGGCACTCATACTGGTGCTAAAAGCAAATCCACTCAATATAGAAGTTATGATCTTCGTCCTCGCAATCATAAACTACATAAAAAATAGACTAACTCTCTTTTTCCTTTTACAGGATGACTTTTGCTTTGTAATATATTCAGTCGAAGCTAGCCGTACTGATTGTCCAGCAAGAAGAATCGCTATGTAATTTTTTTTTTTTTTCTTTTCTCCAGGCTGCAGGCAGCTGTTATTTTTTTTTCATTTTATTTAAGTCTTCTTCTCCCTGGTACAACTCAACGGTCATCCTCGGGATGTATGTATGAATTTTAATAGTTTTATTAGTTACTGCATTTATCTATAAGTCATAATTTTTACAATATTTACACATAATCTCATGTATGCCATACTTTTAAATTTTATAAAGTCTTTAATTACAATAGTTGATGCAAAAAAAATTGAGAAAAAATTTGTCTTTTATATCCTTGTTATAATATTATGTCATTATTTAAAGTTATTTTTGACAAATGTGCATTCTAATAAGAAAGGTGAAATTGTAATTGATATAAGGTAAACATAAAGATGAGTACTCATCAAATTATTTTCCCTATTGTGTCTTTTCCTTACAATGCATGCATGCTGTAACATTTAACCTCTTTTGATAAAAAAAAAAAAGAGAGAAAGTGCATGATAAACTTATTCATACTAATATTTTCTTCTCTTCTTGGTGAAATATAGAAAGTGAATGACTCACAATAAGTAATATTTTTGTATACTTTTGAGTATTTATACTTTGGATCCAAAGATGTTGATTGAGGCATTATATATATATTTTTCCAAAGATGTTCATTCAGTCATTATATATATTTTTATCCAAAGATGGTGGTTAAGTCAATATATATATTTATCCAAAGATGTTTAATGAGTCATTATATATATTTATATAAAGCAAATTCTTGATTTATGACAAATGTAAAAGTGATCACTTACTTAATTTTTTTTAAAAATGTTTGAAAATTATAAGTAAATATGTTCTAGATATCTTCTATATAGAAATTTTGACACAATTGATTTTTCTTTGTAAGTTGACATTATCAAGTCATATATAAGATTGACATATTCATATAAATTTCTTCCTTTTTCGGAATATTAAACATCTTATGTTTTATGTTTATTTTGAATGAAGTATAGTATTAAAGGTATTTATGCAATTATTGACAATTTATATTGAAAATGTTTAAGAATATTCCTTTATGAGAGTGTAAAAATTCTCTCTTTGAAAATTATTATATTCATTTTGAAGATATTTTTATTGGAAAATAATATCATGCTTTTGTTGACATTTTTTTTTGCAACTTATTAATTTTATTTTCTGCAAAAATGTGTTATTGAATAATACTAAAGTTATTCATTTAAGATTTATTGAAAGCTTAAAAGGCTATGTGGTGATATAAGTAAATATTTTTTTTTATGAGAGCCTAACTAATCTCTCTGCACCATTTATATATATATTTTTTATTGTTCAATTTTCAACTTACAAATTCATTTAATTTATTATGTGTTATTTGAAACCATATATGTTATATATAGTTATAACATGATTCATATACAGTTATAGTATATTTCATTTTTGTTCACAACTGAGAATATAAATATACATATTATTGTGTAATCAAATATTGTGACATATGCTAAAGCATTCTACTATTGTGATACATTGTGCACAGCCTAACAAGAGACTCTTCAAAGTTATGGACTGTTTGTCTGCACATAGTCTTTAATTTTTTTTTATATGATAGATACCTCTGAAAGAAACTTTATATACCTTTCATGTTAACATTTACTACAGTTGGTATATTTTCATAAGGATTACTATCATAACAGTAATTATTTTTTTTTATTTAAATATCATGTACAACAATTATGTATATTTTTATAACTATTTCTGATATTTATTTTGTGTAATTACTTAGTATATTTGTACATGTGTTGGAAAATATTGTCTCGATGAAAAATTGTTCATTTTGTCATCTCACCAATATTTTCTTTTGGGGGACCCTGGGTAATATGTGGTGGTTACTCCATAACCCCCCCCCCCATATGTTTAGTTTAATTCAATTTTATTAGCCATTTTATTTCATATCACCTTCCTTTTTATTAATGTTCTCAATTTAAATTTAATTTCGGTTTCGCTTATTTTCATTTCGTCGCCTGTAATGTTTTCTTTCTTGCTTAGCTTTCGAATGTTCCAAGCCGGTAAAATTTTGTTTGAAATCATTCCTTCCGGTTTTAAATTTGTTCGAGAACTTTCTCGCTAGTTCTTTTGGGTGGAACTTCCGTTTATTCGGACACACCCCTAACCTATCAAATTAAATTCCACAGGTGACGTATTTCAAGCCGTTAAGTACATGGCCACCAGCTTTGGCCTTCCTTCTTAAGATGGTTATCAATTTTATTCTTATTAGTTACATATCTTTTCATACTGTATATTGTAATTTGGCTTAGTTTTTCCTCACCCCCTCTGTTGCTAACTGCCAAATTGGCGTATTTTGCATTTACAATAACCCTTTCTCCTTTTCCCCTGGGCTCGCGGCCACCTGCGTCAGTTGCGCCGATGGACACCTGCTGTGATGGATGCAGTCGCATGAGTGAAAGTTCGGGGCAGAGGTGCTCCCCCGTTAACGAAGGATGGAACGGTTTTTTTTTTGTTATGTTGAGATTATTACGATGCTGATTTTTTTTAAGTGCGGCAAAGAAAAAGTGCTGCCCTCAAAATTCATCTAGGAAAGTGATGTTGATTTCTGTTAAGCCAAGTCCCTCTGTGCTGCGAGGAGCAATGAAGTGGTTTAATGCATTCCTGAATGTATTCGTTTGTGCCTTCTCTTTTTGGAAATGATGTTGAGTTTTCAAGGCGGCTAGTAGCAAGGCACTTCTCACTGCAATAGCATCCCGAAAATTGTTTTGTTTGTGCATTCTCTTCTTGGATTACGGAAATTATATAAGGTCTCATTATACGTCTTCAGTTTATGCTCTCGTGTTATCTTCACAAGTGTTGTAAAAATGTCGTCACGTATTTTATAAATATTCATTCATTTTCTCATCATCTCTTCATCAACGAGTTTTCTTCTACAAATCTAATGTGCCCAATTCTTCGATAATCTTTTTATTCTCCATCCTCTGAGAAGTAGGCAGAGGTGAAGAACTGTTTTGTTTTCAAGAAATAATATTATAGTTTACATGACGTCTTGGTGAAGATTTTTCTTTCGTCAGGTGAAGAAATTTTATTTGCATAAGTCCTTTTTACTTCATTATCTGGCCCAATATATATATAATTTTTTCTTAATATTTACGGGGCGTTATAAAGAAAATATTGGCATGTATCTATACAATATGAAGTATGATGTATTTTGTTTTGAAAGTTCATATTATGAGAGGTGTTCTTTTTCAAAAAGAAATAATAATTTATTCTCCTTTTATGTCATGAAGAAAATTGTTTAATTACATGTTGTTGAGATATCTAGAATATGTTATGAAAAGAATTTTTATTGCTTGGAGATAGCAATAGTTGTGATTAACATATGTTATGAAATGGTTGTTTATCAAGTGAGAAATTAATATGTACGAGTCACCAAAAATATAAATTTGTGAAGAAATATTTATTCATGAAAAAAGCAACAAGTACTTCATGAAATAAAATATATTTTTTTTTCTTCGAAAATTGTTCGTATATTAATTTCTTGTGCCTATTGTCTGGATTTATTTGTCATCAAAAGCCAAGGATTCAACAGGTAACTTTTTACCTTTTTAATTTTATATTTTTATAACTTTATACTTGATTTTTCTTCATCATTGGATAAAGAATATTTTTATTATTTTAAATGAAATAATGAAGAGAGTAATTAGGGTCGTTTGCAGGCCCCCATTCTCCGTGATGTGCTATCATTATCACGATCACTTTGGCCTAGTTGTGGGTAGAGGCAAATAAAAAGTGCTTTCTCCACTTTCAAATAAACATAACATTATATTTTCTTTGATACCCTGACCAAAGCGTCAGCTCAAACACAACAGCTACCACCACCAGAAATTATAAATTCAAGATTGGAAATGAAATTTTTTTTATATTTTCCTCTCTAGATTTTATAATTGTAATAATGATTAATTCTTTAATTAAAAAAAATCTGCCTTGAAAATATTTGTGTATGTCATTATTTTATTGGCTATACAAGTCACACCCGCAACGAAAATTTTGAATATTTTCCACAAAAGCAAGAATTGAGTAAGTAATTTAATTTTTTCATAGAATAATTATTTAAGTATTACTGTCTAATATATAAAAATATCAATTCACTCAGTTGTCATAATTCACAGAGTTTTGCATTTTTGCACTGAAAGATGAAAATGCATGTCCTTTTTATGTCACACCCGCAACAGGCGGAAATTATTTTTTTTTTAATAAATAAATGATACATCGGATAATTTTCAGATTTGGATAAATGTATGTGTAAGTGGTCTACATTGAAATTCATACAAATTGAAACCAATGCTCAAAATTTTTTTTTGCTGGTGACTAAATTAAGTTGTGTAAATGTCACACCCGCAACTTTGGATTGGGCGTATTATAGATATGTTTTTAGATTTATGGTTTTTAAAATGACACAAATTTTAACGAACATTAAAAAACTGAATATGATAGCAGATTTTTCTATTTCCCTTTAAACTAACTATATTGCTACTTAATTCTAATTTTCCGCTCAACACATAAAAAGTTATTAAAAGGGGTTAGTTTTATGAACGGAACATGTTCTTTATATTTCTGTTTCTAATGACTATCCGCAGTGACGCGAAGCTTATTTCTAAAATCGCTGTGTATTACTAGTGCGTAACTGATACCTTGAAATAGAAGACTATATAACCAGGTATGTTCATATAATCATGAGGTTAGAAAATGACAATAATCATAGCCTCGAGAAATAGACAAGAGATCCACCCCATACAAACAACTCTAAAATGAAAAAGGGCTCATAGATTTAGCAATTCTGGATGGGAAAAAAGAGCAGAAGAAATATTTTTTATTGAGCATCAGGGCCGTGCTTAGGACTTTGGCGGCCCTGGGCGAAATATATTTTTGCGGCGTTTTTTGCGAAAACTTTTAAACGGATATAAAATGTTATAAACCGTACAAAATGTATCACAAGAGTGAAATTAATATGAACTTTTTAACACAAAAAACTGGAAAAAAAGACATCATAAGAATTATTACCAAAAGAATCAAATTTCACTTGCACATCAGTATTTTTAATAATCCTTTCAGCTTACCATTTTTGGCTTTTCATGATAAATTACAGTTCATTTTAATTTGTAGGCTTTAGCATCATAAATAGCACGTAATCTATACCTGTATTATAAAGAGGTAAAGTTTGTTTATATGTAGAGACTAATCTCTGGAACTACCGAACCGATTTCAAAAGTAATGGTACCAAAATGATGGTGTTCTTCCCTGTTCAAACATAGGCTATATCTTATGTCGATGCCACTAACCCAGGGAGTACATGCGCAAAATAGCGATTTTTAAACAATCTTGAGAAATAACGAACCGATTAAAAAAATAATGATTCAAGATGATAGTGACAGTCCTTGGTTCCAACACTGACTATATTTTATGTTGGCGTCATTACCCCATAGGAAGCAAAAAACTTTCTAAAGATGCAACTGTTGTATTACTGAAGGTCATAGAAACATAACGTTTGGGTTGTTTGTTATTTATAAGATATAAATGATCTCAAAGAGCGTTTTCCAAAAATACGAAATTTAAAAAGCGGTGAAAATGGGCGAAAAGTGTTCTAAATTGCAATTTTTAATCCATTTCGGAAGTACGGACCGATTAAAAAATAATGATGTCAAAATGATGGTGATAGTCCTTGCTCCAACATAGGCTACATCTTATGTAGGTGTCACTTCTCAAAAGGGGTTCAGGAGCAAAAAAAGTTCTAAAAAATGTGACTTTTGCGTTACTGACGGACCTAGAAACATAAATTTTGGGATGTTAATTATTTATAAAATATAAATGATTTCCAAGAACAGCTTCTAAAAAACATGAAATTTAAAAAGGGTAAAAAATGCGCGAGATGCGATATAAAAACTTTCTAAATTGAATTTTTTAAGCAATCTCGGGAAATAACGAACCGATTTAAAAAATAATGATGTCAAAATGATGATGACAGTCCTTTCTTTAACAAAAGCTATATCTTATGTCGATGTCGTTACCCCAAAACTGGTGCAGGAGCAAACAAACGCTCTAAAAATGAGATTTGTGTGTTACTGAAGGGCTTAGAAACATGAAATTTAGAATGGTAGTTACTTATAAGATAAATATGGTCCCCAAAAACATTTCCTAAAAAATTCGAAATTTAAAAGAGGGGAAAATGAGCGAAAAGCTTCCTAAAAACGTTCTAAATGGCGATTTGTAAACAATCTCAACAAGTATCAAACCAATTCCAAAAGTAAATTTGTGGCGATGGAGCCTGTTAAAAAATAACAAACATAAGCTATATTTTATGTTCGGGATGCTATATCAACAGAGGTTTTCAGTAGCAAAAAATATTCGAAATGTCTATCTTTCTAAATTGTTAAAAGGTCAAATAAATAAAATGTAATAAATTAATTCAAAAACTATAAACCAGGGGTTATATTAGGTTTGGTTTGTGTTGGGCTCAGTAGAGTGAAAAAGATTAAAAATTTCATGCATTGAATCTTGTGTTAATTTTACCATTTTTTAAAGGAATGGTAAAAATGTTTTATACAGGAAAAATCTCAGCAAGTTTCTTTTAATTATATTAATGGTCAACAGCGCCTAAATATGTTTCATATATATTAACATTGTACAAGAATTACTGAAAGAATTATCATAATAGCTAAAAATGTATGAATTGATATGTACTACTTTGAATTCTAATATTTTTATTTTGCTCATTTTCATTTTTTGAATTTGTATACTAATTTTATTAATTAAAAAGTAGCTCATTTACTGCATTTGTAAGAAGTTATGTAAGAAAACTGTGTCGTCACTTGTCACAAATTAAATCGATGAATCTCTTTGAGGGAAGAAATCCTACTTTAAAATATATTTACAAGTTAACATTAAAATAGAAAGAAAACATTAAACCTAATAATACGTGCGAAACACATTTAAAGACGAACATTACGGCATATTTAAAATGTTATATTTAAAATGATTACGAAAAAGTCTCTTTTTTAATACTTCCAAAGTTCAACAAAGTAAGTTCTTCAAAGTAATCAAAGAACTACAACAAAGTTCCAAAACATTTATGATTTCGGTTTACCTGTCCGTCTGTCCGCGCTCTAGCTTCCGTAAATAACTTGGATTGCCCTGAAAATTTTCGACGTTATTGACGTTTACCCTAGCAGAACTTTATTTCAAATGAAGGTTCTAGCATGATTAGTTTATTTACAGGGACAGTCAAAGGTGTACCGTTACGTTATAGCCTAAGGAGAAAAATCGTTTCAAATGAATTTTAAAGATTTTACACCCTGTCAAATACATTAAAAATTACATGCATTTACGTCGTGTACTAAAATATGCTTTCTGTAAAGTACGCGGTGAAAAAAAATTTCTGTTATTCATTTACAAGGCCACGCAAAAGAATTACACTTCATAGTGGTAAAGAGGGGAATTGTGTGCAACATATTTTAATTATATTAAATAATTTTATACATACTAAAATTGATATACGTCGTTGAGACTTAACATAAGTTATACGATATAACCATATATAATACGAAGTGCACAGCATTTACAGGGACACACAAAAGATTTCGAATAGTATATTCTTTCCGACGTACTGTATATGTATCCGATGATGGCTGATGGATGGATAAAATGCATTTTAATTATGATATGGGCTTTTGAATCTCTCTAAATCTATGTATATAATATAGATTGTATTAATGCTACAGTTGATATACAAGGCTATACCAAAGAGATTGCAAACGTTACTGAATATGAGCGTAAATTACTTAAAGGTGATTTTAAAATAAGTTATGCATTTTTATGCTAAACTGCATTCAGTTTACTAAGGAATAGTTTTAGAATATGGATAAAATGATATACAGGGCCACGCAAAGAATTGATGATTGATATGAATGATAATTTCTGAGAATGTGTTTTCAGTAGTTTTACGAATGTTTTAGTTTAAATAAATTGTAACCAACTTGTCAGGCTCGGATTGCACCTGACAAGTCAAATAGACTCTTCATAAAAACTGGTAAAATGTAAAAGCAACACCAACTTTTTAGCGGCCCCAAATTTTGGCGGCCCTGGGCAAATGTCCGGCTCGCCCCCCCTTAAGCACGGCCCTGTTGAGCATAGAATGTGCCATCAAAAAGTTTGCTAAGATACATGTCGGAAATTACTGATATGAACGTAAAGATGTTATTGCTGGGTTTTTTGGAATTATCTAGCATTTACTCTAGTTTGTACTCAATACATAGCTTCACGTATTTGGTTAAATAAAAAAGAAAAGAAAATCTATTCACTATAAAATAAGAGAAATCAAAATATAAAATTGGTTCTTAACCACAGAATAATGCAAAAAACTGGAGGGGCAAAACGTGAGTCTTGCCCCTACTCTTGAAAAACTAGGGGGGGCAAATGCCCCCCTCGCTCCCGCCAGATTACGCCCATGAAGCTATAGTATATACACCCTAGGGTATACTCTCTACTTTGAGCGTATACCCTCTGCTTAGAGCGTATACCATCTGGCTTTTTTACGACTACACCACTGTTTAAATACATTCTTTTTATAATTATACCATTTAGTAATCTGTATTTATTTTAGTATATATTTTTAGTATAATTTATGATGCAATTATCCAATTCATATTTATTGATAAAATACATTTGTGAAATAAAACATAACTGTAAAATAAGAAAAATGGCTCAACGTGATCAGAAAAATAAATCTCTCACACCGGAAATAGCACAGAATACATGATATTGATAATTCTACATCGAATTAGTCCAGTGTTGCCAGATTGGGGATTTTGTCCCCATTTTGGGGAATTTTGAGCCTCCATGGGGACAAGTAAATCTTGGGGACATGCTTGGGGACTATGAACAAATTTGGGGAAAAACTTGGGGAATTATTTTCAGAATTTCAATTTTTGCTATTAGACATTTACCAATATCTGATCTGTCTCGAATTCGATTCTGGTTTTGAAAACGAAAATAAAATACAGAAATAATAGATATAAATCATTATTCTCGTGGTCGTGCTCACCGTTTACACTACCGTACTACAAATTCATCACGATCTGCATCGGGCTATCCCCCATCTGAATTTTCAGATAAGTCATTCAAATTTTCCTGTCATCGCGGAGAGAAATACATTTCATTTAATAGTAATATTGATACAACAAAAATGAAAACAATTTTGTAACTTTTTTGTTGTTGTTGTTTTTTGCTTTGAATATACATGTAAAATTCTGTTGAGATTAAATGTTTATTTATTTATTTATTTATTTTTATAAATGGGGAATTTTTTCAAAAAACTGCTTGATTTGGGGAAAAAAATGAGTTTTAATTTGTTACAAAAAATTTTACAGTAAAAAATTGAAAATTGAGAACTGACCTTTTTAAGTAGAAATTGAGTTGGGGACTTTTTCTGAAAAGAGCCCTGATTTGGGAAAAATTTCGAAAATTTTGGGGAAATTGGCTTTTGACAATCTGGCAACACTGAATTAGTCTAATTAAGATCATACTTCATAGGATCATTTCTATAGTATGATTAGCGAGTTCGCTCACCGAACTTCGCAGAAAATCCAACCACGATGATGTGGAGTGGGTTTTCGCCCCGAGCGTGAAGCCGGGCACAATTCGCCCTCTGGCGAATGTGGCCATTGATGATCGCGCCCGTTTTGCCTCGTGCATTTCGGGAAGGGCGGAACTTGCTCTGAGTGGTTCCCGTACAAAGAATAGAAATTTCAGCTAATCATCATTTGAGAATGATAACAGCTGTTTTAAAAGAATAAGTTTTTGATGTAGGATTCTGGTCTGGCTGCTTATGACAATTTCTGATAGAATTAAATTTTCCTCAGCGGCAATTGGAAGTAAATTAGATATAATGTCATTTCAATGTAGAATACTTTTATAAATACAAATTAAACCTTCCTATGGCAAAAAGTAGATTTAAAAGAAAAAAAAAACGCTGTTAAAACCTTGTTATTCACAGATAACGTAATGTTTTCCGATCGCATAACTTCAATATTAACTTGTTTACATAATTGGCCATATCAAATACCACAATCTGAGTGAATTATTCAGAGGAAATTTAAAAATAATTAAAGAGTCAGCTAATTACATTATTATTATTTTTAGCGATTGAATGGAAGAGAAGGTTTCTTCCCTCCCCCCTCCCTTCAAATTTGTTGACTTCGCAATACCATTCTCATTACGTTGGGGATGAATAGTAATCATAAACTTCATGTATCGCTTAAATTGCCTTTCTCGAGTAACATTAAAATTACTGAACTTTGTAGAAATATCCATAAAATAAAAACAATGCGGGACGTGTTTCGAGCAAAAAAATAATACTAACTAGTCATCAGCAAGCAAGGCCGTAGCCAATGGGGGGATCATCAGGGTCATCCCCCTCCGAAATTTATGCGGATATGTTTATAAATATGCCATTAACTATCAGCCAAGACTGTCAAGATTCGAATATTAACTGCAATTTAAAATTTATAATTTTGCTCCAGCTTATTTTAATTGTTAGATTCTATTAGACGTCGAAAAAATAAATACACTTTCTGAGGAATCTTTAAAATTCATTTGAATTTTCAAAATGCTTTGTAAAAGCAAAATATGAAAATAAAATGTCTCAACCTAAATTATTGAGAAATATGCAGCGAAAGTCGTTTGAATTTTCTCTATATTTAGCTGCTCCGATGTATGGTACTAGCAAAACATCTTTGGCAATGTAACATTTGAAAACATGTGCGAAATTTCGGACTTTCATTTGGTTCACACTAACGTCAATGCGTCATCGAAGAACATTTAAATGAGATTATAAATTTATTTGCAATAAAACAGGCTTAAATTTTATTTTGTATTACATTAAATTGAATCATTTAATTTTTTACAAAGACTTAAATTTTCTTTTATAGTTAAATTAAATCGAAGTATTTAATTTATATAAAAAAAGCTTACTTAAGACTTTTAACACTGGCCTTTATTCAATTAGTAAATTAAGACAAGAATAAAGTTCCGGGTCCCATATCCCCCTCCGAAATAATTTTCTGGCTACGGCCTTGGTTTGAGAGCAAAAATGGATTTAAAAATGAGTCAGAAAGTAAGAAGTTTGTTATTTGAATACATCCTCAATTTTTCAATCACGATCGTTTCAGGAAATTCTGCTCAAAATGGCTTACCCATTTTGGGAAGCAGGACGTTTTGGTCCTGAAATTTCGGTCCCGAGACATTTAGGACCCGCCTTTTCGGCCCCGAGACATTTCGGTCCCTAGCCCCTAGCCATTTCGGTCTCTAGCCATTTTGGTCCCAAGATATTTTGGTTCCTTGCTATTTCGGTCCCTAACCATTTCGATCACCTGTCATTTCAATCCCATCTCCTGCAATCTAAAATTTTGTGCATGTGAAATATATGACATAATTTTATTGGGAATGTTGTAGAGTTTTTTAACTGAAGGCCATAAAATTTTAGTATAATGCGGTTATGAGTGCCCGGAAACCGCACGCACGCATAACTCTTATCCAACTATAAAAACCCACACAAATTTCGTATGGTAATCCTAATCGTTTTGAAAAACAAGAGGAGGAGGAGTAATGTTGTTGGATAACTATGTTATTTATTCTTTTATTAGTTAGTTTATAGCATTTTTCTTGCTTTTTAAATATAGTTAATTAATATATTACTTTTTGCAAATTTTTGCATAAAAAATTTAAAATCTGCATCTAGATAATAATGCCACCTAACACTTAAAAGAAAATGTTACGCATTTGTACAATTTTGCATTGTTATTATTATTATTATTATTATTATTATTATTATTATTATTATTATTATTATTATTATGTTTAATTAATTATTACTTAGACTTTATATTTTTGATTTATTTTTCAAAAAAATTCTATATATTTTTAGAAATAATAAATAAAAAATTTTGATTAAAACTTTCAGTGGTGAAAAATTGCTATTAATTGACTCTCAAAACAGTAATAATTTTAGTATAAAAATAGGATTAATATTTTATTAAATATATGTTTTTTAAATTTAATGCATCTTTAATTTATTAAATTAATAACATTATTAATATACATTATGAATTTAAACTCAATACATAATCTATTTTATATTCAATGCCTCATTGTATTTTATAGTAGTTCAAAACCGAAATTTATCCTTTACCTGTTTATTTATTGTATATTAAATATTAGCCGAAATTTAAAACTATAAATAAAATTAATAACTAACAAAATTATAATAAATTAGGAATCAATTTGTATTTAGGCACCCAATGTATTCTGCACAAACTGAACTCTCATTAGAGCACAGTGTCTCGCACATGCACTCTGACGATGATACATGGAGTAAAAGTTGTTACTACGCGCGATGATGTGATCATGTTCCTCCCTCTCTATGGTGAATCTTTCTCGTCAATGAATCAGCTGGACAGCCCGGAAGACTTGCTCGCGCATGCGTAGATACTGTCTTTTGGGTTATACTTAAATTTTTAGCTTACCGTTTTAATATATATGATAATAAAATAGCTAATACAATTATTAACTAAAATAAGAATTATTTATTATTTTTTAGGGAAAATGGGGGCGAAAAAGGAATACAAAAATAAAAATGAATAAATAAATAAACAACAAATAAAAAAGGCTTAGTTTTGTCAGTTAAAAAATAATAAAATAAAATTGATAAAATAAAATAAATTAAATTAAATTAAATTAATTTGATAAGTAAAATTGATAAAATAAAACAATTTAAAATAATAATTACATTATAAAATAAAATAAAAAATAATCATATTATTACAAAGAAATAGGCCCAGTTTCAATAAAATTAGTTCACAAAAATTGTCTTCATGGGATGAGAAGACTGTTTAAAAAATGCAATCAATAATTATTATATATATGTATGTATATTGGTGGGGGACAGTTTTCTGAAAACAAAAAGGTTTTATTGCACATTGCACGCCTAGTTTCGAAATCACTATTGTTTTCCCAATCTTTATAATGGAAAGTAACCTATAAAAACAAATTAATAAGATTTAACTTTGTATTGTAAAAATAGTAAAAAATAAATAAACATTTGTACTTCAACAAAATTTCTTTGTTTCTAAACTGTGATAGAAGGGTGTATAGAGGAGTGATTTGAGGAAATATGTACGTATAATTGCTTATAAGTGTCTAATTGAATTATTAAAGACATTTATTATTAAACTAATTGGAAGAAAAAAATAAGCACAGTTTTATTATTATTTAATTAATAATAATTTAAAGATTCTAAAAAAATGTACGTAAACAACAAAAAATATTTATGGTAGTTTATAATATGCATAAAATACCTAATACTAAAAATATGTAATAAAGCTTAAAATACTTATTCTGTTAAATAATAATAATGATAAAAAAAAAAATCTAAAATTATATCACATTGTTTAATGAAACAAAATTTCCAGCTCACTGTAATTTCATTATCATGACTTATAAAAGTTTAAATTTATCGGAGTGTTATATTCAGATTTTTATAAAATTTGGGAGAGGGAGGGTGAGAATAAAAGAAAATTAAAAAAGATTTGAACAATGTTGATCTTGCAACGTTTGACAGGGCCACAGCAATTAGAATCCGAATTATAAAGTGGCGAGCGAAAAAATACTATGGACCGAAATGGCTGGGGACCGAAATGTCTCGGGATCGAATTGACCTGGGACCGAAATGTCTCGGGACCGAAACGGCCGGACCGAAGTGGCGGGACCGAAATGTCGTGTACCCTCATTTTCAATCACGGTCGCTTCAGGAAATCTGCCCGAAATGGCTATTTTGAAATATATTCTATCTTTATCAAAAAACTGGTTAATACGTCCTATTATACACTATCTACCAAAAAGTATTTGTACACTTTCAGTTTTTGACATTTTGTCAAATATTTAAAACTATACTGGTCGGATTCTTCTGGAACTTCAGAAATATAAAGATTATGTTTCACTTTATATTTATTTACATTCATTTGTTAAGCGGGTAATTAGGGGGCCGGCAAAAAAACAAAGAATAATAGAAATATTTGGGATCGCCCTGTACATGAAAATGCACGAAACGACTTATCGCTTTAGAATACAAATATATGAATACAGTAAAATATGTACACTAATTTTTGTGAGAATCGCATGTATATTTATGGCGATAGAGCGATTTTTTTTGAAAAATTCAAAAAATTCTGGTATGTTTTTTATTTATATCATAGAGGATTTTTGACCAAATTTAACGCAAATTTCAGAAAAATTGGCAAAATCTATTAAAAAAAATATAGCGCAATTGGAATATAAATATATTTAATACTTTATCAAATATGAGTAGTTTTATGAAATAATTTTTATCTGCGCATGCGCGAACGATAAAAACAATTCTTTTACATCATTTAATAGTCAATTCTATGGAGTAACTTATAAAAAAAATCCAATCAAATATCGTGAAAATTCAAAAAGATATCATTATTATAAGTAAGCTGTTTTTACATTGCTCTCTAAAAACGGCTGAATGATAAGGGATTCTCCACAAATTGACATTTTTTTATTAACTGACTTTTAGGAAAAAATTAGTACTATTTAATGAATACAATATTGCTGCTAATAAGTATCTTGACACCTGTGATAGAAAAGGAAAAGGGCTTTTATTCTTTTCCATCACAGATGTCAAGATACTTATTAACAGAAATATTGTATTAGATATTGTATACATTAAATACTAATTTTTTCCTAAAAGTCAGTCAATAAAAAATGTCAATTTGTGGAGAATCCCTTATCATTCAGCCGTTTTTAGAGAGCAATGTAAAAACAGCTTACTTATAATAATGATATATTTTTGAATTTTCACGATATTTCATTGGATTTTTTTTATAAGTTACTCCATAGAATTGACTATTAAATGATGTAAAAGAATTGTTTTTATCGTTTGCGCATGCGCAGATAAAAATTATTTCATAAAACTACTCATATTTCATAAAATATTTAATATATTTATATTCCAATTGCGCTACATTTTTTCTACTGCATTTTGCCAATTTTTCTGAAATTTGCGTTAAATTTGGTCAAAAACCCAGCATGATATAAACAAAAAACATACCAGAATTTTTTGAATTTTTCAAAAAAAATCGCTCTATCGCCATAAATATACATGCTATTCTCACAAAAATTAGTGTACATATTCTACTGTATTCATATATTTGTATTCTAAAGCGATAAGTCGTTTCGTGCATTTTCATGTACAGGGCGATCCCAAATATTTCTATTATTCTTTGTTTTTTTGCCGGCCCCCTAATTACCCGCTTAACAAATGAATGTAAATAAATATAAAGCGAAACATAATCTTTATATTTCTGAAGTTCCAGAAGAATCCGACCAATATATTTTTAAATATTTGACAAAATGTCAAAAACTGAAAGTGTACAAATACTTTTTGGCAGATAGTGTATAGTTTCCAAATAAGGGAACTTGTCATTTGGATGCATTTAAAATCAAAAATAAGTTTTAAAATGAATCATTATATAAGCAGTTTGGATTTGAGATTTTTTTCTTCAACTCCTATTTTTGTTTAATTTATTTTAGGTATAAAGATTGGTCCTATAAAAAACTTGCAGTGTAAAAGTTATAGATAATATTGAGAATATATCTTAAGAATTCACGAAGTTATGGGTTTTTTCTTTCTTTTTTTTTTACCCTCCTTTTTGTTTTCGTTTTTAATTTTTAATTTTTTTTTTTTTTTTTTTTCAGTAAGAGTTGGTTTTATCAAAAACTTGTAAAAACAAAAGTTTTAGATAATATTAAGAATATTTATAAAAAATTTAATTGGATTTGATATCTTGAGAAATGACGAAGTTATGAATTTTTATCTCCCCAAAACACCATTTTTTTCGCCCTTTGAGCCCATTTTTAATTTTATCAAATATCTGTCATGCATAAACTTTTAGCCCATTTTTTAGAAGTAATATAAACTTTAAACTGAATCGATATCTGTTTCCGTTAAGGAGTTATTGGATTTTTCTGTTTTCACAAAAACCCTCCCTAATTTCACCCCATTGGTCCGATTTTGCTTATTAATGAGCTCAACCGAGATTTTATGCCCCTTGATTTTATATAAAAGTTTAAAGATCTGAGCAGAATTATAAAAGTTATCATGTCTATAAAAAAGGGATATATATGTATAATATTATATATATAAAATCCCTCCGTGTATAACGATTCCGGGGTCAATCCATCTACGAGAAAAAACACTTATTGTGACCAATGACAAATTCCATTGTGAAAAGTTATCTCCGATTTTAAAGGCTATCAATTTTTTGTCCAATGCAAACGTTCCAGAGTCGTAATGGAGCGTTCTCATTTGTCAGATTTACAGTTTCAGCTGTAAATGACGTCACTACATTTTACTGTGCTTTGAAATCTTTTCCCTATTTCAAACACAATATTCACACTGTTAAAAAGTTTGACTCATTTGCTGCAGCATCACTCCACCGTTTTATAGAAAATGATTACTTTGCTGTGTTATGGAGCATTCTCATTGGTCATAAAAGAGACATTCTATAAAAGCTGTGGAGTGACGCTGCAGTAAATGAGTCAATTTTTTAGCAGTACACTGTTAAAAATTTGACCCTTTTGCTGCATCATCACTCCCCAGATTTTATAGAATACACTGTAAGTAACACACATAAAGTAACCGTTTTCTATAAAAGCGTTGGAGTGATGCTGCAGCAACTGTTAAAAATTTGACCCATTTGCTGCAGCATCACTTCACTGCTTTTATATAAAGCGGTTACTTTACTGTGATATGGAGCATTCTCATTGGTCATAAAAGAGATATTCTATAAAAGTTGTGGAGTGACGCTGCAACAAATGGGTCAAATTTTTAACAGTGTAATATGGTAAAGTAATCATTTTGTATAAAATCTGTGTAATGACGATAACAGTCAAATTTTTCACAGTGTTTAATTAAAACTTTTTATTTGAGAAAAGTAAAGGTGCGTTTTAAATAAGATATTGTTAGAATTTTTATATTCGTGTTGCTTTATTTATTTATTTATTTTTTATAGCCGTGAATGACTTCATTGTCACATAACGAATCACGATTGTTTACTCTTTATTGTTGACATTTGTTTTCGATCTTATAAAGTATTTTCTTTTAAGTATTAGCTAATGGTATAAAATAGTTAATTTACAAATGTTTTAAAATAGCATTATTCGTGCATGTTTTGCATTATTAATGCATGTTAATTTGCATGTTTTTTGTGAAATAATTACTGTAATTTTGTGAGTGAAATTCATTAGCTGCATATTCTATGCCATTATTTTACCCATTCAATTAATAATTTGGCTACCCTCTCATATTCGTCTGGAAATGGCCAAAATGGGAAAAAATTTTATACATTTTGGATATTTTTATTATTTTCTCTCAGTATTTTAAAATATTTTTTGGCTGTAGTTTCCTAATGTATTCTTTTATAATTGATATTTTACCTTACTTTATTCTTTTAAAATTTATGCATTTACCATTTGTTCATTACAATCCCTCCCCATCCACCAGATAGTTTTGTTATAATTTTAAATGCAGATTTCTATTGAAATTTTTTTTTTTTTTTTTTTTTTTTTTTTTTTTTTTTTTTTTTAAGATTTTTCCCTTATGTTCAATCTTTGTATTTTTCAAAATTGTTTAAGCCTAAAGTGGCTATGATTGACCAAAGTTGTTGTAATGTTTTATCATCCTTTTAAAAATGGAAACACGTCATTTTGACGGGCTATCTTCTAGTATATATATATATATATATGTAAATAAACATTTTTACTGATGGCAGTCTTAGGGTCTAGGAGCCATGATCGGTGTAGATCTGCAAAATTTTTTCAGAAATTCCAACATGGGAGCGACCGCAATAGGTAGTATTTCATACGAAACCTAACTAAATGTTACAGTGATTCATATCCTGTGAAATGAATTGGAAGTCGTAGATCATTACAGTTTTTCGCATCCTGAAGTGGAGGTCTGCACGGGCCGAAATTTCCAGGTCCGGCCCCGGCCCGTACAGAAAAATATTCGGACCAAACCCAACACGGCGCGAGTGAATTTCTACTGAACATTGATTTTGACTCTTATGGAAGTGTTCTGATAAAAAAAAAAACTTATCTTAAACTCATACGAATTAAATAGAGTTAAACCTAAAATTAAAGGACACTCCGAATAAAGGACACCTCTATTTAAGGGACAAAAATTCCGGAACTTTTGTCCCTTAAATAGAGGTGTCCCTTATTCGGAGTGTCCTTTTTTTGGTGGTTTCACTGTATGCCCAACTGAGCGAAAAATTGCCCAAGCCGAGAATCGAACCCAGATACTTGGTTTTCAAGGCCAATGCTTTACCGTTTAAGCTAACTGGGCACAACAGGTGACAAAGGTAATGTTGAATTTAGACATTTTTTTCCGGGTGTAATTTCTACAACTTTGAAAGGGACACTTTGGAGTGCCGTAGTGGGCCGGTAGCACTTTCAGATCATTAATAAGCATAAAACCGCAATCTTCCGACTTTCCGACTCTCAAACATCTTGGAATGAGGATCAAGAACCTCATCACCATATAATTCAGCATTCACAGTTGCACTGCTAATTTTTAGCAGTTCCAGTAAATCAGTGCGGCCATTCAGAAGGATGCCCGCTCATACCATGATTCTACGATCTTTGTATCGAGATGCCTTTCACGGATGTTTGCAGCCTTATTGCATTTGTTTTTCTGTCAATGTGGTAACATATCTGTAATAACTCTCCAAATAAAATCAAGATTCATTAGTAAAGAAAACTCTGCTCCAATCCAGAGTGCTCCAATGATCATCTCTGCATCAATTTAACCGGATGAATTTCGCTGCCAGAATTAGTCGAATACAAATCACGGGATTCCCTACATGCAAGATGCAACCCTTTATTATGCGGCCTGTCATTCACAGAAGGTCTGGATAGTCTATTCCTGTTGCTCGAGCAAACTCCCTTGTAATCTGAACTGACGTCAGTGTTGCCTGTTTCTTTTAGTAATCGTTGCCAAATAATCGTCCTGAAAGTCTATTGTGGCACCTTTCTTACCTTGACCTGATTGTCTGTGCACATTTCCAGTGTTTTTAAACCATTTTTGGATTTTTGACCTGAGGCTTTTGGCTATTTTTAAGTCTTTACACAGCCCTGAGAATGTCTGTCATGCTTCCATTCTCCCTATATCATGCCATTTCTGATAACTGATCAGATGTCTTCTGGGCGACATATCCCATTTAGCGAAAAATTTCCCTAACTATGCATACAGTTAATCAGGGTAACTTTGCTCCTTACAAAATTTTGTTACATTCTTCCATGGTGGAATCTTGACGAATTATTTCCAGTGTGATGCCAAACTCACACTAGTGCTACTATCTATATTTTAAGATCCAAAACTTTGCCGTTAACTCAAGTGATGCAGCAGATTTAATCTTTTTTTCTCTCTTGGCCCAAAGTAACCCTGATTGACTGTACAATCCTTCAAATCCCCCCCACATGCACTTCTACCAAAGTTCTGTCTCCCAAGAATACCATAATTCTGTCTCCTAAGAATACCATGGACCCAGTTCTGAATAGCAAGAACCCTATTCCTAATAGCAATAAAAGCAACTTGAGAAGAGGTACGCGTCCCAAGTAACCCTTTTCCCTCGTTTTTCTATTTTTCTCATTCTACATCCATTTTCCTTGCCTTCCCAGTTGACAATTTGCCCTCTTGCTTTTCTGCTTTATTGCTCCCTCTTCCTCCCCTTTTCTCTTATGTCTGCCTCCTTCCTTGTTAGCTGGAATGCTCGCAGTATCTGGGCCAAAACTCACTGGCTTGGCACCGACCTTTTTTACAACTCCTCCATCCTTTGCATCCAGGAAACTTTTCTATGTGCTGATCGCTCTCTCTCCATCCCTGGTAAAGTCATCTTCCGCTCTGACCGCGACAACCATGGCGGCGGTCTTCTTACTGCTATCAACTCTTCTCTCCCTGCCTATTCCATCTCTCTCTCCCTACCTCCTTCTGACGTAGAAGTTCTTGCAGTAAAGGTCCGCTTAAAGAGCAATTCGATCTCTATCATCAATATATATTCTCCTCATGGTTCCTTTCATCACCAGCTGATGTCGGACATTATCACTCAAATCAGCTCTCCTTTCATCATTGCTGGCGACTTGAATCTTAACATCCTAAAGGGTGGCCCTTATGGTTACAATCAAGTTAACTCCTTCATCCAATGGTTCTCTCTAAACAATATCTTCCTGTTAAACTCCTATGCACCCACCCGCTTCCAGCCCAATAGCCCACCTTCTCTTCTGGATGTTTTTCTAGTGTCTCCTGACCTGGCTGCTCACTTGGAGTACTCCATTCACCCTGACACGTTCGACTCGGACCACTGTCCCATCATCGCACATTTCTTTGGGCCATATAATCTTCATCCAAACCATGCACTCAAGCACACCTGCAAGTGGGACAAAGTGGTCACAGACATCAACAGTAACCTTGATAATTGTGACAACATCGACTTCACAGAACTGGCCTCTACCTGCACCTCAATAATTTCTAACCATACTCGCACCTACGTTTGCCACCGTAATAGCAATCCTCCCTGGTGGAACAGCAAATGCAGCTGGCTTTTGGGTCAGAAGAGAAAATTTCTCCGCCTTGCCAAGGCACATTGTTCCAGGGAACACTGGCTTGAACATAAAAAATTTGCTAGCAAATTAAAAAGGCAAATTAAAACCTCCATCAGAAACTACTGGGACAATATCTATCAGAGCTGTGCCAGTAATAAAGGCATTTACAATATCATAAAAAAAATCGGCAACAAGCAGCACTCTACCACCACCAACAACATCTTCTATCAGAACAACTCTATCGTTTCCAGCATCCACCAGCAAGCCCTTCTCTTCCTTAATTTCTTCAGTAACTCCAGGAACCATCATGAAAATCTCCCTTTTGACCTAAGCAACCAGAATACCATTATGAATGCTCCAATCGCCTATGACGAATTCAATACTGCCATTAACAATAGCAAGGCCACCTCTCCTGGTGAAGACAATATCTCCCTCAACATCCTTAAAAACCTCTCTACTCACAACAAAAATAAAATCATCCAAGAATTCAACAACATCTTCAACACCAGCATTATTCCCAATAATTGGAAGTCTGCTATCATCATCCCCATCCTCAAGCCTGGCAAAAATCAACATCTCATCTCTTCCTATCGTCCAATAGCCCTCACCTCTGTCTGCTGCAAAATTTTTGAACGTATCCTCCTTAACAGATTACTTCCCTGGATCACCACCCAAAACTTCCTCAACATTAACCATGGTGGCTTTCTCCCCAACAGGGATTGTCAGTCAACCATCGCTACGCTTTACAACGATATCCACACTGCCAGAGCTGATAATCAATTCGTCTATCTTGTCAACCTGGACATCAAATCTGCCTTTGACCAGTCTGGATCGATGGCCTTATTTACAAACTGGCCAGTGTTGGCATAAGTGGTAAAATTGGGCTTTGGATCGCAAACTGGCTGACTGGTCGTAGCATCAAAGTCCGCTGGAAAGGTTTCACCACCCCTGCTGCCTCCATTAACATCGGTCTTCCTCAAGGTAGCGTCCTCTCTCCACTCCTATTTATACTCTATATTTTTGACATCTTTGATCTCCTTGACCCTGGGGTCAAAATTCTGATCTATGCCGATGACATTGTCATCTATGCAATTGGTTTTGACCCTTTTCGCACCATTAATTTGCTCCAAGATAACATCAACCGCATTACCACCTGGCTTAATTATTGGAAGCTAAGCCTTGCACCAGAAAAATGCTCCTGCATTAATTTCTCGAGATGCCGTCAAGAAGTGGATCCCATTAAAATTCAAGGGTTTGACCTCTCTTGGCAAGATGATTTTAAATTTCTGGGTGTTTACTTCACCAAAACCCTATCTCTCAATTAGCAAATCTCATATATTAAGCACAAATCCTTCAAACGCCTCAATCTTATCAAAGCAGTCTCTAGTGTCAGTAGAGGATCAAGTAGCTTTCACCTTATTAAAATTGTAAATTCTCTCATCAGAAGCCTCATCGACTATTGCTGCTTTCTCTACTTATATCTGCCAACCACCTCCTATAAATCTCTAGAATCCATATATAACGCTGCTCTTCGCCTTGCTTCTGGTCTTCCCAAGTGGACACCAATCCCTGTCCTCCACAGAGAAGCCAATCAACCATCCATTCGTATTCGCATCAAATCTCTCTCTTACCGCTTCTTGATCCGTCATGCTGCCTCTCAGCTTCACTCTCCTCTGGGCAACACCATTCTCCATAGATCTTCCTTTTCTGGCACTATTTACCCCCTCATTAACCATTGCATAGATGACATGACTCAAGAATATCATCTTGATCCTTCGCAAATCATTGGTGCTCCCTGGTCTGGTCTTACCTTCAAAGACATCATCATCACTGAAGGTCTCCCCTTTCAAGAATCGAATTTATCGGATCATGCCATCAGAGATCTCTGGATTGCCTATAAGCATGAACATTTCCCATACCACTCTATAATTGCAACGGATGCTTCTAAAGACGATATCAAAACTTCTTTTGCTGCTGTCAACTACTACAACAACTCGAGTATAGCTTGCCTCTCTCATACATATAACTCCATCTTCACTGCTGAAGCTTTAGCAATTTCTCTCGCTCTCGACACCTTCATCAGCAGCTACAATGACTATGTCATCCTCTCTGACAGTCTGTCTGTCCTCAAAGCCCTCAAGCATATCAACCACAAATCTCAACACAGCATCCACTCTATCAATAATAAAATTTCTGAGGCTATCTCCAAAACTAAATCTCTTCTCCTGATCTGGTGTCCCGCACACCGCGGTATTGCCCCAAATGAAAAGGCTGACTACTGTGCCAAACATGGCCCCTTCACCATCCAAAACAACTCAGTTAGTTCTGAAGATATGAAACACCTTTTCAGAACTAATTCCAGAATTGAAGCTGAATATGACTGGCTCAATAGCGATTATTCCTCTCGCTATAGTGACATAGACATCAGCACCCAATCCCACAGAAAATGGATCCCTGACAGACATAGTGATGTTGCTATTGCCAGATGGAGAACTAGAATGATCCCCTGCAACCTAACCCTCCACAAGATAAAACTTAGCCCTACTCCTCTTTGCACCTACTGCCAGGTTATTGACTCTCCACATCACAAACTTCTGAGCTGCACTAAATACAATCTCCCAAGAAAAGATCTTTTTACAACACTAAAAGCCCCTCCAGACATCTCCTACAATAACCTCATCAAGTTGGCCATGAACTCTTGCCGCAATGCACAAGCCTTATCCATTTTCATTCTTCACTGCACTTAATTCTACACCTGCTTAACCCACCTCACCCTATTGACAGTTTATTTTACCTTGCTTACAACTCCTACCACAAACTCTCTGATGTTTTGTTTGTCTTAACTGATAACCTACCTGTTATTCATACTACCCCATCTTTCTTTTAGAGATAGAGCCGGCGGCTTCGCTGTAGCAAAGATCTCGAGAACTCAAACTCAAACTCAAACTCAAACAAGAACTGAAAAGTCTGCATATATTTTGCAGCAAAAGTTAATCTTATTAGACTACATGATAGTGTTGACATTGAGTTATCAACCAAACCAATCACCTTTCATAGAAATTTCCTTGGTAGAATTAACATAAAGACCTTTTTATGGTTGTTCCTTTAATTTCTCTCTTCAATATTTTTTGAAAGCGGTAACAAGTAAGCAGTTTGAAAATAAAGTTACTTTATCAATTGTAGAAGGCAGATTTAAAATAATTGATAACATTGTTTGTTATAAACTGAACAAAGATAAGGGTCACGAAACTCAACCAATGTGCCGTTATTACATTCATGTAAACTCGTTGTCTCTCATCAAAGTCCAAGATAAGGAAGTTTTGTGTTTAATCTAATTACAGTAAATTTGTGTAAATGACATAGCGTATATACTTCCATAGTTATCCTTCCACTCCGCCTTGGGACATTAAAATGTTTCCGCTTACGGAAGGATGCCTTGTTCACAGAAAACCTGCCAAGAAGGAATCACAACTGGAACAAGTTCCATTTCAGATAGGTTTCAAATGCTAGCAATCATTGTTACATTGTTTTTCTTTGAGATAGATCATCTTCATAGATTTACTGTAATACTTTAATGCTTTTCAGTGGTATACTATAGAAAGAGTATGTTTTAGTAATTTTAATGAATAATGTGAAAACAGTAAATGTTTACAAAAAAACCTGTCTAAAATGGAAAAGTGCATAGTCCCAGTGAAAGACATACTTTTGAATTATACCTTCTAAGAAGAAAACCTTCCTAAAGTGGAATTTTCACATGTTCTTTGGGATTCAGTCTTGGTTGTTTTTACAGTTGTATCCATGATTCAGTAAACCAGTATTCTTTGTTCGGGTTTCCCCAAAACTGTGTCAGTCAGTGGCGTAGCTAAGGGGGGGCAAGGGGGGCGTCCGCCCCGGGCGCCGAGGCCTAGGGGCGCCAAATTGAGAGAAATTGTTATATATCTATATTGGGGTGGGGGCGCAAAATTTCTTGCTGGCCCCGGGCGCCAAAAAACATAGCTACGCCACTGGTGTCAGTTAAATTGTCAGAGTTCCCTGTTGAATTACAAAATAATAATAATAAAGAAAATCCTCTTACCTTTCCAATCCAATGATATCTTTCATTACTATTTCAAAAAATCTTTTTATTTGGCTGCGATTTGCGTCAGTTTTTAAATCATTTCTCTTTTTTAAAGTTTCAAACTTAAAAAAAAAATAAATGAATAAAAATAAAAGAAAATAAAATAATTTATTCTCAATGTTTTTCTGGTCCTAACAATATCTCTGGCGTGAAAAAAAAAAAAAACCAATAAAATATTTTTTATTAAAAAAAATATTGACATCATTTCAAGAGTAAAGTCTCAGGGTGAGGACAGGCTAAGTTATTTCTATATCTATGGCCAAGACAAACTTAAAGTAGAAGATAATTTTATTGAAAACTATGTAATCAAATATTAAATCTTCAGTTTGAAAATGGAAAATAAAACAATTTAGAGGTTGAAAGTTCGAATGGCTTATTATTCATGTTTGTAAAAAAGAATGTTCAGTAATTTGATTGGATAAAGTTATGAACAAGCCCAGTTGATAAAGTTCTGATAGTCTCTCAGTTAACTCAAAAAGTTGTACTCTGACATTCATGGCCAAGGAAGCACACACAAAGCAGAGAAACAATAATTACAGAAAAGGAAATGGCCATTTCTTTTTAATCCCGTCTATCCATGAAGCTCAAGAGCTTCAGTTTCTTTCTCTGAAGGGATGAAAAAAGCTCTTCCACTGAGCTGGAGTAAATCACTAATTGAAACTTGACTCTACAATCTACGGTCAAACCATTCTAGTTCACTCTCTGGGGGGAAAAAATCTTTCAGTCCTGATGCCTTCATAACTACCCTCTCTGTTCTTTACTGAAAGCAAAGGCCATATTTTTTACTAATGTTGAATTCAGGGGGTGTCCTGGGAAGGATATCATTCACCCCTGGAAGATTTGATGTTTTCAATGGCCAAAAAGTGCAATTTCTTCCTGGATCTCCATAACCCCACCCCCCCCCCCCACCCCCAGAGCCACAGAAACCTCCCTTGGAGAAAAGTGTCTAAATTCAACACTGTTTTGGATCATTGGTGATCCAAAAAAATCTCACCAACAAACATTGATATCATAGAATGGAAGAGAATGTCCCAGAATATGTGTGAATCATACGCTTCCTTGAGGCCCCAGTCCACATTGTGACCTGGGAGAATGATAAAATGAAACTTTCCTTAGCTGCTTATTGAAATTTCTGTCAAATAAAATTAAGCAATGATGAATGGAGATGAATCTATTTCTGTCATCTTCTCCATCAGACTTTGGAACTTAGAAAGTATTTCTCGGAAAGATGCTTTTATATATAGATTCCTATATAAGCTTTATCTTATTTATATGGGTTTTTCTAGTGAGGAAAGTTCTCACAACATTCCCCCCTTCAAACGATATTGCGACTGAAAGATGTAATATCTGTAAGAGAAAAAGTTAGCTTATATATCATATCACAATGGCTCAATTCATTACTATATTTATCATTTCTCAATTGTAGCGATTTTCTAAAATTTATTTTATGAAACCTGCTTACCTTGAGTATGAATCTACACTTTTACAACCGAAAATAAACAATTACATTTGCATGGATAAGAATTTATGTGACAAAACAAATTTTAATTACTATTTACAGTTCATTTTAATGATTAACTCATTTTAAGCTGCTCACATAATCTACCTGTGGCATATTCTTACTTGGGCGATATTTTATGGCATAATGATGAGGTTGCAGATTGGCTGGATAATCTAGAGTTGTTACTTACGTTCTTTTTCAAAAACACTAATGGATTGTGGTCTGTTTCTATGGAGAATTTTTGCCTATCAATTTAATGCCCAAGTTTCTTTATTGTGAAGATTATCATGGCATATTCCTGCTTGGAGGTGCTAAAATTCCTGTCAGACTCTCAATTTTCGGCTAAGAAAAATTGTAGGATGCTCTTCTGAACTGCATCCTTTTCTGAAGCATCAGTTTGCACAGCAAATTCTGAATTATAATCACAGCATATGAGGGTTACTCTGAATTTGTTGAGATACGCACAGACGAGAATTTACAAAATAAAAATAACGGTTTAATTTTAAAATACAAAGTATTTTAACACAGCAGATGATTTTTTACTGACTTAATTCCTTTAGTTTGTTTAGCATTTAGCGTAGTTTGTTTTTAGTTTGTTAGCGTTTAGCGTAGAATAAATTTTAAACAGAAAAGAAAATGGAGTTGACGCGAGAACATGTTTGCGTCATGATTTTCTACGATTTTAACGCAGGATTAAATCAAGAATATGTTCAACAGTTGAAATTAGTGTTTGGTGATGAATCTCCAGCTCGTGCCAGCCCTTTCATATGGTTTAAAGAATTTAGTATAGGTTGCAATTTTCTTCAGGATGAAGAACACACAGGAAGGCGCCGTTGGCAGTAATCCTGGATAATGTGTCTGCCATATGAAAAATGTTAATGGATGATAATTGCTGTACCTATCAAATGATATAGAAGGAACTTAACATTGGATTAGCAGCCATACACAAAATTATTCATGAAGAATTGCATATGGAAAAAATAGTTTGCTTTTGGTTTCCCCATAATCTAATTGAGCACCAAAAAGAAGAGCGTGTCAGAATCAGTAAAGAAACTCTTAAATTGCTAAATGATGGTGGCCAGCACATCATTTCTAAAATTGTAATGGGTGATGAAACATACATACCATTTTTTGACGTTCCAACACATCAAGAAAGTAAAGTACAGGTCTTTGAAGATGATCCCACACTGACAATGGTGAAAAGACAACACACAATGAAAAAAGTGATGTATGCTGTTTTCTTCAGAAGTACGGGATTGGTCAAAGCCATCACGTTGGAAGGACAGAAGACAGTAACAGGAAACTGGTATACCACTAAATGTCTTCTACAAATTCTACAAGAAGTGAATGTTAGGGGACTAATGCTTCACCATGACAATGCATCTTCAGATACAGCCAGATTAACACTTGAGTTTCTTAAACAAAAACAAATTAAAGTGATAGAACATCTGCCGTATTTACCTGATCTAGCTATTTGTGAGTTTTGGTTATTCTTTAATCTAAAAAAAGAACTTACGTGGATGTCGTTTTCATTCAGAAGAAGAGATTGATGTGGCTATAAATGCATTTTCTTATCTATTCCAAGAAATTAATGGCTTGAGGTATTTAATCTGTGGAAAATTCGGATACAAAAGTGCATTGATGCTGGAGGAGACTACTTTGAATACACCTAAAATTTTGTAAGTATAACTTTAAAAACCTAGTTGTATAGCAAAAATTTCAGAGTGACCCTCGTATAAAATAGGTTTTTTGGTTAGTCTGGTTTTTAAGAGCTTGAATGCTTTGCTTATCTCATTGGTCAACACAATTTTCTCCTTTTCATTTTTTCCTTTGAGAGCATTTTAATTTTTTATGAGTACAGCACTGGATATAAACAGTACGAAAATGTTATTAACACAAACAACACAGATTGAGCAATAATATTTTTAATTTAAAAATAAACGAACCACTTACAAAACAACTAGGATACATTTTACTCTTGTCAACAGAGGTTTTACAACTTAAAAATAAATTCATTCTTGTGATTGCAGAAGTACATTCCATGTCATGTGTGACAAAACATCAAAATCAACTAGTGTCAGTTACATTAAACATTTATTATAAAACAACAAAGACTAGTTATTTCTATTCTCATTTTTATAAAAATATATATATAATTCAATATATATATGTATGTAGAATCAAGTAGTTATTTTTAAATGATACAACATCAATAAATCTGGTGCTACAGTAGAGCCAGTGAAGAACTGAGAATGAGCTTACATACATAGCATTTAATTTCAATAGCTGTAACCACATTGTTTTCTAAAATTATAATTTTTATTTAGTAAAATATTTGCTAATATTTATTTACTTTTAAGGGGAAAAGGGATGAAAGAAGACATGCCTTTAAATTGTCAATGAATAGGAAGGGCCTATAATAATCAAATGATTTTCATTATATTGCAATTTTGGTTTTCTAGAATTTGACCTATTTGCATTAACTCTGTAATCATACATAGAATAGAAATATTGTTCTGTTTATGTTGGATAATTTTATTGCCTCTGTTATAAATTTGTTTCATGCACACAGTATTAAGAAGAATTTTACAGTTTTCTCAAATTCCAAAGCCTGTGATAATCCCACATAAACATGTCATTTGGCAAAAATTTTCATAAAAAACCATTTATGTGAAATTTTATATAAAATAATTTTTCATTATTAAAAAGAAAAAGATTGAACATGATCACAGTAAAGTAAAGCATATATACACTATATTCAATGAAGAGGCAGTGTTACTTTTATTTTTTTGCTTTGTAAGTGTGTGTTCTGTTCAACTTGAAGAAAATTGCTAGTTAAATGTTCACTAAACTATAGTTGTGTTCCTCCATGTTTTATTTTGTATATATAAAAGATTTTTAATTGATACAAAATTAGCATCAATTCAAAATTTTTCACTTTTCTTTATCTACATTATATGAAACACTGGAGTTTACCACAATTACTTGTGGAATAGTGCAGCCCTTTTCTTCAAGTTTGCACAGATTGGTAGTAGATCTGCATATGAAAGATCCCATTAAAAATTTTTTTAAACCTAAATTCAATGAGTTACTTAAAAGCAGTTCAGAAGGACTGATGCATTTAATGCATCAAATAATTAATTGGCATGGCTTCGAGCTTTCTCATTAATAACTCAGTTTGTAAAATTATTATAGATTTAGATTTGGGCATTAGAAATCATGTATATCAGCACCTTCCTATTAGACATCCCCCCTTTTATTCATTTTCTTTTCAGATTTTTATGACTTCTAACATAATCTTTTGCAGTTACACAATAGACTTATGTATAAATCTTGTTTTAAAATATATATTATGGCTGATATTTATGCACATTTGGCAAAGAGCAAACTCAGAAGCTCTATTTGAATTCCCAATTTCTTTTTTTATGATGCATATTTGAATTAGAATTTATTCCATCTCACTATTACATATGACCTTTGGTTTTATTACCCCAAAAATTGGCTCACACATTTAAAAAGTTTATTATTGTTTATATGAAAAGGTACAATTTTCACTATTCTAAAAATTTTACAGGTGTGGGAATGAAAATCAGCAGCTCTGTTCTGGAGTAATTTTGTATTGATTTTAAAAATAGTTTTAATGTAGCTTCTGAAATTAACTAGTGGTCAATGTAGCAAAATTCAAATGAATTTGGAAAGGATAAATGAAAACCGAGTGTGGTTAATCTAATGCTTTTTTATATTAACCTCAAAATCCCTGTTATTAGGTTCCAGGAATTTCTCTCTCTCTCTCTCTATATATATATATATATACTTAGTAATGTGTAAATAATTGATGACAATTTACAAGCTAAAGAATATTTTTGCATCATCTTTTTAGTAATTTCTTTTGACTAAATGCTATGAATGAAAGCTTATTTCCAGTTTAGTACTGATTTCTATTTTAAAGATAAACCTTATTCAAAAGTGAGTTTATTTGATAGTCCAGCAGTGGAAGTATTCTCTGATATGCAAAATATTGCTATCAAAAAGTTAGCAGCTGGGTGTATTTCAAACAGGTATTATTTATGCTCACATAATTAGCTGCTTTTATGTGATTTGCAATTGCAAAACTAGGAAAATTTAATAATGTGCAATCATATATGTAGACATGGATTCTAACTAAAAAAAACAAGTAGTGGAGTATTATCAAAGAAGAGTGGGGGAGGGGAAGGGAAATCAAGGTTTGGTAGGACCTTAAAAATTATAATATCTGCTGATTTATTAATATATGAGATATTCACTTTTTGAGGCAGTATTTTTTATAAGAATGTACCTATATGTCAAAAAATACTGCATCTGTATACTTATGTAGATTCTAACACACTAAAAAATGAGCAGAAAACGATTTGAGCTCAATTTTTAATATAAATTTTTGATGGTTCCATATTATCCTGTCACCTTGAAAATTGATTTGGCAAGTTTGTGCCTTAAACAAATAACAGAACTTTGTGACATTAAAAAAATAATCTTTGCCAGTGGTAAATTAACAATGATGAGTTAATGCTTGAGCCAAGGAAGCTATATAATAAGCCCTTAGTTTATTATATAGCTAATTCTAATAGTCTAAATTTTATAGATAATATTATAGCGTTATATGATTGTTTTAACAAAAATATAAAGTTATTTTCTTTCCACATAAAGATTAAGTTTTGATTTTTTTAAAGGAATCATAAGATGATATCAAATTCCACTTCTCTGATAACAAAGTCTTGAAAAACTTTCTTTTATACATTAAAAGCAGAAAAGTACAAATAAACCAATGTCTTAATTTATTTATTTTTAAGAATAATCATTAAACTTAAAGATCAAGTTATCAATTAATGCTAATTATAAATTTGCTCTAATACTCAAAACTAAAAATAAGTCTTTTTTATTGATATCAGGGAGGTCAATATGATCTGATTTTCATTTCTCTGAAGTCTAGTCACCTTAATTTTGTATTCAAGTATGGGCCCATAAAATGTTCCCTTTTTTATTTTAAAGCCGTCTCTGAAAAAAAAAAAAAAAAAAAAAAAAAAAAAAAAAAAAAAAAAAAAGCCTACCATTTAACAAAATGAACACATTTATTGAATAACATATTTTTACTTAACCATTTTAATGAAGAGATAACTAGTTTTATTTTCTGTAAGCATCAGTATAGAGCTAAAAAACATTATGAATTCTGAAAACAAAATTACGATTTCGTTCAAATATTTTCTTTATTGCTTTGACTGCATGTTATTCTATATAAGTAGCATAAATAGCTGATGCATATTAAATATTTAACTAAAAAAATAAATAAAAGTAAAATAAATGCTTCTTAACACGAATAAAACAGTAGCTTTACAAGTACTTATATCTTGGAATTTCTGCATAAATACCTTAGTACAATATTTAGCACAAATTACATAAAATCTGCATCAATATTTCTGGGTAACAGAATGATACAAAAATGCCAAATTTTCAATTTATTTTTAATTAACAATCTTATAGTGATTTTCCATATATATTAATTACATAACCACAAATTATTTTTATAAATTATCTGATTAATAACAACACATTTTAAAAACTCAACAAAATAAATGATTTAAAAGTGTAAAAAATATTATAAAAATAAAAAACTTTAAAAATATTTTCTTTTAAAAATTCATTTTAATTCAAGACTTTCATTATTCAATAATATAATTTTAATTTAAGTTCATTTACATACACATTTCTCAATTCATTAAAATAAGTGAAAAATTCACAGCATTTGCCCAGTTGACAGGTAAAAAATATTAATAAATGAATATATAAGACATTTAAAAAAATTTCATCAGCATAAGAATTTGGAACAACTCTGACATATTGCCAGGTTAGAGACTGAAGTTTGATGATTCTTGAATTTCAGGCATACATTAAATATTAACTAATTAAATTAAATTAAAATTTGATGACTAATTAAATCAACAAAGCAGATGAGACAGTATCGTTGACAAACTGCCATCTTGCATAACATGGCATCTCCTTGGCACTATTTTTTTTTCTATACCAATAATGTTTTATTGTCTGAGTTGTTCCTTAGACTCAAAGATAAATTATTTAAAACATAATAAATTATTAAAATAATAAAATTTGGTTCTTTCTTTGTAAGAACGTCCCACTCACAAAAGAAAAAATAATAATAAAAATTGTTCATTCATAACAAAAAGTACTAGACTTATGCTCATAATAGCTGCATGGTAAAAGAAAAAATTATGAAGTAAAAAATGACATGAGATATTAGAATATTTTTTTATTACAAAAAAAGTCATTTAAAAAATTGTTAGGGCAGTATTGAAATAGTAAGTTTTGGCTTCTTCTCCGAAAGATATCTAGCAGAAATCTTCCAAAAACAGATGTCATGGGAGATGAGAGCTCATTAAAGCTTCTTGCAGCATGAAGATGATTTACAAGTAACTCCACAGTTACAAAGAGTGTACACAAACCATAGCAAAAAATTTAAAGAAAGTGAAAAGCCACAACTGAAAAGTTTCTGCATATCTTTCATAAAAATTTGAAGATCCGAATAAGTGTAAAGCAAATGCTGCTAAAATTCTATTTCCTAAAAAGCATCTAAAGTCATGTTGAGTGAAAGAAGTTAAGATGATTGTTTAAAAACATGTGTGTTTTTTTCATCACTTTTTTGTTTGGCAGTTTTTCATAAAATCAAAAAGTCTAATACGTCAGTTGCTTGATAAAGAAGGACTGGGAAAAGGAAAAAAATACTAACAAAGCAAGTTTTTTTTTTCAAACACTAAATTTACAGGTTCCACAAGTGACATACACACACATCTCCTTGCAATTATAATACATTTTAGCTGGAATGGTAAGAAGAACCAAGTCTTCAAAATTAAATGTCTTTGGATGTTTTAGATCCTTTCTTCAACGTATCTTCCATCCGATGATATTGTGGTTTGATGTCATTGGCTGGCCTGTTATACTGCAAGTGGTCATAGACGTCGATGTTGCTAGAATCTGAATGGCCTGCCTTGCCTAAAAGGAAACCAAACAAGTAAAATTAGTTCACAGAAAATAAACTTTACTACAGTCGACTTACAAGGAAGGTCTCCACACGGGCATACTCAGAAAAATCTGAAAAAATTACAGAATGTTCTTCTCATATAGTTATATATGTTTATAAAAAAAATTTCGGCGGAACTTCCTTGTAACGTCCGTAAAAAAATAATAATAATTTCGTTTATTTGGCGATTTATCTTCGGTTTGCGAAAAAACGAAATTTTGAAAAATACGCTTTTACGCTTCGAATACTTTTTAAAGAAAAAATTTTCTATGTTCAATTTATTTAAATAAGTTTAGTTTAAGTAATTTTAGTTTTGCATTTTTAATTTAATTTAAGTGTAATTTTGTCATATACATTTATATGTACTTATAACAAAATGAAATTAATATATTTTGTCATTTAAAACACAATTTAAATTGATTAAAATTGTTCCAAATTGAAAAATACACTGTTAAAAATCTGCTGCATTTTGTTGCAACGCATTCCCTTGCTTTTATAGAAAACGGTTACTTGGCCGTGAAATGGAGCTTTCTCATTGGTTGGAATAGAGTTATTATATACAAGCGGTGGAGTGCGTTGCAACAAAATGCAGCAGATTTTTAACAGTGTATGATACTGTCAATTCACCGTGCTATGGAGCATTCTCATTGGTCAGAAGAGAGATATTCTATAAAAGTAGTGGAGTGATGTTGCAGTAAATGCTGCAGATTTTTAACAGTGAAGTCAATTAAAATCAATTTTCAGATTCGTTAAAATCGTCTGCTTTTGGCGAGGAAATGCAGTGCTCGCCAAATTCCCCGTCGCTTTCAGCTTTTCACGCCAATTATTCCAAACTATTTTATTTTTTTACATATCTAATAATGTAATTCCGCCGCTAATTTTCACTGATCCTTTATTACCTACATGAGTAGTTTAATTCGTATTTTTTTCAAAAAATTCTGAGTATGCCCCCAATGGAGACCTTCCTTGTTAGTGAAATCTGTATATTTTGAGATTTAATGCATTGCGAATTAAATTATTTTATTAAGATTCTTTTAGTTTTACTCACAACAAATTACAATTTTTTATAGGAAAACTAAAATGCAAAGAAAACACATATAGTACAAGATTAGTTTAACATTTCTAAGTATATTTAAAACAAAATTATATGCATTCAAATTTCATTAGTTTACTTTTTTTTTTTTTTTTTCAATATTAGAACAAGTTTTGGTTTATGATAATTATTTTTTTTTTCCTTTAAAATTTTATGAATAACTAATATTTCTAGTTTTGAGATAAAAAAAGAAATGAAATAATCTTCAGATGTGTACAATAATAAAGTACAAGATTTTTTCAAATAAACATTTTGTTGAGACTTATTCAAACAGTGTTACAATAATTTTCCCCAACAAACTAATGTTTTCACTAAAAAACTTTAAACTGTAAATTTGTTTGTTGTTTTTCCTAAGCAGAAATTTTAGTACACAATGTGTGAAATCTATCAAAACTTTCAAAACAAATTTAAATTTTTTTAAAACCTACCATATTAAATTTGATCTATGAGTTTAAATGCTAACTGCGGCAGATAATTTTTTTGTGGTGGATTTTAGAGAATCAGCAGTATGCGGAAAAGTATCAAAATTCACAGAAAATAGGTTGGATTAAAATAAAAATATTTTTAATAATGATTTTTTCCCCATTATTTTACCATGCACATATTACCATACCTAGCATGACAAAATTGGTAACATATGTTAGATGACTACATGGGCCTGTCCCATAACACATGCTTGTAGAAACTTTCAGTAAACTCAGGCTGGTTTAATTTTTATCTAAATAATGGGACCAAGCCCTATAAACAAACTGCAAGAAGTATGTGCTTGATTAACTAACTTATTCAAGATATTTGCAAGTTCAATGCATTGTCTTAATTAAGTTAGAATTGATTAGGTTACTGGAAATTATAGTTAAAATAAATTTTGCATGTGTTTTGTTTTTATATGCCTCTATAAGCAAACTATAATTTCATATTGGCACCATTTTAATGCTTTTCTGTGTGTGTGGAGGGGAAGAAAAGGTGGGACTAATTTTCTTTTGATTTTGTTGGATAAAGCTTAGACAAAATTAATGCAATTTTATTATCATATACAGTTTTCAAATTAGGCCAATGTACTTGTAAATGATAAACATGCCTTATTTAGAATGATGCAACAGCAAATGTCATTGATATTAAGTTTTATGATGGAACTATATATTTAAAGCTAATATTAGTATTCTAAATAAATATGATTTTTTTCTCTTCTTAAATCATGTTCTAACTATTTTACAACCAATAAAATATTTATTTTTAATAAAAAATTGCTAACAATAAAGATGGACAAGATCAAACAACTGCATACAAAAACAAAATTTTAAAAGCTAATTTTTTTTCAAGGAAGTATCCTCAGATAATGAAGGTATGTACTTTGATCCCACATCAGATAGGATTAACATTGAGAAAAGAAATAGATCTGACAAAACTGTAGCTTTAAATAAACAAAAAATAAGTAAAACTGCAATAGTGGTCACTCACTGTCAATGTTCCTGTCTTTGACTTCGTCATAAAATGGTTCTTTTTTAGATGAACTGGGCTTTAGATCTTCAATACTGTGATAGATGTTTGGGTTGTAGAGGTAGTCTGCCTTGGATTTCAAACACTTCTCTTCACCAGGTCCTCCACAAGCACCTGAGAAAAAAATGACAGTATTACAATTCCATTAACAGTCAAACAAGCAAATACTTATAAAATGGTAAGCCTGCAGAAGATTATGTTAACTTTCAATGCAAAATCAAATAGAAAAATATTTCAGCTAAGGAACTCATTTTTTAATTGAATTTTTCTGTCCATTTAAAGGAATTATAGCAGATTAGAGGAACAAAAAACATAAAATGCTTTAAAATTTTCAATTTTGTGTTAAAAAAACAACGAGTCTCAGACAGTTCCAAAAATAAACAACTCACAAAAGTCCTGAAATAGAATCTTTAAAGTTTGTAAAAATATTTTCATTGATAAGTACACTATTTTTCCTCCCAGGCTTTTACTAGAGTGCATTAAATAGTCTTAAAAAGACTAAAATTTAGGAGAAGGTTAATAGCAAAAAATAAGAACAATTTGTTCTGAGTACTAAGAGACAAGAAAAAAAGGTGTGTTTGGAAGCAAAAAAGAGAAGGCTAACTTTTTTTTAATAGAGAATTACTGTCCGAATTAAATAATAATTTAGAGGAAGAAAGGACTGTGACCCCAAAGCTCTTAAATTGAAAATCATAAATGCAAGATAAAAGTTAAAGGAGGGGAGAAGTATAAGGTGAGGGAAGGGGCAAAAGCTGAAGGTATTTTTAAAGATGAAGACATATTGATCTTACATTAAGACATCAACTCTAAATGGGGAGGGGGAGGTCAGGGCCATAGCTAGAAGTGATCTATAGGGGGGCTCAAGATATTGTAGGGGGGGGGGGGGCTCATAATTTTTTTTTCTCTTTCTCTGACACAGAAAAATAAATTAGTGCATATTTATACTGTAGGCACTATGTTTCTTATTAAACTGTTGTAATAACTTTATTTTATACTAAGTAAATCAAAGGGTGATGATGTAATAACTTTATTTTATACTAAGAAAACCAAAGGATGATGATGTAATAGCTTTATTTTATACTAAGAAAATCAAAGGATGATGAAAATTTTGAGTGTATAACTGGTGCAAAACTAAATATCATGTTAGTTTCATAGGATGAGGGATTGTTGAATTGCTACAATTTAATAATTCTGTAAAACTGTAAAAAGATTTCAAAACTAAATTAGATTTTTGAACAGAATTTCATTTGAATTTTCGGAACAGAAATTCATTGAGTGAACTTGTAATCTTTTCCAGTGTGATCGTGTGTGGGGGGGTGAGCCACCCATAGCGCCCCCTTAGCTACAGCCCTTGGGGGGGGGGGGGAGTGTAAAAGAACTAAAAAACACATAGGCCCAATGTCTGTTATTGAGAGAAAAAATAATCCTGAGAAGAAAACTGATAAATAGGGAGAAAAAGGGGGAGTATGGGATAATATGGGGGGAGGAGGGATAAGAGAGAACTAACTGTATTTTAGCTAGGATGTACTATCAGAATTAAACAAAAATTCAAAGCTGAGGCCCAATATGCTTAAAATGAATAATCATGAATGTGAGAAAAACAATTAAGATAAATATAATGCAATATGTATTACCTTTTTCTGTATAAGTGTCTGAATCTTCATCCCCTAATTTTGCCTTGGCTAAGTTACTTTTCATTCCTAAATCATTATGGATGTGCTTAGTACCAGTGTTATTTAAGGATGTGCTAGCACCATTCAGAGGAACTCCTTGATATGCATACACAGGATTGTCAAAATGTCTCCGATCTATTAATAAGATAATAAGATTTTTAATTAAAAAGATACTCATGCAATTCGGCAGATATAGAATAAATAAGAAATTTTAATTACATTTTTTTTTTCATTTTAATAGAGACTTAAAATTCAAAATTACTTATTTATTATTTCTTTATTACAATAGAAAATTGTTGTCAGACAATATAATTTAATTTAGTTATTGAATTATTATTATTATTTTTACAATCTGCATTTTTCCTCTTCTTATTCCATAAAAAGAACAGATGTAACACTGTAAGACTGATTTATTAGGCTTCAAATAGTTGGAATAAACATTCCATCAATTGTGTGAGTTATAATTTCCTCGTCTGAGTGAAAAAGTGCTAGATTTGGGATTCGAACTAATGACCTTGGTTCAAGCTGCCAATCGTTTACAAACTAAGCTATCCTGGATAAATTCAGAAGCCACAATGATAATTTAGATGGTAGATCATTGGCAGCCAAGGTTCTGGATTCAAATCCCGGTCTCAATACTTTTTCAAGAAGTTGGAAAAATTACAATTTGTATGATTTAATCCTATTATTCTGTTAAAAGAATAAAAGTGATTTTATGAGTCATCTCCCCATTTTCTTAACAAATTTGATAGAAGTAATGCACTGTAAAAAAAAAAAAAAAAAAAAAAAAAAAAAAAAATGTAACAAAATACAGCAATTTACTAAAATTAAATGTTATTTCTATTAAAATTACCATTACAAAAGTGATCATTCAGATTCATTCTAATAACACAAACTTACCAGGAGATGGATTGGGATCTGCTGCATACCTGGAAAAGAAAAAGGCAAAAATCAGTGATAATAATTATAAGTGAAGCAACTTTTTTTCTCCCTCTAAGCTAATAAGTTTCTAGTAATATGTATATACAGCAGTCGACTTGGACCAAAAATACAATTTATTTAAATGAAAATAACAAATTTAAAAAAAGTGGAAAAGAAAATACCATATTGCTGGCAGTAACCAAAAATACTAAATGTAAGTACAGAATTTTGCTATTAGATTTTAGTGGAGATTGTTGAGAACTATATCCATGATTAATTGTACAGATAAGTCAATTTTCGCAAATACAGCTAGATCATTATAATTTTTTTATCATAATTTAAAAAAATAAAATTCAAGTTAATACTTTCTAACAATCTCTTATGCAAATATTTAGTCATTTGTGGCATTGACTGAAATGAGCCAATCAATGGCCTTCTTCCTTCTTTTAGATTTGACACCAAAGAATTTTAGCATCGCCTTTCTCTTCACGCCATGAGGACATCCAAGAATTTTCATCCATCAATAATACTTAAACCAGTAAAATGATAAATCTGTTTCTAGTTTCAAGCATCACAATGTAATTAAAAGTAAAATGAAATAATATTTTTTGATAGTAGTAATATGTAAGCAAAATCAAAATGAACAGTTTTATCCTATATGTCAGCTAAACACAAGGATCACCTCTCTAGGAATTACCTTATGGTAAGGTTAAATGCATCAATAATCTTTAAATGCAGGGAAATTATTAAATTGTTCTCAAACCTTTTTTATTACAACAAATTTTAAAAACATTAAATTTATTGATAGAAACTTTGAGAATATTATTAATCAACCTCTAATTGAAACTACTTTCAAAATTAGATAAGAAGTACTTTATGTACTTAATATGTACTAAATGTACTTAATATGTACTAAATGTACTTAATATGTACTTTATGTACTTAATATGTACTTATTATGTACTTAATATGTACAGTTAATGTGTATTAGTTAATATGTGCCAGTAAATTTAACAGAGAAGAAAAGGAGATAACAGAAACTTTACATTACTTAAGTTCCACTTGCATTAGTTTTAGATAAAAATATTGTAATATAGGATGGACGAGTCCTTACTGTAAATAAAAACTATTCTCTGACAGTCACATACATTTATTATCAGACGAACAGGACAAAAACAAACAAAAAAAAAATAAAACATAGATTCATTCGTCGTTACTTTTCGAAACAATCTTTAAAAACTCTTAATACGTCGTAGATATTTTATAGTTTTAAAAACAATCGTCTTAAATCTTTGTTTTTAAATCGTTGGAATCATCTCTTTAGCTTTTTATCAATGTTGTTAGCCATCGTCGAAAAACGTTCTATTTACATTTTTCTTCCTCTCAATCCTGACCACACAGCTTCGATGTTTCCCGTTTCTACTTTAATCTCGAAGCGGAGTTTGGAGAGTGGTGGAGGGAAATACAGTCTGATTCAGGTGTAATACAGAATTTAGCCCACATGCGAGAGTATATCCCACAGTAATAGTTAAATTACTTTTAGTCACCATTTTTTATTCAGTTTAAAAAAAATAGATGCTTAATAATTTATTTTTAAATAATTAAAATTTAAAATATGATACTTAGATTCTCATAAAAATACACTCAAAAAGAAAATTTTTAAGTCTTTTTCATTTTACTTACGTCACATAAGCCAGTTCATCCTTTAACCTCCTTAGACGTCTTCTGTAATAGAGTATCACCAAAATAATGATAATAAGGGAAAGAACTGCTAAAATGACACCACCCACAACCCCAGCACTGGTAGCTGTATCATCATCTAACTTTTGAACACTCTGCCCAATCAATCCTAGATAGGAAGAAGTATGATCACTAAACTGTTAAAAGTTTTACATTAATATAACAGATGATCCAAAGCTTTATGGAAATAGCAACAACAATAACAAAAGCATTTTAATTTTAGACAGAAGAGCTATAGAAACTAAGAAAAATTATCTGGTTATTTTAAAATTTACTGATGTCTATTACATGGTTCACATTTGTTTTCAAGAAGAAAACAGCCTTTTTTCAAGATCTATGACAAAACATGGCTAATAATAGCGTTTGCTGACACTTACCCTCTTTTCTTTTTTTTTTTTTCCCCCTCAGAGTGGATGGAGTGGGAAGGGGAGATTAAAATTTTTTCTGCCAAAATTCTCTAAGGTTTTAAACCAAAATATTATGAAGTCTGTATTACTTATAAACATGCAAAATAAATACTTAAAATATTTATAAATAATAATAATAAAAAAATCTTTAAATTGAGTGGCAAGTTTTACAATGCCAGGTAAATAAAAACACTTACATAATTAAAATAGTAGGGGTTTTTTTTATAGCATTTTAATTGTAGGCATAAAAAAAGTTGCATTGTTCATTTTTTTAACATTATTTTCATAAGCAATAAAATGTGCCAGGATTATAATAGTACATTAAAAATAATGATTTACTGAACAACATCAAATTAAAATACATGTTTAAAATTTTCCCAATATTGAAAAGTTTTTGCTAAAGTATTGGATATTTTATATCTTGCAATTTAAAATAGCTCCACTTTTTTTCCTTTTTTACTGAGTTTAACCTTTTACACGCCAATGTTCCATAAGTGGAACATCAACTTCAAAATTCTGCAAAAAATTCATTTTTATTCCTATTGCCCTGTAAAAATTAGTATTTGAAAAGAAAGTATGACTTGATTTTTTGGCGTTGATTTTACGTTGATAAAATAAATCATGTCTTAGGGAAAAAATCGTAAATTAAGACTTTTTTTAGACTTTTTGTTGGGCAAAATTCAAAAATTCATAGAAAATTCAAAATTTAACAAATATTTTTATAACTAAGTGAGATCAAGTAAAAGTAATCATTTTATTAGTAGAACACAAGTTATTAAAAAAAAGATTGATTTTTATTGTTTATTTTAGATAAGAAATGTGCATGTTCCATAAATGGAACATTGGCGTGTAAAGGTATATTTTTTAACATGATAAAGTCTTTTGGTTGCAATGCATATAAGTTTTGAATAAAAGTTTCTGGATACGAGGTGGTTTAGTAAGTGTCGACAAAAGATGGTTATGACATTGATATACTTTATTTCCCCCCCCCCTCCATACCCTGTCTCTTTACCCTCCCCCTCCCCCTTTCTCTCTCTTCCACACTCGTTCTCCCATCTGAAGTGGATTACTCATAACTGACAGGGAAAACATGTTTGTTTGTTGATAGTTAGACATTGTTTATGACTCAAATAAGCTATAATGTAAGAAGTGACTTTGGAAAAAAGCGTGAGAAGTAATTCATATGATTTTACTTTACTCTGCGATTTCCTTCATTTAGAATACCTCATACAGACCAGATGTCTCTTTCAATCCATTTCGAACAATAGAAGAGGCACTAGAATATTTTTATGAATTAGCAGATGATTCTGAAGAGGAATTCATTGACATTTGTTAATTACATTATCTGTACCATCAACACAAAGAAAATGTGTTGTATGCTAGAAGAACACAAAAAAATGTTTTGAATGTGAAAAAAAGACTACATGGAAATGCTTCTCTAACTATCATGGATAATAGATCAAATGTAGGACACAAAAATTTAGGACAATCTATCTATCTATCTATCTATCTCTATATATATTTAATTTTTAGTAAATTTTTTTTTCTTTTGTATTTTTTTAGATTTTGATTTATTTGATTATTTTGCTGTAAATTGTAGTACAGACATTATTATTATTATTATTTTCCATTACATTTTTTGTATATATTTCTTTTTTTAATTTTCATAAATAATTATAAAGATGCTTTCCTACAGTGAGTACTGCCCATCTATACATATAATAAAACAGTAGGACCCGGTGTGTCTGTACATTGAAGATAATTGACAAAAATGGAGTCAGGGCGATAAAAGAAAACCAATGAAACACAAAAAAAAATTTTTTGAATTTTTTGTCTGTCTGTCTGTCTGTCTGTCTGTTTGTTCGAGGTTATCTTCGTAACTACTGAATGGATTTTTATGCGGTTTTCACTAATGAAGAATGCACACTCCCGGGCAGTGTATAGGCTTTGTTTCATCAAAATCGGACAACAGACAAAAAAGTAACAAAAAGAAACAAAAGAAACTATTAGGTGCGCTGCTCACGTTTTTTAGTACATAACGTTTTTTAGTACATATAAAATCCAATAGATGTCACTGTGCGATTTTAAAACGCGCTATCGTTATGTTTTCGCCAGTCTACTTAAGTATGAGAAAGTTTCAAGCTGGCTGTCGTTCCATGTGGTTTAGTCGGTAGAACGTCAGTGCGCCATACTGATGGCCCGGGTTCGATTCCCAGCATGGAATTTTTTTTCACTATGTTGGCATTAATGCCTATAAGCAATTAAAAGAATTTGAAATATTGTATTCAAGGCGAATTTTCTCTCTGGGAAAATTTCCTTGCATTAATATGTCAGTGTAATTTTTTTTTCGATTTAATTTTTTTTTTCGAAACTTTGTTTTTCTTAAAAAATTACAGTAAATATTTGATATTTCCCAACGTTTTTTGAATGATCGACTTGCTTTTTTTTTTTTTTAATGTATGTCTGAACCTTATCTAACTACTTCTTCAAGATTTCTTTAGATAAACCGACCAGCGTAGCGGGCGAAGGCCGCTAGTCATCTATATAATATATTATTTAAGCAAGTGGGAAAGTTTTTTTCTAAAAGCTTTGTGGGGTCTTGAGCATTTTTGCTGGAATAGTTGCTGAAATTGCAAGTAAAATGAAGGCTCGATGGGCGAAGCCCGGCTATTTACCTGCTTAAATAGTGTTATTACTAAAAAATGCCTATACATTATATATAATCATGAAAAAAATGTGCACAAAAATAGAGATTTTAGTTTAAATGTTGTTAATCACACTTTATAAAAAAATGTGAAAAAACTAAGTGTTTCCCGCCAATGTTCCATTTGTGGAACATGCTATAAATCATACACAAAAATTTTTTTTCGAGAAAACAAATTACTCATAGTGCTTATGTTTGAGTTTTAATGGGATTTTTACCAATAAATAATTTGTGTTACCTTTCGATCATAGTGCGGCGTTTAAAAGGTTAAATAACGTTAGATGGATGTTTATTTATATGGTAAAGTTTCAGTTTTCATAAAGAAAATGTAAAAGAAAAAAAAAAAAATGTACAGTTCTTTAAGGATATAACCAGACTCGAACACAAAATTTTTTTTATATGTTTTTTTTTTTTTTTCGTTTTATGTTGAAAATTCAATATGCATATACAAATGCATATATATATATATATATATATATTTCATCTAAAACAATATTCTGGACTTCCTTTTGTAAGATCTGATTTGATTAACCTGAACCTGATCCACAATTGTCAAAACCCAATTTGAGACCGATATTGATATATATATATATATTTATATAAATATATTTATATAAAAAAATGTTTATTAATCCAATCTATACCAAAAGAATTAAAACCAACTTAACCTATGAATCAGATAATTTGAATCAAACAAAATTATTTTCAGCGACCCAAAACTGACAAAGCAATTTTGTTAACTTATAACATGATACAATTTAAACCCAAAATCAATCTAGACCTGTAATTTTCACATCTGAAATATTTAAACCCAAACCTAACAACCTACAACAAAAGAAAATTAATATCATATTATTAATGGAAAAGTTTTTCAGATTCATGTTAGTGGTATCAATTTTATCTTTCATAAATAAATAACATAACAAAATCTCTTTAGTGAAAAAACTTGATTGGACCACAAGTATCAATTTATTAAAAGGAAAGTTTGTTATAGTCTGAATACATTTCATTTATAGGGATATTCCCAGGAAAAGAAAAACACTATAATGCATATTTTATTCTATCGGACTTTGATCTAACTGAATTCAACTAGTACTTTTTTGTATTAAATAAAGCATTTTCATTTAAAAAAATTGAGTGTACCCAAATCTGATCTACAAGAACCAGAAACTAAAAAAGAAGCCATGTGACCTTCACCATCTAACCTCAAACACAACTTTGCAGCAAAAAAAATTACATGAACCTAATCCATAGGTCAGATTACGTTTAAGTAAAAAATGGATTATCTGGCTTGACATAGGACACTAGGGTTAATATTAATATATCTTACACAAACTTTACAATATAAATGAGTATTACATGATTATGTGCAATACGCATCTTTAGCCAAATAAGAGTACAAACAAAAAATTTTTTTTGTAAAACACAGCAAAAGCTTAATAAAATTATTTTACAATTAAATTCGACAAAAGTTTTGTTATTTAGACATAATTGGAAATGATTACAATATGTTTCATGCAGAACATGGAACATTCAAAGACATTACGGATATTTTATCATAAATCACATAAGAAAGTGAAGAGAAATTAACTTACGTGTCTCACATAAATCACCCCCATATCCAATTTTACATTCACAACCACGGAATGGATTGCAAATATAATTTTCGTTAGGACACTGGCAAGGCTGCATGCAATGATCTCCATAATAGCCCTCGGTACACACTAAAATGAAGGGAAGAAAATATTTATTTATGAAATATTTTTCGGTTTGTTATACAATGAAACGATTAAATTTACATCTTTACACATTTGAAAAGATTGGAGAATAATTATTAATACGATTTAGATGGTTTGTGTTGTACAATTTTAAAGGAACTTTGATATAATTAGATTGTAATAATAATAATAATAAATTGAATATCAATAGATCACTTGGCATATTGAAAAAAAAGTAAAAAAAAAAAAAAAATATTACAGTTTATGCAATACAGTAAACTCTCTCAAATCCACATATCATCACAGATGTAAACAATGAAACTTTCAGTTCAGATGAAAGGACAAAATTATAGAATTTTTTAATTTTATGCCATTCTGCATGCATTTTAATATGTAATTTTTGTTAATGTGACTGAACTTGTGGTTTTACATGAAGGAAGTATAATTTTACATCTAGAAAAAAAAAAAAAAAAAAAAAAAAAAAAAAAAAAAAAAATGTCGATATTATTGGCAATTAATTTTTTTACCAAATATATTTATATATAAAGTTTTTGGTTATCAAGATTGCCTATACCAGAAATAAAACTTCCTCACTTAAAGATTTTGATGTGGATTAATAGATTACTGTTATAAGGAAGGATTTACTAGATTACTCATGGAAAATGTATATCATGTTTATTTAGTATATTTAAAATTTGAAATCAGAAACAATGACAAGAGCCACATATTAACCTACATCTAGAAAAAACTATTTTTCAGGAAATGAAAAAAAACTGTTTCCGGGCTGTGGTATGGTCAGTGGCCATCTTGCAAACAACTGTTATCTGGTGACAGATATTTCAATGCAGTATCTGATACTTCAGGTAATTAATAGAGGCATAAAATGGTAGCTATAATTAAAAAGAAAAACTAATTTTTGAGTTGTGACCTTTTGAAGCAAGGGTCTGATATAGCCACCAAATCTGATCAAATAAAGGTTTCTTAGATTACCAACCAATTATCTGGAATATATCTAACTCTGACCTTTCTGGATAAATGGTGCTATACTGCAATATAAATTCATACACACACAGAAAATTTTTTAACATGGATCAGCAGGTGATATGGTTAGGGATCAAAGCAACATACACAAAATAAAATATTTATCTAGTTTTGATAAAAACTTGCAGTGTTTTTATCAAATGTGCTCATCCCAAATAACTGATTGTACAATGGAAAAACCCCTTTTTGATTATATGACAACAAGCAACATCCACACACTTCAAAACTGAGAAAGAAATGAAAGAAACAGCTTGCTTTTAAGAGCACCTCTGTTGTCCAGATTGGACATTAAAATTTAAAAAACATTTAAAATTAATTTTAATGCATATTTTAATTTGATTTTCACCTATTTAGTCAAGTCCAAAAAAAGAATAATTTCTCAAGCTTTAGTGCCTTGGATTATTAAAATTGTGTGTCAATCATTATTTTATCAACAATGCAGGAGATGACCATGAACAGGATATTTTATTTGAACTCCAAAATTACAGGTATGAGCCTTGATTTAAGATTGTACATTGTTATATTTAAGATATTGAATTTCAATTTAAGAATAGAAAATAAGAACAGAACCAATAATACTGTAGGTCTTTAAAAGTTATAATTCTCAGGACCTCTTTCACACTTCTATAATTATGACTACATGATGGAACTGTTAAATAAAATAGTTTGATCTATAAAGGGATCTTGAGCTATTATTTTTAGCAGTGAACTTATGTTTTATTAAAGTTACCAGTACCAATAATTCCATAGATAATACATTCATAAATCGGATATTTTAGAAACATAATAACAATAATAAAGGCACATCACCCAGAAAACTAGTCAGATGTGGTAATTTCAAAACTTTCTTCTATCTCACATACACATTAATATTTCCAGAAAAATAAAATTTAGCAGCATCACCGGTTAAAATAATTTATACCAAAATCTAATCTGCAACATCTTCTTTCAAGTTCTAACTGAATCTGAAATTTGCTGAAAATCCACGTATTAGTATTTGAGGTAAAATTATTGAAGAAAAAAAAAAAAAAAAAATGGATACAAGCGCATTGAGCCATTTACTCTAAAAACTAAAGAATACTAATTTATATTAGGGACTAACTGAATATGGAGATATGGAGTTTGATAAAAATCCATACATTAGTTTATGATATAGAGCTATTTTGATAATCATGAATAATACTGCATAGTAGCACCACCTGTTAAAAGATTTACTCGAAAAATTACAGAATATTAATTTATATCTGGGACTAACTTAATTTGAAGTTTGATGAAAATTCATGCATTAGTTTTAGAGATAGAGCTACTGCAATAATCATGAATAATACAGCATAACACTCCATCTGTTGTGTGATTTACACCAAAACGTAATCAGAACTATATTATATCAAAGACTAACAGAATCTGAAGTTTTATGAAAATCGGTCCATTAATTCTTGAGATATAACTATTGAGAAAATCACAAAAAAGACAGCATACAGCACCACCGGTGGGTAATATACACCAAAAACTAATCAGATCCAGTTTATATCAAAGTCTAATTGAATCTTAAGTTTTATGAAATTCTGTGCATTAGTTCCTGAGATAGAGCACACAGCACCACCTGTGGGCAATATACACCAAAACCTATCAGATCCAGTTTATATCAAAGTCTAATTGAATCTTAAGTTTTATGAAATTCTGTGCATTAGTTTCTGAGATAGAGCACCAACAAAATTTATGTCGCATACAGACAGACATTTTGTAAAAATAGGTTTTTTGGAATCTCTGATCCCTAAAATGTGTAAATCTGTCGAAAACAGGATTTCAAAAATTTTCATTAATCATATACTTTTTTCTTATAAAGATTGAAGAAAATAAAAAATGTTAAAGCAACATGCATACCTTCAGAGCATCGTGTTCCCATGTAACCAGGTGCACACCGACACACTCCATCACTCTTGCGACAGCTTCCTCCATTCAAACAACTGCAGTTCTGTTTGCAGAGCAGGCCGTACGTTCCTGCCATACAAGCTATAAAGAGATAAAGTAGGAAGAGCATTAAAGTGCAATCTTTCATGGATTTCCTCAATCATAATACAGCAGAATCCCTCAAATTCACAAAACTTAGGTCTGCAGAAGTTGTGCAGATTTTAGAATTTTGTGGATTTCTGGTCATTTCTTTGTTTACATTTTTAAGCAGCAATTTCAATGTAATAATGCAATCAAAATTATAATAAATGCTTGTAATATAGTAAGATATTGAAATAATTCAGTACAGTAGACTTGCAATTTTTGACCCCTCGTGCTTTAGAGACCATTGGGTGAGGTCCCAACCATTTTTCAATACTTACTATGTTTTTCCTCACTTGTTTTAACAGCCCGCAAATAATCTGAATCTTGATTTAGTGACCTTTTTGCATCCTCCAGATATTAAGAATCTAGAAACTGTAAAGATAACTTTTCCTTCCAACAAATGTTATGCAGTGTTTAATAAAAGGTACCAAAAGAAAGTAGTGAATGATATTCTAATCAATTTAGAGTTAAAGAAAATTCATAAAAGGAATTCTTAGTGGTTATTCATAGAGCAAATGATGCTCGGCAAGTGGTTTCTAATGAAATAGTTTTGCTTTCATCCTGCAGGATATTAAAAGACCCCAAGCTTTAGAACTTGAACATGCTGCCCAGAAATTGAAAAAATAGAAGACCAAAAATGGAGATACCAATCATTTAACATGCAAACGTTGTGAAAACATGTGTGTATGGCTAGAAAATCTCACATTTGCAGATTATGTTTATTGAAGATAAGTTTAAAACTTAGAAAACATAGTCAAAATATGATTTAATCTGCAGCCTTTTCAATACTAGTTGGACATTCCAAATAATTATTTCAGCGAGGAAATTGATGATGTTCTATATGAACCTTCTGCATAAAAAAAGGCAAAGGATGTCATCATGTTGTATGGAACATTTAGATCAAGTTGTATGGAAGGAAAGAAAATTCTAATGACTACTTTTAGAAATTTCCAACTGAAGCAAAAGCTTTTAAAGCAAAAAAATATAACATGAGTATTTAAAAGATGTTAATTATCTAGTCTAAGTCTTTTTTTTTTTTTTTAATTTTTAAATCCTTGTAAAATTATTCCATAATTTTTAACCTTTTTTTAATCTAAAAATTTAGGCTAAATACTACAAACATATATTTTACTTGTATAAATAGGTAGATTTTACTAAATTAGAATGCTAGGTGTTTTTGAAGTGCATTAACATCAACCAATATTAGCAATATTTGATTTAATGTCCTATTTGCTGAGATCCAGTAAAGGTCATTAAATCAAGAGTCTATTGTAATGAACAAAAACAATAAAAAGTAGAATAATTTTTAAAGTAAATGACAAGTAAATAATAATGTGTAATTAAATATGCATAATAAAGATATATTTTTCTTGAATTTATTCAATAAAATTTGTCTCTCTAAAAAAAAAAAACTGACTAATTCACATTAAAATGATAAAGTAAGGAATTTTTATTTCAGATTTAACCAGTCCTAATTACTAAAAAATATAATTACCAATAATATCAGTAATATTTTTTTTTTTTTTTTAGAAATAAATTTATATTTTTTTTATGAAAAACTATGATTTATTCATTTTATTGAGAATTATATATTAAAATGCATACAGAATTATAGAAAACTAAAAAATTTCAACAAGAAAACATAGAAAAACAGACTGCAGCCTCATCAGTTTTGTGAAGGGGAGTGCTAGTTCAGACCAAATATATTCTTTTTTCCTAATTTACACATACTCACATACATATATAGCTTTTTTTTTACAACAATGCAAATGTTTAATAAATTATAACCATCAAGATTAATTGTTAAATTTAGTGCATCTCACTCAACACATCAAAAAGTATATTTAAGAGAACATTCATCTGAACTTACGTATGCTGCAGTCTTCTCCTTTCCAGCCAGGCAGGCAGTGACAGGTGCCTGTTGAAGGATTACATTCTCCATAGTTCTTGCATCTGCAAATCTGACTGCATCCAGGGCCATAGTGACCAGTGGGACAAGCTGAAAAAAGAACATATATTAAGAAGACAAGCAATTTTATTGGCTAAAAGATTAGGTACTAATAATGCTATTCCTTCAGATCAGTGATCAGCAGACATTTTCAACATAGAGACCAGATCCCAGGTTGCCGAGTTAATGGCAGATAAAATTTACCAGACTTTTAAATTTGCAATTAAAGATGAACTTTAATATTTGAATAGGGATTTTAGAGAAATTATATTGTTACAAATGAATAGAAAGACATTTATATATATTTTCATTTTTTAAATTGTCATTTATTTAACTTCCTGATACCAATATGTATATTTAACTGTCTGGAGTTCGGATAATTGAATTATTTACATAGTTTTGGAATACATTCAAGCGATCAGTAAATGATTTATTTCCACTTTAGACAGCTATTTTGAAATATATTAAACAATACTTGCAAACAATTTAACATTAAAGGAATCCCACATAGAGTAAAATATTTTCTGCTTGCATGACTTATACATCAAACACAGGTGGCATTCAAAGGGTTAATAAAGAATACATAGATTGTATCGATTTATGAAAATATAAAATGAAGAAAATAGAATGGACAATCACATTTTGGTATCATAAATAAGTACTTTTAATAATTCATTAAAATTTAATAAGTTAGGTAATGAAATGCATTAAAAAAAGTTTTTTTAATTAAAAATTGTAGATGTTAAAAGTACATAAAACTTTCTAAGCACTTTTGGCTAAAGCTAAGCCATTGTGAAGCAGGAAACTAGTAGAGAAAAGCTTGATGCTGACTGAAACCATGATAGAAACTTCTTCCAAAATTTTGTAGGTTGTTGAAACCACTAATAATGAGAGGGAAAGAGGTAAAGAAAGCTCAACTCCATGATTAACTTCAAAGACCAAGCTCTTCTGTAACTTGCAGTAGTTTGAATCAAATATTTGGTATGATAAAATGTGATTATCACAGTTGTCTACTTGTGTTAATATTTCTAACTAGAAGATAGCCCGTCAAAATGACGTGTTTGCATTTTTAAAAGGATGATAAAAAAATTACAACTGTGGTCAATCAGCCACTGTAGGCTTAAACAATTTTTAAAAAATACAGCGATTAAACACGCGGAAAAAAATCTTTATAAAAAAGGAAATTTTAACAGAAATTTGCATTTAAAACTATTAACAAAACTGTCTGGTGGATGGGGGGGGGGGGATTGTAATGAACAAATCGTAAATACATAAATTTTAAAAGAATAAAGTAACGCAAAAAATCAATTATAAAAGATTATATTGTGAAACTACAGCCAAAAAATATATAAAAATACTGAGAGAAAATAATAAAAATAGCTAAAATGTATAAAAAAATTTCCTATTTTGGACTATTTTTTAGCTAATACTTAACAAAAACACTCTATAAGATCGGAAACAAATGAAAATAACAAAGAGTAAACAGCGCGTGTTCGTGAGACACACATGCTGCGCGCGCGAGCTCAGGGATTTTTGCTTCCGAGTTTTAAATCCGCTGTAATATTCACTCCATGTAACTGTCTCCTGAACACGCGCGCTCAGCGCGCATAGCTCCCGAACGCACCCAATCATTCCTGAGTCGTGATATTACAATGGAGTCATTCTAAAGATTCATACACGGAATTTGTCATTCTTAAATGGCAACAGTATTAACTTGTTTACATTGTTTGTTCTTTTTCGTAATTGCTGGTTGTTTTATTTAGAACTTAAACATTATAATTAAATAGTTTTTATAGGTTTTAAAGAAAATGCGTAATGAATAAATCTTTTGCATGTATATTTTCATAAGTTGAACAATTAAAATATTTGTGAACGGCTCGGAATAGTTAAGCCTAACGTGGACGCAATTGCAATAAGTTTCTTTTTCTCGTGGATGGGTTGACCCCGGAATCGTCGTACACGGAGGCGTTTTATATATATAATGCTTACAGAATTGTACAACTATTAAAATCAGAAGCCTACATAATGATTTTAGTTCTGTTAAAAAAGCATTTTAATGTCATTAGTTTGGAATAATCTGAAGAAGAAAATAGCAGGTTTGTTTTTGCTAACATCCTGTATATGCTCATTAATTCTTATCTGGAATTTTCTAATTGTCATACCAATATAGTCTAATATTTTATTTCTTAATTTATCTTTTTAGGGGATTATATAAACACATGATTTATTGTGCATGCCAAGATCTAAACAATGAAACATTCAGTTTAGATGTAGGTGCAAAATTTGACATTTTTTAGTTTTATATCAATTCCATATATTTTTTAATTTGTAATTTTTGTTAAGGTTATTGAATTCATGTTTTTTCATGAAGAAAGAATAAATTTATTTCTGAAAAATTTCAAAACATTGCTGATATCATTGGTAATCACAATCTTACCAAATATATTTATATATTAATCAAGCTTTTTTAGTTATTAAGTCTGGCTAAATCTGAAATAAAGCTTCATTATTTTATGATCTTGATGTGAATTAGTAATGTGCCTTTATGAGGCAAGTTTCATTGAATAATTTAGGAAAAACACATTTCATCTTTATAATGAATATTTAATAGTACATTATTGATTATTAATTTGACCTTTGCTTTTAGTATTTTTATCATTTTAAAAACTATCTAAATTTTTATTATTTTAGTTTATCACTTATTTTAATATTTTAGCATATTGTAAGCACTCATTATACTTATGATTTCATTACTAATTACATTCAAATTACTTTTTTTAAAATGTAAACAAAGCAGTGACCAGAAATCTGCAAAACCTTTGGTCCCAAGCTGTGCGGATTTGAGGGAGTCTACTGTAATTCAAAAATAAATTGAGATGCAGTTTTCAAACAGTTAAAATCGTTGCATTTGAAAGTACTTTTACCCCCATATACAAAGGTGTAAAAATTGAAAATAAAAACACATTTAGTAGTTAAAAAAATTGCAGTAGAGATTATCAGTATTTAACCATACAATAATAGATCTGCTTTATTTTATGGCTAACTTGTGTAATATGTTATTTTTTAGTGATGACATATTAATTGTTGCCTGAAAGAAATAGCATATTCAGGGCTAATAATAATTAATAATCACACACTACAGGGAAATCATTTGATCTGGTACACATACTTTTAACATTTTACAGGTTAAAGTATAATATTCACTATTATATAAGAGTAAAAATGAGCTTAATTGTGCCTAAACCTGTGCAAAAAGAAATCCTTGGAATCTGTCTGTGTGTAGGCTGCATGTAAATCCTATTCAATTTAGCCAATGGTAAATTATTGCAATGTAGTCATTCTATTAAGTAATCATTGATAAAAGAAATATATATAAGGAAGTATACACTCTATTCAAAATTGTAAAACAATTTTTTCTTAAATTTTAGATAAAAATAAAATAACAGTAATTACAATAAAATCAGGCACTATTAAACAAATAAATAAACAATTACTTTCACTACAGCTGAGTCCACTAAAACCTGGATTACAATTACAATAGCCAGTGATGTGGTGGCAAGTCCCATTACTGTTGATGCATGCAGGGCATGGCTCGGAACAATTGTAACCAAAATATCCAGGAAGACAAACTGAAAAAAAATATGTACGACTAATTGCAAAAGATATTCAAGATCACTTCATACACTGATTGAATGCATAAATATTATTGAATATACTCTTTCATAAAAACATTGAATACTCTTTCATAAAAACTCATTCTAAAATCAGCTACTAATTTTGAAATGTTATTTTAATAACTTTGTAACAAACAATTTATTACTGATAAAGTGGTACGGCACTGACACCAGGGTTGCTACTCAAATAGAAGAATGAAATTCCCTGACTTTTCTAGTTGTATTTTAGGGAAATTTCAGTCTAATGATGTTGTGTGAACTGAATGGGCCAAAAGTAAAATAAATAAATATACCCACTAAAATATAAAAATTTAACAACTGGTTAACATTTTCACATTTAAATACTGGTTAACATTTTCACATATGTATATATATGTACATATATATATTGCAAAAAAGGTTAAAAAAAAAAAAATACATTGATGAGTCTATTTTAACTTGTGTGTGGGAATGCGATTTGTAAAAGTAGGAAGAAAAATTTTAGGAGGGAAATTTAAACTTCTAAAAACTGGAATTTGCAAAAAATGGAAGGTTTTCTTCATCTGTCAAGAGAAAAACTTGTAGTAACTTATTTGGCGATCTCCATAATTTTTTTTTAAAATGAAATTCCCTGACTTTTCCAGATTTTGAATAAAAATTTGAAATTTCTTGACTTTTCTATGTTCTCTAGGTTTTCCAGGAAGTGTAGCAATCTCATGACACTGAATCAGATGGTCTTACTGGCGACTTTACTAGTTTTTGAAAACTCTGATGCTTTCTGTAGCAATAAGCAAATCAAAAAGTGTATAAAAAATCAGATGAGAGTTCGGATGCAGAATTTGGTTCCTAACTGATAGGATTAGTGCAGTGGATCATTCCAGACAGATGAAGTTTAGCTTTTCAAAAGGTACTTCTATAAGACAGGGGCTTTGGCAAGATACAGAAAATGGTCATGGCAAGAGAAGGAAATTTTCGCACATTTTGTTTCTGACAGGGTTGGTATAAAAACCGGTTTAAAAAAAAAAAACCCAAAAAAACCAGGTTTTTTTGGTTTAAACCAAATTTTTTTGGTTTAAACCGGGTTTTTTTCAAATCATTATTTAAATCGCATTTCCAAGAAAAATAACTTGAGTTTTAGAAAGTCATGAGGATTTTTTGTAATTAATAGTTAATTAATGTTAAACATTCACATTAGTATTTTTTTTTGATAATTAAATTAAACATTCACATTAGTATTTTTTTTTTTGATAATTAAATAACTAAAGCATAAAAATTTATAATTAAATTATTTTATAAGTTTAGGTTTCTATAGGGAAATATTCATTGTGTGAAAAAAAAAAAAAAAACTATTAATTTATTAGTATACTTATATAAACCTTTTAGATAATAATTTAAGAAATAATTACATGCAGGTTGATAATGAAGGACATAGTAAAGGGCAAACAAACATATTTTACTAAATTAACAGAAAAAAGCTGAAATAGAAAACATTTTCTTGTGCATAATTTAGAAATTATTTACAGTATTAACATCAACAAATGATTATTAATCTCTTACTACATATATTTACTTTAAAAATATAAATATGCATTTTATTAATGCTAAAAAATACATGTGTATTGACTTACTTGATACATCAACGAATGTAATGCTTACACAAATTGAGACATAGGCTTAGAAAAATTATTATTATTTTAAATACAAACTTTATTTTTTCTGTTTCTTTGTTCTTCAAAAGGTGAAGATTTAGCATTAAATTTTATTATCTGTGCAAGCATCGAGTTACATGGATATTTTTGTTTTGTAAAATTTAATGTATCCCTTTTTTCTTGTTCACATAGTTCACTTTGACTGTATTGTGGTTCAAGCATGTATACCTAAAAGGGCATGGGTGTTAGGGCTATTTTATACCTGGACTAAAAAACTATGAGACTTCTTTATTGTACATTTTTTTTCTCTTAATATTTTTTGAAGACCTGTCCAATTATAAACTGCATTAGTAATGGAACTTATTACTTTAGATATTATCCAGGGCAACTGCAACAGAATTTAACAGTTTAAACATATCTTCAACATTTCTTTTAAAATAAAAATTAGACAGATACGAGCTTTTGAATATTTGTATCAATAACATTCCTATTTTCTACACAAATTTTAAGTGGGGCAATTTTTAAGGTAAATATCTAAAGCATCTGAAAATGAATCACACCTAGTATTATAAGGAAGAGCTACTTTGACAGCATTTAGATTGCATGCAATTTTTACATTTGGCGCTTAAACATGTTTTTGATGTATTTCTTATTCCCTCAAATGAAAACCAGATTATATTTTTCTTTCTTCTAGTTTTAGACATTCTTTTATTTCAATATATATATAAGTAGCTTTCTTAAAATAAAATACAATACAAAGTAACTAGAAACAGAAAAAAATAATGTAAAAACTGCAAATCCAATCTAAGAAAAACCAAAGCTTGCTAAAACCAATAGCTATGGAACAGAGAAAATTCATAGCCAATCATTCATTAGCATACAGAACAAGAGTAACCAATGGAAAGAATGACTTATGATTATGTCATTATTGATGCTTTGATACATGATGCAATCCTTAGTAAATCATAATCAAGCTATCTAAGCAGTAAAATTGCATTTTTGGCTGGCATATGCCATTTTTGCATTTTTTAAAAAATAAAAGGTTTAAAAAAGAATTAAAACTACCTACCTTTTTTTATCCTCCACAGTTCACTGTAGAAAAATATTTTGCCATGTCAATTTATAGCTAGTAAGAAAAATTAGATTGATTAAAGATGTTTGTCACTTTAAAAATTTAATTTGTCTTTAGCTTTGCATGTAGCTACTCCATAACTTTGATTTTGCACATTTTAATAATGTGTAAAATAAATGAAAACATTAGGGAAAAGGGAAAAAAACCAAATTAAAAAAAAAACCATCATGGTTTTTTAAAAAAAAACACTTGGTTTAAACCACCTGGTTTAAACCAAACAACCCTGGTTTCTGACAAGTAATCCATAGTTTCATCCATACAAAACTTTTTTCAATATGTATATAATTATTTAATGTACAGAATTCATTTATTTATTATTGTACATAAACAGAAGTAATTATATAATAAGCACAATCAAAAGCAATTTTTAATACAAAAACAAGAATAATAGTTCACCAGTTTAAGTGAAAATCTCACTTCAAGTCCGAGTTATGTAAGCTTTAAAAAACACGAAAATCCTATAATAAAGAATTAAAAAACACCAAAATCCTACAATAATGAATTAAAGTGAAATTACTTAAGGCTAAACTGAAATCCAAAGAAGCAATTTAATGAAATACATTTTAATTTATTTTTGTTCAAAAGTACATGGAACTGGTAGGTACATTATTGAGAAACTATGTAATCAAAAGACATTTTCGGTTTTATTTGGTAAACACAATAGATCTTTCCCAAAATTTTGTCAAAAAAGACGCTTTGAACAGAATTTCCAGGTGAAAGTTGAAAAAAAAAAGAGAAAAGTCTCATCACATGATCAAAATCACATATAACTCAAAAGATAATTTATTTATCAAAAAATGGAAAAATCATTTTGATTCAAAGTCACTTTTAAAGTAATGGCAGTCAATTTTATGCCCTTACATTTAAAAATGAGTGCATCAATGTGTCAGAAAATTTGAGGTTTGTTAAGAATTGAACTCAAGAACATCCTTATTAATGTCAATGAATCAATGTAATTAATCTAACAGTGTTCCAAGTGTTGCTACTGTTGGCAAAACAAATGCATCATTACTAGTTTCAACTATCTCCATTTATTGCTCCAAAGGTAATGGTGTAGTTTCATCTACTTTAGATGTTTTAATAATGGGCTGTGCTATTTAATAACTTGTTTCTAAATTACTTTTGACATGAATATCAAAGAAGACACAAGAACTTCATATGTTCTTCTGCTAGAGACTCAGATTAAAGATGTGTACAATATGTTCAACTGGAGCTGCAACTAGTGTACTTTAACAACTCCTCCATTGGCCTTTTATGAAGACTTAATAGGAAAACGCGAATATTCTATGAATTAGATAGAAATAAGTTATTCAATCTTGAAATCGCCATTTTTCTTAAAAAATGTTACTGAACATATTCATCTACCAAGTTCTTCAGTCACAAAGAAATGCAAAACAATAACTTCATAGATATAACAAACAAATTATCTCTGTTATTCATTTTTTAGTCATAAAAGCTTAAAACATGAATGATAAAAAATAAATCCACATTTTCTCAGCTTTCTATTAAAGACTTTGAATTTGAGATTGAGTTGAAAGCTTACTTTGATCACAGTTCTTCCCCATCCAACCTCTTTCGCAAACACAGAGACCAGTTGTCAGGTCGCAAGAAGAATTATTTTTGCAATCACATGCGTTGGAACATTCAGGCCCCCAATGACCCCGATCGCATTGGCTGTCACATCGAATGCCTGTAAATAAAAAGTAGTTACACAATTAACAACACACTGCATTTTAATTGTAGGATTGCTTTAAATAAAAAAATTTCAGGTGTAGCAGAAGTAAAAAAGAAACTAACCATTCCATCCTTTCTGACAGTGGCATTTTCCAGAAATGTGATCACAGCCATCAGAGTGAACCCAGTCACAGTCACACCTTTGTGAGCAGCCAATACCATAAGTTCCATGCTACAAGAAGAGCAGATCAAGAATGTATAAAATACTTAAACATATACACACATTTTTATATAAAACAACTAACGGGGAAAACATTCAATAGTTTTCATGCAGAATAATTTTTTCTCACAATACGCAGATAAAAATTTTCAATTAATATACAACCAAATAGCACAAGCTAACAGTGAATAAGCTTCTGGTAATAACCACCAGGTAAGGCACATTTTTGAAAAAATTGAGATAATTTGGGAAAATGTAGCTTTAAAAGAGTACTTTCATCTGCCATAGTACTGGGAAAAAAAAAAATCGAATACTTTTCATCATAAGGTGACTATAAATTTTCATTTAAAAATTGAAAAAACCATAATAATCGTGTTAATTAATAAAAACCATTTTTATATAACTTTTGGACTAAAAAGAGGTTCTTATATGCTAATTTAATGTAGTGAAAATTACCAAATTCTAATCTATTTTATAAAAGTAATGATAAAAAGACATTTTTGAAAACTTTAAACGTTAGTTACTCAAAATATTAAAAATGTGCTTTACCTGGTTATTACCAGAAGCCACAGATATAATCTGGGCATCAGGAAAATGAATATGATATTTAAGATGCTAAATGTTATAAAATACAGTCAAGTCTCTCTATAACGAAACTCCATACATCGAATTTCTCTATATAATGAATTTTTAGTAGGAAAGGTTCCCTTTTCGCATGATTACATTAAAAACAGTCTCTATATAGCGAAATATCGATCTCCATATAACGAATTTTTTCATAAATTGGTCTTAATTTACTCAGTTTTAAAAGGCTTTGAAATCATATGGAACAATTTTCCATCACTTATTTTTGATTTATCTTCAGTGCTGAGCTTTTTTTTTTTATTACTTCTCTGCTTGTTCTTTAAATCCAACGAATTGATCCTATCTCCCACACACCTTTCCACATCCTTCTCAAAACAGAGTCAATTGGATTGATGCACATGTAAGAGAGAAATCAATGAGAGGCACATAAGAGAGGCTTTCAAATGGAGGAAAATGTTAACTACAATTTTTCGTTCCTTGCTAAAATTTGAGCATTTTTTTTTAGAGCGTAACAATTTTAAAACCAAAACAACAAAAAATCACAGATTTCTTTATCTGAAATTAATGCAAGTCTTCCTTATTTGATTTTTATTAAGCTTTCAAATAAATGTCTGTTCTTTTTTTTGAAGCAGCTTAAATAATTAAGATATAAAATGTTGGGTTAATATTGTTACAGCGTATATGGGGTTCTTTTGATCTTATGGTTAGACAACTTCAAACTCTTGTCAGAAAAGTAGAAAATAATTTATTTACAGAACTTCAGAACAACAAAGTCTTCGAAACTCACAAATATTTCTAGATATTCAAAAATAATTGCTCAAATCTATCGTATAAGTGCCGATATAGGTTCCAGAGACTCTTTATACAACGTCTCAACACTAAATCGCATTCAAAATAACGTAAATAAGACTCAAGCAAACTTGCTTAACAAACGTGTTGTTCACTCAATGACTGACTGGTAAATAATAACAACAACAGCTCATATCGCTCTCCTTATATATAGTCTCGCCGCATGCGGTGGAAATTTCTACAAACTTCTAGAAAAAACTGGAAAACCACGGAACAACATTCAATGTATCAGTAGACCTAAAGGGGGGGTTACCATAAATAGGGAAGGGTTACCATCGCCAACAATCGCCAAGTTTGTCGCCAACTTGGCGATATCTTTATTATTTCGCCAATCTGCCATAGACATACACTGAAAATAAAGGACAAGTTTGCTTGATAACAGAGACAATGTAACAAAAACTAATATTAGTAAAGGAATGGAGCTTAAAAAGATTATTTACATTATTTTATAATACAAACACTAACTATTTACAAAATTCGTAACAATATTTATTTTTAAACATTTCAAATTATTAATTCAAAAGATCAAAAATAATATTTCTTCAAGTTTTACACATTAAATATGATTTTTAACATAATTCTCTATACATCGAATTTCTCTATATATTGAATTTTTAATTGGAACGGCGGATTTCGTTATATAGAGACTCGACTGTATGTTGAAATTTTGCTGAAAAATTATGGATATTTTTGGGAAGTATTATAAGAATATATATATTTATAACTATAATTAAGCTGCATATTTAGTAGATTAAAAGTAATGTTTATTCTGATTGTCTCTTGTATTCAAATGACACAGGTTTTACTACATAAATTAATATACTGATAGCACAAAAATTATACAAAATTAAAGTTAATAAAATTTTAAGGTCATATTCGATTCTATCAAACCAAAATTAATAAAGATTGACTATACACTGTAGACAGAACAACCTGGTACCTTAATATTGTACAGATATATTATACTACTGTATAAGTTGGTATAGCAGTAGTATTCTCTTTTAGAAACTAGGGCTATTAAAAAAAAAGAGGTTATATTCGATTTTTTTAACCCAAAGTAGTAAAGACTAATTATACTCATTAAAAAAAAAAAAAAAAAAAAAAAAGTTTTTTTTTGGGAGGGGGGGGGGGAGTAGTATATTTCAAGACAGCTAAAACTCACTAATTTAAATACTTTTAATATACATGAAGTCATAGTTTCATAACTTGTCTTATCCAGAAAAATCAAATTTTGGGAAACTGTGAAATCCCATCTGATTGCATTGCATTTAATTTTCATAGTAAACCAAGATTACATCAGTTTTCACTGTAAATAGATGCCAGAAATACACAATAAAACTAGTTTTTTCACAGCTTGTAGTGTTTTTTTTATACAGATTCACCAATGGAATAGATTGATAATACTTGATTTTCAAAATTTTGAATATGGCAAGTTTTATAACTCACATCCTCATATGTAAAAATGAATGTCAGTTTTTAGCTAGTTGAAAATTAAATGTAAATTACAGTTTGTATTAACTACAATAATGCAATGTTAAAAATAAATTTTTTATCAAATTTTACATTTCTGGATTCATATGCCACACATACTCATATGTGGATTCATATTACTACAATATTTCAAATTCCTTCTCAAGTTTGCTTTCGTCAAATAGAGAAATTATACATGAAATTAAAATTCTTGTCAAAAATCTTGCAATAAAATTTGTCAAGTATAGACAAAAGATGATTTCCATTAAAAAAAAATCTTTATTTGATTAGATAAATATAATAGCGGGGATTTTTTCTTGGCCATTAAAAAAAGGTAAAATTTACTGAAGTAATCATGAAGGATTTTTAAAGAAAGATCTGTATGCATCTCATGATTGTCTTGAATCATCATTATTAAATTTTTATTGAAGGAAATTCTTCAGGTAAGTATGTTCAACATCATCTCAATGAATGTTAATACAAATTGAACTATCCCTGACAGATATAAAATTTTACAGAAAACAGGTTCTCCAAATTAAAATAAGGCAAACTTAAAATAATACAATTACAAATAAAAACAGCTGTTTAATGAATGAGGAAAAGAATATGCTAACAGAGTGATGCTTTTCATGGTGAAACTGGCATGCCCTGTACAGAAAAATGTCACCCTTGACAAAATGGACTATAGCCTATGCATCACAACATCATTTATTTATGCAACCAGCCATGTCCCAAACTCTTGGGAAATAAACTATTGTAGTGACAACACAATACAGTGCTAGTGAAACAACAGAATACTTGGACTGTGAATTAAAATGCTGGCGTAAAACATAAATTTAATACTATATATATTTTTTAATTACATATAAAATAACAATTTTGAAAATGGATTAGATTTTCCTTTCTATAATTAATATTTTAAAATTCAACTACAAATGTTTATTGTACTCGAACAAAAAATCCACAAATTTATAATACTATTTCCAATTTATATGAGAAAATAAAATATTTAAAATGACAACGGACAATTAACTAAGATATAGCAATGTTCTTTAAATTCATACATTATGCGAGATGCTTTCAATATAAAAATATCCATAAATTATTTCTCAGTTTTATTAAAAATTAGAACTAATACATTACTGAGTAATTTTTTCTTCTTACCTTGCATTTTTGTTCACAGTTCTCTCCAGTATAACCAGCCATGCAGCTGCAGCGTCCTGTGATAGGATCACAAGCTCCTCCATTCACACACTCACACTTATTTTGACACTGGGGTCCATAGAGTCCAAGGGGACAAGGCAAGTTACAATTGATGCCAGTCCAACCTGAAAAAGTAAGAAAGATACATTTAACAAGTTGGAAAATGCACATCAAACATAGCAAATGAAATGTATTCATACTATAAAGAAATTTTAAAAACATTCAGATCTTGGTATAATAGTATACAGTTTTTCAGATGCAGTGTAGTATCTGAAATCTTTTGTGCATCCCTGTAAATACTATCGGATTTCTATTATACAGAAGATAGATATATAGAAGCCCAGTGGCATAGTGGCCAGATCATCTGACTGCGGTCCACAGGTTGTGAGTTTGATTCCTGAATATGCACAGTGTACTCAGCCTTTCACTTCTTCAGGGTCGATAAAACAAGTATCAAGCTTGCTTGGGAACTAAACACTGAGGGTCTCATGTTAGGTTGACCACCTTGCCGTGGCATATACTGTACATCACTAGGCCCATGGTCTAGTAAACAAGGATGGGCACTGTTGGCGCACATCCTTCATGGATTGTAATGCCATAGAGTTTAGTTCAATTGTGCAGGAAGTAATTTCTAGTAAACCTCAACAACGCATATTAATTTCATAAAATGTGAAATAGTTTAAAATAATTAAAACATGTCCCAGACAATGTTTCCTTCTATACCATTATATAATGGAATACTTTGGTGTGGTTCTATAAGATAACAAATATTCTTTGCTCCAAAGATTGTACTGAACATACATTTTAGTATATACTTCATAGATGCATATCAACATTATTATGTTTGAAAGAGTGTAACATCATTAAAATGCTCTCAAAATTATTTTCCTCCCATTGGCCATAATGTAACAGAAAACTATTGATTGTCCCTGTAATTGAACTATACATCTGATTTTCATAAAATATGAAATTACTTGACAAAATTATGCAATTATATATTTTAAATTTCAAACAATTTTGTTTGGCAGTTTTTGCGTTGTTATATGAAGACAGACTGGATGATGACTATAAATGCTACATATTTACATAATTACAAAAGCACCTAAAAATGAAGTATTAAAATGAATCAGCAGTATCAAATTTTTTATAAATCCAAGATTTAAGAATTTTCAGGAATCAATAAAAACAGTGCTACACACAAATGCTAGATATCTTAAGGGTGTTCTTAAATCAAAAAGGACCACTTTGTGACACATGCATTAATTTTTTTTTCTTTTTTTGTCGGAAATGCATGAACATAGCAGGTGTTGTTATTTAGAAACTGTCTAATTGCACTCAATTTTCTTTTTTTTTTTTAAAAAATACAATAGATTTTTTATAACAAGCCTTCAAAGTTGACGCTTTTGAGCACTTTTCCTGGCGAAAGCAGAAAAATCGTTCGAAAAGCAGGAGAAAAATGGGTTATCTCGAGATCAAAATAGCTATCGATATATCGATAGGTAATTTAATGATCATAAAATGGAAAAATAAGTTCAATTCGAAATCGCTTCCATAGTCAGGCATTCCAATTTTATAACTTTCCATTAAAAAATGAATTTGTAAATGTGTCAAAACGTTTTGTGCTTGTTGATCGGAGCAGTTGAGAACACCCTTAAGTATTTTTTTAAAACTCACTATATTTTGTAAATTAAAAAAAAAAAAAAAAAAAAAAAAATATGCAGTTTGTAGTGAATGGGATTTAATGCTTTACAAGCTACAAATGATACAAAAAAGATACATCCATATCTTAACCCTGAATAACTTGTACAATTTCACTCAACAAAATTTCACATATGGTGTATTTTATAAAACCATGACCATGTATTTTTAAATTTCTAGAAAAATAAATTCATGTTTTACAAAATTAATTTTAGGTCAAATTATCATGTTGAAAAATATTATAAGAACCCTTAAAACAGCTATATGTGACAGTATTTTTGAACAATATGCATCTGTAACATACAATGATGTACAAAATATGCCATAAATATTTACAAATTTGAATACTCCTATTTTTGAAAAGTAATACCTGCCTTATTAACTGCAGACTTCTGCAACTAAATAGAGAAAAGATTACTATTAAAAAATAATGACAATCAAAATCTGTAGTTCTTAGGATTCGTTCAGTAACATACATAGTCATACTCACCATGTTTATTTTAATTTTCTTCCTGTTCAATTATTGGCCATTGGGATTAGAGTTCTGCATTGGGTTCGGTTACCCACTTTAACCTGCACCCAATCTGCAGTTCAGGCATTACAATTTTTTTGTTGCGGATCAGATTGACTTCCACTTTTTTATTGTGGTGGATTTTGACCCTATTGTGTTGAGTTTGGGTTGAATCAAATTACAAAAGAATGTCCAAAATATTTTCTTTGGTTAAAAATCTATAGAATAAAACCTCATTATGGCTTTTCTTACAAAAGGGACACCATTTAGACACTTTTTTCAATTACTAAGACTTACATATTTTAATGCTGAATATGTAGTAAACTGAATCTCACATATACATAATTTATTCATCATAACACACTCATACATATTCAAATACATATTTATTTTCATCTGAAATATAATTGTGCTCAAACTTTTTGTAAAAAATCTGACAATCTGAATGACAAAAAATCTATATATGGCCTACAAGAATTCTTCCAGTGATCCTGACTTGCAGAAATAAAATTAGTCATTCAGAGTCGAAGAAACAAAACTCAGGATAACCCGAAATGATGTTTGACTCTATTCAACAATCCTGAGATGTTGGTTATTCTGAGGTTTTACTATATTTGAATATTAAATAATATAGATTCACTGTTCTTCTAAGCAAAACTTAAAAATGATATTAGAGATACAATTGTCAATTATTTTTTATAATGGGTTTAAAACATGATTTACATTCTTTTCAGTGTGGGTTTGGTAAATGTGTGGATTGAAATAGTTAAGGGTTCAGAGTGGGTTACGAAAATTATTTTTTCAGGTTTGAGTCAGGTTGTGGGTTGACTTAAAATGAAATTTCTGAGTTTGGGTAGGATACAACTTGATCTGTACAAGATTATTTGGAACATATATGGCTATTGTCATTGACTAATGTTGTTTCTACAATAAATAACAAATATGAATGACAAAGAAATAATAAATCTATGAAATTTTTGTACATACATGTGAGTCTTTAAGCATTTGTATGCATATGTACATTATGCATTTTACTCAATAAAACATGCTTAAAAAAAGTAGCTTGATGACAGTTTTAAAATTCTGATTATAAATGTTAAAATAACATTACAATACATATAAATTAAATTGTTAGAACAAGTATATAATACAGCTATAAAACCCCATGACTGTTCCTTGCCTTTTATTTCTAAATATCTCTGGCATATATGCAAGAATTTACAGTACTATTAGTCTAATAATTTCCAAAACTTTCTTTTGTTAGATAAAACTTTTCAGTACTACTAGGTTATCCCATCGACCAAAAAAATTATCGCCAAACTATAAGATTAAATGCCAATAATGGATGATCGTGAATGTCACATCCAATGACATTAAATACGATTCACGTGTTTAAAATGTCGTTAAGTGATTTTTATTTCGACTTTTTATTTGTATTTTTATTAATATTCTACTAATTATTTGTTTTTTTGTTATTTAAAATAAAAAGTATGTCAATATGTATAATTTGGCTATTAGTTTGGCTATTTGTATAATTTGGCGAAATTGGTCGATGGGATAACAGAGTAGTACCAACTTTTCTGATACGTTAGAAATTTGATTTAAATAATGTATTGTTATTACATAAAGCTTTCATATTATTAAATAAAAAAATAACTGTCACTAAATTTTTCATTAAAAATTAGCAACAGAAATAAGATTTTTCTCAGTAAATCATAAAGTTTCATTGACATTTAAACTGGTAATTTAATTTATTGATATTAGGTACAAAACACTCAAATAATTAACAGTAAATCACACAGTTACCTGGTTTACATGCACAGTAACCAGTCGTATGTGAACAAGTGGCATCATTTTCACATGTGCAGTTGTTTGTGCAATTTCGCCCATACTTTCCTTTTGAACACTTTAGTTCACAGCTGAAAAAAAAAAAAAAAATCAAAATTTTAAATGAATAATGGGAATAACAACAAAAGAAAGACTTTCGACAGAAGGCCTGTGTAATATTCACAAAGACAATCTTCAAAACAAAAAACATAATTGTGACAAACTGAAGAATTTAAAAAACAGACATGTAAAAAAAATGATTTTATACAATATTTTACTTCACAATGATAATATTTTTCATTATCTTGTTTAATGTCTAACATGATAAAAGAAAACTGTTGTGGAGAAATTTAAAATTGTATTAATCTGTGTTAGGGCTAATATTTCTTACTGAATCTAGCACAGTCAGACCTTGCTATCCCAACACCTGGTTTTCACGTAACTCTGCTTATCACGTTAGTTTTTTAAAGTCCTGATTTCTTGTAAACAATTTTAATGTAAATAAACTCTGACGTTACGTTATTGAATAATTTTCAGTTCTTGATATCCAATGGTGTAGGAAAACTGTCCATTTTTCATAATGGTAAGAAATGGCTTCGCCAAACTTTTCACAAAAAGGTCTAAAATACCTATAGACATAAAGGAAAAACTTAAATTCATTCATTTTTCTGGATTAAAAAAAAAAAAATACTATGAATGACAGAATCTGCAAAGGAGAGATTTCTTCCTGTGCGTTCTTTATCCCCCAATCCACGATTATTCATCCCCTGTGTTTTGTACTGAGAGTGTACTGCATATTACGTTAGGAAATGTTAAAATTTTATTTCCATACTTTATTTGTAGTGTTTTAAACTGTTTACAGAAAAGTAGCAAGAAAGTCTAAGATAGTTCATAGCTGTTTCGAACATGCTGGTTTCATCCAAGTTAATCAGATTTCGAATGTATAGAAGGTAATGAAGAATACATCCCTCTTCTAATATTGTTTAAAGAGTTGTTAGATTGTGAAATAGATACAAAAGAGCGATTTTGATAAAGATGTTACCACATCACCAGATGCAATGATTTCTGAAATTGTAAAAGAGAAAAAACAGAAATTTCTTCAGACTTCGGATTGAGAGTGATATTGAGCTAGAACAAAATAAGCCTCCAACTACAACCAAAACATTGCATTTCATTGAAACAACTGGAAATGATCTATTTCTAAAACAACAAATATTGTTCAACATTCATTGTATAATATAGAAATAGAATTCTAGGAAGCATATCTGGGATTCAGAAACCTTAATTCATCAGTATTTCATGAACAATGAAAAAAGAAGTCAGAAATCTGATTTTTATTCTTTTCAATTTTCTTTTTGTGTTCATTTTGTCTAATAATAATGTTTTATTACTTAAAAATGCAAGAAGAGTTGTGAATTTAAAACAGACTTAAATTAATTAAAAATACAGCTTTTTATAAATAGATTTTTCTCCAATTCTGGTTACCATGACACTTGCTTATGACGATACTATTTTCTGGCCCTGAGAGTGTCAGGATAACAAGGTTAGACTGTATATCTTATTTTATACCAGTGAGAACATAAGCACATCTGTTCAGAAACAAAAACTTACTGTTCACCAATGTAGCCATCTTCACAAATACAGTCTCCAGTTACTGGGTCACAGAGAGCACCATGCATGCAGTTACATGTTTTCTGACAGTCCTTCCCATATGTTAGAGGGGGGCAAGGACGACTGCAATAGTCACCTGCCCAGCCAGGTAAACAATCACAATGACCAGTCCATGGATGACAACTGTGAATCAATAAAAACAAAAGATTCAAATATATTAAAAAATTTAATACAATCAAATATATGATTTTACATTTTTCAATACAGTGCACATTTAAAGTATGACTGGATAGATTTTAATAATACAGTAGAACATTGATCCATCATTTTTCAAGGGGTGCGGGGAAAAAAACAATAAATACTGGAAAACGATGAATGCGTATTAAATTCAAAATACAAAAAACACAATGATTATGTGTTACTAATGCATGCAATGTATATAGTTTACTAATAAATACTGATTTGTTACTTACTAAATTGTAAAAGTAATAAAGTAAAGTTATAGAAAATTTTTTTTTATTTTTAAAAACCAATAACATTTTAAGATATACAACATTTTTCTGATCATTTTCTGTAAATTCATATGCATATATAAAAGTTCATACAGTTTCAAATTCCGTAATTGCATGAGACAGAGTTGGCACTGGTACCTCAGCTTCATCGACTTGAAGTTATCCTCTGCTTCTTCGCCATTATTTTAATTCTTTGAATTATCACACATTTTTCCTATATTTAGGACAGCACATATTGCAACATCTTGATCAAATGAAACATAATCACATCCTTTGATATCTTTTGACTATTATCGCCGTCATCAACACAAACGAGTTATTTTAGGATAAAAGAAGTAATTCCAGTTTCTATGTCATATGGATTCGCATGGGTAACAATTTAATTTCAGTGAGGAGAAAAATCTTACAACAATGAAAGCAGGAAATGACTTTTTGAAGAACGATGCCTGCGGATTTTGTTAATATTATTTAAGTATAACTTGTGCAGGGACCTTAGAAATAAAACGATCAATGCGGGAAAACGATGGATGCGTCAACGATAGATCAGGGTTTTACTGTAATGACATTGTGTCCTTTTTCATAAAGTAATGCATTTGTAAAAAGTAAATTTTAAAAGGATAAAAACATTTTCAAGCATGAAAAACAACTGATCTTTATTTGAAATAAAACCGAATATAATACAAATTTGTTGTATCTAGAGTTAAAAAATAGTTTACTCAGTAAGAACCATGTAATAACTGGTTATCTGAAGATTAGTTCACAATAATGTCATATAACATCATGATAAAAAAATGACAAAATGGCTTTAATTTAATAACTTTTAAAGATACTCTATATTCCTGCATAAACTATGATCCAATGCAGACATAGACTTTCAGGCTTATTTTTTCTATTTATGGATACATTCTCCAGATAACACGTACTTCCTTTCTTTGTAAAGAAACTACCATGAGATAAATAGCAAACAACAAAATAAAGATTATTGTAAAGTATACATAACTTTTCATGTCATCTAATAGCAGAAACTATTTTATTTTTTGGTGAACAAATGGCATATCTTATAAATTAGAAATGTTAGGAATCCCCCTTCTTACCCCTAATTTTTTATTTTTATGTTACTGTTATATAATGTGAACCTCTAAATTACAATAACTTTTCTTGTATCATAAGTACATAGGGAATATATTATATTTAAATATGCTTTTAATGGGAAAGTACTGTATTATGCACCTCCCAATTTTTCTAAGCGATTTTTAATGTCTGCATAAAGTAGTATTCTGGACACAAAACAAAAAATGGTTTCTTATATGCCATTTTTCTTGATTTTTAATTTCCTTGGTTATATTGCACTTATTTAATTGTATTCCAGCAGACATAATATAACAAACAGTCACTTTATTATTTAACCTATGCTTTTAGTTCAAATTAAATTCTTTGACAAAAGTCTGAAAGTAGCAAAGTAGGGACTATTTTTGCAAAGTAATTTGCAGCTGCTAATTTTGAAAAAAAAAAGTAGTTTCAGTTTGCTATATTTTTGATAAAATAGTTGTAGTTCACTATATTGAGAAAATAATTATTGGTGGCTTTTTGATCATTCTTTTAAAATATAGTATTTTTTCAGCTCACATTAAACTGATACTAATTACTGTACTTTAAACACTAAAATCTATTTGAAGTTCCTAAATACAGGATAAGAACAGCCAAACTGTATAAAATAAGGGAAAAACTTTTACTTTAACACTCCCCCCCCCCCTCTTCTCCATATCTGGAAAAATTTTACAATTAAATTTTTGCTAACAATAAAGTTAAATTTTTGCTGAGAGAAGAAATAAGCCAAGTTTTCAAGAAAAAGTTAAAAAAATTTTTATTTGTTGTTTATTACAAAATAACAAATAAGGTAAAATAAAAATGCTTTTAGGATTTTCTTTCTTTCTCTTTTGGTCTGCTGAAGAAAAATTCACGAAATAATAATATTGGTAATAATAATAAAGAGAGAAGAAACAAACAAAAACCCCCCGTCAAAACACAGATGATTTTCACCTCTATAAATAGGACTATGCATTTGTTAAAGTAACATTATTTCAAATAACTCACTGGTCAAAATAAGAAACTTACAGTTCTGTATTATTTTGTTTACACTGGCATATTTGATCACATTCAGGCCCAAAGTACTCTGCAGCACAAACTGAAACAAAAAAATTATTTCACAATATTAATGAATTTTCTTTACAATTTTACTCATGGGTTATTAATGCACAATATAAACTACCTTTTGATTTTTGTAGGAATCTAAGAAATAAAACATGAATTGCAGAGTTGTAAATACAGGATTCTATTTAATAATATTAAAGACCATGCGGACATTATGTCTAATTTTTAATACTGCAAATATGAGTATGTGAATTTCAAAACTCGACTTGTAAAGAAAATAAAAATTTGGAAAATCGCAAAAACTTCTGATTGCATCTATTGGTTTTTAAACCAAAATTTTACAATGGCAGAAATACAAAATAAAACTAGTTAGCCTCCGATGCTACTTCTTTCAGACAAGCTAAAAAGTGTCGTGTTAAAAATTGTGGCCCACTTATACTTACCTATCATACGTAGTATAGGGTGTCGTCTTGCAATCGTTTTGAAAATCGGAAAAAAAATTTTTTTGACAGATTTACACGTTTTAGATACTGGAGATTAAGAAAAACATATTTTTAGAAAAAAAAATTTGCCGTCCGTCTGTCTGTCTGTAAATGCTCTATCTAATGAACAAATGGAGATAGAGGCTTAAAATTTTGTATGTATTTAGTAAGTAAGAATAGGACGAAGCCTATTTAATATCAGTAACCTCGGGGTCATTCCGTGTCACTTCATCCAGACCATGTCACCCACCATCACAGATTTCTATGAAATTTCATACACAAAAACAATGTCTAAAGATATGTTGTTACACCAAATTTCAGTTTAAAATAATTATTTTTTCATGAATTACAAGCATTTAAAAATACCCCCCTCAGTCGATTTTTCACTGAAAATTATGTTCTGTTACACATGTAATGTTGGATAAAAATGCTTATTTTTCTAAATATTACTAATAAAATTTGATGTATATTTTTTTAGATGTTCTTAATAATGCATTTTATTAAAAGATGGGTTTACAAAACTTTTTAGAAGCCAAATATTATTTAAAAAATTTTTTTTATCCAAGGAGTTAAGAAAAATAAGGAAATATGCATTTCATTTTTTTTTTACATGTGCTACCCATTTGATTTGGCTGATATTTTTTTTATACGTAGTTTAGAAGGAAACCTTTTAATAATAAAAAAATTAGAAAGGTGTTTTTTGAAATTCTTGAAAAAAAAATTTTTTTGTAAATTTTACAGAATATATCTAAAGCATTATTAAAGATCTAAATTCTTCGTAAATACATGATATAATAATTAAGAAATATTGTAATTAAACTATAATTTTGTTTTTAAAGACTTTTTATGTTGTTTAAATAAATTAAAGTATAAAATTCATATTATTTCTGCTATAGAAAATTAAATTTCCTCTATGTATTCAAATAAAACTTTCGTTATACTAACTGAAAAACAACTAGTAAGATTAAGTATAAACTGATTTATAAAGCTTTATTCATTCAAACAATCTAAGCTTCATTAAAAAATGTGGAAATTATAAATTTATATAGTTTAAGTTTTGTTTCACATATAGTCTTCAAAATGAAATAAATAAAAATAAAGTAATACAAACATAAATATTCTAACATTTACATCCTTTTATTTAGAATCTAAAACCGTTTAATCAATAAACTATAAGCATAAAAATGCACTGATAAATAAATTTTGAATAGTAATTTGAATATAATTCTAAAAATCATAGAATTAACTTGATGTTTATTTTATTGTAAGGCACACTTATAATCTTATGTATTGCAAAATCATAAACAAATACTTAAAAGCAAACATGCAACAAAAAATAAGAATTATCTATTGAAGAATATATATTTGTTGTCTTCAGCTTTAAGGGGGGGAAAAATCTCCCCTAACTCCAAACCCCTTAACCACTGTAGCAGCTGGGTTTTTTATGGCTTGGTTGTAATATGACACTTCCTACTAAGATGTTGGGAAAGAAAAATTCGAAACGTCAAGTGATAGCTCATCAGAAGATGATAAAAAACAAATCAAACAAAATGCAGAAGATTTTAAAAATCTTATTTCCCAAATTAAACAAAAAATTGGAGAAGTAAGCAATCGGGAAAAAATTCAGATGTTGACATTAATACCTTTGTCATGGTCTAGGAAAAAAGTTACTGGAACTTTTAAAGTATCAGATTATTTAGTAAGACAATCACGTTCTTTACTTAAACAGAAAGGAATATTATCTTTACCAGAACCAAGGAAAGGCTGGTGAAATAGTTCAAAAAGCTCTCAATTTCTATACGGATGATGAATTTTTTAGGATTATGCCAGGTCAAAAAACTAAAGTCAGCATAAATAAAAATATCTATGAGCAGAAAAGATTGCTACTCTGCAATTTAAGAGAACTATATGCTACTTTTAAAGAACAAAATCCAAACATACACATAGGGTTTTCAAAATTTGCCAGTTTAAGACCAAAACAATGTGTTCTAGCTGGAGCATCAGGAACACATTCTGTATGTGTTTGTTCAATGCATGAAAATGTTCAACTGTTCATCTCGGCAATAAAATTAGAAGAAACATATCATGAATTGATTGAGAAGGCCGTTTGTGATGTGACTAATAGAAAATGCATGCTGAATTTGTGTGAAAAGTGTCCTGGCGTTAAAATCTTAAAGTCATTTCTCGAAGGAAAAATTGAAAACTTTGACCCAAATGATTCAATTGAATATAACCAGTGGGTATCTACTGATAGGTCTGAACTAGTGAGACAAGTCAGCACTATGTCTGAATTTATAGAATTACTTGCAAACAAAATTTCAAAACTTATACCACATTCATTTATTGCCAAAATGCAATCAAATTATTTGAAGGAACAAAAACAAAATTTAGATCATAAAACAGCCTTAATTTTGATGGATTTCAGTGAAAATTATACATTTACTGTACATTTTGACAAAAACTGTCAAGATGCCCCACCTCCTGCAAAAAATAAATAAATAAATAAGTAAATAAAAATAAATAAATCTCGAATCAGTTAGAAAAAATGTAGCAGTAATATATTCTGACAGGATATTGAAGAATGTGTCTAAATGTATATCTCAGGAATCTGGAATGTAGAGGAAGGGGGCCCCACTATGTTATCAATAATAGAATATATATGAATTGACTGAATATTAATAAAGTCTCCAAATCATCTTTATGATAAATTATTTCTTTAAATGTGTATATGTCTTCAAATTTTATCATACATGTTATATATATATATATATATATATATTAAAAAAAAATTCAAATTTTTCAAAAAAGTTTTTTTTTTTTGGGGTGGGGGGGAGGGTGGAAGGAAAGATTGATAATAAAAGGCTCATAAAAATATTTAACAAAATAAAATGGGTGAAACATCCATAAATATATATGTATTTTTTGAAATTCAACATGAAATGTCAATTTTATATGGATATTCAAAAAATCTCAAAAAAAATTTTTTTTTCTTAAGTTTTCCAAAAAACACCTCTCTAATTTTTTTACTGTGGAAAGATTGACTAATAAAGAGTTCATAAAAAAATATTTAGCAAAATAAAATGATGAGCACATCTATAAATATTTTTTTGAAATTCATGCATGAAATGTCAATTTTATTTCAAATTCAAAAGTTCAAAATAAAAAAATATTTATTTATCGTAAAAAGAAAATAAAAATTTGTATTACTTTATAAAATATGTAATATAAAGAATGTTCTGCCAAAAATTCTAACCATTTTAATTATTTTGTAAAGAGTTATGAAGTTTTTTCTATAACCATACAGAAAATCAACACTTTAAAAATTTCCATAGAAAAAGAAAAGTGTCACATGTTCAGATGTCTGTAACTTAAAATATTTTAATTGGATTCCATTAAAATTTCACATGGTAACATCTTATACATGTATTTGTTCATGTACCAAGTTTCGTCAAAATCTGAGACGGTGGGTGACATTTTGTAAAATTGTTGGATGATTTGACATGGAATGACCCCTCGATTATCCGGAACTATTTTTTTCAGACTCTCGAAAAATTCGTTCTGATGAAATGTATATAAATATTTTCATTTTTTTTATTTTAAGGAAAGGACGTAAAAGGCAAAAAATAACACAAATTTTGCATCAAGAACGAAGTCAGTTGGATTAATAGTTGCCGAGATATTTGTAATCCTGTTTTCCACATTCTTCGATTTTTCATGACCTGTATTTTCTTCAAATTTCAATTCAAAAATATGTTTTAATTGGAAATGAGATGCTTAATCTGACGCAGAAAACTGTTAGTTAATATAATTATTGTTTTTGGAGTTATAAGGATGTTTCTTTTACACAATCTGGTGCTACTTGTGTAGATTGGTATTTTACATAATTTGTTGAAATGGGTTCATCAGCAATTCATTAATGGAGCATTACTATATATATTAAGAATATTTAAATATACATTTAAATTTTGTTTTGGAATTACAATGCATTTTACAAATAGTTTTCACATATTTTATTTTTACATATTATATAATGCATATCCATCATGGGTAAATATTACGGTGGCCCCCAACGACTAGTTTTGTAATCTGGCTGTTAAAACGAGACAGTCATACAATTTTACTGTTAAAATGCATTCCCTTTTACTCAGAGTCTATAAAAAAGCGTTTAAACTAAAGAAAAAATCACTTTTTGATGAATCTAGTCAATGAAGAAGTAGCACCTTAAATTGTATCTTTTTATTATTCTACAATTCCAATGTCTCAGAGAGAAATTGTTAATCAGTTGGGTATTTCATGCTGTTCTGTTTGCTATTATATTGATAAACACAAGAAAAATGAAGTTAGTTCATTGCATTCTAAATGAGGTCGCGCTTCTAAAAAACCTTAATCGATTTTTTTTTTTTTTTATTGGAGGCGAAACTGAATTCTGCAATGGCAGAATCTACATTCAACTTGTTTTTTTTTTCAAACAGTTGTGTTTTTTTAGTGCAGTTTCAGTGCAATAATAGAAAAGATTGATAGAGAAAATTTTTAAATTTCATATAAAGGTGAGTTTTGAAACTCTCATCCTCATACAAAAATAATTTTAAATTTTTTAATGAAAAGGGTTTTTAAATTTATGTTTCAAAATGTTAAAAGATTATTTACTATAAACAAATAGCAGACAAGAAAGCTCCTTGAATTGTGAAATATATTCAAAACATGAGCAAACTAGTCTTAACAATAAAGCACTATAATTAATGAATAAATAATTTTTATCACCTGTAATAGGATATCTGATCTATTCTCAAAAATTGGATGAATGTAAGTTAGTCTTTTATTTAATCTTCTCGTTCACACACATAAAAATCATTCTTTAAGGGAATAACACTTTGATACCATGAAGTTTAAGATTTTTTAGGGAATTTCTTTTTAAGAGATGAGATGTGTTTATAAAAATTGATTTACAGAAAATTATTAACACATTTTACAGTAGAAAACTACATTTTGTTTAATTGATATATTTAAAAAAGGAATAAAAGGTTCAAGAATCATTTTCTAAAAAAACTTTTATTTATAGTTATTTATGTTCACAATATTTTCATTGATTAAATGCTTATTACTCACTTCTGCTTTCACAATGATCTCCTGTAAAACCAGCAGGACAAATGCATGCTCCATCTACAGAGTCACAGTTGCCACCATTTTCACACGAACAATTCTGATAAACATTAAATAGAAAGATAAAATTATACATTACATATTTAGTGCAAAATTCTTTAATTTCGTGCGTAAAATTGGTTAACTTTTCTTTTTAATACATGTGTTAAAGATGCAAATGTGACCCATTAAGCATAATAAACACTTACAACACAAATTTATATAATAAAAATGTGGCAAACCCTAAACTTTCTTCTATTTCATACACGTTAATACTTCCAAAAAAATTAAATATAGCAGCATCTTTGGTTAGGTAATTTACATGAAAATCTAATCTACAATAACTTATTTCAAGTTCTAAATGGATCAGAAATTTGATGAAAATCCATGTATTTGAGATAGAATCGTCGCAGAAATTGTAAAAAACTGAATCGAAGTGCCATCTGCTGAGCAATTTAGTCTAAAAAACTAAAGAATAATAATTCATATCAAAGACAAGCTGAATCTGAAGTTTGATGAAAGTTTGTGCATTAGTTCCTGAGATAGAGCTATTACAATAATCATAAATAATGCTGCATAGCAGCCCGATCTGTTGGACGATTTACAGCCAGATGTAATCAGAACCATATTATATCAAGGGCTAATGGAATCTAAAGTTTCATGAAAATCCATCCATTAGTTCTTGAGATACAGCTATTGTAGAAATCATAAAAAAGGCAGTATAGCAGTGCCACCTGTCAGATGATATACACCCAAAATTAATCAGATCCAATTTATATCAAGGTTTAACGGAATCTAAAGTTTTGTGAAATTTAAGTGTGTTAGTTCTTGAGATAGAATGCTCACAAAAATTTATGTCACATACAGATAGACAGACATTTTGTAAAAATATGTTTCTTGGAATCTCTGACTCCTAAAACGTGCCAATGAGACGTGTCTTTGAGAACTGGATTAAAAAATTTTCACAAATCCAATGCTTTAAGATAGAAGAAAGTAATATTAATAATGAAAAGAGCCTCATCTAAATTAACAAAAAAATTAAGCAGTCATACAACTGTTAAACCGTCAAAAAATTTGATTTTTTGAAAAACAGTTATATGAAAGATTAGCCTTTTCTGCATATTTTAAGACTTGCTTGAAAAAATTTCCATAATTACGGAAGTTATGATTAAAAACGTGTCAGCTGTTTACTGTAAACGGATTTAAAGGGCCAGTACTTCGCCGAACAAATTTAAAAATGAGTTTTTTTTTTTTTTTTCAAATAACACACGTTATCTCTAAAACTATTTAATATTTTTGCATGACATCTTTTACAGATGATACATATTGCCATTTTCTTGAAACTGAACCTAAATTTGATTTCAGATTGTTAAAGGATACATTTTCTATGCATAGATAAAATTTAATTTTTTAAGGGAAAAAATACACTATTTTCAGATTAATTTTAAAAATAAAAATATGGTTTAAATATATGTACAAATTTAGGTTCAAATTAACCTTTAGTTTTTGCAGTATGTGTAAAAAAAAAAGAAAGAAAGAAATTTTGTTTTAAATTCAATATAATTTGAGTATTCAAGTGTGTTATCTTTGATATCACATTTTTTTCACAGAAAACTGCTTACTACTTATGATTCTCTAAAATAAATTATTTTTAACTTTCAAAAAAGAATGAGGTATATGTGTAAACATAAAACATTTATCTATTAACATTAAAAAAATTGTGATTTTAAGGTTTATATTTTTCAAAATATAGAATGTCGAAAAAGATAAAATTGTGATTTTTCGACTTTTAAAAGTCGTATGACCAAGTAAACTTAGCTAGAGAATGCTACCAGGTAAAAGCTGATGTTGTATGAATCTTATAAAGTTGGTCATATTCATATTTATATATAATATTACAATGAAATATGTATGTCAAAATGAAACAATTTGACTCTTCATGATTAAACATTTTATATCCCTTTAATATCATTCAAACAGCTAGAACTGCTTTATATCAATCAGATAAATTGCATTTAATGGAAATTTTATTTAGTTGTACCTGCATTATTTTGGGGGGATTGATATTCGTATATCTAACTTAGAAAAGCAATATTTTATTTTTCAGTTTGTTTTTTGTCTTAATATTGTGAAAATTTCTATAATTTTCTTTTTCGTAACTGATTATTGTTGCATGAGAAATTTTTACCTAAAAAACAAATAAAAGATTTTTAAACTACAATAAAAAATACATAAATAGCATTTGGTCACAATTAATAGCATAGCCTTTTTAATTTTTTTTGGGCCGCTTTGAGTTGTTGCTTGCAGCATAAGTTGTTTTAACGCTCTTGAATAAATTTCTATTAATTCTGCTTCTATCATTAAAGTACAGTCGAGTCTCTATATAACGAAATTCATCGTTCCAGTAAAAAATTCGTTATATAGAGAAATTCGATGTATAGAAAATGTTAAAAATCGTATTTAATGTGCAAATTTTGAACAAAGATTCTTTTTGATGTTTTTAATTAAGAATTTGAAATGTTTAAAAGTAAATATTAACCTAACATTCCATTTCTTGATCGTTTAAGCAGTTTCAAAAAAAGAGAACAGACATTTATTTGAAAGCTTAATGGAAATCAAATAAGGAAGACTTGCATTAATTTCAGACTAAGAAATCTGTAATTTTTTGTTCTTTTGATTACACTCTCAAAACAAACAAACAAAAAAAAAATGCTCAAATTTTAGCAAGGAATGAAAAATTGTAGTTAACATTTTCCTCCATTTGTAGGCCTCTCTTATGTGCCTCTCATTGATTCCTTTCTTATATGTGTAACAATCTAATTTACTCTGTTTTGAGAAGGATGTTGAAAGGTGTGTAGGAGGTGGGATGAATTCGTTGGATTTAAAGACCAAAAAGATAAATAATATAAAAAAAAAAAAAAAAAAAAAAAACTCAGCACTGAACTTTAAATCAAAAGATGGAAAATTGATTCCATAAGATTTCGAATCTTTTTTAAAACTGAATAAATTAAGACCAATTTATGAAAAAATTCGTTATATGGAGATAGATATTTCGCTATATAGAGACTGTTTTTAATGTATTCATGCGAAAAGGGGACCGTTCCTACAAAAAATTCGTTATATAGAGAAATTCAATGTATGGAGTTTCGTTATAGGGAGACTCGACTGTAGTTCTATGTGCGCTGGTTTGCAGTAGATAAATTTATTCCTTGAAAACATGCTGCGTTTTCTGTACTTGTAGCATTATAAAGAAAAAAATGCAGTTAAAAAAAAAAAAAATATATATATATTTAATAATTATTATGGCAAATATTACCATATAAAACATAATTAACATTTGACAGTGTGATTTCTTTTTTAAATACATATAACAGTAGAAAATTGTTTTTTTTTTTTTTTTTTTTTTTTTTTTTTTTTTTCCAAGAACAAAAAGAAAAAAATATATATGTGCCATCACAAAAAAAAAAAAAAAAAAAAAAAAAAAAAAAAAAAATCAAAGTATAAACTTTAGGGGAAAAAAAAAAGTTGTTTCTAATGTTTCTTCAGTAATCAATTTAAATCCTAAGTTTTCTATTGTTACTAAAATCATGTTCAAGGAACCAAAAAATGATGTTCTGAAACATGCATATCACTATTAAATCAATATTTTATCAATTTTTATTAACATTTTTCAAACTCTAATTCTGACTTGAATAGAATTCAGTTTTTTAACATCTAAGGTCAACATCAAACAAAAAATTTTGATTGAATACTAGATGTTAATAATCAAGGCAGCACAGAACTGATATTGGCTTCCATCCAAGGTCTGGTGGAGGCTGAAATATGGACTGATCAGACATAACATTAAAATATTTAATCCATAGAATTTATCAGAAAAGCAATAGATTAAAAGAAATTCACGACCTACTAAATGCAGATACATAATCAAATACAGCTTGAGAAGTATGAAGCCAAAAGAAATATTAGAATTCAATTCACCTGAATTAAATTTTTAAAAAGGTTTAATTCATCCACAACCACATTTTTCAATTTGAGACAATAATTAAGCCACTTCCGATAAGCAAGCCATTTTTTAGTTACAATATTTACCCCCCAAAACACTAAGAAATAACATAATAACAAACATGAAAACATCTTATTACATGAAGCATTCTATTCTTCCAGAATTTAATACAGAAGAACTTCATAAACTTTTATCAGTATCCAGTAACATAATGTATGGAGTTAAACATTCTGCAATATTTTCTATTTTAGGGATCATTTTAAAAGTATATTTAGTAAAAACTCTTACTTAATCTTTTTTTTATTTATTTATTTTTTTTTAATTCTTTCAGAGTGTAAAATATCAAACATTTTTAGGCTTTAATGCTTTATTAATTTTAATTTTATTACATTGATTGAAAGAGAATTCATACAAATTTAAATTTTTTTTATTGAGTAAAGAAAATGTCCAGACAAAAATAAAATCTAGGGCCCTTGGCTTAGTTTGTCAATGCTATAACAAATGAGCTATTTTGTATGACAATTCACTCAGGCATATTTTAGACATTAACATCTGATCTGCAATATTATGCAGTTCTTAGACAAAGATCCATGAAACAATGGATATGTAAGAAGTTTTGACTTTGAATCTCGTCTGATGGATACTTTTTTATTCAGTTGAAAAATTTCAATTTGTATATCATTAACAGCAATAAGATTATTCTGGGCAAGGGAAAAAACACTGAAATTAACTTACATTTGCACACTTGGGTCCCCATTTGCCGATAGGGCATTCATATTGGCATCTTTCGCCTCGGTATCCAGGTGCGCAAATGCATTGGCCTGTCAAATGATGACATGAAGCACCGTTAAAGCAGGTGCAACGCTGTGAACATTTTTCACCATAATAACCAGGGGAGCATGGATTAGCACAAACAGCACCCTAAGACAAAAAATAAAAAATTAATTACTTAAGTACAGTGAAAATGAAAAAAAAAAAAAAAAAAAAAAAAAAAGAGAAAACATGAAATTACACCAAACTCTAAAATTTCCAATACAAACACCTAATTTTAACAATATTTAGTTTAGTTTTTATGGTAAATTTTATTTTAAGATACTAATCAGGAAGTCATTTGGACAAGCAGTTTGGACTTCTAATGTTAAATTCATTTATAGTTGTTTCAAAACAGACTGCTATGCAAATTTTGTTCTTTAAGGGTGTATTCGAAAAAAGGCTTTTCCACCTTCAACAGCTCAAAATTTTCCGATACAATTTCAGATGAATTTTTAAAAGTAGAAACTTGAAACTTGCTGAGGGGATTTTTGAAGAGACGTATAAGGTGCCGTGTGATGTCATTTTATGCTCAATTAATTAAAATTTGATTTATAAACAATTATCTTCTCAGTATGACCCTTTTTTTTCATTCACAGATCTCCCGCTAGGGGAAAATCTGTTCAAAATGCTGTTTTTGATTGCTTTTTTTCCAATATTTTCTGCATTTATTAAAGAATCGGCGATTACGGCACTTTGAGTACTTTCTGAATAAGATAATTGGCCAGTTGGTGCATATGAGAGCAAAAATGAATTTTAAAATAAATCAGAAAATAAGCAGTTTGAATCGAAATACACCCTTAAATATAACTCATAAACTACTTAATAGAAAAAGCTATAAATTTGGATTTTGCACATATGAAGTTTCTATAAAGTAATTTTTGTTAAAAATATATTATATTTAAATAGTATATATATTTTTTAAATAATTTTCAAAACAAATCTAAATCATAACCCAAGAATATTTTAATCTATCATTGGAAAATTCAAATACGCAAATCCAAAATTACAAGAAATTCCACTAAATAGTTTTTGATTTAAGTTAAAATATATATCTGTAATGCAATCTATATGGCACAGATTACAAAAGAATTTAACACTAGAAGTTTCAATTTTTAAACCTTCATATTTCTTAAACTACTTGACCAAAAGATTTCCAGTTGGTATTAAAATTTCTGAATTTGGTACAATTTCATTATGTATATGAATCCCTAGGCTTATAACACAAGCATAATTTCTAGTCTAAAAACTATTTCCCTTTTACTTTTTGGGAATAATTTGTCTAGAAAATGTATGGTATGATACTCTTTTTGTTTTTGTCTAACTCAGCGGTTCCCAATGTGTGACGTACAGTCAGAGGGGCAATTTCAGATTTCCTTTTTTTTTTTTTTTTTTTTTTTTTTCTCTGATGAAAGTAATGTTGTAATTTAAAAATAGAAATAATAGATAAATTTTTTTTAAATAATTGAATAAAAATTAATTTTTTAAACATTCTTATTTGAAAGTTCATATACTAAAACCAGAATGTGATTTTTTTAAAGATATTTTAACACATTTTTTGTATATTAAAATCCTTTTGTTTTTCTGGTTTTAATATTATTTTAGTAAAAAACACACCTTTTTTTATTATTTATTAAAAAAAAAAATGTACATCTATTCATAGTACAAAATGCCCAATAAAGGAACTTTTACATATGAAATTTTGTAGGATGGATTTAAAATTGAGTATTTGGACATGTTTAATCTGAAAAATGTTTTGAATTATCTAAATAAGGTATTATTTATATGAAATTAATAAATCCCCATGTGCATTACGGTAGGAAATTGTTAAGAAGTAAACTTCTTATGTATCTTCTACAGAATACATATATATTCTACACAATATATAAACATATTTCATGATATATGCATTTTAAAATTCAAATTGTAGAAAACTTGGTGGCCTAATCTATAATATAAAGGCCAAACGTACCTGTGTGTAACAATGACAACATTTGGAAATTTGAAATTAAATTTCAGTTTTGTAATTTACGCTATTGCAAATTATTAAACTTATCAATATCCAGGGTTCATACAGAGTTGGGAACAAAAAAACCAAGGAGTACATAAAAAATCCAAGCAGTCCAAAAAATTTTAAGAACTTGCCACTTTTGTTGTTATTTATGTGGCATGCACTTGCACAGCCCCAATTCCACAGGGATTCCGCGAGTTACCTCCCGCGAAAGGGGGGGGGGGTATACGCGATCTTCAGACAAAATCAGCGATTTATCTGCGATATTTTAGAAAAATCGGCGATTTATTGCGATCTTTTGTTGAAATCGGCAGTTTTTCTTTCTGCGATCTTTTGGCGAAATCAGCGTTTTTCCGTGTTTCTTTTTTATGAAATCGACGTTTTTTCGACGATTTTTAGACAAAATTTACATTTTTATATGATCTTTTCTAAAAAACGGCGTTTTATCCCAACAATCTTTTGACGAAATTGACGTTTTATCCTTGATCTTTTGATGAAATCGGCGTTTTTTTTTTCAATGATCTTTAGACAAAATATTTGTAGGCCATCTTTTATCGAAAACGACGTTTTTTCTGCGATCTTTTAATAAAATTGGCATTATATCCGCAATCTTTAGACGAAATCGACATTTACCCGTGGTTTTCAGACGAAATTAGCGTTTTATCTGCGATATTTGGTGAAATTGCCGTTTTAACCGGTATTCGGACAAGAAATTAGCGTTTTTCAGCGATCTTTTGACAAAGTTCGTTGACAAAAACATTGACGAAATCGTCGTTCTTCCACGAAATATTGACGAAATGTGTGCTTTTTCGGAGTTCCTTTCACGAAATTTGCATTTCTCCACAATTGTTTTTTCCGCGTGCAAAATTTTACAATCCGATTTTTTTTTTTTTTTTTTTTTTCCCGGGAGCAATATTGCTCGTGTGCAAAACCGCAATACAATTTAAGGAGTTTCTAAGGAGTATTTTGTTTATCTAAGTAGTTCTAAGTACTACTTGGGAACGTTTTCATTTCTAAGTAGTTTCTAAGGAGTCCAAGGAGTCTGTGCGAACCCTGAATATCACCTATTTTTATTTTTTACACCATTGTATACGGGAAAAAAAATATACTTTTAAATGCAATTTGTTTAAAAGCTGTATCCCAATTTATTTTTGAGGCATTAATTTTAACTGTAGTTTTCAATACCAATTTTGTAAATGTGGCAACAGAAGTACTCCGTTTCTTTTAAAAGTAAAGGGGAAAAAAATATAAAATAAAAGATAACTGCATTTTTTTGTTGCCTTTTTCTCATAAAAACTGAAATTAAAACATGTGCTATGTAAAAAATATCGTCTGTTATGAAATACGTTGAATTTTTGTTTTATTTTGTTGTTTTTATCAATTAAATGATTTTTATTTACTGCAACTTTACAAAAATTCTCTATACAAAAATGTATTTTAAAGAATAGTGTGAATTATTTTCTCCTTTGTTACATAATTCGTATCAACTAACTAGCATTCATCAGGCCGAAATGTCACAGCATGGAAAACCACAAACTTAAAGGATAATATTTAAAAAAATCTTTTATTTTTATGATTACTTTTTAATAGTATAAAAGTATGTTTGAAACAATTGTCAAATCTTAATTTTAAAGTGCTTAATTCAGTCATCACTTGCTTCATGTAATGCTTTAATGCTAATCTGTCAGCAAGTGCTCTTGTCCTTCTAATTTGGCCATGCCTGTCCTCAATGAAAAATATTTTAATGAGCACTTCCTGTATATGACAAACTATACTAAAAATCACATAACTTGTAATAATAAAGGAAAAAAAAACAATGTAATTAATGTAGTGTGTTATGAGCCTGAAAAATTTATTTAAAATGGATAAAAGCATGAATACATAAATGATGTTACTTGTAAATTATGTTGCCCATACAATATTATTTTTTATGTAAAAATATTAATATGATATAAAAATAGAAGGGGGCATCAGAACTTTTAAAGATGCATAGGTGGGGTGCAGCCAAAAAAAAGGTTGGGAATCACTAGTCTAACTGTACATTGCATAGATCAACATTTAATTAATTGTTAAAATAAGTAAACACATGTATAAGATTTACCATCCATCCTGGTAAGCAGGAACATCTTCCAGTCACATGATTGCAGGTACCGCCATTTTGACACTCACATTTGCTGGTGCATGACTCACCATGCGTACCTTCTGGACAGGGTTCAGAACACCTTCAGAAATTTATTTTAAAATGAGAATCAAAATAAGCACTGTAAATTAAATCACTGAACACATTAACATTAAATAATACAACATGGTTAATATTAAGAAAATAAATATTAGACACTTTATAGTGTCAAGAAATAAAAAATAACAGCCAAAATCAAAATTTCCTCTTTTAAAATAAATGAGCTAGTTGTGTTGAAATCTCAACAAATATTACATTAATCAATAAATCATTCATAAATGTTCTTTCTAAATTTTCACTAACAAATAAAGCATATGGGGAGTACAGATTTAAAAAAAAAAAAAAGCATAGATTGTGAAACACTCTCTAACACATTCAGAATATTATAACAAAACTTCAATTTAAGCTGAAAGATAGTGGCCGAATAAACAATTTAGAAATTGCATAACACATTTGGAAATCCAACTTTAGCCACTGCCATCAACAGTAGAAAAAATAATCAAATTCTTTTGTGCAGCTCTGTATAAGATCTATAGATTACATCTACAGTAAAGATACTGCATAGTAAATTAAAAATTAGTTCAGATAAGAAATTTATAGCACAGTTAAGAATTTTCCTTCAGTAATTTCCATTAATAACTGGAATTTCATTCAAGATCTTTTGTACAGACTTGTATTTGATCAATAGAAATTATATACACCAATATGCAAAAAAGAATTAAATTTAAAAATGTGTAAAAGAATTAAAGATGTAAATTTCAAACCATCTTATCCAGAAAATCAAATTCTGAGAAATCTCAAAAAACCTCTGACTACGTCTATTGATTTTCACTGTGTACCAAAATTTTACAGTGCCAGAAAAGAAATACATGATAAAACATAAGTCTTTTTTATAAATTGTGGTTTTTTTAATTATGTACATTCACCAATAGAACAGATTGATGAAGATTTTTTTTAAATTTGTGCATGTTCACCTATAGAACAAACACACTGATAGATAAAATTCTATTTTTAAATTTAGGATAAAGCAAGTTTTCTAACTCATGTCCTCAACTATTAATACAATTCCAACAATTATTATTCATAGACAGTACTTCTGTACACAGGCATACGAATTCTTTTGTATGCCTCTGTAAATGAAAGCTAGATTCTATGCACACCATATTCTATAGTAAATCTCTTGAAGTGCATCGCACTGATATGTAAGGCATTAAAAATCAGAGAGAACCAACCTTGAATGCTGTGATTGCTTGATTCAGAACAATGTTTTTCAAAATTTGTACTTTTTTTGTTTTATCAAACTCTAATGCTAGAGGAGATCAAGTTTCTTCAGCAAGCTTATGGTGATTAAGTTGGCAGTGCTAGAGCGAATTTAGATTTTTGATCCATTCCAGCCCTGATAACTTGATATAAAAGTTACATTGGACCTCTGTTAAACTAACTCCATCATTTGAATAGTTTTGAAATTAATAAAATTCAATAATAAAATCAAATTGCCAATAGATGGCATAGCATAGAAAGCTTTGACACTTCAATTTTCACAAAACATTTAGGATAGTCAATGTCGATTTTCAATTCCTTATATATCATTTAAAAAATTTTAGAGGAAGGAAAAGATTTGGTGAATAAAATAGGTGATATTAACTTATGTCAACACGTTTAAAATAATGTAACATCGTTCAAATACACTGCAAACACTATTTCCTCATAGACTGTAGTATAACTAATTTTTTTTATGTCCTGGTAATCAAATGCTACTTGCTTCATTTTCAATACTGAACATGCTATAGTAAACTTGAATAACATACAGTAATTACATGACCAACAGAGTTTGTTCAAACAAACAAAATTCATAAACTCTTTTTAATTATGTTGGAAAATATTAAAAAGTGATAGTAACCAGAAGATAGTTTGGTTACCAAGCTTTTATTACTGTCAAACAGCATTAGTTATAATTGTTGCAAACTGCATGTACCGGGTGTCCAGTAAATGACTGACCCATTTTGAATGTAAATAACAAAAAAAGTATTTGAGATAAAAATGCGCGGCTTGCTGTATTGTTATTAGAATATAAATAAATTTTAAAATATGCACTTTGTTAATGTAATACAATAATATTTAAAATAATATCTCAGTCTCAAGACTGAAGAGGGGAAAAAGAGGGGGAATATAATACAGATGGTTCAATCACAAATATTATTTTAAATCACTTTCCAACCAACATACCCTATTTCTGAAGCTGATTCGAGAGTTGATTCAATATTCAACATATAGATTCAGATTCGACAACATATAGATTCAGGTTCAGCCAAAAATCTCACATTTATGGAAATTAGAGTCATGTCTGTATTCAAACAGCCTGTTACCGCCAGCGCAATATATTTTTAAAAAATATATATTTTTTTTAAAAATCGGTCATGAATCCGATATTTTGTTCATAATGTCGCGAAAGATCTCAAATTTTGTCAAAAGATTGCGTAATAAACGCCGAAAACGGGAATCAAAGAATAGCGGGCAGGGGGATGTCAATTTTGTCGAAAGATCGTGAGAAAACGCCAGTTTCATCAAATAATCGCAAATAAACGTCAAGTTTTTTAAAGGATAGTGGAAAAAAAACATGAAAATCGTTAAAAGATCACGGAAAATTTCGTCGAAAAATAGCATGAAAAACACGCATTCTGCCAAAGAATCACAGAAAAAAAATGCAAATTTCGTTCTAAGATAGCGGAGAGAAATGCAAATTATGTTAAAAATAGAGTGAAATACATTGATTTTCGCGAAAGATCGCAGAAAAATACGAATTTCTTTAATATTAGCGAGAAAAACATGGATTCTTTCAAAAACTCGCAGATTCTGTTGAAAAATTGTTAATTTTGACTAAAGACGCGAAATTCATCAAACAATGGTGAAGAAAACTCAAATAATCGCAGAAAAAACCCTTAATTTCATTCAAAGATAGCAGGGAAAAAGCAAATTCTGTCAAAGAATCGTGAGAAAGCCGCGAATTTCGGCAAAACATGGCAGGGAAAATGTGAATTTCGGTAAAAAATTGCGATAAAAAAAGGCAAATTTTGTCAAAAAATCACAGGAAAAACATGAACTTTTGCAAAAAATATTGCGAATTTGGATAAAAAACGCAAATTTTGTTAAAAAATTGCGGGCAAAACGCAACGATCAGCGGAACATTCGAATTCTGTTCAAAAACAGCAGAGAAAACGCAATTTTTCTGTCAAAGAATAGTGGATAAAGTCGGAATTTAAGCAAAAAATCGGCGGAAAATGCAAATTTCAGAAAAAGATCGTGATAAAAACGCAAAGTTCGCGGGAAAAAGTAAATTTCGGCGAAAGATAGTGGAAAAATTTGAATTTTGGCAAAAGATCATCTGTATGAACATCTGTGACGGAGAGAGAGATTCGAATTTCATCAAAAAATAGCAGGAAAATACAAAGAATCGCGGAAAAAAATTGCGTTCAAAGATAGTAGGGAAAAAAAACAAATTCATACCTGCTAACATGTCAATTTTGAAATAATTACTATATTCACGATGTATTCTTAAATACTTAAAAATGCATAACATATGCATATGCAGTAGTAACAACTTAATTCTTAACAAGAATTTCAATGCTACTTTTATATTTATTTTTCTATTTATATTTTGAAAAATAAAAACATGAGGTTGCACAAGAAAATGTTTTTCAAATTTCATACTTTGAGAACGTATTCCCAAAAAATTGTCCTGCATGATGATCTGTAATAGATAAGGGCAGATTAAATTCACAGCAAATTTCCTGAAAGGTTACAACAGTTGAGGGTGTGCGAGGGAGAGTATATCTACCGGCATTAATTATGCATTATTACTGGGTATCTTTGATGAAATGTACATTTTTTTCAACGATCTTTTGACAAAATCTGTGTTTTTCCCGTACTTCTTTGACAAAATTTACTGTTTTCCGCAAAACCCTTTCATGAAATTTGCGCCATTTTTTCACGAAATCGAATCTATTTAAATAATTTATCGCCTTCCCGTTTCACGCTCTTTACCTCTTTTTTTTTTATCTTTTTGTAATCGCATGCCTGAAAATGTGTTTAAAATATCACTTAAAATCCAAGCCATCGTGCTTTTTTTTTTATTATTCGCGACATTCTAATCAGTTGACCATCACATATATATGTATTGTGATCATAGGTGCAAGTTTTCCGTATTCTGATTTTTGAAAATTCCTGAGGCTGGAAAGAAAATGAGAACCCCCCCCCCCCCCCCCCTTATCGAACAACTGTCCTTGTAGCAGACCCAGCTTTGGGACCAAAGTTGGCTCCTATGACACCCGGTATTTGTTACTGAGTACTTAGTTACTGAGTGTTTAGAACTGAGTAACGGGTATTCTCTCTAATATGAAATACTGAATCGTTACTTTGGAATTTAATTCGTTAATCATTACTGCATCAATATACTGCAATATACATGATTCAATATATTGCAAGTAAAGGAAACAAACATCAAATGCAACCTTTATTTTGTGATTCATGACTGAGGATGTTTAGTCTGATAGGAAAAGATGAGAATTTGTGTTTGGGCTTTATATTCTGAATCGATTGTTCCTGTATTAGTATGTATCACATATGAGTCAATCATTTAGTCTATTCATTAATTCAGCATTCACTGAAAATGTTTATGTGAATTTGGAAGCTTTTAAGCCACATGGTCAATAACAGAAAAAATACTTTTAGAAGAACGATTGATATGAGATCGTTTATTCTTTCAGGGATTATACTTTTTATCTTGCAAATATGAAGTCTTACATTTCTTTTTTAAAACATGGACAAAATAATTTTTATTTATTTATTTTAAAATCAAGAGATTATTGACATTTTCATGTATGTATTTTGAAAAAGGAACTATTGATTTAAGCAATAATGAGACAACATGTGTTTAAGATTTTAATTAAATTAATTTTATATTAATTATGCATTTAATCATTTAAAATTTCTCATAATTTCAATGCAAAAAGAATTAATTTCTTTAATTAAAATGCAGGTCTAATTTTGCTACAGGAGATTTAAAATTTGAAAAATGTATGCAAAACAAGCCAGATGCATGATTGTTAAATGTCTTTACTTCCCACAAAACATTCTGATGTAAAGAAATGGTTTTATGCTAGACTTTGAAACTTTTAGAAGAATTACAATCAATGTCGAGGATCTTAAGTATATGATAATTAGTTTTGCATAATTCAAAGACCTTCATAAAGCTTTAAAGGAAGGGGAAGGAACTACTTACAAAGGTCCTCTGTATCCTGGTGCACATTTGCATGCTCCAGATATGGGATCACACGATGCACCATTTTCACAGCGACAATCTTGCTCACATCGATAGCCATAAAAGCCTTCATCACAAGGCACACTGCAATCAGAACCTTGCCAACCTGGAAAAATGAAATTCATTTTTGTATTTGATGAAATTCAATTCTAATAAAAATCCTATTTAACACATTACAATTGATAAAATTAAGACAAAGCATAAAATATGAAACAATGAGATAATATCCAGCTCATTATTAAATTGCAATAAAAAACTACCAATGCAGAAAAATCACTGCAAATTACATCCCTCTCCCATTAAAAGTCTCATAAAAATAATAAATCCAAAAACTATCTTTGACAGGTTTCATATTTTATTAGAATAACAAAATTTCCTGACTTTTCCAGGTTTTTCAGGACATATTTCCTGCAATTCATTAACTAACAATTTACAACTTTTTTTAGAAATTTGAATTCTATACTTTAATGATTGAACTTATACAGCAAAAGAGAATACATTGATAGATTAATAACAACAAAATATAAATTTATCTCTGAAAATGAAAACAACTTACATGTTTGAAACTAAAATTCTATATCATTTGATATTTAAAATACGACAAATATGATAATAAATTAAAAACAATGAAAAAAACCCACTAAAATACAATTACGATGGATTCAAAATAACTTTTTAGTCAAATAACTAAATTTATACATATAAAACATTCAATTTCTTCTTTTTAAAGCAATTCTGCTGATTATATCATTTTATTTATGTTATTTCAGAAGCAGTTTGTTGTGTAAGTTTAAATTTTTTGTCTTTTAACATTTTAAATTCACCTGCAACTTTTCTTTTTTCTGTTTCGTCTTAGCTTACTTTGTAATTTTCTTATTTAATATTCGATAAATTTGTATAGCTAAAAGATCTTTATGTCGAAAATGTGAATTTATCAAAAATTCAATTTGTAAGTAAAAAATCTGAATTTTTTTGTAAACGGATATTGGAACTCAAGAAAATTCAATCACATGATAGCACACACACACATAAGAAATTCCTTGACTTTTCCAGATTTTAGAAAAAAATTGCCATTTTCCCTGACTTTTTGAGCATTTGTCATTTTCCCTGATATTTCCCTGTTTTCCAGTAGCGTAGGAACCTTGTTTTGAGTTGCATGACTTCAGACTTACAGGTGCCTTCCTGCCAAATCATGTAGCTCAGCGTTCAGCTGTCACTTCAAAAGACAGATGCATACATAGCCAGACAAACATCTGACACAAAGACAAACACAAACATTTATCTTCACTGCTACAGATTTTGCCCTTATTTGAAAATACAATGCTGAAAAATTTTCATTAAGTTGTTTAAATACATCAATGATAGGTATGAATTATACATGAGTTACAAATTAAAACTACCATCTATGGATGATATATAAAAGATTTGATCAAAATATGCATTTTAACCCTTTATCTACTGACGGTACTTATAAGTACCATTGTGGAAAATTTAATAGCAAACGTATTTAATCAGTCTATTAATAAAAGTTCTTTTTCTTACCACACAGCATACTTTACTCGATCTAATTTAAGTAGAATAGAAAAACAGTCAAAATTAAATATTTTTAAAAAAGAGGTAATTTTCTTAATCATTTTCATAGGTGTATATCTTTTTTTTTTTTTCTTAAAAAAAAGTTATATGAAATATTTTCATCGATAAAAGCCTTTCCATTTACAGAGAGGATCGTAATACATTTAAATACATTGCTTTTATAAGAATTGTAATGTTTCCTCAAGAGTATTTTTGGTTAATTAATTTGATTAATTTTGTAAATATTTTACAAAAAAATTACAAATACCAATATATTTCATCAGTTTTAATGAAAAAACATTTCTAAATTTCCCATTATTATTATTTAAAAATTGCAGTATATCTTCAGATATTAAAGAAGACAATTATTGGTGTGAAGCCATTTCTTGATAAAATAATTCGGTAAATAAAGGGTTAAAGTGTATTAAGAGCATTACCTGGTTTGCATGAACAGCTTCCTGTCACGGGATCACAAAGTGCTTGATTTTTACAAATACAGTCTCGCTCACACTGCGCTCCATATTTTCCAACTGGACATGCTGAAATAAATTGTTTAATAGATTAAAAACAAGCATCACAATGTTGAAATAACAACAAGAGATGTTACTGGAGTATTGTATGTGTAAAAATATGTACACTTTCTTCATTATATAAAAAAAAGAATGAATTTTTTTTTACATTATAAGACTTTTCGTCTTTCTTGAAGTTTAATGAAATAATTTTTAGTGAGAGATTATAGATTGAAACTTTATTAAGTTTAATAGACACCTTCCACCTTGTTTTAGTATAAGATAAAGAGAGGAAAAAAATTTAAATTTTCATTAAAAGAACTTACGATTACGTATTTTTCTAGACTTGAGATTTTTACCACTGATGCATATGATTAAGTACAAAATCTAACAAATTTTTATTTTATTCATCAGTGTAATATGCTATACTAATATCTTATACATATTGCATTATAACTTATCAGAATATCTCATAACAAAGAATGTTAATTTTGTTAAATGAAATACATTTAATAAAAAATAATATCCAAAAATCGTTTACAATTCCTTCAAGTGGAAATAAATTTTAATTAAATTCATAATAGAATCATAACATTAAATATTTCCAGGGATCATTAAAAGCAGGGAAACTAAAATAATGGAAAAAGGTAACATGTAAGAATATTTTATTACAAATTATAGGAGGAAAAAAAAATTACATTCTACTGCAGTTAAATAATAACTTAAACAAAATAACATTTATCAGTTCCACATTGAACAATTTTGATTGCTCAGCATTATTTTTTTAGATTCCAATTGCACATAAGATTCATAATCAGATGTATTAAATCTGTTTATGAGAAGATATCTTTCATACTCTAAAAATCATTGAGGAAAATTATAGAGACGTATCATACACTCATTTATTTCGACCACCCCTCCTTTTTTTAAATGAAAATTTTATAGAGAAGAATTCTATAAATTTAGATTGTTGAGCTTATGATAACATTTGCTAAAATAAAATTTCATTTTGGCAGTTATTATTTGGCAATAATATTTCTGAAAAAAGCCCAGTATTTAAAATACAAAGAACATAGTGAGCAGGTAGATTGCCTCCGCTCTGTAATGTTAAACCAATGGGCAGGTTAATTTTGAATTAAAATGTTTAAATTTAAATATTTTTAAACTTTTTTTTGCATAGGATGGCTGAGCTTGATTTTTAGTATGATTGTTTTTTACTTTTTATTTTGGCTGCAGATTTTTTTTTTTTTTTTTTATAAAGACACTTTCAATTTCAAAACTACTTCTGAAAGTGAAAATACCTTTTTTAAAAAAATCTAACAAAACTCGAAAAAGTAAAAAATAGTCATACTAAAGATCAAGCTCAGCCATCCTAACAAAAAAATTGTTTAAAAATATTCAAATTTAAACAAGAAATTTGAAATTAGCCTGTTCATTGATTTAACATTACAGAGCAGGAATTTTCAAGTGAATGAAGACTCCCCTTAAGGTCAAAGCTTGGACCACCAAAAAATTTCAATTTGAATAAATAATTTATTAATGTTTATGTATAATAGATATGTTTGAACCACAGCCTTATCAATGTTTTTTTACATTTTAGAAGTAATAGCAAAATTAATTTGATTATGTAACAGTGATGTATAGTAGTTATGATGGGAAATGCAAAATACAGCGACAGGAAGGAGTGATCAGACCAGTTGTGTTGCTTTGCATGTATGGCAGTGAGACTGGAAGGCATGTGCAATGATTTGACAGAAGGGAATGGACTCATCAGTTGTAGATTGTAATCTTATGCGGAATTTTCATTCATCTATGCTGTTATTGCAGTGTGCTAAAATAACATTTTGTAAATCAATATGTATTCTAAAAAGCATAAAGTTGACAATGAAAATAAGAAGTTTCTGGTTAAAACAACATCGTTGCTGCTTGATAAGACTGAAGTTGTTTTAGTTTTCCTCAAAGTTTAGTTTGAAGCAAAACTGTTGCTATTGTTAAAAGTCCAAAAGAATTTTTTGAAGAACAGTTACCATTCGAGATTAATGGATGCTCACCTTGAAGACAATCTTCAAATTGGACTGTTCACCATGTGAACCAAACTAAAAAAATTTGGCTCATGACTGCAAGTGTAATTTTTCAATGAATACTAGCATTTTCTATTTTATTATTTGTATAAAAATTTTCAGAATGCATACCTGTGTAGTAGTGATTTTTCAGAGCAAATACCTGGCTTTTCTGTTTTCTATTAAATGTATGTGTATGTGTATGAAAAATTAAAAATTTTAAAGTAATAAAACACTTATGTTTCTTATATTTTTTTTCCTCTGAATCTTGTTAAAAGTTTTTCTAAAATATTCAGACCCCATTTAAAATTATTTGCAAACTCCTGAAATTGAACAATGTGAAATTGCAGAAAATTAAACAATTATGCTTTCTAATTTTAAACTATTGCAAGCACTACTGAAGAATTAAAAAGTCATTATTTCAATTTATCCTTACTGCTGGGCAACTTATCTGAAAATTTAAAAGACAGAGTGAAAAAGTCTTACCATGATGCACTTTAAGCATTAAAGGAAAAAGAAAATAATAGTTAGTAAGAGAACACTAAAATTATTAATTAACAGAATATTATCTGCACTTTTGCACAAACAAAATAAATCAATATGAGGGAAACAATACAGAAGCAATTACTGTTTGGCAATTCACAAATAAATAACATATATATTCCAACAAATGTGAAATAAAGTAATAAAAAAAATTAATAATCATCAAAAGATTAAAAAAAAAAAATTAAAGTATACATCTTATTGTTATTATTATTATGAATGGGGTAACTTTTAAGTAATATAAAAAAAAAGTAAATTCATAAAGTAGAGAAGTATTCCATGGTACTCCCCCCCCCCCTCCTCCCACCCTATTTCAAACGTTTAAAATAAAAAAAAACATAAAAGTTTCATTTCTTTCTAGCTTATAATAATACATATTGCATTTATATATTTAAAATATCTCTAGAGATTTCAAGGAAAAAATAGTTACCAATCCAACTTTTATATTTTAAATGCATAAATGATAAGTTAAAAAATGTGATTATTATTTATAAATATTACAACTTTCAATCATCACAATTTTTTTTTTTTTTTTTTTAATTGAACAATTAGTTTTTGAGCTTTTTAGTACTGAAAGATTGATTGGCTATCCCAGTTTCCCCCAAAACTAATTTAGATAATGTAATGGACAAATTGATCATAGTCAGGATTATTATACAAAAATCTGACTTTTCTCACTGCTATAAAATTCCTTAAAATGGGTCATTTAATTCCAGAATTTTTGAGTAGTGAAAGATTGATTGATTCTCATAATTTTACCCTGTTTTCTCAAAACTATTATTTCACACATTCTTATGTTACAAACCTGCAAAATGAAAACCAAAATTACTATTTATAAATCTTAATTAGACCTTTCAATCAACACAGTGCATCTTAAAGTTGATCAATTAGTTCCCAAGTTTAGATAAATGGAGGATTGGTTGATTCTCCTAGATTTTTCTTGTTTTCTCAAAAACTATTTTAGATATCACAATATGGCAAACTGAAGATTGTTAGTAGTAACATATTTGTTCCTGATAATCTTAGTCCAATTCAATGGATTCCGAGTTTATTCCAGACAGGCAGACAAGAAAAGTTCAAACATGTGTTATTTCAAAAGTTTACAAAATTTAAAACTTGTATTCAGAATAAGAAGAAATTTAGAATGAGCTAGATGCCCATTACAATGAATGAAATTTAACAGGTCTCTTTTTCAAAATGCATCAACCTAATGTATTAAAAAATCTGATTTCATAAAGTACATTTTATTAGGAATTCTGTTGCAAAGAAAAATCTTCATCAAGTCCAATTTATTATTATTATTTTTTTAAATTGCTTGAGAAAACAGAAATATTCCATGAATAGAATGCAGATGATAAAGTACAACGCTGTTGTTTTGAGGAAAGGTGCTATTTCAACAGGTTTTCTCACCTTTGCACTTCTTTCATTTATCTACTTGTGTTCGCAAATTTTTTTTTTTTTTTTTTCATTCCCCTGCACACTTCAAAATAAGCATGTGATACTTAGCAGGCATATGTCACTGTGAAAGGAACTTTTTGTTTTCATTCTGAAATCTCACTATCTACAGATTGTGAAAAGTGGTGTGGCCAAATGCAAAAAAATATGGAATAATATTAACAATTATATATTTCTAAAAGATACAGAAAAGATTGAAGAATTGCAAAATCTAAGAATTGGTTGCCACAGAAAACAAATGGTCCTGATTTCAAGATATCCATTTATGAAATGTGCGTTTAAGTGTTTTTCTGATAAGGTAAAAAGATGAAGAGTTGGGGACAATGCTTGGGATTGGAGACTTCCAAACTAGTGTTAGATGATTTAATCGCTTTCGTAGTTGATATGGAATTGAAATAAAATCAATTTGCGATGAAGCAAGAGATGTACCTACAAAAACTGTAAATCAATGGAGAGCTGGAGAAGTAGCTAAAAGACATGCTACTCTGATGATGTTTTTAATGTTGATGATGCTGGAATATTTTATGAATTTAAATACACAAAAACATTAAACTTTAACATTTAAGGGAAACAAATGCATTGGAGAAAAAATTTTAAAGCAACGAATTACAGAACTTATCTGGTATAACAAATTTGGAACTAAAAAGAGAAAAATATTAATTATTGGTCACACTTCATTGCCTTTAGAACTGTCATTCATTACCATGTGATTATATATTTTTTAAGAAGGCATAAATGACATAAGACATCTTTTTATGATTGACTAGTGCAATTTGACAAATAAATGAAAACTAAAAAAATGGAAAATCTTTCCGATTGATAATTGCACACCTCATAATAATGATAGAATATTTTTGCTTAAAATCTCTTTGTGGCTGGGAGAATTTTTGAAGCCAAAAATAAATCTCAAAGATATCAACCAGAAAACATTTTTTACCTTTTGGAAACATATCTGATTTACTGAGACTGAAGAAGTTGAATCACTAATTTGGATGGGTCTTCTAAGCTAAACACAATGTAAAAAGGCTGTCAAAATATTAACATAAGCTCCTCTTCAGATGCACTTGGATTTTTTCTGATCTGTTTATGACAACAATCAAATATGTTTTGAAGTCATTGATGAAGATATCAGATTTGGCCTATTAAAAGTATGCTAGTATGTCAAAGTTACGAAAAGCAGTGATGTACTTCATGCTTGGAAAAAAGAATGTTCTAGGAGGTATTTTCTCACATTCACTTGTTAAACATGTTTTTGTTAAGGTTAGTCCTTATTTTTGCAGTCTTAAGGGTGTATTTCGATTCAAACTGCCTACTTTCCGATTTATTTTTGAACTCATTATTGCTCTCAAATACACCAAACTTTCAAAATCTCTTATTTGGAAAGTACACAAGGTGCCGTAATTGTCGATTCTTTGATAAATGCAGAAAATATTGCAAAAAAAGCAATCAAAAAAGGCATTTCAAACCAATTTTTCCCAAGCGGGAGATTTGAGAACGAAAAAAGGGCTCATACTGAGAAGATAATTGTTTGTAACTCAAATTCTAATGAATTGAGTGTAAAAAGACTTCACACGGCATCTCATACGTCCCTTCAAGAATCCTCTCAGCAAATTTCATGTTTCTACGTTTAAAAATGTGTCTGAAATTGTATCGGAAAATTTTAAGCTGTTGAAGATGGAAAAGCGTTTTTTTGAATACACCCTTAATAATGAATTTTGCTTAACTTAGTTATCCTATGTCAATTTAATTAGTCTGCTATTAATATAATGTATAATGAGAGGTAAATCAATCTTACATATTAAATTTACATATATATGTAATGTATTAGATAAATAAGAATTCCACTTACCACCTCGCTACAACACAAAAATTGTTTTAACAAAATACTTTAGCAATTTCGTTAAGTACTTTGTGATGGCAACTGCTAAATACCCAATAAAAACATTGAATAAGATACTTTTGGAAATGCATTATTATTCTATAATCAAACTTAAATATACTTTTGACAATGCTGTAAAGCAAAAATATTTTAAATCTGTTGAACCAGTTTGAAATGCAAGCACTTAACGTCTCTTAAGTGCCTATAGATCTGATGTTTCCTTCTATGCAATCATGTCAATTTTTCAGAGACAAAACACTTGCGATTTCTTCCAAAAAAAAGTTATGATTTGTAAATTAAGAGTAATAAACATAATGGAAAGCTTAGAAATTAAATGTTAATTTAGCAAAGACAAATTTTGCAAGCTGTATAAGAAAAGAACATCTGCAGATTAGAATTTATTCCACTGTTTGCTGCTTCATTTTTGTGGCAACGTATAATATTTTGTTAGAAAATGCATTTCTTCGAGACCGAATTATACCAAAATCATTATAAAAAGAAAGTGAGAGTTATATGTATAGAAATAAATATTTTACTCTTCAAATGAAAGAATGCATAATTATAAATAATAAATAATGCCCATAGAAGTAATTAATGCAAATTCTTGTACTTATAAAAGTATATTAATTAAAAATGCAGGAATTAAAAGAAAACTACTTTAAAGTTACTTACAAACATTGCAAGTGAGTCCACCAAAACCTGGCTGACATTGACATTCTTCAGGTCCTACACAAATTCCATGAATGCAGGAATTGCTACAAAATGCTTTAAATAAAAAGAAAAAAAATGTCAGAAAAGTCATCTCAAATTATACATGAATTATTATGTACATACTGAATGTAAAGCAACTTTAACAGCATATTATAATGACAAGCCATAACTAATCGGAAAGATGAATAATTTATAATAGTCAAAATACAGCCAATTAGCTGTGATGGCACACTTATCTACCACAATTTCACTCCTGACTGAATAAGGTTCACTCAACCTTTCATATCTTCGGGTCTATAAAATGAGTACAGGCAACCCTTGACTTTTGTATTGAATAACTTGCATAAATTTTCTGTAAAGTTACATACTAAATCTTGAAAACTACATTTGTGAACATACTAGCATGTTGGATATGAATGTCCATGAAATATTTTGTGATAATTCAAACAATTTTTATAAATAAAGCAAGTTATTTTATTAAATATAATTAAGATGAAAATTCATACAGATCAGTTAAATATGTGCTCAAATCACATAACATGTTTCTAATTTGTAACAAAAAGCAGTTTACTTGCCAATATAATAAATTGGAGTTTTGTTACTCTTGTGACACTCTGGTCACAAGAGCAACAAAATTTTCATTTATTATATAGGCAAGCAAAATACAGTTTGTTACAGATTAGATATATTTAATGAGAGTGGAGCGCAGTGGAATTTAACCGATTTATATGAATTTTTATCTTAATTATATTTTTTTAATAAGATAACAGGAATTATCCATAAAAATTTGCTCAAATTGTCACAAGAGTAACAGTGGATGTTCCCAGATGCAATTGCATACTTTTAATATTTATTTTATAAATAAAATACATAAACTACAACCATAATATAATTTATATATTAAAGAGTCATATTTTATTGGTATACACAATCAAATATACAATAAAACAACTTAATTTATACTGTTAGTTATTCATAGTAGTCACCTAATTCATAAAAAATATGATTTTGTGCTTATCAAAGATTATTTTATTTTGTGAGTGCTATTCATGTGTCTTGCATCCAGGGTTGTTGCTGCCATTCGCCATTGGGCCAAATCATGATAAAATGTTTCATTTGGTGATTAAATGGATTATTAGACTCGCCAAATTACAAGTACTCAATTTTTGCCCGCTCTTTGTGTGCAAATGTGTACGAGTACAGGCTCTTATTTATATTATTTTTAGAGATATTAGCAAAACTCAATTCAATTTAGAAACAGCCAAAACACAGTAAGTAAAAACATCATTTTAGTATACGCTAATGTGCCCTATAAGTAGCAGCTCCATTTTGAAATTGCCCTTGAAGTATGGGTTTCAATGAAAAGCTGATAAATTCTAAATATAAAGTTTTAAACACATTTTGTTGTTTATATTCCGACTTTTCCTGAATTCATTGAATGTAATACTTTAAAATTCTGAACTAATTGAGATTGGAAGCTTTATTTCATAACATTTTACTGAATTTAATCAGATTGTAGTTATACACATATATGGACATGCTTCTTGGTCCATTATTCTAAAAATATCCATATTTCTTTTGGCAACAACTAAATTTAATCATTCCAATATATATATGTATTTTTAATGAATCTTTAAAAGTGAATCTTTAGTTTTTGGTAAGATTTTTATTTTTCTATTAAATTTAATGTTCAATTGCATTCTAATCTGAATGTTTTCTCCAATTTTTTCAGGTTTTGTGTGTGTTGGTAGCCCCAAATTCATATTGTTTTGCTTTTTTATGGCTAATATGAAGATGAAACCACATACTTTATTTGTAATTCCAAAGTATTTGTGGGCATGGGAAATCTACCCTGGTTCTAAAAATGTTGACTATATTCCTTTTATTATTATTTTTTTTTTTTCATGTTTTAATGTGATAATTTGTATTACATTTAATGGTTTTATATATATTTTAATTGTTCAAGACATTTAGAATACATGTATTTTTTTAAATTTTTATAGTAGATAATCTATTTTAGATAAATAACTGATCTATAAGCAGCTACAAAATCTTCATACATATTTTTGAAAAGGGGGCACACATTAAGTGTTAAAGATCAATTTACCAATGTTTCACAACAAATTTATTTTGCCTTTTTTTTTTTCGTTTGGCTAATGTTTTTTATTTTTGATTGGACAAATTGCTAATGTTCATAAAAAGCCAGCAAGAACCCTGCTTGCATCAGAAATTTATGGGAAATAAATTAAACTAGTCCTCTTTAATTACTTCTTATTTTTATAGTCATTTGATGTAGATTCAAAATTATTATATAAAAATTCATCAATATTAGATTTACAAATTCTATATTCAATAAGATATTTTAAAAATGTCTTTAAGTTTATTTTTTTTTTTATTTTTTCATACTTTTGTAGTTTATACATGAGTAAATACTGTTGCATGATACTTTATTTATAAAATAGTATGGTATAAATAATATATATATATGTATATAGACATATATTAATATAATAAATATTGCAATTCTAACAAAACTTTACCTAAGCAACTTACAAATTCGACTTGTGTAAAATTCAAGTTACTTAACAGAATGCATTAGTTACATGAGTCGAGGAATGCCTGTACCAACATAACTTGAGAACTAGACATTGAGAGTCCCTCATTATGCTGGCTGCCTGACAGGGACATATGCTGTAGAGCACATTAGAGTCCAAGGGCAAGAAAACAGGATTTACAATAATGACCCTGATCCTTAATGGATTGTAAAAGATAAAGGTTTAGTTTATTTTTCCTAATATAATAAGAAACAAAAAATGTACTCACAATTTACTATTAAAAATTTGGGTATTTTTGCATTATTCCATTTCTTTTCCCTTTCTCCAGCACTATTCTATTTTGCTATTTTAAATAAGCCACATATTTAGCTGATGGAATTAAAACTTCATTATGTGGATCAATAAAAAAATGAAATCTGTGACACTGTTTAAAATTTCAATTTTATAGTTGTTCACTTCATTTCCAAAATCATTAGATACACATTATTATCCAGTCATGGACATTTTTAGATTGTGTTTTTAATAATAATAATAAAAGAATTAGCTATTCATTACCAAAGGTTTTCTTTGTTTGCTGCATATTAGTAAAAAAGTAGAAAACATTCTTTGAACTTCTACAGAAGTAGTTTTTGCTATACTTAGCCTTTGATATTAACCAGTTCCCCCCCCCCCCCCCTTTTGCACAATTTTCCCCTAGTTCAAGCAGATGTTATCATTCATTTCAAAGACAGATTAAAAAATAAAAAAAAAAAAAAAGAAAAGAAAAGAAAAAGGAAGAAGAATAGTTTTTTATGAGAACCAAAAAAATAAGAGGTGGAATTCTTTACTAATTCTTTACATAATTTTTTTGTACCTAGAGATATATTTCTATCAATATTTATGGATGACAGAATGATACATAAGAAACAAAATATGCAAATATCAGAACCTTATATTTACCAACTTCTGTATTTATGAAATCAAATGATATCTAATAATTAACACAAGCAACAATTTTTTTTTTTTTTTTTTTTTTTTTTTTTTTGTCACACTAATTCTGGAGTTGTAGTCTTTGCCTCAGCACACAAATCTACAATTAAACAGGACAAAGATTACTTTTCTAAAATAGTATGACCCCCCCCTCCCCGCCAAAAAAAAAAAAAAAAAAAAAATCGTAGCAGCCTGCAGCTATGAATAAAAAGGGTCATACTCTTGGGATAAATAACATGATAAATTCCTTAAGTTACTAAAATAACATAGACAATATTAGTTAAAGAAAATAAAGAACTCGAAATCTGCACCGAAAAATATACAGAATATGTATTTCGCAGTATAACACACACTTTTAGTACAAGGTAATTTATTGAAATTTACAGTTGACAAGCATGAAAGTGGGAAATGAGAAAAGAGGTGGAAATTTTTTCCATCTATACAGATGTGTGATTAAGTACAGTGTCAGTCTTTAATGGTTTAGCTGTTAAATCCCTCCTCCCCCCTAAAGGGCAAAATTAGCACTAACCACAGAGCTAGTAAATGAGAAAAAGTGGCTAGTGAAAAATTGTCTATCAGCGGCCACCTCTCAGCCATTTTTTCTTATCGAGAGAATAAAATTTTCTAGCATTTCATCAAGGATTGTGCTTTTTTTTTGTTCCAATATATTTATATTATTAATATATTTATTTGGGCTATTCAGCTTTAGATTAATACTTAAAAAATTTTTACTGTTAAGAATTTTTAAACAAAAAAGTGACCACTAGTTTAAAGAAAATGGCCACTTAAAAAACTAGTCCTATCGGCCAGTGGCCACTAATGAAATATCTATATCCCCCATCCTTTCTTTCAAAAATCACCCAGCTAAATTGATCTTTGCTTCAGAAATAGATCTCAAATAAAGTATCACAGAAATTATTTAAAAGTGCTGTATAAATAAATAGTACAAAATATTCTGATCCAAAAAGAACTTCCTTTTATTTTGAATTTTTAAAGTCTAAAAAAATTCATTCTTGAAAGACACTTAGAATAATTTCATTTATATGAATTTCAGATGGTTATATGCTATAAACTCACTTTTCATTTTATGTCTTTTTTTTGCACAACAATTCAAGAACAAACTCCATGGGTTGTAATAGACAAAATGCCAGATTTCTAAATTTTAAAGGTACCCTCCCCTCTTTCCCTAAATTTTTTCATGCATTTTTGCAGCAATTCAGAAAATGTCCAAAACTGCTGTAAAAAAAGGCAGAATTCCTCCTTTAGGAAAAACTCTTTCGTGCCTAAGTTGAGCATTATAAGCATTTATAAAAATTAAGATTAAAAATCAAGAAAAAAAATCTTAAGAATTGAAATTTTCACATTAAAAAAAAACAATCTATTTATTTACAAAGCATGTTATACATAGCATGTTACGCATATGTTATGAGCTTAGTAATACCTGCTTTCGGATTACAAGAAAAACAATTATTATGTCCTATGTTATTTTTTTTTTCTGAAAATCTCAAAGATTCTTCTGAAAAGAAGGGGGAATTATATGGTAAAATACTCAAGTATTTGAAAATATGTATTCGCAAAGTTTAGATGTTGTTATACACTGGAATATACAGTATATATATATATATTTGTTAATATATCATTGATATCCTGATCTATAAAGTAAAAATATATGAAAAATATATCCCCCCCCCATTTATGTTCATAGCCAACAAATCTTTATTTAATTTTATATTTTAAAAAAGTAATAATACTTACGAATACACCTCGATTCATCAGCCGTCAAAACAAAGCCTTTACAGCAAGAATTTACAGTGCGTGTATTGATTTTAGGTTCTGTTTTGTAGCCAGTTGTGTATGCTATTCTAAAAATAGGAATAGCTATTAAAATCATTGAAATTTTTTACACTTAATTTGAACATAAGTTATGCATTTTTATGGTTAACTACATTTAATATATAAAGATATGTTTGTAGAATGTAGATAAAAGGATATACATGGTCACACAAAGAAATGGATACGTGATCATTTATAATAGATGATAATCCATGAAAGTGTGATTTCAGTAATTTTAAGTGTGTTTTAGTCTTAATTAAATTTTAGTTAAGTACTAATGTACCACATTTCAAATTTTTAATTCTTAAGAGGTGCAAATACAAACCTCATGAAAAAGGTTCCATGTCGGGACTTGAAACTGTGCGATCAGTATACTACACTGACATTCTAGCAAGTAAACCACATGAAAGGATAGACAAGGTTTGTGTCCCTGCATGGAATCTTTTTCATGAAATTGGTATTTGTGCCTCATAATCTCCTCAGTCCTAAGATAAATATCACATGGTACTGCATAATCCAGTTTAAAATTACCATAACACATACGAAAGATACCTTTATAAAACAGTGTTTATGATATGCACACATTTATTAAAAAGGTCTAGAAGTAATTTTAACAATCCAAGAAGCATTTAAATTAATTTAAAGGATGTTATTTAGTGTCTCCTATAGGTACATCAGGATTGAGGAAGTTAAGCAATTCAAAATTTGAAATTTGATTTTCATTTGAAATATTGTATGCAAAGCAAATTTTCTCTCTGGAAAAATTTCTAACAAGGAAGGTCTCCATTGGGGGCATACTCAGAATTTTTTGAAAAAAATATGAATTAAACTACTCATGTAGGTAATAAAGGATCAGTGAAAATTAGCGGTGGAATTACATTATTAGATATGTAAAAAAATAAAATAGTTTGGAATAATTGGCGTGAAAAGCTGAAAGCGACGCGGGATTTGGCGTACAGTGCATTTCCTCGCCAAAAGCAGACGATTTTAACGAATCTGAAAATTGATTTCAATTGACTTCACTGTTAAAAATCTGCAGCATTTACTGCAACGTCACTCCACTACTTTTAAAGAATATCTCTCTTCTGACCAATGAGAATGCTCCATAGCACCGTGAATCGGCCGCGTCATACACTGTTAAAAATCTGCTGCATTTTGTTGCAACGTACTCCTCCGCTTGTATATAATATCTCTATTCCAACCAATGAGAAGGCTCCATTTCACGGCCAGGTAACCGTTTTCTATACAAGCAAGGGAGTGCGTTGCAACAAAATGCAGCAGATTTTTAACAGTGTATTTTTCAATTTGGAACAATTTTAATCAATTTAAATTGTGTTTTAAATGATAAAATATATTAATTTCATTTTGTTTAAGTACGTATAAACGTATGTGACAAAATTACACTTAAAGTAAAGTAAAAATGCAAAACTAAAATTACTTAAACTAAACTTATTTAAATAAATTGAACATAGAAAGTTTTTTCTTTAAAAAGTATTCGAAGCGTAAAAGCGTATTTTTCAAACTTTCGTTTTTTCGCCAACCAGAGATAAATCGCCAAATAAACGAAATTTTTATTATTTTTTTACGGACGTTATAAGGAGATTCTGCCGAAATGTTTTTTATAAACATGTATAACTATATGAGAAGAACATTCTGTAATTTTTTCAGATTTTTCTGAGTATGCCCGTATGGAGACCTTCATTGTAAGTATTAATACTGATATACCACATTTGATAGAAATTTGGAGTAAACGGACAACAACGGAAAAAGCTAGTCCATGTCAAAAAAGGGGAGGTCCGTATTATCCCAGGATAAATTTGTTTATTAAACATCCCAGATAAGTTGCCTTTTTTTTATTTTATTTATTTATTTATTTATTTATTTATTTATTTTTAATAGTTTTTTTTTTTTTTTTTTTTTTTTTTGTCATTGAATTATATGTTTTTAAATATATTGTAATTTCGGAAAGGCCTAATCTGAGAACTAGTAGAAATTTTATTCAGAATAGAAAACAGAAAACAACATTAAACACCATTTTTTTTATGCATAGAGGATATCTTGGCTGCAGAAGCTATTCTCACCACAGTGCATGGAATCAGCTCGGCATTATGTCAACCAGAGTTTTTACAAACGTGGTTAAACAGTAGTGGCATGCATATAAAGATGGTAGGTAAAATACAGGGCTGTACAAAATTATTCAAATATGCTTCCGTCTATTGATTATATTGATATAAATACCTGAAAGTGAAATTTCAACCTATTATCAGTTTTTAACACTTTCCAACATAATTGAACAATGTTTATAAATTCAGTTTGTCTGTCTGAACTCTATTTTAATATAATTGGATTACTCTGTAATTGATATATATTATTGAGATTTACTATGCCATGTTCAATATTAAAAATAAAATATGTCACTCATATGTTAAACACTAAAATATTCCATTACTTTTGGTGCAGGGTGAAATTTAGTAATCAGAGTTTTCCCCATAGGGTTTCAGGGGGGCGCTCCGCCCCTCTTGCTCTTTAATTTAAAAACTAGCACCCCTCTTGCCCCTCATCCAAAAACTAGCGCCCCTCTTGTCGCTCATTAAAAAAAATAGCGCCCTTCTTGCCCCACATTTGAAAAAACGCAGCCCTTCAGCGATGATGCGGGCGTGCTATAACGCGTAAAGTACGTAAAAAATCGGCGACGGAACGCAAAAAATAGCTCTTACGCGTCCCGCAGAACGTGTAATTTCGACAAAAAATTGCGAAAAAATGTCAAATTTCATTAAAAAATATCGCGAAATAACGACTAATTTCCGGCAAAATTCGCGAAAAAATGGCTAATTTCGTCACAAAATTCCGTAAAAATGGCAGATTTCCTTATAAGATCGTAAAAAAAAGACGTCCGAAAATCGCGATAAAACGGAAAATTTTGTCAAACAATTCACGAAAAATGGCAATTTTCGTCAAAAAATCGCGATAAAACGGCAGATTTCGTCAAAAGATTTGCGGGAAACGGCATATTTCATCCAAAAATCGCAATAAAACGGAAAATTCTGTCAAATAATTGGCGAAAAACGGCTAATTTTGCCAAAAATTCACGAAAAAAAAAAAAAAAAAAAAAAAAAAACCCGCAAAATTTGTCAAAATATTCCGAAATGACGGCAGATTTAGTCAAAAGATTGCGAAAAAATGCAAATTTCGTCAGAGACAGACACACAAAAAAAATGTTAATGCTATAAGTGAATTTTTCTGTTCTAAAAACTAATTTTCCAGCTTCACAATCAAGGCGTGTGATGAGAAAATTGCACCCGGGGCATAATTAGAATTTGAGGCCTCCCCCCCCCCTCCCAACTTTTTCTTGTGGCAGCCCAAAAATGACGTTTGTAGTACAAATTTGGCACCCCCTATATTTCCGCGCTCAAGGGCATTTCATCCTTAATTTTTAATTTCATGCATTTATTAATTATTTAATATGTATTTAATATTGAAGTTGCGAAGTTGATTATTTTGATCACATATACAGAAAGTTTAGATGCAACATTATTAAGTTCATATTTAAAATCTTAGATAGTTGTGAGAATAGTACCTAAATGATCTTCATTTTACTTTTTTCTGTGTGTATATTCTCTTATTTATCCAGTTTAACTTGCTGTGTGGTAAACATATTTTTAATTATGCATAAATCTGTTGTATTATTACTTTTTATTTATAAATTTACTTTTTGATAAAGAAAAGAGAAAATTCTACTACTTTACCTGTATCTTGAGCATCTTGGCGGAATTGCTAAACACCATGTAAATGTGCGAATCTGGTATGGCTTATTATAAGATACTCGTATTGTGGTCATATATCTAATAGAGGGGAAAAAACATAATGAAACATATATTTTTAAAATATGAAGAAAAATTTAATTTAGATTGGGAAGTTTTATCAAAGAGTAAAAACACAAAAACTTACGTTTCTTGTTTTTGACACACATATTTGTCACCTTCTTCTAAGGAGGAACTTAAACAAAACACGCCAAATATTACGATCCACCATGGTAGCCAATGAATCATGTTACAATCTAGAAAAACAAATAAAGCTAATGAATATCAGTTATTTTAAAGATAACTGTTATAAACAATAAAATTAAAAATATTGTGCTTTAGTAGTATACACAGTAGAAGATTTATATAATGCAAACCTAAAAACGCAAGGTTGCGTGTTATATAGAATTTTGCATTACATGTATCACATTTCACACATCATTAATATTTCCTCAAATCTAGCCAAACATGTCTGAAAAATATCAAAATACATTAGAGTATCTTTATATTGTATTGCTTGTCTGGATTATAAAATTTTGAATTACATAGATCATTCCATATTTTGTTAAAGATACGTTTTTAAAGTGATCCAAATATACCTGGACCCAAATAATTCATTATGTTACTCATTTTCAAAAACATTTATTGAAATAGTATTTCTTTTCATTTAAATGTCTAAATTAAGGAGATAAAATTGAACTAATGCATTAAATTTAGTTTTCTAAAGAGTAGTAATTTTTTTACAGTCTTGGAATCCAGATGCTTCTTTACTCAAAAATTTGCTGTATACATCTGAGAAGTTGAGTGTTATATAAAGAATAGCGTCATAAAGATCTTCTACTGTATTAGACATGGGAATGCTCGGAAAAAAACCGGAACAATTGGGAAAAAAACCAGTTTTTTTCGGGGTTTTTTCTGAAGGCTTATTTTTCAATTTTTCCGAACTGGAAAAATTGAAATTTCATTTATGAAATAATATAGTGAAAATTTTGTAATAGCTACATTCTCATACTTTTTATTTTATTTATTTTTATATTGAGTGTCTCACATGAAAATTTTAATGTGGATAATCTGATCTCTGAGCAGAAATCTGTATGAGAAGACTTGAAAGGATCCTTCACATTTTTTCTTGTTTGAAATACAAGACCCTTTGCAAAATTTCTCTTGAAAATAGACATTTCAGAAAAAGTTTAATCAACAAATTGAATCTTTCGCAAGTGCAGTGATTGAAGAAAAAAAAAATCTCATGCCATACAACAGCTGAATCTTATGAAGTTGCATATATGTATGTAAATAACCTTATTAAAAATGTCTAAATAGGAACCTAAATATAGTAATAATTTCTTATTAAAAAATTCTGAATATATTTTGTGCAAGTATATACAAAAAATTCACAATTTCACAAAAACATGATTACATGAAAAAAAATCTAGATACGTAATTAAATGCAACTTCTCTTTTTAAAAATTAATTCATGTGTAAAATTATTGTAATAATATGTCAATTAATGGAAAAGATAAAATTAAAAATTCAACATAAAATTTTGAAGTATGCATTTATTACTTTAATCTATCTTTTCAAGAAGTAAGTATTAAATTCCATGCAGCATATAGCCATCGCAATCCAATAGCTTTATCTCAAGGAAGATTTTTTTTAAAAATCAAACTACAGCTTCAGACAGTCTCTGATATATATTAATGTTTAGTTTTTGGTGTAAATTGACCTATAGGTGCCACTACTATGCTGCATTTTTCAAGATCTCGTTATAGCTGATTAATTGAATGTTTTTTCAAGGTGTTGAATCTAAAACTGACCCCCATTTTACCTCCATAATGTACAAAAATGTTGCAAAAACATGGGCAGTTTGCATTAGAAAGGTACAACTGCGATGAAAAAAAACCCCATAATTTATTACAAGTAACTATGTTCCAAATTATACTTTCTCTCTTGATTAAACTTTGAATTTTTGTAGTTTTTTAAAGCACAGTAGAAGTTTATCTCTGTATGTAACTGCTTTTGTTGATTCCTCAAATAGTGAGCATTTTCTATTTGTAGTGTTCTGTTTTCATAACTTTTGAGTTCCACTCTTAGAAATATAAAATTACCATATGGAAACATTATTGAATATGGTTTCTTACTCAAGAATAGAATACCAGATTTCAGGGTAAAAAGAAAAAATTACATTTAGTTAAACTTAAAAAATATTTTTTTTTTTCTGGTTTCAGTGAGTAAAAATCTAACAGTCAATAAATCCTACGCTATTTTTTAGTTGCAGACCTGAGTAAGCCAAAGTAAAACTTTGTTTTGTTTAAATTTAGATTACAAAACTAAATCAAAACTTTTTTGAGTTGAGATTGGAAAGCTATACCAAAACTAAACATATTTTATAGAGGAAGTAAAATTATAACTCTAAGAAAAAAAAAGTAATAATGTAAAAATATACATTTTTTAAACAAACAATGGAATTTTTGAATACTGATATTCAAAATAATGACAAAGTTGCAATAATTTCTTTAAACTAGTATCATTTACTTAAAAACTATACTTGTGTAAATGAAATGCTTAATTTATTTCATTCCAAACTGCAGACATATTGGTTCAGGTTTTTACATTAGGTCAATTGGTAGTTAAACATGTAACTGAAAAATCATTTCAACAGAGATATGATATAACAAACAATAGCGTTTAATAAAAATTCTTAGGCTATGGAAAAAAAAAAAAAAACTAAACTTTTAAAAGCAGGCTTTGCTACTTTCTTTTTATTTTGTAATATAAAGTGAAAATAATTTTCATTTAATACATATAAATGGGAAAAAATGTTTATTCTTTAATATTCTCCAAGAAAATATAATTTATTTGGGAGAAACAGTCATGAAAAATCAATTTTTCCAATTTTTCCGTTTTTTTCCGAAAAAAACCGGTAAAAAACCAGTTTTTTTCCGCCACTTATATTTTTCCGGAAAATTTACATCTCTATACTGTATATCCAATGTCTTACTGCATTTTCTTAATCTTAGTAAGAAGAAAAGCATAGATAACTTAAGCATTCAAAGGTAAATTCAATTATTATCCACCATGGGATCAATAACTCAAACACAAAAATCACATTAAATTATAATCTGTTGCAAGGTTTACTTATTGCAAATAGAAACGGGAAGTAGGGCCAGCCATATACTCTCTAGAATTTTTAAAAGGAGCTTCAGATACCTGCTGTTTATTAAATAAAGTTATTTATACTTAATTTCTAAGCATCTCTACTCTACTCTCTGTCTATATCTTACACACTCTGTTCTTTATTATATACTAGCTGTTCTGCCCGGCGTTGCCCGGGTTCATCGAAAAATAGCATGAATTGCGAAAAAACTTTAAAAATCATAGTAAAAACCTCGAAAAATTTAAAAAATGCTGCACGAATTTCGTCTAAACTTCGTTGAAAAGAGATGGGCTAGAAAATTGAAGTTGGATTATTTTTACTAATGTGGAAAAATCCTACAAATCGCAAAAAACATTAAAAATCTCATAAAAATATAAAACAAAATTCAAAAATTGTGTTTCAAAATTCGAATAAACTTTGAAGAAAAGAGATCAGAATTTAATAAATTCGGCCAAAAATTCAACCTCTTAAAAATCGAAGCGGGTCGCGAAGAAACGTTAACGCGAGATCGCTTTAAAAATGGCAAAATTTTCAAAAATCACGGAATTCAAAATTTACTCTACTTGGATAAATGTTTTGAATCTAATTAATTTGATAATGTAAAAAGCATTGAAATACGAAAAAAACTGCTAAAAAATTACAATAAAAATCTTTAATCGCACAGGAGAAAATTTATCATATTAGCAAAGAAATTTAAAACCGAATTCCTTTTCCATATCTGAAAAAAATCGCCGTAGACTCAAAAAAAAAAAAAAAAAAAAAAAAAAAAAGCATACTGCATTAAAAATTACTGTAGATCAAAATAAGAGAGCAAAACAATTACCGTAAAGGATAAAAGTTTGAAACCAAACTCTTATTAGTCTAGAAATTTAAAATCGAATTCCTTTGAAAAATGTTAAAATTAAAAAAAGACTGAGAAAGCCCAAAAATTGCATTGAAAATTGTAATGAAAGTCGTAAAACATTTAAAAATCCCTAGGGTAAAAATTCACTGTTATAATATAAAATATTGTAATCAAGAAATTAACCATATTAACCAAAAAGTTTGAAATCGAAATCGATTTCCGGATGTAAGAAAATCGCCACGGAACTTGAATAATGGCTAAAAATGACATTGAAAATTGCATTAAAAATAGCTAAATATTTGGAAGTCAATGCTTAAAAAAATAATATTAAAGCAGGGCGAAGGGGGGAGGGGGGTTATGATCGAAATCATTCATAAATTACAAAATGTAGGCATGGAACGCCAAAATCATATTAAGAGATAAAACATTGCATTCGAAACATAACTACATTAAACAAAATGTTTGATATAAAAATTGGTTTCTGAATGGCAGAAAATCGCCAAGGAACTTAAAAAAATAGCTAAAAATCGTATCGAAAACTATATTAAAAATCGCTGAATATTTAAAAGTCATGGCTGTAAAAATTTAATATTCAGTCGAAAATATTGTAATCGGAAATCGTTCATGAATAAGGAAAAGTCAACACGGAACACCTAAAATCCCCCAAACTAACTAAAAATTACATTGAATATCGCATTAGAAATTAACAAACTTCATAAAAGCGTGGAGAACAAATTATACTATTTATGCTAAAAGTTAGAAACCGAAATTCTTTTACCGATGTCAACAACTGTCACAGAACTTGAAAAATCCCTATAAAACAGATTAAAAATCAGTAAAATTAAAAAATCCGGACAAAATTTGCCATAGTAAGATAAACATTTATATTAAATTCCTGCGGACATAATTTACCATAATGGGACAAAACATTGAAATCTGAACTCTTTCATTAGTTAAAAAATACCGAAACAAAACTTATTAAACATTTTATGAATATACACAAAAAATCTGAACCATTGATGTCAAAATTTACTACATTAAGCTACAAATTATTTAAAAATTTCTTTTCCAATTGTCAAAAAATCGCCGTGGACTCGAAAACATCTAAAAATTGTATTCAAAAAATCATTACAAATCGTTTCAAATTTAAAAATAGTGGGGGACAACATTTACATTAATAGAGTAAAATAGTGTAATCTGAATTATTTCTTAAATACGAGTGAAAAAATCGGCGCAAAGCGTGAGAAATAATGAAAACATTGCTAAAAATTGCATTAAAAAATCACTAAATTTCAAAATTCGTAAATGAAGTGTAAATGTTTGAAATTAATTTCCTTTTCGAAATTTCAAAAAATAGCCGTGAGATTCAAAAAACCAATACAAAATCATTGAAAAATTCATTAAAAATCGCTAAATGTAAATACATCCCGTGAATAAAAAAATATTCTAGTCATGTAAAACGTAGCAACCATTCTTTTTTACGTGAATTACAAAAAAATCGACGCAGAACACAAAATATATCAAAAATCACATTGAAAATCGACAAAATTAAAAAAAGGTAAATGGTAAAATTTACTATATTAGGCTAAAAGTTTGAAACCAAAATAATTTTTTTATTGTTAAAACACCACTGTGGTGGGGATCGAAAAAATTAGTACTAAATCGCATTAAAAAGTTAATTAAAAACGCATTGAAAAATGCACTAAATATCGCTAGTTATTTTTTAAATCGCAGTAATCAGAATTTCATCAAACGGATAAAACATTCTAATCGGAAATCTGAACTATTTGATTATCCGGTTGACCAAGAAACTATCTGGGTCAAACCATAAGATTAAACTACAATAATGGCGGATCGTAAATTCCATATTCACTTGACATTAAACATGTTACATATGTTTGTTACGTCATCAAGTGGTTTTTACTTCTTATTTTTATATGTATTTGTATTAACGTTTTTCTAAATTATCTCTTCTTTCATTATTTAACATAAAAATTACATTTATTTGCATAATTTGGCTTGTTTCACGTTTGAAATAATTTGGCAAATTGGTCGACAGGATAATCACGTAGTAAAAGGAAATCCTTTATAGATAATAAAAAATCGACACGAAACACAACAATTCTTGAAAAATCGCGTTAAAAATCTCTAAAATTATATTAGATTAAAAGTTTTAAATCAATTTTTACTTCCAATTAACAAAAAACCACCATAAAACTCGAAAAATTTCTAAAAATTGCATTGAAAAGTGCATTAAAAATCAATATTAAAAAATCACAGGGGTCAAAATTTACTCTAATAGGGTAAAACGTTGTAATTGGAAATATCTCATGAATGACAAAAATCCGACATCAAACGCAAAAAATCTCGAAAAATCGCATTAAAATTAGCTGAAATTCATAAATCTTAACAGCTAAAATTTAATACATTAGCCTGAAAGTTTTAAGCAAAATTCCTTTTACTAATGTCGAATAATAGCGGCAAAATTTACATTAAATAATTCATTAAAAATCCAAACATCGTTGCACGAAATCCAAATAAATTATATTGAAAAGAGAACAAAATTCACTAATTTAGGTCGAAAGAATGAAACCGCTTTCCTTTTCGCTAATGTCGAAAAATCGCCTCGAAACCCACTAAAATTCGCATACGAATTAAATTAAAAAAACTGAAAATCGGCCTTCAGGGTGTAAAATTTCATACATAACTTCGTGCAGTGGTCTCTCCAGAGCATCGCTAATACTTTAAAAATTTTAACATACGTTATAAACTACCTTAAAGTGTAAAACAGATCTCCTTATTACATTTCCTAATTTTGTTCGCGCCCCTCCTTTCATGCACCCTGAAATGTGTCACACCATTCTTTGTTTACATTTTTTATCATGTATTGTAAACCATTTTAAAATTTAAAATAAATCACATTGTTATATTTCCAAATTTTAACAAAATCGCGTTCTGTTAGTTCCATTTTTCACCACCAGCTAGCGCACTCTATTCTTCAAAAAATTTATCAAAACGATACTCTGTTAAACAACCTATCAGGTGATATATTACTCGAGGGGGTAGCGGTCTTAAGCAAGAATTTAAGATATTTTATGAAATTGCTATTCGAAAATAGTGGTAACTAATTTTTTGACATTTTAGGTAAATTTCGCAAAAAAAAAATTACTACTTATTTCATTCTCAACAGCTCAATATTATGATAGAACAACTATGAAAAAAATAGATGCTAAACGCAAAAAATCTTGAAAAAGCGTTAAAATTCACATTGAAAATCGCATTAAAAATCATTTAGGGCTAAAAGTTTGAAAAGGTTTTCTTTTTATCAATCTCAAAAAAAAAAAAAAAAAAAAAAAAAACGGAAAATTAGAAAAAAACACTAAGAAACGCATTAAAAGCTCGTTAAAAAATCAAAAATCGCTGCACAAATTCCGAATAAACTTTGCTGAAAAGAGAAAAAAATTGCTATATTGGGTTAAAAGAATGAAACCGTATTACTTTCACTAATAAGATAAAATTGCAAAAAAAAAAAAAAAAAAAAAAAAAAAAAAAAAACCGCCTAAAAAAATATCAAAAAAATCTAATCAAAAAGTTGAAAATCGGGCTTCGAGGTGCAAAACTACATGTATAAAAATACCTTCCCTCCACATTTTGTAACTCTACGTACAGCAGACTCTTCAGAACAGCGTTGACACACACACAAACTTGTCTCTTTATTATTATAGATTTTAAAAAATAGCATTCTATTAGTTCCATTTTCCACCACCAGGTAGAGCACTCTATTCTTCAAAAACTTTATCAAAACCATACTCTGTTAAATAACCTATCAGGTGATATATAACTCGAGAGGGTAGCGGTCTTAAGCAAGAATTTAAGATAGTTTATGAAATTGCTATTCGAAAATAGTGGTATCTAAATTTTTGACATTTTAGATAGATTTCACAAAAAAATACTACTTATTGCATTCTCAACAGCTCAAGTTTTTGATAGAACAACTATGAAAAAAATTAGATGCTAAACGCAAAAATCTTTAAAAAACGTTAAAAATCGCATTGAAAATCGCATTAAAAATCGTTAAAATCTAAAAATCGTAACAAACACAAAATTTAGGGCATTAGGCTAAAAATTTAAAACGATTTTTGTTTTATTTATCTCAAAAAATAGCCGCAAAATGAGAAAAAAACACTAAAAATCGCATTAAAAATTCGTTAAAAATTCAAAAATCGCTGTCCAAATTCCGAATAAACTTTGTTGAAAAGAGAAAAAAAATTGCTATTTTGGTTTAAAAGAATGAAACCGTATTCCTTTCACTAATGGGATAAAACCGCAAAAATAACGCTAAAAATCGCCTAAAAAATTATTTAAAAAAATCTAAATAAAAAATCGAAAATCGGGCTTCGAGGTGCAAAACTACATGTAAAAAAGTACCTTCCCTCCAAATTTTGTAACTCTACGTGCAGCAGTCTCTTCAGAACAGCGCTGACAGACAAACATCCTTCTCTCTTTATTATTATAGATATACCACCGGACAGCAGCCCAGAACATCAAAACCAAATATTTTGTCTTCAAATGAGCACAAATTATGGTTTAAAACATCTTAGAGGAGCGCCAACTTTATCTTTGCCTCAGGATCCCATGCAGTGTTAGTCAAACCATGTTCTATTATGTAATTATAATATTTAAAAAACACTTCAATAACCATTATGATCCCTTCCTTCCTCCTACTTTTTAGCACTTTCCAACAAAGTTGAAAAGTGCTTATGCATTTGGTTTGTCTGTCCGTCTGGCCGCGCTCTAACTCCCGTAAATATACTCGGATTGCTATGAAATTTTTATACGTTATTGAGGTTTACCCTAGCACGAACCCTATTGAAAATGAAGTATCTACCATGATTAGTTTATCTACAGAGAGAATCAAAAGTTTCCCATTACATTACGGTCTATGGGAAAAATCGTTAATATACTCGGATAGCCATGAAATTTTAGGACGTTATTGACGTTTACCCTAGCACAAGTCCTATCGAAAATGAAGTTTCTACCATGATTAGTTTATCTACAGGGCGAATCAAAAGTTTCCTATTACATTACGGCCTATGGGAAAAATCGCTTCAAAGGAATTTTAAAGATGTTATACCCTGTCAAACATATTAAAATATGCATTCTATAAAATATAAGGTGAAAATGTAGCTATTATTCATTTACAGGGCCACACAAAAAAAATTCCATTAGATAATGGTAAAAGGGGGAATTGTGTGTGACATATTTTAAATATATTAAGCTTTTTCATGTATAATAAAATTGATATATGTCACTGAAGCTTAATATAAATTATACGCTACTGTCTTGCATAATATGAAGTACATAGCATTTACAGGGCCATACAAAAGATTTCAAATAGTATATTCTTTCCGAAGTACCGTATATGTGTCCGATGATGGTTGATGGAGCAGGGATGAAATGCATTTTAATTATGATATTCGCGTTTATATTTCGCTAAATATATGCACATTATATGGTGTGTATAAATGTTATAGTTGATATACAGGGCTATCCAAAAGAGCTCACCAACGTTACTGAATATGAGCATAAATTATTTAAACGTGGTTCTTAAATAAGCTATGCTGCATTCAATTATGCTGAGCTGCATTCAATTTACTGAGAAATGTTTGCAGAATATAGATAAAAGGATATACAGGGCCGCGCAAAGAATTCGGTACATGGACGCCTATGAATGATGATTTATGAGAATGTGATTTCAGTTGTTTTAAAAGTGTTTTAGTTTACAATAACTTTTACCCTAATGCTGACGTGTAATAAAGGTACAATGTAAACTACAGGGCTGAACAAAAGTATTCAAGTATGTTTCCATCTAATAGTATGAATTGCTGAAAAAGAAATTTCAAGCTACTGGGTATTTTCTTGCTAAGCTAAATTTTCCCATTATATGAACTGACATATGAAATACAGGGCTGTTCTAATGTACTGGAATACATATTTGGGTATATTTGGCTATACACTATTATTTCCCTAAATAACAAAGTTTTGTTAAAGATTTCATTAAGTGTTGGAACGTGCTTCATAATCTATGCTTAACGCATGATTTTTCTTGCTTGTTAAGGAAAAAAGACTTGATCTGCGATAGATAAATAACATAATTTACAAGTAAAATTTATTTTGCTCAAAATTTATTAAATGGTCTTATGATAGATTTTTTGACAAGCAAAAAATCATTTATGGAAATGTATTTTACTTTCAGTATTTATTATATTTGAAATATTATATATATATATATATATATATGTATTTATTTAAAGAAGTTTTAATTTATGTCAGAGGCAGTTCCAGAAAGACCCAGGAGGAGAATTTTTCAACTGGTGGGAGTAATTTTAATTTTAAAAATAAAATTATTTTATTTTTATTAAAATTATTTTAAAAATAAAATAATTTAAAAATAAAAAAATAAATTGCAAAGACATGGAAGGGCTATTTAATACCTTCTGTGAAACTGCCAAAATTTCATTATATGAATCAGTCAATCATAATTTTCTTGTTATAAGATTCAATTCTTTAATAATAATAATGCCTAATAATACTAATTTCTACTCATGAAAATTTTGTGGTGTACTAAATGTAAATTTTGATGTCAAAAATATTCTATAAATTGCCAAGGATCAACAAGAAAATGTGACTAAAAATATCTGAAAAAATAAAAAAATATATACATAGCAGACTTCCTTAAATCCACAACTCTCTAAAATCTGCACATAATTTACAGATGTAAACAATGAAACTAATTTTTCATTGGGACAAATTTGACTTTAAAGAAAAGTGTATGATGATGAAAGTTTTGAGTATATAACTGGTGCAAAATTAAACATCATGTTAGCTTCATATGTACAAATAGGATGAGGGAATGTTCAAACACTTATTTTAGGTACAATTTAGTAACTCTGCAAAACTGTGAAAAGGTCTCAAAACTAAATTAGATTTTTGAACAGTATTTCATTTGAATTTTCAGAACAGAAATTCATTGAGTGACCTTGGTATTTTTTTTTTTTAAGGGGGGCTCAAAATATTTTAGGGGGTGCTGAGCCGCCCATATCGTTCCTTAGCTACGGCCCTGAGGGGGGAACCAGTGTTGAATTCGGACTCTTTTCTCCAGGAGTGATTTCTCTGATTCTGGGAGAGATATTATAGAGTTCCGTGGAGGAAATTTCACTTTTTGACTATTGAAAAAATAAAATGTCAACATTTACAGGTGGGGGGGGGGGGGGAGGGGAGAGCATCTCATTGCTCCGGAGAAGGGGGGGAGGTGTCGCTCCTCTGGCCACACCCTGAATTTAACACAGGGACGGACTATCTATTATTATTCAGACAAATGTTTCAAGAGAAGGGGAGGGAAACTTCCAGTGTTATCAACTATATCAAAATGAATAAAGTCCTTATATTTTTCGCATCTAATTCTGGAAAAGGTCTCTTGTAATTCTCTTGAAATGCCGCTTCGGTAGCTACTCAGCTTATTCGTCTTTTCCTTTAATATAATCTGCCACCCCTAAAATCTTTGAATAACCTTTTCTATGAATAATAAGTTCAGAAAATTTTTCAAATAAAGTACAACTATCTATCAATAAAATAAATACACATTACACCAGATTTTATACAATAAACTCTGTCTGAAGCGGAATTGATCAGGACCGAGACAATTTTCCGTAGCAGACAACATTCCGCCTAACAGAAATTTTATTCTATGTTTATGGATTAGTAGGGACCTCAAAAATCTTTCCGAGGTAGATTTCCATCTTACATAAAGTTCGCCTTATGGAGAGTTTCCTGTAGTAGGCTTTTAAAAGATTCCATCCCACTATTCATATCATATCATTACGAAATTAATTCCGGCCGGAAATACAAATTTAGTCTGGAAGAATCGCCTGCGGTTGAGTTAGAGCATGAAAACCGCATTTAACCATTATTTTTACATACGCGTGTGCGTAGTTCAAAGAATGAAGAAAAAAAAAAAAAGTGATAGAATAGTTAGGCAATAAATAAACGCTTCAGTGAAGCGTTATCAATAACGAGCATTAGTCACAGAAGACGAATGAATGAGCCAGGGCCGTAACCAGCGAATCATGTCAGGGGGGGCTCCGAAATTTTTTTGGGGGGCTGACATCTTTTAGCAATTCATACAGTATGTAAGCAAACTCAATACAATAAAAACTGATAAAATGGATTTGGCTACAAATGAACCCGACTAAAGCGTAACCTGTCTATGACGAAACCTTCCTGAATCGAACATACTTTTTGATAATCAGAAAATGAATATAAAACAATTAGGACCTGTGTACCTCTGAACCCTTTATGATCCAAATTCTGAATACATTAAATTTTCATCTTCTAAAGCCTTTTTTGTAAATTTTTGAATCTACATTAGAAAATTCACACTTAGATGTCTGCACGGGCCGAAATTTCCAAGCCCAAGCCTGACCCAATCCGTAAAAAAAATTCGACCCTCCTTGTTATTAAAGTTAAAATTTCAGGCCGGCCCGTAGAGAAGATTTAGCGGCCCGACAGGCTGATATAATAGCTAAAAACAAGGCCCGAGCTCGTCTAGGTCCGGAAAAAAGGTTAAAAATTCATCCCGAACCCGGCCCGAGTAAGTTTCTACAAAACATTGATCTTTATTCTTACAGAAGAGTTCAGACCAAAAAAAATTATCTTAGTCTTTTTTTTTTCTATGTTTATAATCTCCATTTATGTAGAAGTGCCGTGTTCTGCAGCGCCGTGCGAAAACGTGGGCGAAGGGGACGGTCGCTCCGGGCGCGGAAATTTAGGGGGCACGAAATTTATACTACCAACATCATTTTTGGGCTATTACAAGAAAAAGTTGGTGGAATGGGGCACCAAATTGACACTTTACCCCGGGCGCAGTTGTTTCTTCGTACGGCCCTGTACGGCCTCCGTAGGCTGCGATATTTATGCTTTTAATGAATCTTTGTTTGTTGTATGTAAATCTTTCAGTTATCATTAGTATTATTAATCCATGCTCCATGTAATGGAGATATAAAAATCTAAAAAATGGTATATGGTAGAAGTAAAATCGTCTAAGACGGAATCATATGGAAAAGAAAAAATACATTTCCTTCTTAGCAGGTGTAAATGTTTAATATATTTTTTTCTTGCATATTATTGTTAGTCATTTTGCATGGATGAACAGTTTAAAAGAAGTTTAAAAGAAATTTGTAGTTTTCATTTTAAAAGAAAATTCCGTCATAATCAGGTTTTTGTTTCATGTGTTTAACTCTGTTTTAAAGAGCCTAGTATCTATTATTCTTTAAAAAGAATAAATTCCAACGTTCAATTGTAGAATAATGACGACTTAAAAGCATAAGCCTCTTTTGCAAAAATTTTTGGACCAAGCCAAATTTTATTGATTTATGAACAGACTTGGACACGTCCAGAAAAGAATTTTCATACGGGATGATTCAACAGTAACTGATTATTTCGGTCTGTGAAGACTAGGAAGAATGAAATCAGTCTCGGCTTCGTATGGAGAAAATAAGTTAGGCCCGGTACGACCCGATACTCCAGGAAAAGAATTAAGGCCAGGCCCAGCCCAGTCCGAGTCTTCAGAAGTAAGGCTCGAGCCCGGCCCGGCTTGAATGCCGTTAATGGAAATCCTCCGTGCAGATCTCTAATTCACACAATTATTTAAGAGGCTACTTCAGTCAAATCAAGCGAAAAAACCCATTTGCTAATGCTAATTCTATGGAAGAGATTTTAAAAAGTATCTCGTTTGAATTTACACATTTTTAAATAATTTTTTTTCATTAAATAGTTCAGATCGATCCATACAAAGAGTGCTTTTTACTTGTTCGATTTCTTTTACAGGTATTTTTTGTGAGGACACTTTTATTTTCGGAGCCGGTTTGGAAAATAAAGGCATCTTCATTTAAAAAAAATCTGTAAAGATTTTTTTTTTTTTTTTTTTTTTTTTTTTTTGCTAATTCAGTTTAGAGGTTTGAATTTTTTTTTAGTTGTTCTCCATGGAGTACTGAATATTTTTGCTATGGATTTAACATTTAAATTTAGGGTTATTTTTAAAAAAATACTTAAATTGAGAGCTTATTGAATTTCCTTCATTTTTTGCTATACACGAGAGAAAAAAAATTCATATTAAATGTAAAATCCCATGCATCTAAAAATTCATACACAGTTTTATGGATAGTATATTCTTATGAATAAGGAAAAAAAATCAAAGTCAAAATATTCATATTTATAAATGTAGTAGGGATTTTTAAAAAGTTATTTTTTAAATTTAATTTTAGTAAAATAGCTCGTTTTACAAATAATAATAATAACGATAATTTTATTTAATTTTTAGTATTAAGTATTGTGCCACCAGATATATAACAATATTATTCAAAATTGAAGATATGTTTTCAAAGGTACTGTGCTCCCTTAACATCGTTACTTCGTATACGTGTTACATGTTTTTCCTGAAGTTAATCCAAACTCATTTCAGAAAAAAAAAAAAAAAAAAAAAGAATATGAACTTCTATTTTTGAAACAAGTGAACAGTCTTCATTAAATGAAGGCAACTATTTATTATTATGCATTTCCCTTTTTCTAAGGGTCTTAAAAAATGTTTTTCATTCACTCAATATCATGATAAATTTTCATAATGCATTCAAGAATTTTTTTTTTTTTTTTTTTTTTTGAAATGCCATATATTATAACCATTTTCTACTCTGTGGCTAGCATTTTATCGTTAAATTCCAGAAAAATCAGCCTACAGCGTCAAATTTGTTGTTATTTTTTTACCAGATTATTATTTTTTTTATATATTCTGTTATAGAAAAACATAAAACGCTGCTAGATCCTGTATTGTCTGAATAACTGCAAATGTCTTTATAAAAAAAAAAAAAAAAAAAAAAAAAAAAAAAAATTGGTTGCCTGTAAAGTCGGTATACGGGCGAAAGTTTTACGTGACAACGACTTTGAGTTGTAAAATAATTTTAATGTGAATATTCATTCGTATAGTAGGAAGAAGGATGAAATAATAGTAACAATTTAAAACATTTATTTATACAAAGAATTATATTTAAAACATTAATTTATACAAAGAATCTCGCACTGAATTTCATATTAACAAAATTTTATTTTTACCTTTACACATACATACGTATTTATATACAAATATACATACAATAACTTGCAATACACTATGTTTGTTAAACACATTTTACTTCATGTTTATTGATGTCAAATGTTGAATTTTGTAAGCAGCATATTAAAGAATTTTTCAATGAGCAGAATATAACTAAAGTAAAATAGCTTTCACTAATCACATATCATTAGTTTTCCATAATATACCACCGAATTACGAAATAAACTACACTTATTTTCTTTGTACTTTATACTAATAACTAATACATAACGTATTTCGTCTTAGTTTGATACTATCTAAAATTCCTATTAAGCACCGCCCCTTCCTTGCAGCGAATTCACATTCACGTTCAGAAAATGGTCCCACAAGTGACCGGAAAAAGTTAAGAGAAAAGTGAGCGCGTATCGTGAGCGGAGCGTAACGTAACGTAACGCAGTTTCTTGAAGTGTCTCCCGGCAAACCAATTTACAAGACGTTGTCACGTCAAAAAAAAAAAAAAAAAAAAAAAAAAAAAAAAAAAAAATGAAAATAATCAGAAAATAGTTCGTTTAAATTGATAAACAGTCTTAGCACAAAACTCAGTTGCGCAGTTTAATCCTTTGAGTCTGAATAATTCATGTCTGTAAATTTTATGCTTTTATTAATAAAAATTATTTCGAAAATGTGTCAGAACTCAGAAAGTAGTGGATTTAAGCTTGAAAATAGATTTAAATGCAATATATAACAAATAACTGAAGATATTTTAATATAAGGTATTTTATCATAAAATAAACTTAACTTTAATCATCATTTCCAATATTTCGCTTAATGTTTTTTATTGTTATATGACAAATTAAAAAAAATGGTTTGCAAATTTATGAAACACACACAAAAAAAGTATTATTATTATTATTATTATTATTATTATTATTATTATTATTATTATTATTATTAAATTTTGCTTTTCCAATATACCCTTGCCGTACTCCCAGCATGAAACAAGTACTAGTATTCAAGCAATTATTTTTCTTATTTCAATTGTATATAAATTGACATATTTTTATCTTTTTAATTTCCTTCAACAATCTGTTTTACAAGGGATATTTCATCATTAACTAAATCTACTGCCAAATATATATTGCCAATAGGCAAATCATTAAAATTTAGAAACGCGTGTTTTTAGTTAACGTGAAGATGTTTCCCCATTGCATTATTAATTGCCGATCAGCTTGACCAAGATACCCGTTTCCATTCATCCTGTATAAGATTATGGCTTTTAAATTATCACAAAAAGACCGACGAAACATGTGGTAGCTAGTTTCTGCATCTGGATTTAATTTTTGAGAAGAAAGAAATGTTCCGATCTAGAACGCGTTTCCAGAACTGTACCGCAAATTTCTTTGCCGCAAACAAGATAATGCAAAATAACTGATAGTAGTATTCTGAAAGAAGTTCAGTTTCATTCTCCCTTTCTTTTTTCTTTCTTTCCTTCTTTTTTTTTTTTTTTTTTTTTTTTTACTCTTGAGTTAAAATATACATTTTGTAAAAAAAGTAAAAAATATTGAAGGCTTTAGAGGGGGCTCTGGAGGAAGCTAGGGGGGGCTCAGCCCCCTTCGCCCCCATCTGGTTACGGGCCTGGAATGAGCAATGAATAGTACGAAAATTCGCGATCAGAAAAAAAAAAGAGCCGGGAAGTTCGAATCACGACAAGATGCCTACGATTCATTCCTCCATCACTGCGAATGACTCACTGACGAGGGCGACGAAATCTAAATCTCGGAGAGAGGAAATGAATGCATTTTTAATTGCGATGCCGATTGTCCAGGTTTCCTGCCTCGTCATCACGGAGCCGCTAACTAAGCTTTTAGCTATTAATGTTAATATAAAATAAAATACAGGGTGTCCAGCAAATAACAACCTGATTTCAAAATTAAATTTCTCAAAAACAAAAATCGATAGTAATATGCGGTAAACGGTTTGTTTATCAGGAAGCTGTAAAAATCTTATACAAAAGTTTCGAACGGTAAATATTTTGAAAATATTGTGTTCTGATTGCAAAGAATGCTTTTATTTGAAATTTTTCTTGCTTTAGATTGCTGCCAGAGAATGTGTTTTTCGGCTTAATATGCCATATTTTATAGTTTTTTTTTTAAATTAAATTTTTGAAATTTCGAAATTCTAAAAATTTACTTCGAAAAATCTTTAAAATATTGCACTGTAAGCTGAAAAATTATTTCTCTGCAGGCAATCTAAAACAAGAAAAATGCCAAATCAAAGCATTCTATGCAATCAGAACGCAATTTTTTAAAAATATTCACTGTTTGAAATTTCTGTATAAGATTTTTACAGCTTACCTAATGAAAAAACCGTTTACCGCATATTACTATCGATCTTTGTTTTTGAGAAATTTAATTTTGAAATCAGGGCGTTATTTGCTGGACACCCTGTATCTTATCTAAGTTATTATACATGTAAGACAGTGGAAATGTGTTAAAAACGGAAATCTGTTTTATAAATTTGAAGTTTCTGCCCATAACCTATTTAAGACCTGCCACAGGCGACTGTTTTTTAATTCTATTTCGCATCTTTTTTTTTAAACAAAAAAAAAATTACATATACTTTTTTAACATTTGCAAGAAAAATATATTACAAACTGTATTTTTTAAATGTAGTGGTGAGAACATATTATAAAAATAGTCGACTATGTCAGTCCTGCATAATGCCTATTTAAAAAATAAATATTTTCCAGGATGAACAGTAATTTGGATTTTTTAATCTTCCCTTGTTTTTACATTATTTCCTTTGACCATGGCCGAAACTAGAGGGGAAGCAAATGGGACAGTGTGCGGGGTTGAGAGTAGAAAAAGGGCGCCGGAGAGGATTTACGTTGTTGTTCGGAACAGAAAAAAACAAAATTTATACAAAAATATCAGAGAATCAGATAATTCAAAGTAAAGATGTGTTCATTGATTTTATATACTTTGCTTTGAACAAAGCAGCTTTTTCCAATGGGTGACCACATAGCAAGGATATATAGTGGAGGATATCCGCCGTATATCTTCTGGATTTTTTAAAGGATTTACGTATACCTTCCGTTTCTCCCATAATGAATTAGCGTATACTAGCGTAGCGGATCTCCATGTCTATCGTATACATTATGGCATGGTATTTTCTTAGAACACCGCTGCCGCCTAAGGAAGCCAGAACAATACTTGATTAAGGAATTCATCCAAGATACTTGCAAGACTATTCACTATAACCATTAAGTACAAATCGCTTCAGTATTTCGGATGTTATCGTGACCAGGGGCGTGCGAAGAAAAAATTGGGCGCAGGGCAAAGTTAGAATTTGCCCCCCGCCAACTTTTTCTTGGGACAGGCCAAAAATAACGTTGGTGTTGGTAGTATAAATTTGGCGACCCCTAAATTTCCGCGCCCGGGGCGACCGCCCCCTTCGCTCTCCCTTTCGCACAGCGCAGATCATTATTACATAGTTGCATATAACGAAGTGATTGCAATAAATCGATTTCCAATGAAATCAATCTAAAAAATCACACGACTAATATTGTATTTTTAAAATTAAGGAAACGGATCGAACATTTATTTTCATTAAATTTATATTGGAAAGGAAGGGCCCCAAAATCCATACTTGCCCCAAGTGAAAAAAAATAAAATCATAGTTTAGACCTTGTCTCTAACTGGGTCATTTTCTTCCAAGTAATTTTTCTATGAGACTTTCTCGAAAACATTTACTTATTTAAACATGTAAAAAAAAATGACTTTCAGAAACTAGATTTATCCAATATACAATTAAAATTTGTATTTGTTTATTTATTTAATTTAATTAATTTTTTTAACATATAAAGTTGTTAACAAAATTTATAAGCGTAGTCTCTTTCTATGCCATGATATGGTGTCGCGAGCGACCAATTTTAAAATTGCTTTGGATTTTCTAGATTTCGATTAAAATTTCCTACTTTTTGGAATCACGGAAAAAAAAAATATTTAAATGGAAAATCCCGACTGTAAATTCTAAAGACTTATAAAATATGCTGCAATTTTATGAATAGTCTTTAAAATATGCGTTTATATCAAAATACAATAAACTCCTGATTATCCGCTTTGTGAATCATCCGCGAGTCTAAATTTCAATTTTTGAATAATGTCGCAAAAAAGGCAAAAGAATTGCGTTGAACAATTCAGGATAAATTAAAACTAATTTATCCAGGATTAGATCCAGGTTTTGAACATATAACTGATGAAGAAATTGTAGAAAAAGGGTTAGGTATGAATTTTGAAACGATCGATGAAGATAAGAAACAAAAGAAAGTTATCCATGATGCAGCTTTAGCTTACGGTTGAAGGCCTTATAAAGAATTTAGAGGAAGAAGATGACGCGTGTCTTTGTCATAAAATAGTTCTAAAAAGCTTCAATCCCAAATAAATTAGAAGTGTATTAATACAAAAAACAAAGAAAAGAAAAAAGAAAAGAAAGAAAGGAAAGAAAAAAAGTAACTTTTGACTGATTTCCTCAAAAAAGCAAATCTACAAATTTGTAAGAAGAGAATAATTTTATTATTTCTTAAATAATAAGTATGTTTATGTTACCTATTGTGCGTATAAATTGTTCAAATGTGTGTTTAAGTTAACTATTATTTGTATAAACGGTTCAATTGCATATTTATGTTGATTTGTTCCCTTTTTTCATAATTTTGTGGATTATCCGCGATAGCCGCGCCACTCAATTCCGCGGATAATCGGGAATTTACTGTACACTGTACGGTAATTTTATGGACGAAAAAAATTGCCTTTTTTGTAAGAAAGAAAGCATATCACAATCTCTTAAATCATTAAGATGATCAAGCGATATTTTTTAGTATGAAGTTAATTTTATTCACTTTCTCTTTCTACCTTTTCAAAAAAAAAAAAAAAAAATTCTTTTTTCTAATTTATTTTTCTTTTTATAAATTAACGCCATTTAAACATCTAAGTTAATTAAAGTAAAATTGGACGAAACTAAAGGATGTCGGAACTTAAAACATCAACAGATATTTAAAAAAAGACGATATGAATACATATATTTTTTTTCTGTCCCCCAAGCTAAAATATTTTTTTAATTAATCGAAATGGGGAAAAATAATAAATTATATTTTGAGACAGAAGAATTATTTAGTTCGTCTCCATTGTTGTTTGTAAATGTGTAGATGGTGTCCCCTGAAGACTTTCTATTGATTTCTAATGTTTTGTGTTTATTCTGCATTTTTTCCTTATTGCTTTGAGGTTATTTTATCAATTGATTTAAAAATAATTTTGGCGAAGGTATATCAATTCGATATTATTCGGTTACTGGATACATACAAAAATTAAATTAACGTAAATGCATTAAAAAGTTATAAATGAAACTGAAGAAAAATTTTAAAAGGGCAAAGTTGATTAAATTATAAGCTGACTCAAATCTTAACATTTGACCAGGACAAAGGTCAAAATTAATTTTAACTATCGAAAAGGGGTTAAAATTGGTTTTAATCACTTTAAAAACTATTTTAAATAACTTTAGCTGCATAAACTGCTTAAATTTAGCATTTATGTGAATATTAATTTTAAACTATGTATATAAATTAATTTTAATAAGATGGAAATTTTCTTTGTATGTCTTATGAAATATTTCATATGGAAAAATTCTTTCACAAATCTTATTTTTCTTAATGTATTAATGCATTACAATATTTAGGGAGCAGTAATGAAAAATTGGAAAATACTGATTTTGAATTTGAAAATTACATAATGCTCCTGATGAATGTTTTTGCTCATTCTTCATTAGTAGAAAAATTATTTTCCTAAGTTTGATTTCATCCAGAATGAAATAGTTTTAATATGTCAATACCTGTAATTATTTTTTTAGTTCTAAATAAGAATTTTTAAATGTTTTATTACAGGGTTCCCAGCAAAACATGATGGATAAATCCTCTGATTTTCCATGACGAAATCTCAAAAAATTCCCTGATCAAATCTCAAAAATTTCTTTAACCAAACGAGAATACAATGAAATTTGCTATTTATTTTCACAATCCTTTTCAAAACTAGTGTTTTTTCTGCAATTATTCTTCAAAATTCTAAATTTTTTTTTCCTTCTTGTAATTGTTCGATGAATTTTGTGATTTTTTTTTTTTTTTTTTTTTTTTTTTTTCTGAGGCTATTTGATGACTTTCGTGTCATTTCTTATTTTTTTTCCATGACTTTTTAGAAAATATTTGTAAATTCCCTGACTTTTCCTGTATATTTTGAAATTTCCATGACTACTTTGAAATTTTAATCCAGATTAATCATGACGCTGGGAACCCTATTATTTGTATACCAGTTTCTTAGACATTACACATTTTCTTTTCAATGTATAACTATCCTCTTCTATTCTTAAAATATAAATTTTTAAAAATAAACTAATTTGTTTTCCAAAATTTAAATCCTTATTATCATTAAAATATATTGGTCAGTTATTATTATTTTTTAAATATTCTAAAATATCTTAATACATTCGAGTTTCTATATAACAAAATTCATTGTTCCGTCAAAAAAATTGGATATATAGAAAAATTCGTTGTAATATTAGAAAATCGCAAATTTTTTTATTTAATATGTATTTTTTTATTAAAAAAAAGTTTTGAGTTTTTAAACTAAGATTTTGAAATGTTTAACGCTAAACCTTAATTTTATATTTTATTTTTTAAACAATTTAAAAACAATAAAATAAACGTTTATTTGAAACGACAGTAAAACACCGTAAAAATCTGTTGAAGAAGTATGTAACTTTCGGTTGTTTTGATTTCAAAGCTTTTGCACTTTTAAAAAATTTTAAATTTTAACAAGAAATGGGAGTGGAAAACATTGTCTACCATTTGACATCCTCCCCTTGTAACTTAAAAAGCAATAATCGATTCTCTTCCTGGGGGGGAAGGGGGGGGGGAAGAAAACCTTCTTTTTTGGGCATGAACAATAAAGTAGAAATATACAGCTATGAAATATAAACCAGGAAACAGAAAATATAAATCTATTCCATAAACAATTTGAAGCGTTGTCTAAACAAATGCAAGTAAATTTCTGAAAAATTTCGTTATGTGGAGATACATATTTCGCTGTATGGAGATTACTTTTAATTAAATAATGAAAAAATTGACCATGCCTGCGTTAAATAGAGAGATTCGTTGGATGGCGTTTCGTTATAAAGAGATTCGATTGTATACACAAGAATAGTAGACTTGAAATCCTAGAAATATGTCTTGTACTTCATGCACAATATATTAAAGATACATTTATGAATAAAGACGAGAAACTACCCAATGAAAAGAAAATATGTAATGATGTCTGACAAACTGGCATATAAATAATAAAATAGTAAAGCACACAGTAAAACTGTAGAATATCTACTTTTTTTATTATTTTAAAATGTTTATTTCACTTAAAGTGATTTAGTTTCCTGAACTTTTTTTATATATAAAAATGCAAATACAATAAAACTATTAAAAATATTTCAATATTTATGATAATTGAGTATCTTTATAATAATTTGTGCTCTTAAATTTAAAAAATATTAAAAAAAAAGTATGATACCAAGTAAATTACTTGCAAATTACTCCCGAATGTTGTATTATGAACATTGTTAAATGCTGCGCTAAATTTATCATTTAACAAAATAAATTTCAGTTTTTAGGCGCGTTCATAATTATGTAAATACGTAGCACCTATAGTTGTCGTTCAGTCCGTCCGTCCGAAAATAACAACGCAAAAACTACTCAACCGAATCGTTTTAAATTTAAAATATATAATTATTATATAATTTTGTCGAGTCATTTCAAATTTTATCAAAATTGGATGCATAGTTCAATTACAGGGACAATCAAAAGTATTCCGTTACATTACGGTCAATGGGGGAAAATGTTTCAAATGCATTTTAATGGTGTTACACTCATTCCAACATAATACAATTGATATGCATCTATAAAATACATATTATAATATACATTCTGCACAATTTGTGCTGCAAAGAACATTTGTTATTGATTTACAAGGCCACACAAAAGTATTACATTACATAATGGTATAGGGAGAACATTGTTTGGTGTGCATTTTAATTGTAATTAACTATTTACAATTTTATGAGATTGATATAGGAGAGTGATATTTTTAGAACTTTGTTATCGTACGAATGTACCTCATTTGGTACGCTTCACGTGCAATTTCCAACTTTTTTTATATATAAAAGTACAAATGCAATAAAATTATTAAAAATATTTCAATATTTATCATAATTGAGTATCTTTATAAAAAAAAATATGCCCTTACAAAATTATATTAAAAAAGTATAACATCAAGTAAATTACTCGCAAATTACTCCCGAATGTTGTATTAAACATTGTTAAATGTTGTTTTGACAAACCCTTTCAAATATTGAGCTAAATTTATCATTTAAGAAAATAAATTTCAATTTTTTATTTTAACCTTTTCGGGTCCGAATTCTTTTTCAGTTTTTAGAAAAAAAAAAAAAAATGCTTTTACATTAATATCATTAACTCTAGCTATCCATATAGATTAATTAGTGTTTAATCAATATTTCATTGCCAGAAAGGTAACGAAAATTGCTATTTCATATACTATTCAATTAATATTCATATGACAATAGACTAAAGAAAAATTTTTGGTGATGTTTAGAAAATATTGTATAACAATAAGATTTAACTTATATTGCATTTTTCTAATACTTTTTGGGCTTTATCACAGATGATACTTTCAGGAAAGTAACATTTATTTAAAATTTAATGAGTGAAACATATGTTTAAAATAAAAGAATCGCAAACGGCGCAAAGAGAATTAAGATAATAATAATAATTATTACTAAATGCCTAAAAACATAAAGGAAATCATATAGTAAATGCATAGGCATATAGTAACATTGCTACATGTAAATAGTAGCAAAAACATTTCTTAAAACAAAATAAAACTCCATTAAAAGACGTGTACTATTAATAGTACATCAGACCCGCGAGGGTTAATCAAAGTGTATTCTGACCAGGATGGTTAAAACCGGTATTAACCATGGTTTAAACCACCCTGGTTAAAACCAATACAACTCTGCATTATAATACATAAATTGATAATGGACAGAAGGCTATCGCGACCGCACAGCTCTCGGGCTCCGAAATCGAAACTTTATAAAGATAAACACGAAAACTGTTCCAACAGAGGAAGCCAGTAAAAAAAATTGAGAGACTCTTGTCGTATGAAGCGATAACGCTAAAATTGGCAGTAAGCCTAAAAGAAAAAACAAGTAATGATTAAAATGCTTTTCCTCTCAATGATGGATCGTGTTACTTTCAGCGATATATGAACTGATACAAGTCAATAGTTTTCTATCCGAAAGATAGCGGGGTGCATATCCAAGGAATAAGGTAATATGTACAGAAAGGATAACAATGAATAACATTCGTAAGTTGTTTATTAATATTATTCGCATTATCATGCGGCAGCAAATATAAATTTACATCAGGGGCCGTCCACAAATGATGTCACACTTGGAGGGGAGAGGAGGAGGATTGTGAAATTGTGATAAGGGGATGGGAGGGGGCAAAAAGAAATGTGACATCACACATTTTGGTTAAAATAAATGCATTAAAAAAGCTAACAGATAAAATTTTAAAATTATTTGGAAATTAGAGTATTTCATTGAAAATTTATTATTATGATTAATTTTTATTGTTATACTTACTAATGTCGCAAAAACACATAATTAAAGTTAAAAAATAAAATTTTAAATGTGATTTGTTTGTGAACTGCAAGTATATGTTTAATGTAACATAGGATGACATGGGAAAAGAGAGAGGAAGACGTATAGTGAAGTGTGACACTTTGCGACAAAGGGTGTCAAAAATATTGAAAAAAGTGTAACATAATTTATAGATAGCCCCTCTAATACCAATATACCCAAAAGTGGGAGACTTTTGCATCCGTCTTTGAGGTTCCCTTTCGCGAAATCCCATGTTAACCTATGGGAAAACTTTGAAGAACGATGGCTCATTACTTAATAAAGTTATCAAAATACCGTTTTCACCTCAGAAAATAGATGTCAGATACAGATGATATGCGTTTTTAAAAATTGTCTTCGTAAATTTTAAGTATGTAAAAAATCCCTATAAAATTTGAAATTTTCATTTCATTAAATTTTATCATCTTCGAAAAGATACTTAAAATTTAAGAAGACAATTTTTTAAAACGCATATCATCTGCATCTGGCGTTGGTTTCTGATGGTGGAAACGGTATTTCGATGATTACATTAGGTAATGAGTCATTGCGCTTCAAAGTTTTCCCAGAGGTTAACATGGGATTTCACGAACGAAGAGTTTCACTGCAGCGGAGAACCTTAACGAAATGTGAGAGTCCCACATCAAAAGCCCGTTCAAAAACCTTTCGAATGATACCTCATTCATCACTAGTAAGTGCGTAGAAAAAAAAAAAGGATGTTAATGAAGTCTTCAAATTTTATTTTGCAACATCAAACTTTCAATTCTTTGATAGGTAAAGTATTTAAAAACTGTACTTCACTTTACTGACTTCTTATGATTTTTAAATCAAATAGATTACGGACTAATAGTATATGAAAATTTTTATTGATAATTTGAAATTTCAAGAGAAAAACACGATCCCTACTCATCATCCTTGGACGGGCGTTTACACTAGTTATATTAATACTATTTGTATACAGGGCCGTAGCTAAGGGGGTGCTAGATAAAAGAAAAAAAAATTGATCATCCCCTGGAAAAGATTCCAAGGTCACTAAATGAATTTCTGTTCAAAAATCTAATTTAGTTTTGAAAACCCTTTCACAGTTTTGCAGAAATACTAAATTGTAACTAAAATAAGTGTTTCAACACTCGCTCATCCTCTTTGCGCATAGGAAGCTAACATGATATTTAATATTGCACTTCTTATACACTCTAATTTTTCATCATTATATTCTTTTCTGAGCATAAAATGAAGTTATTACAACAATGTAATAAGAAACATAATAACTACAGTGTAAATGTGCACTAATTTATATTTCTGCATCAGAGAGAGAAAAAAGCTTTTTTTTTTTTTTTTTTTTAATTGTAATTTTACTAATTACGATGACTATTTGGAAAATGATGTTTTCAAAAACTCAAATTTTAAAGACTTATAAATAAATTTTATATTTAAATTAATAATAATAATAATAAACATCATATTTAGGATAGTTATAACAAGTCATATATTACGTACGCCGTGCAGTAAACATTAACATTCCTAGAGCAACGATAAAAAAAACAGTAAATTAAAGATAGACAACTTTAACTGTTTAATATGTGAATTTTTATTTGATGGAGTTCATAAGACTGACTTCCGAATGCCTCATATTACGTACGACGTGGATTAAACATTAATATTCCAGGACCTATCACAAACAAATTTTAAATGAAATTTCAGTTTTACAATTTACGCAATAAACTGCAAAATTTTCAACTTCAAAATATCGCACATTTTAAATTTTCACACCGTTGCGTAGAGAAAAAAATGCACTTTTTAATGAAATTTGTTTGATTTCTATATCACAATTTGCTGTTAAATTATTAATTTAAAAAAAAAGTTTTAATTAATTTTTTTGTCATTGTGGCAATAGAAGTATTCCATTTTTGGACATTAAACTTGGACCAATCAGGAAACAAATAAAATAAACCAACCTTGTTGCGGAATTCAACTAATAAAAAGATTTAGATATGCTTTAGATTTCCCAATTCTCTACCGAGAACAACAACTATTTTCTCCAAATAGTTAAAAAAAAAAAAAAAAAAAAATACCTTCTCACTGCATTTTTTTGAGCCGCCTCTATTATTCACTTCGAGCTACTGCCCTGAATGTACCTAATATTATGTTTCCTTAAATTGTGAATTAACTCTTTGCTTTGTCTATTACGGTACCTTGCCCATAACGATACTTCTAAGCCGTATCTTTACAGACAAATTTTACTGTACCCTGCATATATTGTTTTGACTTGACTTACCTTTTATCTAGGATTCGAACTCCAAATCCCAGAATCCTTACAACACTGACCAACTCCTTTCATACTGAAATGATGCAAAACATAATATTGCTGTCGTCCTGGCATACATTTTCCTTAACCAGTCTTCGACTTCAAGAGCACTTAAAATGCAGAGTTTTTACGCAATTCACTCCGGATCTAATCATTCAAAATGAGTCAGAGGATTTAGTCTTTTTATCCTACTCAAATGCAAATCGTTGTTTTTTTTTTTTTTTTTCCTTCTTGAAACTGACGCAGGCGCTTCTCTGACTTAGCGGAACCCTTGGCACGTCGTCGAAGCCAGAAGGATAAAAGCATGCGATAACAAAACGGAAGATTTTCGAAAGCGAAATAGGCACATTTCATAATTCAGACACAGCGGTCGCCAACCTTTCAAACTTCACGAATTACTAAATTCATAACTTTATATCCCGATTTCTACTAATACGAATAATAATAAATAAATAAATAAATACATCTGTATGATCACTAATTTGAATTTTATTAATGTAAAATGTATTAAAGAGATGGTTCTTTCAACCCAGGGCCGTAGTTAAGGCGGTGCTACGGGCGGCTCCCCCTCCCCTAAAACATTTTTGAGCCTCCCCTGAAAAAGATTCCAAAGTCACTAAATCATAGCAAACGCGGTAGCGTTTGGTATAATATGTTTAAGAAATAGAAAGTGCAAACAACTTTCTAAAATTTCTGGCGAACCAGTTGAGATACGGCAGTGAAATTTTTTTTTAAAGATAGAACTCGACGAGACGAATAAAATGATAGCATTCAAAAAATTACTGCAGCTTAGAATAGTTTTTTATTTAATTTTTAATGAAAAAATGAAAGCAAAAAGTTCAACAAAGTCTAGTTAACGTTTCCGTGGATGGATGAACTTCGTTTTCGGTTTATTTTAATCCTCATGGTAAAACTTAGAACAGTTTTTTTTTCCATCTTTGTATGTTTGTCGGTCGCTGAGAAAATCGAATTTTTTCCTGAAATTTCCAGCTGAACATAGAGACTTTTTCTTATATTTGTTTCTTCTTGTAATTGTTGCACGTAAGTTTAAATGAACATAAAAATTGCTATGTATCTAACATAAATAAATAGATTAGATAAATCACGTGAAAAAATACTTATTTGTTGTTATTTTCATGGATCATATTCACTATCTATTTTGACGAGCGAAGTGAAATATTTCTTTTATTTATTAACCATTTGAAAAATGGTTGTTGTTTTCGGGAGAATGGACCCGATGATGTTACCACTTTTGAATGATGTTACCACTTTTGAATGATGTTACCACTTTTGAATTTAAATTAAATTCTTTACTTTTAGAAGAATTTTTATTTGAATTTAAATTAAATTCTTTACTTTTAGAAGAATTTTTATTTGAATAGTAAATTAAAATGGTTAAAATCATTGTAATAAAGGAGAAAACTAACAAATTTAAAAATGGGTAGACGGAAATTAACAGATACGGAAAAAGCCGAAGCCAAAGAAATGAATGAACGTGAATATCGCATTCAATGATATTAAACACAGTCAACATGTATAAGTTGCTTATTAGTTTGGCGATTCGTATCATTTGGCGAAATTGGTCGACGGGATAACTGAGTAATACTGTATTTGGTTTGGCGCAAAAACGTCTTTCAATGCAGAAAATGATAAAATCAAAAGATTATTGAGCCGCTGAAAACCAATTACGTGTTGAAAGGCGATCACGAAAAAGGAAGCAATTTAATGCCGAACCGATTAATTGTAAAACATCATGTCGCCAGGGCGACCAATCCACTAGCCATGGCGTTTTACTATCGGTCGGTTCTAACCAGGAAAATTTGAGTGCCAATAGTGATTCTAACAAGCCGGAAAATGTTATAGCTATTACTCTTGATTTTCCACCACCTAAAAAGAAAACTAAAAAGCAATCGGCTTGGGAAAAACTGGGAAAAAACTTTTTTGATTCGATGTCTGATGGACCCATTCACAGATGCATGTGCTGCGATCGATTTTGGTTTAAAACCTCCATCACCAAAATTCTGCTCTGTAAAATCAAACAATATATGCCAAAGTCTTACAAGTATAACAGTATATGCCAAAGCTGTATTTTAATAATGATTACTTTTGCACCAACAATGTTAAATAGTTTGAAATGTTTCTTTCGTCGCCAACTTTTATGCTTGGCGACAATAGAGTGATATAACTTAAACGAACCGTACCTTCAAATTGCAGCATGTATAAAGTCATTTATAGCAGTGGCACGGATAATACACAATAAAACAACTGGTATTTAGCTTAAAATGATAGATGAATGTATCGAGTGAAACATTTTTCAAATGGTTGGGGTAATTTCTTAAATTACAATTATTTTATTAATTTCTCATTTATTTAAGTTAAAAGCCGCCTCTGGCAAAAAGTTTAGTCTCTCTTAAATTTATGCTAGCCACTGTAATATGATACTTTATTTCATAATTTTATTTACTTGCTTATCTGAAGGTCCATAAGATGAAATCAACAAATTTAGACGATCAGGGCACGATTTTGCGGTAAAGCTCATTATCCTGTTCTGGTTGGTGTGTTTGGCGAATAAATAAAAAATGGCGCCGAAAGACAGAATAGCAAATGTTTTTAACCCCTAAAGCGACGCAACCGTGTTTTTTCATTACGTAATATTTTGTTTCAAAGACTGATTTAACACAAGATTGACATTAATATTATTTTTTTTAATTGTACAAGACAAAAAGATATGTAAAGTTATTAAGTACAAACGTTCATATCAATACTTTTCACAGTTATTATTTATGAATAATTAGACATGAATGGAAAAATCTACAGGACAATTAAAAGATAAGCGTAAAAATATGGTTTTACATTTATTTGAGCTTTTGAGATGTAAGGTAAGGGCGTACCAGTAAGAAATCCGGTTTGGCGCAACACAAGAGCGGTGAGTCGGACGCTCCATGATGATTCGGACGTGAGAATGTGTCAGCTTTTTTTTGAAGGTACGTTAAATTATTCTAGGTCAATTAAATAATTACTTATTTTATGAATGTCTGATTAATATAAATCTGTTTGCCAAAGCTTGGTGCTATTTTGGCTTCAAAAAGGGAGGGTATGATGCCAAAATATATAAATAGCTCTGAAAACAAACCTGATGAACTTTAATTTTTGTTTTTGTACGAATATTTTCTGTTTCTATATTAAAATGCGGCACAAATGTCATATACGAATCACATTGGCGTTATTAACCATTTGAAAAATGGTTGTTGTTTTCGGGAGAATGGACCCGATGATGTTACCACTTTTGAATGATGTTACCACTTTTGAATGATGTTACCACTTTTGAATTTAAATTAAATTCTTTACTTTTAGAAGAATTTTTATTTGAATTTAAATTAAATTCTTTACTTTTAGAAGAATTTTTATTTGAATAGTAAATTAAAATGGTTAAAATCATTGTAATAAAGGAGAAAACTAACAAATTTAAAAATGGGTAGACGGAAATTAACAGATACGGAAAAAGCCGAAGCCAAAGAAATGAATGAACGTGAATATCGCATTCAATGATATTAAACACAGTCAACATGTATAAGTTGCTTATTAGTTTGGCGATTCGTATCATTTGGCGAAATTGGTCGACGGGATAACTGAGTAATACTGTATTTGGTTTGGCGCAAAAACGTCTTTCAATGCAGAAAATGATAAAATCAAAAGATTATTGAGCCGCTGAAAACCAATTACGTGTTGAAAGGCGATCACGAAAAAGGAAGCAATTTAATGCCGAACCGATTAATTGTAAAACATCATGTCGCCAGGGCGACCAATCCACTAGCCATGGCGTTTTACTATCGGTCGGTTCTAACCAGGAAAATTTGAGTGCCAATAGTGATTCTAACAAGCCGGAAAATGTTATAGCTATTACTCTTGATTTTCCACCACCTAAAAAGAAAACTAAAAAGCAATCGGCTTGGGAAAAACTGGGAAAAAACTTTTTTGATTCGATGTCTGATGGACCCATTCACAGATGCATGTGCTGCGATCGATTTTGGTTTAAAACCTCCATCACCAAAATTCTGCTCTGTAAAATCAAACAATATATGCCAAAGTCTTACAAGTATAACAGTATATGCCAAAGCTGTATTTTAATAATGATTACTTTTGCACCAACAATGTTAAATAGTTTGAAATGTTTCTTTCGTCGCCAACTTTTATGCTTGGCGACAATAGAGTGATATAACTTAAACGAACCGTACCTTCAAATTGCAGCATGTATAAAGTCATTTATAGCAGTGGCACGGATAATACACAATAAAACAACTGGTATTTAGCTTAAAATGATAGATGAATGTATCGAGTGAAACATTTTTCAAATGGTTGGGGTAATTTCTTAAATTACAATTATTTTATTAATTTCTCATTTATTTAAGTTAAAAGCCGCCTCTGGCAAAAAGTTTAGTCTCTCTTAAATTTATGCTAGCCACTGTAATATGATACTTTATTTCATAATTTTATTTACTTGCTTATCTGAAGGTCCATAAGATGAAATCAACAAATTTAGACGATCAGGGCACGATTTTGCGGTAAAGCTCATTATCCTGTTCTGGTTGGTGTGTTTGGCGAATAAATAAAAAATGGCGCCGAAAGACAGAATAGCAAATGTTTTTAACCCCTAAAGCGACGCAACCGTGTTTTTTCATTACGTAATATTTTGTTTCAAAGACTGATTTAACACAAGATTGACATTAATATTATTTTTTTTAATTGTACAAGACAAAAAGATATGTAAAGTTATTAAGTACAAACGTTCATATCAATACTTTTCACAGTTATTATTTATGAATAATTAGACATGAATGGAAAAATCTACAGGACAATTAAAAGATAAGCGTAAAAATATGGTTTTACATTTATTTGAGCTTTTGAGATGTAAGGTAAGGGCGTACCAGTAAGAAATCCGGTTTGGCGCAACACAAGAGCGGTGAGTCGGACGCTCCATGATGATTCGGACGTGAGAATGTGTCAGCTTTTTTTTGAAGGTACGTTAAATTATTCTAGGTCAATTAAATAATTACTTATTTTATGAATGTCTGATTAATATAAATCTGTTTGCCAAAGCTTGGTGCTATTTTGGCTTCAAAAAGGGAGGGTATGATGCCAAAATATATAAATAGCTCTGAAAACAAACCTGATGAACTTTAATTTTTGTTTTTGTACGAATATTTTCTGTTTCTATATTAAAATGCGGCACAAATGTCATATACGAATCACATTGGCGTTATTTTTTTTCTAAAGCCAATTTGGCGAAAATCTCGTTTTGGAAAACGAGTTACATACCGGGTGTCCCAAAAATGACTGATGGATTTTAAAATTAATAAGTTGCAAACGGTGACAGCTATTAAAAAAAAAAAATTGCAGGAGGATTATGTATAATGTCAGGAGTTTTTTACCGTAACTTTTTATTTTAGTTCGAATTTCAAACAATAGATGGCGCTGATAGCGATTGAAGGCCATTTGATCAGTGTTGAGTAAGGTCAGTTTCGGCGTCGACCTGGGCTTCAATTGCTCTCAGCGCCATCTATCGATTGAAATTCGAACTAAAATCAAAAGTTACGGTAAAAAAATACTCTTGACATTGTACATAACCCTCCTGCAAAAATTTTTTAAATAGCTGTCACCGTTTGCAAGTTATTGAATTTTAAAATCCATCAGTCATTTTTGGGACACCCGGTATATATTTTTTGAAAGGTAATAAAAATAAATAAAAAAAGGTTTGTTTAATAGAACAAAACAATTTATATATTTAAAAAAAAAAAGAAAAAATATTTATTAAAAAGTAAAGAACAGCATCTGGGTTGACATATCAAGCAAAATAATGGCACTCTGGATTCAGTTAAATACTCCGATGCGCATATGACATTGGCGTCAGAAAAAAAATTCGCCAACATGGTGCGTATATGACATTTGTGCCAAAAATGCATACCTATTTTATTTACATTACGTACGGTGCTACTTGATTATCAGGTCGACCAATTTCACCCATTTATAGAAATCGCCAAACTATTCGCCAAATTACTCAAAAGGAAAAATGTTGCCATTAAAAAATTTTAAGTTTAGAAAATTAATGAATTTAGATTAAAAAAATAAAAGTCATTAACGAAAAGGATTACTTTAATGATGACGTTTAGTTATGACGTCGAGACGTACCAAATATAAAATTTTATTTATTCAGGTGATTTCGAACAAAAGAATACTAATAAAAGTTTTCATATTTTAATGCAAAATTTATCAAATCAAACCATAAAGAGATATTTGTAAGATATCGCATATGTGAATAACATTGAAGTATTTTAAATGTAATATTAGAATTTATTAAAGAGCATAAAAAATATGGTACTTATGCATTAACGCCACCGCAGCAGAAGTTGCGCTAATGTGCCAATAAAGAGCAATCTTGTTCGCACGCGCACAAAAAAATGGCATCAAAAATAGGCTAAAAAAGTACTAAAATACTAAAAATGACGCCAAAATGAGCAAAAAAAAAAAAAAAAACACTAAAAAGGCACGAACAACAAGATCACTCTTTATTGGCGCATTAGCACAACTTCTGCTGCGGTGGCATTAATACGAAGGTACCGAAAATGTCAATGTTAGCGGAAATTTGTAAGGAGTTAAATGCTTTTCATTTAACCAAATAATGTCGGCGGATACAACCATAAAGTAACTTTAATAAATTATATATTATATTTTTCTCAATTAATATCAAGAGCTATTCGCTTATCGGCATAAAATTTATATTAAATAACAAAAGAACAGATAAATTAGTCAAACATTAATAAAAATATAAATAAATCATCGAATTTAAAATCATTTGATCACTTAACAAACAAGTGTAGCGGGTTTAATGTCAAGGAAGTGTAACATTTATGTTCAACCATTATTGGCATATAATCTTATAGTTTGTCTATCGTTCTTTTGTCGACGGGATAAATTAAGTAGTTATATATTTAGGGGAGAGGGGGGCACCTTTGAACACTTTTTCAGAAAATCAATATATTTCATACTTGAATTATATTTATTGAGTTTAAAATATTTCATAATAAAAACAACACATTTCCTTATCATATAAACCATAAACTAAACATTTTCCAAACAAATTAAATAAGTTGTGAGGATTTAAAAAGTTGAAAGATTTTTGTTCAAAGGTGCCCCATGTAGGGGTACCTTTGAACAAGCAAGGGGCACCTTTGAACAAATGAATAAAATATGAAAATATTCAGAGTTTTTATAAAAAATTGCATATGTTACAGAAATATAAGGTGATATGAATAAAATTAAATAACTACATTTTGTTGAAATTACTAATTTTTTTGTTATTTAACCAAACTTAAATCCATCAAAGTTGATGTCAAAACTCATAGTTGATAAAACACAAAGTGTCCCCCCAGTTGTGTTTGGTTGTAAAAACTTTCTTACTATATCCTTGAAATACACCAATCTGATATCTGATGCTTCAGGAAAATTAAAATTTTTCATTTGCAATTTTTTAAAGAGACCTGATATAAAAAATTCCGTCTTATCGGTTAAGGCAACCAGAAATATTATTTCGAAACCTGTTAAATCATGAATCATTATTTTATATCCAAAATTTGCAATTATCCAATAAATGAATTTAGATTTGAAACTTCCTATCACTGATACATAAAGAGGTTGGAACCTATGTGTGCAGTAAAGGGAATTGTTAGCAGTATAAGTCCATGTTCTTTGACATTCTTAATTAACCTCTTTTCACATAAAAAAATTTCAGAATTAATAATATTTAGATACATTAACAACTCTTTACTTCATAGTTTTAAGTGTTCTCTTTAAACTGTTTCACTTATTATTTATCACCAGTTTATTCGGTGTTTTTTCGCTGTTCAAAGGTGCCCCAACGTTTTTGTTCAATAGTGCCCCATCACATGGAGTTCAACATTACAACGGTTTACTTAATTCGACGGAAGAATTTGAATAAAACAAAGCTTATAAACTAAAGCTAACATCTTTGTTTAAGCATTGGACAATGAATTAAAATTTTAGGGATAGAAGTTTGTAAACAAAAATCTTACAACTTTATTTTCTTAAGTTTAGATTCAAGAGGGGGAAAAATACATATCTTGTTTAGACAGTACTGTTCATACAAAATGGTACAGCTTTGTATAATTATATCCTTGAAGCAGCAGTGATGCATTACCATATACATTTTTTAAAAGAAATTTATTTGAAGGAAAATATTTAGAGTGTTCAAAAGTGCCCCCAGTTCAAAGGTGCCCCCCTCTCCCCTACTTATAGTATTTTTAATAAAATGAAAGAAAAACGTGCAAGTTAACTATCTGATATATGTATTTTTAATTAATGTGTTTTTTAATGAAGGTCATGTATTTTAAATAAAGCTAGTGACAGCTTTATATTTAAAATGAAATTATGGCGAAGGAAACCTATTTGGCGATTGTTTCGAGTAGCTAAAAAAAAGTAGGAAAATAGCCGTCGGGCATATCTATCTTCTATCTATAATAATAAAGTGAGAAGGATGTTTGTCTGTCAGCGCTGTTCTGAAGAGACTGATGCACGTAGAGTTACAAAATTTGGAGGGAAGGTACTTTTTTACATGTAGTTTTGCACCTCGAAGCCCGATTTTCGATTTTTTGTTTAGATTTTTTTTTATAATTTTTTTAGGCGATTTTTAGCGTTATTTTTGGGGTTTTATCCCACTAGTGAAAGGAATACGGTTTCATTCTTTTAACAGAAAATAGCAATTTATTTTTTCTCTTTTCAACAAAGTTTATTCGGAATTTGTACAGCGATTTTTGAATTTTTAACGAATTTTTAATGTGATTTTTAGTGTTTTTTCTCATTTTGCGGCTATTTTTTGAGATTGATAAAAAGAAAATCGTTTTAAACTTTTAGCCAAATGCCCTAAATTTTGTGTTTGTTACGATTTTTAGATTTTAACCTTCCGTCTACCAGACAAAACACCCATTTATCTACGGCAACACCTAATTTTAATTCCAAACTTGCAAACGGCACCAGTAATATTTTAAAATAATTTTGCTTTTACAATGAAAGCTTAAATTAAGGAATTCGTAATATCTAGACAAGTCCTTTATAAATTCCGGTGTCAATCGAGAATTTCTCATTTTACCATCGACACCAGAAATATTGCTGTCGGGTCCAATGGACCCGTCTGGTAGACGGAAGGTTAAGGATTTTTAATGCGGTTTTCAATGCGATTTTTAACGTTTTTTAAAGGTTTTTGCGTTTAGCATCTATCTTTTTCATAGTTGTTCTACCAAGAACTTGAGCTGTTGAGAATGCAATAAGTAGTATTTTTTGTGAAATCTAAATGAAATGTCAAAAATTTAGGTACCACTATTTTCGAATAGCAACTTCACAAACTATCTTAAATTCTTGCTTAAGACCGCTACCCCCTCGAGTTATATATCACCTGATAGGTTATTTAACAGAGTATGGTTTTGATAAAGTTTTTAAAGAATAGAGTGCTCTAGCTGGTGGTGGAAAATGGAACTAAAAGAACGCTATTTTTTTTAATCTAATAAAGAGATAAGTTTGTGTGTGTGTCAACGCTGTTCTGAAGAGTCTGCTGTACGTAGAGTTACAAAATGTGGAGGGAAGGTACTTTTATGCATGTAGTTTTGCACCTCGAAGCCCGATTTTGAATTTTTTGATTAGATTTTTTTTTATAATTTTTTTAGGCGATTTTTAGCGTTCATTTTGCAGTTTTATCCCATTAGTGAAAGAAATACGGTTTCATTCTTTTAACCCAATATAGCAATTTTGTTCTCTTTTCAGCAAAGTTTATTCGGAATTTGTACAGCGATTTTTGAATTTTTAACGAATTTTTAATGCGATTTTTAGTGTTTTTTCTCATTTTGCGTTTTTTTTTTTTTTTGGAGATTGATAAAAAGAAAACATTTCAAACTTTTAACCCTAAATTTTGTGTTTGTTTCGAATTTTAGATTTTAACGATTTTTAATGCGATTTTCAATGTGATTTTTAACGCTTTTTCAAGATTTTTTGCGTTTGGCATCTATTTTTTTCATAGTTGTTCTATCAAAATCTTGAGCTGTTAAGAATGCAATAAATAGTTTTTTTTTTTTTTTTTTTTTTTTTTTTTAACCATTTGAAAAATGGTTGTTGTTTTCGGGAGAATGGACCCGATGATGTTACCACTTTTGAATGATGTTACCACTTTTGAATGATGTGGTCACTTTTGAATTTAAATTAATTTCTTTACTTTTAGAAGAGTTTTTATTTGAATTTAAATTAAATTCTTTACTTTTAGAAGAATTTTTATTTGAATAGTAAATTAAAATGGTTAAAATCATTGTAATAAAGGAGAAAATTAACAAATTTAAAAATGGGTACACGGAAATTAACAGATACGGAAAAAGCCGAAGCCAAAGAAATGAATGAACGTGAATATCGCATTCAATGATATTAAACACAATACGCGTACTTAAACAATCATAAAGTGATTTTTATTTCTTCTTTTGCTATTTAAAATAAAAATTTAGTCAACATGTATAAGTTGCTTATTAGTTTGGCGATTCGTATCATTTGGCGAAATTGGTCGACGGGATAACTGAGTAATACTGTATTTGGTTTGGCGCAAAAACGTCTTTCAATGCAGAAAATGATAAAATCAAAAGATTATTGAGCCGCTGAAAACCAATTACGTGTTGAAAGGCGATCACGAAAAAGGAAGCAATTTAATGCCGAACCGATTAATTGTAAAACATCATGTCGCCAGGGCGACCAATCCACTAGCCATGGCGTTTTACTATCGGTCGGTTCTAACCAGGAAAATTTGAGTGCCAATAGTGATTCTAACAAGCCGGAAAATGTTATAGCTATTACTCTTGATTTTCCACCACCTAAAAAGAAAACTAAAAAGCAATCGGCTTGGGAAAAACTGGGAAAAAACTTTTTTGATTCGATGTCTGATGGACCCATTCACAGATGCATGTGCTGCGATCGATTTTGGTTTAAAACCTCCATCACCAAAATTCTGCTCTGTAAAATCAAACAATATATGCCAAAGTCTTACAAGTATAACAGTATATGCCAAAGCTGTATTTTAATAATGATTACTTTTGCACCAACAATGTTAAATAGTTTGAAATGTTTCTTTCGTCGCCAACTTTTATGCTTGGCGACAATAGAGTGATATAACTTAAACGAACCGTACCTTCAAATTGCAGCATGTATAAAGTCATTTATAGCAGTGGCACGGATAATACACAATAAAACAACTGGTATTTAGCTTAAAATGATAGATGAATGTATCGAGTGAAACATTTTTCAAATGGTTGGGGTAATTTCTTAAATTACAATTTTTATTTATTTATTTTTTTTTTTTTGCGAAATTTACCTAAAACGTCAAAAATTTAGTTACCACTATTTTCGAATAGCAATTTCATAAAACATCTTAAATTCTTTCTTAAGACCGTTACCTCCTCGAGTAATACATCACCTGATAAGTTGTTTAACAGAGTATCGTTTTGATAAAGTTTTTGAAGAACAGAGTGCGCTAGCTGGTAGTGAAAAATGGAGCTAAGAGAACGCGATTTTGTTAAAATTTGGAAATATAACAATGTGATTTATTTTAAATTTTAAATGGTTTATAATACATGATTAAAAATGTAAACAAAGAATGGTGTGACACATTTCAGGGTGCGTGAAAGGAAGGGCGCGAACAAAATTAGGAAATGTAATAATGAGATCTGTTTTACACTTTAAGGTAGTTTATAACGCATGTTAAAATTTTTAAAGTACTGGCGATGCTCTGGAGAGACCGCTGCACGAAGTTATGTATGAAACTTTACACCTTGAAGGCCGATTTTCAGTTTTTTTAATTTAATTCATATGCGAATTTTAGTGGTTTTCGAGACGATTTTTCCACATTAGCGAAAAGGAAAGCGGTTTCATTCTTTCGACCTAAATTAGTGAATTTTGTTCTCTTTTCAATATAATTTATTTGGATTTCGTGCAACGATGTTTGGATGTTTAGTGAATTATTTAATGTAAATTTTGCCTCTATTATTCGACATTAGTAAAAGGAATTTTGCTTAAAACTTTCAGGCTGATGTATTAAATTTTAGCTGTTAAGATTTATGAATTTCAGCTAATTTTAATGCGATTTTCGAGATTTTTTGCGTTTGATGTCGGATTTTTGTCATTTATGAGATATTTCCAATTACAACGTTTTACTCTATTAGAGTAAATTTTGACCCCTGTGGTTTTTTTAATATTAGTGATTTTTAATACACTTTTCAATGCAATTTTTAGAAATTTTTCGAGTTTTATGGTGATTTTTTTATATTCGGAAGTAAAAATTGATTTCAAACTTTTAATCTAATATAATTTTAGAGATTTTTAACGCGATTTTTCAAGAATTGTTGTGTTCCGTGTCGATTTTTTATTATCTATAAAGGATTTCCTTTTACTACGTGATTATCCTGTCGACCAATTTCGCCAAATTATATCAATCGTGAAACAAGCCAAATTATGCAAATAGATGTAATTTTTATGTTAAATAATGAATGAAGAGATAATTTAGAAAAACATTAATACAAATACATATAAAAATAAGAAGTAAAAACCACTTGATGACGTAGAAAACATATGTAACATATTTAATGTCAAATGAATATGGATTTTACGATCCGCCATTAATGTAGTTTAATCTTATGGTTTGACCCAGATAGTTTCTTGGTCAACCGGATAATCAAATAGTTCAGATTTCCGATTAGAATGTTTTATCCGTTTGATGAAATTCTGATTATTGCGATTTAAAAAATAACTAGCGATATTTAGTGCATTTTTCAATGCGTTTTTAATTAACTTTTTAATGCGATTTAGTACTATTTTTTTCGATCCCCACAACAGTGGTGTTTTAACAATTAAAAAAAAAAATTTGGTTTCCAACTTTTAGCCTAATTTAGTAAATTTCACCATTTATCTTTTTTTAATTTTGTCGATTTTCAATGTGAATTGTGATATATTTTGTGTTCTGCGTCGATTTTTTTGTAATTCATGTAAAATAGAATAGTTGCTACGTTTTACACGATTAGAATATTTTTTTATTCACGGGATGTATTTACATTTAGCGATTTTTAATGAATTTTTCAATGGTTTTGTATTGGTTTTTTGAATCTCACGGCTATTGTTTGAAATTTCGAAAAGGAAATTAATTTCAAACATTTACACTTCATTTACGAATTTTTAAATTTAGTTATTTTTTAATGCAATTTTTAGCAATGTTTTCATTATTTCTCACGCTTTGTGCCGATTTTTTCATTCGTATTTAAGAAATAATTCAGATTACACTATTTTACTCTATTAATGTAAATGTTGTCCCCCGCTATTTTTAATTTTGAAACGATTTGTAATGAATTTTTAAATACAAATTTTAGATGTTTTCGAGTCCACGGCGATTTTTTCACAATTGGAAAAGAAATTTTTAAATAATTTGTAGCTTAATGTAGTAAATTTTGACATCAATGATTCAGATTTTTTGTGTATTTTCATAAAATGTTTAGCAAGTTTTGTGTCGATATTTTTTAACTAATGAAAGAGTTCAGATTTCAATGTTTTGTCCCATTATGGTAAATTATGTCGGCAGGAATTTAATATAAATGTTTATCTTACTATGGCAAATTTTGTCCGGATTTTTTAATTTTACTGATTTTTAATCTGTTTTATAGTGATTTTTCAAGTTCTGTGACAGTTGTTGACATCGGTAAAATAATTTCGGTTTCTAACTTTTAGCAAAAATAGTATAATTTGTTCTCCACGCTTTTATGAAGTTTGCCAATTTCTAATGCGATATTCAATGTAATTTTTAGTTAGTTTGGGGGATTTTAGGTGTTCCGTGTTGACTTTTCCTTATTCATGAACGATTTCCGATTACAGTATTTTCGACTGAATATTAAATTTTTGCAGCCATGACTTTTAAATATTCAGCGATTTTTAATATAGTTTTCGATACGATTTTTAGCCATTTTTTTTCTTAAGTTCCTTGGCGTTTTTCTGCCATTCAGAAACCAATTTTGATATCAAACATTTTGTTTAATGTAGTTATGTTTCGAATGCAATGTTTTATCTCTTAATATGATTTTGGCATTCCATGCCTACATTTCGTAATTTATGAATGATTTAGATCATAACCCCCCCCCCCTTCCCGCCCTGCCTTAATATTATTTTTTTAAGCATTGACTTCCAAATATTTAGCTATTTTAAATGCAATTTTCAATGTAATTTTTAGCCATTCTTCAAGTTCCGTGGCGATTTTTTTACATCCGGAAATCGATTTCGATTTCAAACTTTTTGGTTAATATGATTAATTTCTTGATTACAATATTTTATATTATAGCAGTGAATTTTTACCCTAGGGATTTTTTGATGTTTTACGACTTTCATTACAATTTTCAATGCAATTTTTGGGCTTTCTGAGTCTTTTTTTTTTTTTTTTTTAACATTTTTTAAAGAAATTCGATTTTAAATTTCTAGACTACAAGAGTTTGATTTCAAACTTTTATCCTTTACGGTAATTGTTTTGCTCTCTTATTTTGATCTACAGCAATTTTTAATGCAGTATGCCTTTTTTTTTTTTTTTTTTTTTTTTTTTTTTTAGTTCACGGCGATTTTTTTCAGATACGGAAAAGGAATTCGGTTTTTAATTTCTTCGCTAATATGATAAATTTTCTCCTGTGCGATTAAAGATTTTTATTGCGATTTTTTAGCTGTTTTTTTCGTATTTAAATGCTTTTTGCATTATCAAATTAATTAGATTGAAAACATTTATCGAAGTAGAGTAAAGTTTGAGTTCCGTGATTTTTGAAAATTTTGCCATTTTTAAAGTAATGTTTACGTTTCTTCGCGACACGCTTTGATTTTTTAGAGGTTCAATTTTTGGCCGAATTTATTATATTCTGATCTCTTTTCTTCAAAGTTTATTCAAATTTTGAAACACAATTTTTGAATTTTGTTTTATATTTTTATGAGATTTTTAATGTTTTTTAATATAAAATTTTTCTACATTAGTAAAAAAAATCTAACTTCAATTTTCTAGCCCATCTCTTTTCATCAAAGTTTAGGCAAAATTCGTGCAGCATTTTAAAAAATTTTCGAGGTTTTTATTATGATTTTTAAAGTTTTTTCGCAATTCTTGCTATTTTTTGATGAACCCGGGCAACGCCGGGCAGAACAGCTAGTAAAAAATAAAACAATCAGATCGGAGCTGTTGATGACAGTCACAAGACTTATGCTGGTATTTATATAAGTACTATAGCAAAATTTGCAACATCTCTGGTGTTAAACTAGGACTATCGAGGTAAGGCATTTGGCTGCTCAGCAGCGGGTAGAGAGTTCAAATCCCGTCGGATGTAAATTCGTTTTGTTTAGAAATGCTTTTGTGTTAAATTATTATTCCTTCGGGAATATTCTTATGTTAATTGCTATTCAATTTCTAGAATTTTTCTAGCTGTGAAAGTTTCATTTGAGAAATTACCGTGAATGTATTTAATTGGTATGGCTTTTAATTCTTTTAATAAAGTTCTGTACTTTTTTCGTTCAAATCCATGGTTTATTTTTCATATCATGCATTTTATATAGCGATGCAATGACTTTTATAATTATTCTGATACATCAAAATTTTATGCTGTTGTTATCATTTTATAAATTTTGACAGCAGCAATTATTTTTCTTTTTAAGATATTAGAAAATCTTCAGTTTTTAACAAAAAATTAAATGACTAGTATTAAAAAATGCTCTGAGGAGCACCAAAAAAGGTTAATATGTTTTTAAGTATGAAAAAGGGTTTGACAAGTGCTTCTGTTAATTACTGAGCATGAGGAAGGACAAGGGATTCCTTCTTGGCTACAACTCACTTCAATGCCAACTTCGAAAAAATCATATTTGCGCTTTTTCCATATAAGAGAAATTTGCGGTTCTTTAGTAGAACTTCCCACCGAGCTTTAGATGTTAACCAGGAGTGTAGTCGTAAAAATAACATAGGATATATGCTCTAAGCAGAGGGATACCCTAGAATGTGTATACTATAAGCTTTTTTGAGAAACAGAGGGTATATGGTGTTCTATTAAAAAGTCCAGAAGGTATACGGCGTATAAGCTGCACTACATCCCTGATGTTAACTGCACAGTTCACTCTGCACTATACTACAAATCAATTTTCTGTGCAATTATATACTTAGGGCATGCTTGGTGCAGTGCATGAATGTGATACCCGTAGGAACTAGGTTTTAGGCACTATGTCGTCTTCCCTTACATTTATGTCTAATTAAGCTGTATCTTTATTGGTTATGTCTTTACACTATACATTTTTATAGTAACTGCGACTGATTTGTTTTCACGGAAAAAGCGCAAATATAATTTTTTCAAAGTTGGCATTGAAGTGAGTTGTAGCCAAGAAGGAATCCCTTGTCCTTCCTCATGCTCAGTAATTAACAGAAGCACTTGTCAAACCCTTTTTCATACTTAAAAACATATTAACCTTTTTTGGTGCTCCTCAGAGCATTTTTTAATACTAGTGAATATATGTTCCGAAAATCCAAATGAAATTCTGTTCAAAGTGCAAAATTCTGCTATACAGGGTGAGTCATAAATATCGAAACAATAGGCTATCTCCTTAAATATTGCTCCTAGACCCATACTTTCAATTGCAAAAATTCGTAAAAAAAAGATGAAGTTTCCGATAAGATAAGTTGCAACTCCATGGGGGGGTCTATTTGAAAAAATACGAAAATTAAATTTTTATACGGCCCCCGTAGGGCTAAATTCCCAATTAGGAAATTATTCCTTATCCATTCCTAAAATGAACAAAAAAATTTTCATCTAAATATCTAAAAATCTGATAGAGATATTAAAATCTGAAATTATCCAAAATTCGTGACTTACACCACTTTACCATGCCTGTAAACAAAGAATTTTTTGCTAATTTTCAAAGCAAGTAAGGGGTCATCATATATTATCCATTATTAAATATCGATTTAAGACTGTGCCTCTCATTTGGACATAACAAAGCAGTGTATTGAATTAAATCTAAACTTTTTTCAAAATATGTTGGTAGTTTGCACTGGAGGTCTGCATGGATCGAAATATCTTGATCCGGTCCCAAACCGACCCATAGGGGGAAAATTTCGGCCCGGCCTGAAAAAATGTTAAAATCATAACCCGGACCGGTCTGGAAAATAGTTTAAATCATTTTTTTCTCAGGGCAATCATTTTTTTTTATAACTATTCAACCGATTTCATTATTTATTTATTTATTTATTTATTTTTTATTTATTTATTTATTTATTTATTTTTGAGTTTAAACTACCAAAAAGTATAATTTAAATAAATTAATTATTTTGTCAAATCTGCAAAAAGATTAAAAAAGATCTTTTTTGTTCAAATGACTGTCATTGGCATAAAATCAACTTTATATACCAAATGTTAGCATAAAGTCCAGAGAACTGAATGTACTTTCGTAATGTGGCAACCAAGTTTATTCGAGATGCGTGCGACATCAGAAAGGCGGTTACCCAATTGGATGTTAACAGCTGATTGCACATAAAAAAAAAGGTAAATAAAAATAAGACATGCAAAATTTTAAATAACAAGTGACATGTCAATAAATATAATGCAAAATGCTTGAAGGTGGGGTACCTCTTTTCTTTGTAATTGAAAAAAATTGTAAAAATTACGTGAATTTTGTCAAAATAGAAGAATTTTTCCGTAATGCACCAAAATTATAAATGCTTTATAATCATGTACATAGTCCCCCCCCCACACGTATATATATATATGTGTGTGTAGGAATAGCATTAGCTCTCGCGAGCTAATGTTATTCTGTTGGGCAGGGTTTTTTTTCTAGTATCTGGTTTGCATTTCGACATATTTCTTCTTCTTCTTTTTTTTTTTTTTTTTTTCCTTTGGATAGTTGAAAATGCATGCCGACATCGCTCTTTATTTATTTATTTATTTTTTGAATGCAGGTATTTTTTATAAAGTTAGTTTCATTTTCAAAAGTTTCGAAAGTGAAAGTGTCTTTTAAAAAAATATCTGCATTTAAAATAAAAAAGGAGTTATGTCGGCATGCACCTCAGCTCTTAGCTGCAAAAAAAGTCGAATTGCAAACCATATATTAGAAAATAACCTCCCCATAGGAATAACATTAGCTCGCGAGAGTTTCTTCGTCCAGGGACAAAAGCCTTAATGTCCGGTATTTACCCCCAAATTGTCAAATCGACTTTAATTTTAAAGTGTAAATACTGTATTTATTTCATATAATCTAGATTCATTACGCTGTTATTTATCATAAACCTTAGATGTTTTATATAACATAGATAGATATTCCAGTGCAGAAGTTAATTTCTTTTAACCATGAAAATATAGCGTTTACATCTACACTGGATGTGGCCGCACACTTTTCTATTTGAATTGAGTTGATTAAAACAAAGCATTGTACTCTTGATTGGACTTCCTGATTGTTGATTTCTGCATGAACGTTCTAACAAAACTGTCACAAACAGCAAGTATAAAAACAACCACACTGAAAATGCACAGTTTTTTTCCCTCTTATCTATCTCCCCCTCTTTCCTTTTTAGGTTATTTATTGTTTAAATCCCGTATGATATTGAAGGCCTAAATATGAAGAAACTTACACTAAAAATAATACAGTAAACTCTCTGTTAGGTAGACTCTGTGTAAGACGGAAATCCATCTAACAAGAAAAGATTTCCAAATCCTTGCGAATACATAGAGTAAAATTTGTCTAAGGCAGATTATTGACTACTACTCTACTTCTCAGTCCCTATCTATTTCGCCTTAGACAGAGTTTACTGTATATGTAAATATGCTCTCAGTAAATTATATACAAATTCACAAATATACCTCGATTGTTATAACAGTACTGGTGTTAAATATTTTTTTAAGGCCGAATAGTGTTAGATAAGAATTTCAAGGGAAACGTTTAATTCACAAAGTGTGAACTTAGTTAATAACACAAGCCAAAAAAAAAAAAAAAAAAAAAATGGTGCCTAAGATTTTACACTTCATTTTAGATATTTTTAGGATACTGAATCCAAATATGAAATCGGATTTTCTCTATCAGCTCTACTTTTTTAGATATACGAAGAGAACTAAAGATTTTTTAGAGCTAAAGTGATCTTGAATGCTTAAACTGACCTTCTGACACATAGGCCTGTCGCGACGCTCAAAGCGATTTGTAAGGCTTTGGAATATGAGAAGACCTTGAAAAAAGCAGATGCCCAAATAAAATTGAGGTTCTGAGCATGCTTATGATTTCGCGCTTCCCATAAGACAAATGGAAAATCCATCACGAGACAAGATAGTTTCTGAGTTCTTTCCGTGGAGGCAAAACATTGCTAACCTTCCATGCTATTTATCTTTGGGATAGAAAAGTTAGATAAGTTAACTTAAAACGCGCTGTGTTTATAGTTTGTTGTGTTTGTGTTGTTGAATAGAACTTAAGCAAGTTCAAGTACAAGAAGTTGTGTAAATCATCCCGATGTGTTTTGCTACATATGCGGAGAATGCACGTTAAAAGAGCACAGAAAAAAATGTTACTGATTTTGTAAAGAGAACTTATCTTAGATATTTTGATATTAAACTAGGATAAAACCTGGGCACCATATCAGGTCTGTAAAATAAAGTACTATGAACATCAATGAGTGATTTGTATGAATTTTAAAAATGGCTTCTTATGTCTTTTGAATAGCAGTGATAAAAAACACCACAGGATTAGAAAAAAAAAAAAAATGGCCTAAGAGAGAAAGCATGGAAGTTAGCATGGATGTCATTAATAACAACTTGTTGGACAAGAGAAAATCATATTTCCTCTACTGCATATCAAGTTTGGTCTTATGAACCAGTTTCTAAAGGCTCTTGATAAGAACGGGTTATGCTTTGCATATATAGGAGAGAAAATGCCCCCTAATTCAGTTATGAAAAAATTAAAGCAGAAATATTTGACGGACTACAAGTAAGACAACGGATTAAGGATCCTGCCTTCGTAAATTCGATAAATGAGGCTGAACGAAAAGCCTGCACTTATTTTATGGCAGTTATTGAAAACTTTCTTCGCAAACACAAAGCAGAAAACTATGTAGAACTGGTAAATGAAATGTATAATAGTTTTGAATCTCTTGGGTGTAATATAAATACTAAAGTGCACTATTTACACAGCCACTTAGAGCATTTACTTGCAAATTTATGAGACACAAGTGAGGAACATGGTAAAAGATTTCACCAGAATATTAAGACTATGAAGGACCGCTACAAAGGAAGATGCGATATACATATGATGGAAGATTACTGTTTGAGTTTAAAAAGGGACTGTTCTAAAATATATTCCTGAATTTCATGGAAAAGAAGTTTCCGAAGCGTTCAGTGATAATCGGTCTCATCGGTGACGTTTTACTCTATCTTTGTGAGTAAAAATATTTGTATAATTTAATTTTTAAAATTATTATATGAATAGATGTATATCATAATAATAAAAATAAACATTTTTATATTATAAAAATAAAAAAATATGTGTTTATTTTACTTATATATATATATATATATATATACATTTTAATACATGGATTTATCTTAAAATAATCTAAGACATATTTCACAAAAAGCTGATTATCTTAAAAATTCGAGCTGCTAGGAGAAAACTAATGCCATATTGAAATTCAGGACATTAAATTCATATAAAATCAGCTCCAAATACCTAAGGCACCAAAACAGCTGTTGACCAGTGTAATTTAATGATAGGGTAGGCCCGGAGAAGTGGGAAGATGCCTTTGTTATTTATTTATTATTATTATTATTATTATTATTCAGTTGTTATTGCTATTTGATGTTACTAAAACAAAACTGCAAATACTTTGGTTAACCCTTTGAGCTCGGATTGTTGAATTTTCCAAGTGTTAATTTTAATTCTGAAATGTTACAACGACACTAGAAAATTCGACCAAATTTATTTGAAAAAGGTTTAATGCATTTTTTCGTATATATCTTTAACCGATTTTTTTCTTTGCAAAATACTGGTGCCAATGTGACATTTGGAATTTTGAAGAAATTTACCCACCAGAGCTCAAAGGATTAACATTGTTATATGAACTTGTACGATAAATTTTAATACGAAGATAATTTATATATTTATACACAGTGAAACCTCTCAATAATTGACACTCATAGGACCGGAAAATTTGTCCCTAGTAAGCAGAAATGTCCCTTATTCAGTGTTTTTTATTTTTTAACTAACTGTATACAAAGGCATAAAAAATAACTAAACATTAAAGATGAAATAAAAATGTACCCAGAGACTATAAATTACGTTAATCAGACACAAAAGAAATAAAAAGTTAATTCAAATTTTCAATCGATTTCTAAATCATTAAATGATTTGTAGAGTAACTGATTTGTATTCTTTTATGTAAACACTAGCGGCCTTCGCCCGCTACGCTGGTCGGTTTATCTAAAGAAATCTTGAAGAAGTAGTTAGATAAGGTTCAGACATACATTAAAAAAAAAAAAAAAAGCAAGTCGATCATTCAAAAAACGTTGGGAAATATCAAATATTTACTGTAATTTTTTAAGAAAAACAAAGTTTCGAAAAAAAAAAATTAAATCGAAAAAAAAATTACACTGACATATTAATGCAAGGAAATTTTCCCAGAGAGAAAATTCGCCTTGAATACAATATTTCAAATTCTTTTAATTGCTTATAGGCGTTAATGCCAACATAGTGAAAAAAAATTCCATGCTGGGAATCGAACCCGGGCCATCAGTATGGCGCACTGACGTTCTACCGACTAAACCACATGGAACGACAGCCAGCTTGAAACTTTCTCATACTTAAGTAGACTGGCGAAAACATAACGATAGCGCGTTTTAAAATCGCACAGTGACATCTATTGGATTTTATATGTACTAAAAAACGTTATGTACTAAAAAACGTGAGCAGCGCACCTAATAGTTTCTTTTGTTTCTTTTTGTTACTTTTTTGTCTGTTGTCCGATTTTGATGAAACAAAGCCTATACACTGCCCGGGAGTGTGCATTCTTCATTAGTGAAAACCGCATAAAAATCCATTCAGTAGTTACGAAGATAACCTCGAACAAACAGACAGACAGACAGACAGACAGACAGACAGACAAAAAATTCAAAAATTTTTTTTTTTGTGTTTCATTGGTTTTCTTTTATCGCCCTGACTCCATTTTTGTCAATTATCTTCAATGTACAGACACACCGGGTCCTACTGTTTTATTATATGTATAGATTTATGTACATGCTAAAAGTATATCAAAATTTAAAAAAATCTTACTTGAAGCAAACAATCAAAAGTGACTTATACAGGAAGGTTTGTAATATGAAATCTGAGAAAGACCATATTTATAAATTTTAGTCTTTAACTATCAACCAACCATATTTACGAAAAAGTATTAAACTGTTTTGCATATTTTAAAACACCGGTAAAGTTCCTTATTACACAATTTTCAGCATTACTTTCAATGGGGATAAACGCATCGATGTCTTCAACAGAATTATGGGTAAATAAATATTCGTCACTTGTGTCGCATACCTCTATATCGTATCAACATTACTGCTTTTCCATGTGAAATAAGTTTACAAAAATCTGAATTTTTCGGGGAATGGAATTTCATTTTCAAGTGTCTCTTAAATCGAATGTCCCTTATTTAGAGGTACAATACATATTCTATATCAAGGGACTGGGACAGGAATAGTTTCCTAAATAGAGGTGTCTCTTATCTGGAGTATCCCGTACGAGGAGGTTTCACTGTATTAGCATTTACTGGTTTAAAAAGAACTATGTACTAAAAGCATCTTTTTGACAAGTTGTAAATGAAAAATTAATTTTAAGTCTTATTGGATATACATGTGATGGTACTGTACAATCTAATCTAAAAAAAGTACATTGTTACGATTACAAGGTTTAAGACCCTTTACAGCATTTTTTCGTATTATTATTTCTACTTTTTTCAAATTTGGGGGATGTAAGCGAATTTTATTTATCTCTTTGTACGTGAATGGGTGTTATTTTTTTTTCTTAACAATGCATAGTTAAAAAGAATAAGTATTTTCAGTTTTAAAAGCGCTCGTCGTCTTTTGGATTTATTTTTATTTATTTTTTTTTATTTTAGTATTTTGTAATGTAATGAATTTCAATTTGGCCAAAATATTGTTAAAGGTTTTTCATATAATTATTTTGGTTTTGATTCTGCATTTAAATTAAGAACGCTATTAAAAGTTTACAAAATAACTTTAAAGTTATTTTTGTATGCATTTTTTATTTTTAGTCTACAACATTATTCATCGAATGAGTACATAACAATTTTTGAATGGTCCCCTATAATATCAAATTGCAGAACGTACTTCCCACTTAAGTTCCTTAAGCTTTTTTAAAATGCCTAGAGCACTTTTAGCCTGTCTACATTAACTGTTAAAAACAGTTTAATTTTTCTAAATATTTAGGCTAACAATTTTCTATACAAAGTTATTTATCAATAAAAAATAAATTATTGAATGCCTTAATGCTTTTATCCAATGTTCTGGGCTTGAAAAGAGAATTTCTCTTTAATATTTTAAACTAATGCATCATTTACCATTCATATTTAAAGAAAGACCACCATTCCCCAACAGAAGAACAAAAAGTTTATATTTTAAGGTTGCACCTCTGTGTTTTTCTTTTTCTTCTCGTTCTTTCTCAAAAAATTTTTAATGAACGCCGAAGTTCAGCTATTGTTACATTCTCCCTTAATCCCCAGAAATGGCCTCCGATTTTATCTGAACAACGATTCGAAAGAATAATGTAAGGTTGCATAATAGAGAAGAAAAAAAATAGCTATTCTTGTCGGCAAGAATGCCTGTCCACGGGACCTATTCCCTCGTATTTCCGATCGCTCGGAATTAAAAAGGATGCAAGATTTCGAAGAATGCCAAACCTACATTACAAATTATTGTAAGATGAGTTGTTTCACATATTTTGATGTTTGAATATTTTTGACAGGGTAAAACGAAATCGGAAAGTACATTTCGCATATAAAATATTAAACATACTAATTTAGTGTGGCAGACAATTCGAGAATTCTAAAATAAAATTTGCAAGTAAAATAAAAAAATCTCTAGGCAAAATTGCTCCACATATTCATTTTTTTATTTTCTTCTATCTTTACAAAAAAAAAAAAAGTATTAGATTTGTAAAAAATTTCGACGGATTTACATGTTTTAGGGATCAAAAATAGCAAAAAACATGCTTTTACAAAATGTCAGTCTGTACGTGACACAAATTTTGTGGGAGCTTTATTTCATGGAATTTCATATCATTAGAATACTCATGATGGGCATAGATTGCCATTTAATTTTGGAAGTGTGATAACAGATTTTGTAATATTAACATGGATGAGATAGAAGAAAGTTTTAGGATTGCCACATCCGACTAGTTTTTTAAAGTTTTAGTACTAAACTAACTCGTTATACTTTTATCTTCATGCATTAATTTATACGCTAGGGAGGTTTTTACAAACATAGCAATACAAAAAGTTAACAAATGATTGTAATAAATGAAGAATATTATAGACATATATGTGAATAACTTTCAAATATACATATAATATACACAGGACAGAAAATAAAAAATAAAAAAAGATCATCTTACATGTTTAAAATATGCCCTATATGTCGGCTTACTTATAGTATAACCTCATTATTTTTTATTTTTTGTATATAAGAAATTTAAAAGTAAGCTAAGTCATAAAAATTTAAAATGTTATCATTATATGAATTTTAATAAAGGAATTTCAAACAAACCCAAAACCAAATAAAAAATTAGTAATTCGGAATCGCACATACAATAAATGGTGAGGCGACAGCTACTGATAACTAATTCACCAACTGGAATACACACAAATTAGAACTTAATTCTCGTTAGAAAGATATTGCAAAAAGGAATGAGTATGATCACTTACTTGCAAAAGTTTTTCAATTTCATCGTTAAAGTTCAGATTTAAGGGGATACGGGACACATTTTAGTGGCGAATGATCTTATAATGGTTCCGTTTTTACATTTTATTATTAATTTTTTTTAACAAGAAAAAAGAAACACAGGAAAAATACTGATTTTATGTTACCAACCTATAGAATAAAAAAAGGGACAAATTTTAAATTCGATCTCTCTTATCCACGCAATTTAATATCGTGCTCGAATAAAACTTTACAAGACTATTACAACAGCCATAACAAAATTCGTTTTATTTTATACATTAACCTATATCTTTAATTTATTGGGGATTTAATAAAAAAGTGCCCTCCTTTTTCTCAAAATGCTCCTTTTTTCTGCATTAATCAGAATATTCTACCAACAAATTCTAATGTTAACGATCACGGAATTCGGCACAAAGCTTTATCGTCTGATTTCCAAAACAGTAACAAACATTTTAATGTGTGGCATCGAAATGTGACTGACACACAAAGATGCCGATAACAAACGACTTGAAAACTGTTATCTAAACTTTTGAGATGCGTTGTCATGGCAACGATCTTGTGGCCCAGGGCGATATTTGTAAAGAGAGATTTCGCTAAGGTTTGAAAAATTCCGACTGTTTTTTAATAGACCGTAACCATAAAAGCATTGTGAGATTTATTTGGTCTGTAAACAAATTGGAAAAAAAAAAAAAAAAAAAAAAAAAAAAAAAAAAAAACATGATGTTCAAATATGTGATAAAAACTAACAAAACAAGAAAAGCTTCACTTACCATGTTAGACATACATAAAAACAAAACAATAAACATTTCGTAAGCAATAAACATTGTTTTATCTTGTTGGATAAAAGAAATAGCTAAATGCAAAGAAAAAGCGCGGTTAACAAATTATTGCCGAACACTGATTTACAAATAAAAGCTTGTTTAAAACAAGAGCGTGAGATTGGGGCTGTGCACATATAACGTTATTATTTTAGGATGAAGGGGGGGGGGGGGGTCTAGCATATGATATCGTAAGATATCTCTAGGGGAAGGGCGAGCTTGTCTTTTGATATCGATACTATTTTTGATCCTATCAAATTTTTCTCCTTTGTTTTTGTAACATGGTCTTTGGTACAAAATAGCACGTTGTATTTTTTTTTTTTTTTTTTTTTAGCCTGTTAACTATTTTTATAAAAATACAAAGTTACTATTGAAATTTATTAAATTATTACAAAATTATTTAATTCCAAAATATAGAATACCACAACGTTTGAAATTTCTATTTCTATTCTTCTTCATATGTGTGTATGTGTATAATAAAATCACGGTTCGAGAAACTATATGTTAAGAACATTTGAAATGAAGCTCGTGATTACTAATAGATAAAAGAGAAAAAGAAGGAATGTTGTCCACCGTTTTGTTGATAAGAATTTCTGTCTGCCCTCCACCCCCTCCTTCGTTCGGGACAACTGAACCCGGACGCATTTAAACTTTGTTTACTCGATTAGGGACCACCGGGTAGTTTCCGGCCTTCTGATTGGTTGGTTTTTTTCATGCGTTTTTTTTTTCTCCTTTTCCTGAAATATCTGCTTTTGCAGAAGTGAAACTTCCGACTTCACATTTTAATGAAAACGAATAAGTTCCCGAAAAATTAATAACAGTTCACAACAATGGTATCTAAAATCAGATTTAATCCCTAAAAGAAAAAAAAAACCACAAAAGACAAATGAGGGCTAAAAAAAACAATCTGAAGAAAAACAAATGGCACTATTATATATATATATATATATACAGGGTGGTCATAAAAAAACTTTGCCGATATACGGAGCTCTAGCGGCCAGTCCGCTCAACCGATCGAAATGAAATTTCAGATATAGCTATTCAGAGGTATGAGCTCGAGATTCTGTGAACAACAACAAAATGGCACTCACGGTTACGGTTATAGTTACAAAAACTCGAAAATTTCCAATGGCAACACCCATTTTTTTTTCATCGCAAAATGCTCAGCGCATGCGAAAACCCTAAAGAGCGTTGGAACCGTACGTGTATCGCAAGAAACGGACATCTTATCTTATAGAACGCACAAAAAATCGTTCTGCGAATCCTTCCCCCCCATAAAAAAAACTCGATTGGGGCGCAAGGAGGAAATTTGCATATGACACAGAGTCAGTACACTAATCTGTGATTACAATACAGATCGGAGAAACAAAAACTTTTATTTTGATTACACATTTTTCACATGGGTGTCATCACAGGCAATTAATGGTGATGGCACCCATGTGGAAAATGTGTAATCAAAATAAAAGTTTTAATTTCTCCGATCTGTATTGTAATCAGAGATTAGTGTACTGACTCTGTGTCATATGTAAATTTCCTCCTTGCGCCGCAATCGAGTTTTTTCTATGGGGGGAAAGGATTCCCAGAATGGTTTTTTGTGCGTGCATAACATGTCCGTTTCTTGCGATACACGTACGGTTCCAACGCTCTTTAGGGTTTTCGCATGCGCTGAGCATTTTGCGATGAAAAAAAATGGGTGTTGCTATTGGAAATTTTCGAGTTTCTGTAACTATAACCGTAACCGTCATTTTTTTGCTGTTCACAGAATCTCGAGCTCATACCTCTGAATAGCTATATCTGAAATTTCACCTCGATCGGTTGAGCGGACTGGCCGCTAGAGCTCCATATATCGGCAAAGTTTTTTTATAACCACCCTGTATAATATTAATGCGTTTCATTTAATTAGTGTTTTGTAATCATTGTAATGTAATAAAGTTTTCCGAAATCTGAATTAAAAAGTCATTTGATAAGAAATTAGGTTAAAATTATGAATGTTACATGTTAATTCACTAATCTAAAAAAAAATAAAAAAAAAAAAAAAAAAAAAAGAATTAAATAATGGTTTATTAGTACTAGCGTCATTAGAAATTTTAATTTCCAAAGACCTTAAAATCAGAAAAAACGAAAGAGAAGCTAACCAATCAGGATACCTGAAACTTCTCTGCGCTCTTTAACCGAGTAAAAAGAGTCTAAATGCAATCCGGACTTTAGTACTGTTGAATGCATTATGTAACAAAAAGTTATGTAACAAATACTTTTAAATGATACCTATTTCTTTTGAGTGTTATTTGATATAATTTTTTTTTTCATTTCCAAAGTGATATTTTATTGACTTATCTTTATTTGAATCATAAAAATATAGAAAGAATAAATGTAACCAGTTTTGTATATCACTTGAAACAAAAGAAATAAACTCCTAGAAATCGAAAAAAAATTATACTTTGATAACGATATTATTATTGGGGAAGGAGGAGGGAGGGGATTCAAAATTACCAAAAAGTTGATAACGTTATATTTGCACAGCCCCATACAGGTCAGCACGGGCCGGCCCGATCTGGTCCAACTCAATTTCTACAAAAAAGATTTTTTAACACACAATTAAGATTCCTTTAAGTAATATTGCATACATATATGGAATAAATTTACAGTACATTTTAAAATTGCGATGTGTTCGCAAGACAGGAAATACACAATAGCAACATTAATGATTACTTAAGATTTTTAGACGCTTCTAAATTCAAATAAGGATTAATTGAAAATTAAAGTAGTTTAGAAAAAAAGAAAAAAAAAGGAAGCTTAAAGACAACTTTTGAAGCTGTATAATAAAAAGTATATTTTTGAAAACAATTATCTGTCATTTATTAAGGCTTTTCTCATATTCAAAAGAGCTACTTTATGATACATTTCTGAATTCATTTTCTTTCAAAAACACTTAGATTAGCAGGTGTTTTCATTCAGGAGTTATGTAATCGAATGGCGTTATCCATTTTCTGATAAAATTTGTTATTCCTATACAGAGAGAAACACTCATGATTTATATAATTGTAAGTAATTTCATGTAGGCTTATGCGATATTCTCCCATGGTGACTTATTGAGGTAATTGGCGATTTTTTTCTATGTTCAATAGACGGAATTTCTAACCCCCCCCCCCTCACACACACACACCGCTATTTATATTATATATGAAAGCTATTTATATTATATTAAAGCTATTTATATTAAACACTTTTTAATGTAAATTGTAGGGCAGATAATTTGAATAGAAATTAGCATTTTGAAATGGAATTAATTCAATATCAAATTTAAGGCCCTTTCAAAATTTTCTAAGCGAAGCACTTGCTTCTCGTGCCTATTCGGTAATCAAGGGCCTAAGTATACAATCAACAACGTGGATCTATTTTACCGGTTTCGAATCTAATGTTTTTATTCATTTTTATGGAAGGCAAAGCCAAATATGTACAAATTATTTTAGCCCATCCCCCCCCCCCCCCAACAAAAAAAAATAAATAAATAAGTAAAATAACCATCTCCAATTATTAAAAAAAAGAAACAAAGAAAGAAAGAAAATAAGAAAGTTGAGAAGCAGGACTCTGGGAGGAGTCCAGAGCAGAGGTCGATGTCCCCCGGAGGCGTGTGGCCCTGACCTTTATTTCGGCTGAAGACACGGTCGACCCGCTGCATGAGAGGCCGACTGGAAAAAACTTCTTCAAAATAAAACGGTAAATCTAGCGGAATAACGAATACCGGTAGGTAGAGTAACAACAGACCGGATTTCAAAATGTTCTAATTACACTGACTTACACAGCATTAATAAAACTGTTTCTTAACGATATACTCCAACTCCACAATAACGAAGAGGGCGGGGGGGGGGGGCATTTGCTTGTTATAATAAAGTTTTCGTTTTAATATTTCATATTATGGAACAGATATTAAGTAAAAGTTACATGAATTATTGAAAATCACATAATGATTGCCTCTAACAGGTGCAATTTTAAATACTTGGATTATTAGAAGAAAATTGATCACTGGCAGGCAGCCTGACATTTATAATCTTAACCTTGAACTGATGTTATCGGCCTCACAGATTGCTGTTTTTTTTTTTTTTTTTTTTTTTTTTTTTTCCTCCAATTTAATTTTTATAGTTTAGCTTGTGATTTTTACTTTAACTTCGAACACTACTGAAGTTTTATTTCATTTGGAACTTCAGCACTATCACCGGTGATATTTAAATAGATAAATTTTAGCTATAATAGCCCTGCATAAAAAATTAAGTACAAAAACATCCTATGAGTTAATCACGCCTTCTATTTCTATTTATCTTTTGATCGTGTGGTCTCACAGACCGCGTCATAGAAGTTGTGTGTGATAACTTCTGTGATATCGGTTAAAGGTTAATAAAAGATTATGTTATGCATGATTTAGTGTTTTAAAAATAATTGAAAAGAGATAAAGGGATCACCATTTACTAAATTTAAAGACGTTTAATTAATAAGTTGTGTTTCTTTAATAAGTTTTTTTTTCTTTTTCTTTTCAGGAAACGGGGTTGGAATACATTCCGATGCAATTTTTTAAATTAATTTAGAAAAAAACGAAAAGTAGTTTTTGTTTGTTTTGTTGAAAAATGGTTAAGTCTCATAAAATGTAAAATATGAACTTTAAAACGTTCAGGTTTACTTAAAAGGCGATTAAAATAATCAACTAAAGATGTTAATAGTTAATTTTATTTAAAAACATCTTAGTACTTTCAAACCTTTAATTAGGCTCTTCCTCAGAGATATTTTTGTTTATAAATACAAATATATGATTTAGTTTTTAAAATTAACGAGACTCGTGCCTTGAAGATTGAATTAGTTAATTAGAATTATTATTAAATATTATTATATTAAATAAATATAATATTCAATATTATTGATTATTGAATATTATTATATTTATAATATTATTCAATATTATTGAATTAAACTAGTTAAGTCACTTAATAAAAATGAATTCATAAAAACACTGGAAAATATTTGATCGTCACATCGTGTTCTTGTTACAACAGTTTTCTGTAATGCATTTTTACTTGTCTTTAGGCAAATGTTCCCAAATGTCACGCCACGACACGACACGACCCGGCACCAGTCTGCGAAAAGAAATGAAAACCGGCATCAAAAGTCTGGAAAAGGTGACATTTTTCTATTTTGGATTAATAAGACTTCTCATGAAAAGAAAATTTCCAGGATTACGAAGGATAATGGTTAAAAATGTATGTAACACAATAAATAAATAAATAAAACACCTCAAAGCAGTAAAACTTACGAATGTTGTGCGCATTCCTGTACATCCGTTATACAATTTCACATAAATAAACTATAGAAAAGATCTTAGTATTTACGAATAATACAGTGGCTCACAAAAGTGTTCGTACACTTTAAAAATTTGTACTAAAAAGAAATTTCCCTGAAATTAAATTCGTATATGAAGTCGAGAAATTTTTTATATTATCTCCAAGTTATTCTAAATAACACACAACCTTTATGTTTAACATTAAGTGGTTTTTCTTTAAATCTAAAAATGAAAACGGAAGATGCCACAGAAAGAAGACGCCACAAAAGTCTTCGTACACAGAAACATTTTCGGATAATTTCATTATTAAAAATATTATTTATTGTTTTATTTTTATTTTTGCATTGTATTGACATTTAAAAAATCGCTGGGCTTTATATTTTGCAGAATTGGTCCGTAATATTCTATTTATTAATTAAAAGTGGTTTGTAATCGTAATATCACGACTAATAGCGTTTGAAATTAGTTATTTTTCTTCATAATAGTAGTAAATCAATTCGAAATATTGCAAAACTAGTTAATTTATTCTATTCTATGGTGAAGTATGCGATAAAAGACTTTGTAGAAAAAAAATGGATTGAAAACTAGGTATGAAAAGGTCGTCAATCTAAGTTAACGCAATGGGATCAAATACTTACAAACAGAAAAGTCTTAAAAAATCCCCGTTTAAGTTCTATAAAAGTTGCTACAGAATTTAATGAAACAGTTTCTACTTCATTTTCACCTGAAACTGTTCGACGAGTGGTAAGCCAAGCTGAATTATATAGGTATTCTGCCCGTAGAAAACTTTTTGTTAGGGCGAAAAACTGAAAGCTTAGGCTTTCTTTAGCAAAATCAATGATAAATAAACCTGAATGTATTAAAATAATGTTTTATTTACAGATGAAATCTAGTATGCCATTCTTGGTCCAATGAGTGCATAATAGTATGGAGAAAAAAAAAATAAGAATTTAATTCAAAGAACTTTGTTGGAACAGTTAAGCATGTCAGTGGAGTTGTCCTTGTGTAAGGGTACATATCAGCATCAGGATTAGGTAATTTGGTATATATTGATAGTATAATAAATCACGATCTTTGTTCCAATACTTTAAAAGGCAATTTAAAATTATCAGGCCAATATATGGATAACAGATGCAACTTTGTTTTCTATCAGGATAATGATACAAGGCACATGGTTCTCAACGTTCGCTTCTGGCGTCTTTATATTTGTTCACAAGTTCTGAAAACATCACCTCAGTTGCTGAATTTAAACCCAGTAAAACATATTTGGAGATACAGCGAAGTAAAAACAGCAATGTTCGATGAAGGCATCAACTTTCAAGCAGAAATTACAAAAACACTAATTAAATCTATTCCCAGGTGTTTAAAAAACTTTTGTGGTGGTAAATAATATCCTATTAAGTACAACTTTAGCGAAGTATTACAATATTTACAAATATACAGCGATTTTTTTAAAGTGTACGAAGACTTTTTTGAGGTAAATTTTTTGTTATTTTTTGATTAGTGAATTTTTCAAAATAAAGTTTTGCTATGTTTTTAAAATATTGTATGTAGTTTTGTTAATAATGAGTCATACATTTTACTCTTAAATACTCATTCTAAAATATTAATTTTAATTAATAGATAGAGCCCTATTTCATTGAAATTCCTAAGTGTACGAATACTTTTGTGAGCCACTGTATATTCTTCTTTCAAAAAGTCGTCTGCTGTAAAATGAAATAAATGCAATTTTAAAACTAAAAGTTATATTGCACATTAAAATAACTTAATTCGCAATGGTGATAAATAATGGCAATTAAAAGATTTCTCCCTTTTCAAAATCTAAATTTATTCTCACTCTAATTTTCATTGTTAATATTAATTAATCTTCATTTAAACATGAAACTTTAAAAATAAATCTGTAATATTTCTGATGTCATGGCAATTTAATTTGTAAGCACAGATGCAATTACTTTATTTAAAAATTGTGAATGCGGCCATTTATAAATCGGAGTTCCGATAAAAAGAAATAAAGCTAATCTCTTAATTCTTAGAATTTTTTTTTTCCTTTTGAGAATAAAGAGTTAACTATGGTTTCTCTGGGCCTTTTACATTTTGACATTTTACAAAAAAATTAAATTTCAATTAAATTGTAAAATTAATTAAAATAGGATACAAGGGCATTCTGAATTAAAATTAACAATTCTTTCAATTTTAAAGCTTTCTGAATAAGTGCCTTACATTAAATAAACATTTGTGTGTAAATACAGCATGTAGTATATTTAAATGCGATTAAATATATATTGTTAATTATTTTAGTTATTAAAAATACACAGAGACTGTTTGGAGTTTGGCAAAGTTGTGCGCCTGACTGAAAAACTAAAAATTAAAGAAGGATACACTAAATACTCTAAAATTACATACATAATAGGTTCTATATATTTATAGTAAATTATTAAAAAAACTAAAAGCATATCTGAATATACAGAAGATTTGCTGCAACAAGCGAATGTAGTTCATCGTGTTGCGTTTTAAACATACAATTCATATTTTTTAAGGTCATTAAAAGATAAACAGACTAAAATCCATATGATTTTAACGTTTCAAGTGAAATTTAATTAAAATTACATCGCATTTAAAACGAGTTCCAGACAAAATTAAAATTAACCAGAAAAATCTATCCCTGAAAAGTTATGCAACTATATATAATAAAACTTGTTAAAACAGAGCCTATTCATACAAGAATGCTGTTTTAAACGGAATAGTTTAATATTCCCAGGCATAATGCAATGCAATTTTACTTACTACAAAAGAAACTTGTCTAAACGGAATTTTTTTCTGGTTCCTTGTTATTCCGTCTTAACAGGCATCACTATTTGAGCGCTTTAAACAATGAAGTCTCGGGAAGTCACTATCGGATAAAATGGGTGATCTGATATGTTGGCTAGTTTTTAGGGGTGTACAGAGTAGCACTTTGGCCGAGTAGCCGGCAATTTACTACACGGCCAAGTAGAGAGTACTTCTGTATAAGAAAGGATTATCGACGTGCACATGAAGTGAGCTTAAGAGAAACATGTATGTGTGTGTGTGTGCATAAACACACTTCTTGAACATACAATCATATTTTTTTAATTAACTTTAAAAATTCAAATTAACTAAATGAACTTAAAATTTATTTATACACCTTTTAACAAAATTTTAGAAAATTAAAAAATATATAAAGCAGTAGTTTTTTTTCCAAAATGGGGAGGGGGGGGGGGAAGTTGACGCATAAAAAGTAAAATTAAACAATGTGAAATTAAAACTGATTCTTTAATTTTATTTAACTCATTCATGTGATACATGAAATCTGTCTATCGAAAATGGTTATTGCTTGTTAGACCAATTCACTGAATAATGCAAAACACTGATGTTAAAAGTATAGCTTGCACTATTCATAATGTGCTTCTTATAATAAAATCAGGTTTATCGTTGGAACATCCTATTTCTGATATGTCAGCTAGCTAAAAACATTGTAAAGCATTTTAACCACTCTGTAGCTTCGTGCTCAAAATTTGAAAAGGTTCAGTCGCATTTGTCTATGAAACCCCCAAAAAATTAATCATAGGATGGAAATCAAAATATGATGTGTTGAAAAGATTGCATGAATTATAAAGCGGCTTCTTTGTCTTGAAAGTGAAATAAAAAATGTAACTACAATTCAGCGCAATTATTGGAAAGTGCAAAGAAATTGTTACATTGCCATTCAGCGTAATCACAACATTGATGAGCTGATTAACAGATGATATTAGCAGTAATATAGCATCAATTAAGGGTGTATTTCGATTCAAACTGCTTATTTTCCGATTTATTTTAAATTCATTTTTGCTCTCATATTCATCAAATTGGAAAATTGTCTTATTTAGAAAGTATACAAGGTGCCGTGATTGTCGATTCTTTGATAAATGCAGAAAATATTGCCAAAAAAAGCAATCAAAAACGGCATTTTGAAGCGATTTTTCCGAAGCGGGAGATTTGTAAACTAAAGAAAGGGTCATAGTGAGAAGATAATTGTTTATAAATTGAATTCTAATGAATTGAGCGTAAAATGACATCACACGGCACCTTATACGTCTCTTCAAAAATCCCCTCAGCCAGTTTCATGTTTCTACTTTAAAAAATGTGTCTGAAATTGTATCACAAAATTTCGAGCTGTTGAAAGTGGAAAAGCGTTTTTTCGAATACACCCTTAAAATATTACTACATTTCTTGGAAAAAGAAAGTTCCAATCATCTTGATTGCAGTATAATAAAAAAGGTATTGAAAAAGATACTGGGAAAAAATTCACTTTCGTGAAAAATGAAAACAAGGCAAATGACAATCACCAGGATACAATTGAAGTCCAAGAACATTTTCCTTATTTTGTCGCAACTGCTATTGACCCCCAATTTAAATTGTCATTTTCAATGAAAAATAAAGGTTTAAAAAATAAAGCTGTAGAACTTATACATGACAAGGTGGACAAGATTCTGGAAATCAGGGAAATTTATCGATATGTGAAAATAGCCTCATTTTTGCTTTGCCAATGAGATTGATTTATCAACAATCATTCAAAAAGACCTGAATGATAATGTTAAGTCTTACGGGGGCGTTTTTTTCAAATATCTCGATCATTTTTTTTTTCCCCCATAGGATAACTGAGGACAGCCGGGCTAAATTTTACTTTTTCGATTTTGGTTCTATTTTTTTTTTTTTTTTTTTTTTTTTTTTTTTTTTTTTTTTTCATATTATGATAATTTCAATTTCAGAACTGGTTAAAACTGGTTCCAAAAGTTAAACGATTTTTTTTTTCTTTAAATCTGAAACCAAAATTGGAAAAGCAAAAACTAGCCCGGTTGTAGAGATAATCCTCAGCTATCCTATTTAAAAAAAAAACATGTAATAATATTAAAATTTGAGCGAGATATTTTAAAATAACGCCCTCATAGACTTAACTTTATCATCAGGATCTTCTTGAACGAATCGGGTGGCCTCTTAAGGCGAGATACCAGGACGTGATCGTGCATTTTTTTCTTTTCTTTTTTCCTTTTTTTTTTCTTTCTTTCTTTTTTTTCTTTTTCCAATGAGATATTAGCCAACAGTGTAAGTGATGAGGAAGTGTCTACGAGGAAGCAATACACATTAAAAACAAAAAAATACCGCATGTGTATCATTAATAAAGAAAATCCGGGAAATCTGATAAAGATAGCCAGGGAAAAGTCAGTAATTCCCCTACCCCCCCCCCCCCCATCCAAATTTCTGTAGCCACCCTGAATGAAGATTAGTTTTTAAAATTCACCTAAAAAAAAAAGAAAAGAAAAAAAAAAGAAAGAATACAGCATCTTAACATTACTAGTGATGTCGATGAAAATGATCCAAATGAAAAGACAACAGAAAAAAAACGCTATTTTTTGATGAGATTGAAATGAATCGTAATTATGACATTAACACTAGATCGGAAATTATTATGACGAAATAATCGGATCATAATTGTGACATTATCATTAGATCAGAAATTATTATGATGAATCATTATAAAAGGAGATAAGACTTTCTCAGCAGGAGAGTTACCGGGTAAAACGGACAGCCTATTTCTATTAGAATGGAGGAAAAAAAACAGTAAAACTTTTCTCATTATGTGCAAGCTTGCAAGAAAATTCTTATTCGCACCTTCAAGCAATGCTTACAGCAAATGTTTTTTTTTTTTTTTTTTTTTTTTATGCAGGCCAAATTTACAATAGTAAAAATATTCTCTCTCTTGAAAATATAAAACAAATTGCCATCTTTGCAGCATAATTTGAATTTGTGATGTAACAAATTTAACTATTAAAATATCTTTTCTTCATTAAATTTTCTGTTTTTACAAAACATTTCTGTATTTAAAACAATAGTATTTTCTTAGTATTAATATGACCTATTTTTATTTATATAGATTTAAAAAGTAATTTTTAAAATGCATTTTTTAAAGACTTGTTTACATGTTGTAGTCATATTTTTATATATTAAGTAGATAGATTTTATGAATAATTGCATATATTATATACTTATATTCAAATAAATAACTTTTACAGATCAATTATAAATTCCTTTGTATTCAATAATAATATAATGCTTAAATTTAAATTCTTACAATTACTTGGTATTGGTCGAGTACTCGGCGCAAAATTTAGCCAACTATATAACCGTGTACCGGCTCAGGCCGCTTTTGTCTTATACCAGATATTCTTCAAAATATATAAACAAATAATAATAATAATAATAATAATGACGTATATACACACATTATGGCTGGTTTGGCCAATGTTTTGTATATCACTCCAAACAAAAGAAATAAATTCTAAAAATCAAAAAGTTTTTCGACACAGATAACGTTATCATTACTGAGAGGGGGGGTCCAAAATTACCAAAAAAGTTGATAACGTTATATATGTAGAGCCCCTTACCATATAAAACCAAGTTTGCCTTCTCCTACCCAAAAAAGCAATAAAAGCCACTGGCATGGCTTTCATTAAATTATAACCGTCTTCTTCTGTAACGCTGTATGTAGCTTATGGTCTTTGGTCTTCCAGAACGGAGAAGACCAGAAAGTGCGCCATTAAAAATGCAAAAACGCAGATTTCTTGCGTGACGGAATGTAATGGGTGTCAGGAGTGTTCCGAAGGCCGCTAACCGGTCGGTCACGCACACTTCAGCGCACAGATTTAATTTTAACTGTGTAGTTTTGTTGTCGATTTTTTTTTTTTTTTTCTTATCTTTTTCACCTCTTTCTTTGGATTAACACACGCGAGACAGGATAAGCATTTATTAGATGGCATTAGACGGGATTGAATGGAGCAAGGTTTGTTGATTTGTTTGTTTATTTACTTAGTTTCACAAAGCGCACCCAATCGATAGCCACATAACGTCGGACATATTAAAATGTGAACATTTACAGACCATACCATGCATCGCTTATTGGTCTATTATAGATATCAACCATTCGAGGTCAAATCAAGCTTGCAAACTTTAACGTTATCTATAATTCACTGCAGAGGCTCAAGGATTAGGAAAATGTAGAAGTAAGTTTTCAGGAAATTCGTAACTAACATCATAGTAAATGCAAATTATTCCTTAGGGTTTGGAACAGGATATAATCTTATTAATAACAAATGTGTGATATCCCCCCCCCCCTCCCGCACACACATGAATGAAAAATTTTCATTTCTTTTTGAGTTATTTTTCAAGCAGGGGTGACATAGGGGTGGTTGTAAATGGCACTTTCATTTTCGAAAACAATTCCGAAAATGAAAGTGTCATGTAAAAAATATCTGCAACCAAAATCGAAAAAGTAAAAAAGGAGCGATGTGGAGAGGGGCCTCACCTACCTAATGTAAAAAATAAAAATAAAAATGTCGAAATGCAAATGAGTTGTCAGAAAATAACCTCATCAAAGTACTTACATGTACAAAAATAAAAAATTGTGTTAAAAGAAAAAAAAAAAAAAAATGGAAATTGCACGTGAAGCCTAGCAAATGAAGTGAGTTCGTACTACAATGAAGTTTTAAAAATTTTCAGTTCTTGCTGTTATAGTATACAGTACTTCGGATTCAGTATAGTGGTCGAAATCTTCTGTGTTTTCCTGTAAATACTAACTGCTTTCTATTATACAGGAAGTAAATTGTATTAAACCTCAGCAACGTATATCAATTTAATAAAATATGAAATAATTTAATATAATTAAAACACGTCCCAAACAATGTTTCCCCGTATACCATTATCTAGTGGAATATTTTTGTGAGGCCCCGTAAATTGATAATAAATATTCTTTGCATCATAGATTGTACAGAATGTATATTTCAGTATATGGGTGATTCTACGATAAGAGGTAATTTGTACGGCAATCCATTTAAAACAGATTTTGTTTTCTATATTTTGCTATTTTTTCCAATGAATCGCATCATCTTAATATACTTTATTAAATAACATCACGATTGAATGCCTAATTTAAACACGTTTTTCTGAAATTTCTTACAAAGTCTAAAAAGTCCCCTCCCCTGGCATGTCCCCTTGCCGGTTTCAATTTAACTTTCAAACAATACATATATTTTTTCCGCCAGATGCTTAGCTAAAGTATGTTTAATTGGAATTTAAGTAATTATACTTACGTATTATAAAATAAAAAATAAAATAATTTTGTTAATTTCAAATAATTTTTAAAATTAACTTTTGTCCCGCTTTTTTTGTGTCTCTCCCCTGTCACATTTCGTTCCGCTGAAACAAATATAAATTCAAGTATGGCTATATTGGAAGTAGTGCTTAAGGACATCTATCGGCTTGAAGTTAACAATACTAAACGCACAAGCCATTTAAGCGTCACCATTTTTAGTTGTTGCGACGCGACCCTGTTTTGTAGTGGTTTCGCACAGTGATTGTGTATCTCCCCTGGTAAGTCATAAAACTTATAATATTCATTTAATTCAATTGCATTTACTGCTCTAATTAAACAATACGGTAATACTTAAAGTGAAATACACAATTAACCGAAAAACTAATTCAGTCAGTTAAAAAGTTTGAATTTACACGAAAATGTCTCTCCCCTGCCGTATTTCCCCTGGCACGATAACTGCCAGGGGAGCGAGTCACTGACCAGAAAAAGTCATAAAATATGTATAAAGTGACTTGCCCTTATATGAAAAAGTAAATAAACGGGACAAAAATCATAATTTAAAGGTTTTTGATCAAACTCAAACTTTTCTTTTTGGCCGAATTCTCCATGTTTTTGAACCTCTTATCGTAGAATCACCCATATACTCCATAGATTCATGTCAGTTCTATTATAATAGGAAGAGTGTAACATCATTAAAATGTACTTGAAACTATTTTTTCCTATTGACCGTAATAAAATGGAATACTTTTGACTGACCCTATAATTAAACTATGCATACAATTTTTATAAAATGTGAAATGACTCGACAAAATTATGTAATCAGTGGCACCAACTTATATGGGTCCTTGGGGCGCGAGCTCACCCAATAATTTGATATCTCCATCCACCCATTATTAATTTAGCCCACCCAATATTTTTCTATTTGTTCAAAATTTTTTGAGCCCACCCAATATTTTTTTTTTAAATTGGCGCCACTGAATGTAATAATTATATATATTAAACTCAAACGATTTGGTTGGATAGTTTTTGCTTTGTTATATGCGGACAGACGGACGGACCGAACGACAACTAAAGGTGCTACGCATTTACATAATTACGAATGCACCTAAAGAAGGGTGCCTTGCGATTCCTTCTTAGCAGGCTTTATTTTACTAACTCTGATGTAAAATGGATACACATATATAAATATCAGTTTTATTAGTGCATCCATATTATTGTTAAACTTATAATCGAATTTATAGCTTAAAAGAGCATTTTTGCTTTTATGGAAGTCATAAAATTTTTTATTGCTCTATTAGCATTAAAATAAGTTTTTTACAGCTCTTGTGAGATTTTTGAAATCCCCTCATACTCGCTTGATGGAAAGCAAATGATACACACAACGCGGGGCTTTTTGAAAAAACAAAGCACGTTTTTGAATTAGTTTGTGTCACAATCGCGAACTAATTTTTATTCAACCATGCATAAAAGTGTGGTGGAAGTCTTGCTGCTATCAGAAGCAACCTAATAAGACTTTTACGATTCAAATGACAAAAGCTTCCTTTCACTGATTATAGTTGATAACATTTAAGTGGTATTTTTGCTTCATTAGATCATAATTTTACTATCTCCCTGGTATTTTCCACACATTATTGTAATTTCAAACGGACGGAAAAAAAAGTTTGTTGTTTATCAATTTAAAGTTAAGGTAGTTTGGTATACAAAAATCTCGAAAAAACGAAACATTTGTACGCAAAAACCTCGAAAAAAACTAAACATTTTTAGTTTTTAAAACATCTAACTCTTATGTTGTATATATAGTTGTTGCGAGGATCTTAGTTATTTATCGCAAGATTTAAATATATTTATTATATTTAATTAAACATTTATCGCAGAACGTTTATTTATTTATTTATTAAAGATTAATAACTTAAATTAATATACCCAAGTATCTACAGAAGATAAAGTTGTGAGACTTCGTAGAATTATTTTACGTTTTAAAATATTTTAATTATCTTTTGATTTTTCAGTTCTTAGAGAAACATTTAAAAACGATTCTCGTAGTCAAATGTATTTAGAAAAAATATTTTAAAAAATAATAACACATATATATATACTATATATATCCTTTTCAAGAATTAATTTTTGCAAACATTTGTAATTTTTTTAAGATGATATATAATCGCATAAATAAATAATTGCTTTTAAAATTCATTTTCTTTTATTTTAGGGACATATAAATAGCTTCAGCGCTCCTGAACACCTCTGGATGCCCGTAATCCAAAATTTGTATGTAAAGGAAAACAAAAGCGTTTATCTCGAAAACTGTAACTAGGGTAATTGTTATAGTTTTTCTGCAATATTTAAATTTATGTCTACTACCTCTAATTTTTTCATAATTTTAATTTCAGTAGAATTGGATATAGAGAGATGGAGGGAGGGGGGAGGCATTTTTCACTACATCTCTGAAAATAAACCTTAAATAAAAATAATTGCATTTTTGAGTTCAGCGTACCGAAAGCTTTCACACGATACCCTACACGTTATACAAAAAGATTTTTTTTCCCCTTAGTACATTTATTAGTCCCCCAATTGCCTCCCTAAATGTATTTGCAAATATTTAACAATCTATAGATATATGGGTCAATAGTCTTTATTACTTCCCCCAATTTGAACTCTCTATGTTTCGTAATTTATGAGTAAAATGGTTGTGACAGACAGATGGACAGACACAGTAGTGATCTTATAATGGTTCCGTTTTTACTTTTTAAATACGAAAACCTAAAAATGTTACTAATTACTTTTAACTCTCAAACACATATATACCTTTAATATTGTAAAGTATCTTCATAAAGTATATAGTATTTTATTACTAAATTAAGAAGAAAAAAGTTTTTTCAAAGTATGGAATAACCTTTTGATTTTTTCTTTTTTCCATCTTTTAAAATTAGCTCGACCTCTTAAAACAAAACGAAGCAAAAAACACAGATAACAAAATCTCAAAACGAAATCTGATTCGAGACTATTTTTGCAGATAAGAAAGTTTAATTTATTCGAAAATAGTGTCATGACTTTATGATATAAAAATCGTGCTGAGAAAGAAAGATCATTAATAACAAGCACACAGTCGAATACTTTCCTTTTTTTTATTTTAATTTCCAACTCTTTTTAACCTTCTTGTATTCTATCAGCCTTCGAAATCTTGTCGAATAGTTTGAAGAGAAATCTGTAGTCGTCTGCCCATTTAAAGTTCTTTATCTACGGTCGGAATAAGAACAGGGAAAAAAACTTCGGAACATATTTTTAGTAAAAAAGAGAAAATATGTTCGGGCACTTTATCTTTTTTTTTTTTCTCTTCTCTCTCAAAGTGCATATTCGGGAATAAAAAAATTACAAAAAGAAAAAAAGGGGGGGCTAAGAATGGGTGAAGTGGGAAATCGAAGAACATTGAGCGAACGGAAGCGGAAGTTCTTCAAAATCGATTTCGTGATGAAAGAGTACCTGTGTAAATTCTGAAGATGAGATCTGCATACATCTTCCGAAGGAGAAGATATTCACCCGGCGTCGAGATTAATAATAAAAACTCGGCCGATCCTTGCACGGGTCGGGCTTCACCGCCCGACTCAAGCAAAAGTAATAGTTAGTTTCATTCTCGAGGGAGAAAAAAAATCGCCACACAACATAAATGTAAAAAATCTTTAGAAAGCTGTTTTTAAATCCAATCTGCTCTACTTTCTGATACAGTCACGAAATCATTCTTATTCACATATGCACGACATATACGATTTACAGATACATTCTGATTTAGAAAAGGGAAGTATTTATTTATTTATTTGATTTTCTTATGTCAATAAACGCATGCTTTCGAAAACATTATCGAATTGGATATTTAAAACGAATTTCCAAGACGCTGTAGCATGAAAAAAAAAAAAAATATATCTATCCATTAGTTTTAATTTGATAATACATTTCGTTAGATGTTAGAACTGAAATTATTTCTCCAATTTTAAGCCCATGCGGACATAGGATGCATTCATAAATTCCCAATCTCCCACAAGTTCCAGAGAATTAAAAATAACTTATTTTTCTGTATATTCTTCTCGAAGATTTTTTCTTTGATTAACAAAATATTCCCCATAGAAAAATTTCTCTGTAACGAAATCCCCATTTAACAAAGCTTTCTACATTATGAAGTTTTCTTCTGAAACTTGACTTTGGGCACCATTAATATGTTTGTAAGTTAATCTCAATATTACGAAAAATATATTCTGTATAACGAAGTCTATTCCACTTTCGTGCATATATAACATTCAAACGGAGAGATTGATGTTGCGATGGATGTATGAATTTATTTCAACAGATTGTATAAAATATATATATATATATATATATATATATATATATATATATATATATATATATATATATATATATATATATATATATATATATATATATATATAAAGGAAAAAAAGAAATGCTAAAAGCCTTTGATACAATAAGAAAATGATTCCAGTTTCACGAAAATTTTACAAATAAGTTGTTCAGAAACTTAGAAAAGTGTAACATTTTTTCGAATAGTGTATTATTTTTTAAAAGACTAGGAGGCTCTGCCCCCTACGAGCTTCGCTCCTCAACCCCCATCCCGCCTCTAAAAATCAGTTTGATCGACTTTAAAAAAATTACGGAAGATTGTTAATTATAATTCAAACATTGATGATCGCCCTATAAAAGGGTATTCATTCTTTTTCGTTTTACGGAGAGGGTTTAAGGCAGGGTTTTGGTTGTTTGGTCCTGTTGTGGGTGTTTTTGCGTTTGATTAAATAAGATTATTTAAATATTTTAGAATCAGTCTTAGCTTCCCGGTATTCTTTAACAATACTATAAGGTAATGGTTTTAAATAAGTGATTCTTAAATGTAACATTTTAAATCTGACGCAATTTTCAAGAAATTTTTTTCGTTTTGTAATATTCACAGGAAAATATTTTTATCGTTAGAAATGAAATATTATTTGCACTGTCTTATTATTATTATTATTTTTAATATGAAGTAATTTTTTTCCAGTTATGACTTTTAACGCATATTAAATAATTTATTATTTTACAATTTTCTTTCAATTTTAAAATTACGTGTAAATATAGTTTTATGTCGTAATTTTCAATATTTTCCTGCTTTTAATATTCATTTACTTTTTATTCGAAAGTTTTTTCTATTTATAATAGTCACGTGTCAATAAATTTTTAATTTTACGGAACTTTTATTTTTGTGCTATTTTAATAGTTGGCAACAATTTAAGATAATCTTCTTTTCTAAAATATGTAAAAAATATCTCTCGAAATGCTGAAAATTTGAATTGAAAATGGAAATAAATCCTCATAAAATAAGTCAAATTAAAAAAATAAATACAGTCTGCACACCGGAAACTTCTTATGTATAAAATGATATAAAAAGGATTAAATTCCTATGTATAGTTTTTGTTAATTACATCTTGTATTCACAGATAGAAGGTAACTGTCGCAGATAGAAGACACTGTAGAAGGCAATTTGAGATACATCAATACGACATTTAATAGACGACAGATAAGGATGGTCTTTCCCTTCAAAACAAATTTTGGAATTATAACGGGTTCATTCACATCAATACACCACGGTTTGCAAGACTCTCATTCAATGAATTTCCCATCATAATTAAGCCAAAGCAAATTGTTTGCGATTTTCCAGCAAAAAATTAAAAAAAAAAATTGTCTAAAAAGATTCTAAAAATTATTCTTACGAACCTAAAAAGTGATCTTTTTCCAACCAGCCGCACTCTACACCTTTTTTAAACCTGAGGAAAACTGTTTTCATCTGCCAGTGCAAACTAATTGCTATTGAATATGAATACATGGATAAGAAAGTTTGGCACCGTGACCATGATAGATATTTTCAATGTAAACAAGAAAAAAAAATGTACTTTTAAATGCAATTTGTTTAAAAGCTATATCTTTGAGTTATTAATTTTTTTGTAGTTTTTTTTTTTATAATTTTTTGTTATCGTGGCAACAAAGGTATTCCATTTCTGGACAATACACATGGACTAATCAGAAAATGAAATGAAATCCGGACATCACAAGGTTTCAGATATCTCTACTCTCGACCGAGAAAAACAACCAATTTCCAAATCGTAAAATAATAATAATAATAATTCATTACTAAAGAAGAGTGTTCATTCTAGAAAAAAAAAAAAAAAAAAAAAAAGAGCAGGTTTCTATTCACTAAAATGGGCACTACTGCAATAAAAAAGGGCACTATTGCAGGAGAAAATTTATTGTTTTGTCTTTAGTTAAGAAAAAAAAAAAAAAAAAAAACGGAAAAATATGTACTTTTTCTTATGATAAATAAAATAGCATTAACTTTGAATGATTTTATGATATTAAAATAAAAAATTAAATTAAATTACATGATTGAATAATTTCCTGTTTTTTCCTAAAGAAATAATAAAATTGTAAATTCTACCATTTTTGCAAATTCCTGAGGACACAGATTTAGAAAATTAACAGAATGGAGGAATTTTTATTAGAAATATTTAGGTACAACACATGCATTTTATACTACTTTTAAAATGGGTGAGGTGCATTTTGTAAATTTTAAAAAGGGCAGGGTGCTGCACCCTTTAAAAATGGTCTAGGATAAACACTAGAAGGAGATATCCGCGATATATGAGAAAATTAAAAAATATATATTCACTAAAGGCGATTAAGTTATATCCAGGAATGCGATTGACAAAAAAGTAATAAATCTGAAAACTGCGCGAACGACATTTGAGCAATAATACTTATGAATTTCAAGCGGAATATATATATATATATATTATAATTGCTATTAAAATTTATATATTACATATAATTTAGCTTTAAGCAAATTAAAAAGAAACTGTTTAGGCAGATATTATTTACTTACTGCCGTGAAAAGTCTATTTTACCAAGATACAGAACATTAATAAAACCACTGACATGAATATTTTTTAATTGTAATTTTAAAAATAGTAGATACTTTTCTTGAAACAGCAAATCAAAATAACGGCAATCACATTAAGTATATGATAGAACAGAGTTCCTACTATTTAAAAAATAATAATAATAATAATAAGTTTTTAAGAAATTAAATTGATTATGATTGATTGTTAAAGGTGCAGCAAGCCAATCACTATAAATGAAAATTTAAGGAAAAATAACAAAAAATAAAAACTTACTTAAAAGACAAATTAGTAATAATATGGAAAACATATTAAAAATTCAGAACATTAAAAGGAATTCAGAAAAAATGGATTATTATATCAAAGTACAAAAACAAAAGTAAAAAACTAAAGAAAAAATATAAAATTTTCGAAAAATTTTTAATTGGTGAAATTTCATTAAAAATGGAAAAAAAATCTAAAATTCAGACTACAGTCTGAAGAATCTCATCCCTGTCAATTAATAACATAATTTCAATCAAAGTTATATTCCAATTCCCAATATCGGAAAGTGCTCGCTGAATAACGGTAACTAGGTCACACTTCCGATATATCAGTCAACCTGAGTAACCTTCTCTCTCTCTCTCTCTTTTAAGTCAGTTAATGAAAATGTAACGAAGATAAATATAAAGGAAATGCATATTAAGAGATGAAAGAGATTTTGCCCATGATTCTTCCCAGCTCCCTCCCATTACCAGCCACCCTCTTTTTTCTTAATTCCATTCCAATATCTTTTCTGACCATGTGGTTTGTCAAGTCAGCTTCGACCTCTTTTCTATTTCAGCTTTATACTTTTCTTTTTCTTTTGATTTTAATAAGTACAGAGTTTTCTGCATTTCGATTAAATATAAAGAAGGAGAAGAAAAAAATACTTTTAGCAAGAGGAAAAGACGATAGTGTTATCCCCCTTTTGGAGAACTCTCGATAAAACGGAAACTGAAGTCGAGTCGGCGGAAATGAACGGAGACTGGCGTACGGCGATTGAAAAATACTCACGTCAATGGGGCGCCAATCAATAAATTTCCAAAATTAAAGAAAATCCATTAGGTAGAAGAAATTTGGTAATCTGCTTAGAAAACTACAAGGCGAAAATATTTAGAGTTTAAATAATTCACTTTTTTAAAATCTTTCTGGCACGGAATAATTCTGTTTGTAGAAAAAAAAAAAAAATATATATATATATATATATATTTGTTGAAATAACAGCCATTTTGGCAAAACTCGTTTTTTAAATCAAATGTGGTGTCAGCTCCAGAGAATTTAATCCCTTTTCATATTTGGCTACAAAATTTGTTTCAGATATTTCTTACCGGAGAAAAGCCGTCACCGGTTCAGCTGAGTGGAAGTTTACTGCAGGTATACCCCCCCCCCTTCCCCCATCGCACAAAGCATATATTTCCTTAACACACAAATTTTAAGGAAGCGAAAAGTCAATAAACGTAATGCCAAAAATTTTAAGATGACATCTTCTTTGTACAGAAAAAATAAATAAATAAAAATAGTCATTGAGAGGGGGAGGGGAAGAGACACCGTAATACTTATTCATCATGGATAGGCATATTAAAAAATATGAAAATAAAACACAGGTAAACTATTTATAAAATGCATCGCCATTCCAAAGTAAAATTTAAATACTTTTATTACATGTTCGATTACGGAATTGCGAGCAGTACTTGATTGTCATATCGACCCATTTTGTCAAATATAAATCGCCAAATTACTTGTAAATTATACAAATCGGTACTATTTTTATTTTAAATAATGAAAAAAAAAAAAACAAATAAATTAGTAAAAGATTAATAAAAGTACAAATAAAACATCGAATTAAAAAACAGTTATGATATACAAACACGTGTAACGTATTTAATGATAAGTGCATGTGACATTCATGATAAGCTATTATTGGCATTTAATCTCACAATTTTGCGACAATTTTTTGGTGACGTTATCAAGTAGTAAAAGAAACATCCATATAACTCCAAATATGATGAACCTATTAACTAACAGTTTACTGACTTGAATGAAGTGTCTCATTTTAAATTAAAATATATATTTGAATTAAATTTGAATGAAATACAGGGTCATGAAAAATCGAAGAGTGCTGAAAATAGGATTATAAATATCTCGACAACTCATTATCTAATCGATTTCATTCTTTATGCAAAAATTATATATTCTTTTATTGTCTTTTACAGCCAAAATTTAAAACAAAATAAAAAATAGAAAATTTAAAATACCTTTCGAATTTTTAAAAGGAACATAAAAATTCGAAAAATTTTATATAACTTTAATCAGAACGAATATTTCGAGAATCCGAAAGCAATAGTTCCGAATAATCGAGGTTATTGATATTCAACAAGCTTCTTCCCTTTATTACATACTAAATACACATCAAATTTTAAGTCTATCTCAATTTGTTCGGGAGTTAGAGAGTTTACAGACAAACGGCAATTTTTTTTTTTTATGTTTTTCGGAATTTCCAGTGTTTTAAACCTGTAAATCCGTCAAAATTTTGTTTTTCGATTTTCAAAACGATTGCAAGACTCACCCTATACTACGTATGATGGGTAAGTAAAAAATAAATAAAATAGTAAAATTCACATGAATTTTAGGCGAAAGAGGAATTTTCCCTTAATGAAAGGATTTTAATAGACGACTTCGAACAAAAGTTCTGTTCTGTTGAAAGCACCCGAATTCAAAATTTCTGTTTAAAAGTAGCCTGAAACCCGATATCCGAAATATTCAAGCCCAAACTCAAGTGAAATAAACTTAATCATATTTTAGTATAGATACCCGAGAGTCATATTTAATATCAACTTTTATATCATCTTTTTCATATAAAAATGCACATATATTCTTATACTCATTAATATTCAAATATTTAATATTTTTTACTTGAAAAATATTCAGGATTTTCTTTAAAATATTGAGTTAATACGAAACAGACCCAGAAGTGTAATAACCTAAATCGAAACCGACCCGAAAGGGTCAAACAGAAAAGGCAATCCTGAAACATTTAAAATCTGACACGGAACGAGAGAAAAAATAGCGTAAACCTATCACGAGTGTCGGGTTCTGGTAAAATCTTGTTACCCGATCTAATGCAGGACTACTTTGAATTTAAGTATTTTTAAATCTATTTCAGTTAAAACAAGACATTTCGTTTCTTCTGCTATTATTCTCTAAAAATTAATCTTCTTGTTTGGTTCCGGTCGATGAGCCCATGTAGATTCGATTAGTCTATGTAGTTACTTAATGTTTATTTTCCTTTTTGGCAGTTTAATGAGTTTCAGTATACATAATTTGCGATTCAAATTTTGTCTCATCGTGTACTAAAAACAAAATGTTAAAAGATAGACCACTTTTAAAAGTGAGCAAATTAAATTCTGTATGCAGTCGCAAAAGAGTAATCCGTTATTTAAAACACATTTTATCGGTATTGTTCGGTAGAAAATATCATAAACGATAATAGAAATATATCTCTCACTAAATATACAACTAAAGCAAATAAAAATTAATTAGTGTCGAATACCCGCTACAGAAAATTATTATAACGATGTAAAAGGGCACTTATTCGAAATTAAAAGGCATTCAGACTAAGGCTCTTAGAATCTCTTCAGCTATTTTTAACACCAGGCTTCTCGATTTTTGTGGAACATTTGAACTAATAGAAAATGCAGATTTTCAGAGTTCGTGAATCGCGAAGATTAAAGAGGTTAAATTGAAAATCAATGTATGATCATTATTTTGCTAGATCGGGAGTTCCAATATCTGATATATTTATGTAGAAACTCCAATTCAAAATCTCCATAACTGATCGCTAATTTAAAATTATGGTAAAAAATAAAAAATGTTGATTTTTTTTTTTTTTCTTAAACAACGCTTTATAAAGTACATACAGTCAAATCTAATCCGCACACTTAGGAAGTGAGGGTTTAGTGGATTATACATTTTTGCAATTATAGATCATCCCAAGTTTCAGTGGCGTAGCTAGATGTAATAAAGGATCAGTCAAGATAAGCGGCGGAATCACATTAGATATTGTGTAAAAAAATAAAATATTTTCGAATATTTGGCGTGAAAATACTAAAGAGTCACTCGATTTGGCGAGCAGCCCTTTTCCTGCCAAAAGCAAACGGTTATAATGAAACTGAAACTGTTGGATATTTAGTTTGCGTGTAGATGGTATTTAATGAATTTAAACATAAACAATGAGAGGCTTTAATATATTATATATATCTATATATATATATATTGTATTACATACATATATATATATATATATATATATATATATATAATATTCGTTGAAGTAGTTATTTAGTTAATCGCTGGAAAAAATATTTTCATAGCTAAAAAAATCATATTGAGAAAAATTATCTTCATACATTTAAGCGTATTCAAAAATAAACGTCATATGTTTCCATAGCAACAAAATCTAATCGACAATTCTCAATTGGACTTTGAGCTTGAGACAAATTAAATTAAATTTAAATTATGAATTTCGTTTTAAATCTCAAATTTTGATGATTAAATTTAAATATAAATAAATATAAATTTCGATATAACAAAATTATACTTAAAACAAACTAAAACTTACAAAACTAAAGTTATTTAAATTAAACTTATCAAAACAAGTTCAACATGAAACTTTTTTTTTCTTGAAGTGTATTTGACAAAGTATATTTTTTTAAATTACATTCCATTGCCAACCGGCGATAAATCGCCAAATAACGAAATTTTCATTATTTTTTTACGGTTACTAAATGGAGGTTCCGCCGAAATTTTTTTATAAACGTATATATCCACACGAGAAGAACATTCTGTAATTTTTTCAGATTTTTCGGGGTATGCCCATATGGAGACATTTCCTTGTAAGTTTACTATTTATTTTTTAAGGTCCGACTATATATTGGAAAAACTGAACAAAAATTACAATGGGAAAGAAACAATGCAAGACTGGTTGGTTATATTTAATAATTAAAATTAAAGGAATTTTAAATTTATACAATAAAAATTTTAAACATTTACACAACAAAGTGATAGTTTCAATTTTGGTTTGTTGTCAATAACTTTTTTCTGCAGTCTATGAATATTCATTACTTCTTGCACACAGATAAAATTTTGTTATTCAAAGAAATTTAATATTTATATCCAATTTATATTGAAATATTTATTCATTAGAAAATTGACTACTGAAGAAGAAGAAGAAAAAAATTAACTTTTAAAAAATTAATTGTTAATGACAATTTTTATTGTTTAGATTGTGCGGATAATAGATGTTAGCGGATAATACATCGGCGGATTTCCCAGAGTTAACTGTAATAATAAAATAAAACAAAAAATAGTTTAAAAAAATAATAATAAAAGAGTTTGTGTAGTTTTTATGACTAACGAAATCTACCGTACATTTGAAAATTTGGATAAGGATAGTACAAGTCAAGTATAGGCCTCAGGAAGTTTAATATTACCCCTCTGAATGTGAACCTATGAAATTCTATCAAAAGCATTCACGTTAGCGAATGGGAATATAAATAAGTTGGAAATTGCAGGTGAAGCGTAGCAAATGAGGTGCGTTCGTACGATAACGAAGTTTAAAAATACCACTCTCATATATGAATCTCATAAAACTGTAAATAGTTAGTTACAATTAAAATGCGCACCAAACAATGTTCTCCCTATACCATTATATAATAGAATACTTTTGTGTGGCCTTGTAAATCAATAAAAAATGTTCTTTGCACCAGGGATTATACAAAATGTACATTATAATATATACGTTATAGATGCATATCAATTTTATTATGTTCGAATGAGTGTAACACCATTAAAATGCATTTGAAACATTTTCCCCCATTGACCGTAATGTAACGGAATACTTTTGATTGTCCCTGTAATTGAACTATGCATCCGATTTCTCTAAAATTTTAAATTACTCGACAAATTTATGTAATAACTATGTATTTTAAATTTCAAATGATTAAAATGCATTTGAAACTCTTCTCCCCATTGACCGTAATGTAACGGAATACTTTTGATTGTCCCTGTAATTGATCTATGCATCCGATTTTCCTAAAATTTGAAATGACTAGATAAAATGATGTAATCTATACATATAATAAAACAGTAGGACCCGGTGTGTCTGTACATTGAAGATAATTGACAAAAATGGAGTCAGGGCGATAAAAGAAAACCAATGAAACACAAAAAAATTTTTTTTGAATTTTTTGTCTGTCTGTCTGTCTGTCTGTTTGTTCGAGGTTATCTTCGTAACTACTGAATGGATTTTTATGCGGTTTTCACTAATGAAGAATGCACACTCCCGGGCAGTGTATAGGCTTTGTTTCATCAAAATCGGACAACAGACAAAAAAGTAACAAAAAGAAACAAAAGAAACTATTAGGTGCGCTGCTCACGTTTTTTAGTACATAACGTTTTTTAGTACATATAAAATCCAATAGATGTCACTGTGCGATTTTAAAACGCGCTATCGTTATGTTTTCGCCAGTCTACTTAAGTATGAGAAAGTTTCAAGCTGGCTGTCGTTCCATGTGGTTTAGTCGGTAGAACGTCAGTGCGCCATACTGATGGCCCGGGTTCGATTCCCAGCATGGAATTTTTTTTCACTATGTTGGCATTAACGCCTATAAGCAATTAAAAGAATTTGAAATATTGTATTCAAGGCGAATTTTCTCTCTGGGAAAATTTCCTTGCATTAATATGTCAGTGTAATTTTTTTTTCGATTTAATTTTTTTTTTCGAAACTTTGTTTTTCTTAAAAAATTACAGTAAATATTTGATATTTCCCAACGTTTTTTGAATGATCGACTTGCTTTTTTTTTTTTTAATGTATGTCTGAACCTTATCTAACTACTTCTTCAAGATTTCTTTAGATAAACTGACCAGCGTAGCGGGCGAAGGCCGCTAGTAATTATATATTTTAAATTTCAAACGATTCGGTCCGGTAGATTTTGCGTTGTTATATGAGGAAAGACGGACGGACTAAACGACAACTGTAGGTGCTATGCATTTACATAATTACGAACGTATCTAAAAATTCATATTTATTTAGATTTCTAGTTTGTAAGTTTCTAAAAAAAAATTGCATTTTTTCAAACTTTTTATTCAAGTTTTAAAAATTAAATGCTGAAAATGACATTTTGATTATGCCTTTTTGATGCTGTGAAGATAGTTAGCGAAGTTCTATCTGAAGTTTTTTCAAGGCTGGTTAAAAACATTTTTCCCAGACTTAATTTTTCCTATTCTGCTATTAGACACACGGACTTTAGACGAGACAAACTTTTCAGCGGATTTTAACTCCAACATTTTCCCGTTCAAAGGGGGACAAAGGTTTGCATTTGTCTTTGAAAAATTCGGAGGAAAAGCTGTAAAACCAGTTTCCACTCGTGCCAGGCGTTAACATTTATCGCCTACTCGTATCAATCGCTTATCTCTGATTCGTTGAAACGTTCGATGTTGGATGAAAAATCTGAGCTAGGCCAGATTTTTTTGAACGTGTGGAAAAAAGTCTGGGAGTTTGCTATTACACTGGACGTTGGGAGGATATTTCCCGAAAAGTTGGAGGAAATCGCGTGTTGGCTCAAAAGTCTTACAGAATGTTGGTGGATCTGATAGCGGCTTTTACACATGCGACATTCATAAAGCCATTTTTTTAATCGCAAGAGCTTAGAAATTGCAGACATGAACTTTGAAGATTTTTGAAACATAATTTCTTCTTTTCATATATTTTTTAATGTATTATACCTTGAGTTATAAGCTTTCTTTTTTTCTTTAAATTTTTGTAGTATGGTCGTTTCTTAACACTTTCCAACGAAGTTGAAAAGTGTTTATGAATTCGGTTTGTCTGGCGCCTGTCCGCGTTCTAACTCTCGTAAATGTACTCGCACTGTCAAAAAAGTTTTGAACGTTATTGACGTTTACTTTAGCACGACGCCAATTTCAAATGAAGTTTCTAGAAGGATAAGTTTATTTACAGGGAACAGTCAAAATTTTACCGTCACATTACGGCCTATGAGAAAAAATCGTTTCAAATGAATTTTAAAGATGTTACACCCTGTCAAATATATTAAAATTTATATGCATTTACGAAATGCACTAAAATATGCGATGAAAAAATAGCTATTATTCATTTACAGGGTCACACAAAAGAATTCCATTGCATAATGGTAAAGTGGGAAACATTGTGTGGGATGCATTTTAATTATATTAACCTATTTCATATTTTATGGAATTGATATACGTTACTGAGTTAACAAGTTACTTCCTGTACAATAAAAAGATAATATTTACAGGTACACACAAAAGATTTCGTATACTATATACACTGTATCCGAAATACTGTATATTATTACACCAAGATCTGAATACTTTTAAAACCCGGGAGAACTCGCTATGAGAATTTCTCTCACGGTGCTCAATTCTTTTCTTTTACTTTACAGTCACTTATTATTAAATTTTTTTGTTTGGCTTAGTATTTTTATTCAAAAAAGAGGTAATAAAGTAATCGAAATCTAATCGAAATCACATTTTGTAATTTTATTAAAATGAAAAATAGTCTTAAAAAGGGTACGATGGAGAAAGAAAATCTCATGCGCGAGCTCTCGCGGATTAAAATTTCGTTATGTACCTTCGCTATGCACATACAAATGCAACTCATTTGCTAGGTTTGACGTTCAATTTCCGACTTGTTTCATTCAAAATTTAAGATATAAAAAGGTCAAATTTAAGGAAAATATCTTTATAAAAGCATTCAAATATTCACAGAACATAAAATAATTATTATTTACGTTTTTAGAGAGCAAAAAAATCTTCCAAACAACAAAAATTCTTCTCACTTCCGTTTATTTAAATAGCACTCCTGGTTTTTATTCACAGCTGTCAAGTAGTTTTTAAATCCCTATAACTCATGTTTTATTTATAGAGCAAAAAATTAAAAATAAATAAAATAAGTGCAGATTTGGAAATGTAAAGTATATTTGGCTTAAATTAATTAATTAATATTTTGTTCAAAATTCAATTTCAAACGAAATCCTTAAATAATTTATAGTAAATAATATTAGTTTATTTATTAGACTTTTTGTTATTCAAATAAATAAATAAAGAATTAACATTTAATTCCTTTTTTTTTAAATAATAAGTTAAATACGTGTTATCTCTGTTCTAATAAAAAGTTATTGAAAGCAACATTTCCTCGTTATAACACAGTTCTCGCAATAACTAAATAACCTCTCGGATCGACAAAATGTAAAAGTTCGCAAATAAGAAATTACTATAAGGCCAATTTAAATTACTAAAAAACTTATTTTTGTGATACTGCTAGAAGTTTTGAAATCGTAGCTCCCTTGGACCCAGATACTTCCAAAAAACTGATCCTTTAGTTTAAAAGTGGCCTTCAGTCAAGTAAAAAAAGACATTTGCTAATGCTAATTCTACGGAAGAAATTTATAAAGATATATCCTTTGAATTTCAATATTTTTCAGCGCATCCCGCGACATCAACAATTTTTCAAATATAGCAAGTTTTGCATTTTTGAATTAAATTAAAAATCCCAAAGTAGACATTTATGTAAAATTATTTTAATACTGAATTTCAATATTTTTCAGCGCATCCCGCGACAACAATTTTTCATGTAGGAAGTTTTGTATTTTTGAATTAAATTAGAAATTCCAAAGTAGACATTTATGTAAAATTAATTTTAATACTGAATTTCAAAATATGCGAAGTTCTAAAAAATAATTGTAGAAATCGGTTGATTGGTTAGTCGTGTTTATGACGGTCAATCATCAATACAAGGGATATGCCCTAAGGGGGTAGTGCCCTAAGTAGGGGGTCTTTATGAGGGAATCTAAACCGTTTTTACGCAAAGAAATCCAAGGTTAGAAGGAACGATTAGGCCGACGGTCACGATTGGGATTGAACACAATGCCTCCCGTCTACCAGATTCAAGAGCAGATTTTCCCGGTCGCTTTGAGGAAATCGGACTTACCTTTAGTTATTTATATAAATAAGTTTTTACAAATATTTTTCCTTATAAAATATAAATAATTTTTTTAGAAAAAAAATAAGATTTTTGCTTTGTTAATTAAAAAATTTTTTGAACCTTCCTGAATCCTTTGGAAGTTTAAAAAAACTGGAACCCCATGTTAACCTATGGGAAAATTACTTTATTAACATATGGAAATTTCAAGAATATTTTTTGCCAAAACGTAGATAGGACGATTCCTTCCCCTTATCTGCAAGTTCCAAATTTCCACCTATCTTTTTAGTCATAAAATGCAAAACGAGTAAAAAATATCTTTTCTTACTTTCCGGAGTTTTTGAAATTTTTAATACCAATTTCAAAATGCTAAAGTAATTATCTTTAGAATATTTTAAGCTTACAGAGAGATAAAGAACCTTCCTATCAAGATGCTGTAAAAAGGGATATTGATGAAATTTTTTAATTTGAAAGAACAAAAAGGATAAGTATTTTTCCCATACGGTAACATGGAATTCCACTTTGTTTCTACCCCTTCAAATGTAACCTCATTTATTATGTGTAACTAAATTTGATCGAAGTGTTTATGTAATACTTTAATTCATGTATTTGATAAAATTGTGCAAGAACTTCACACAAGTTAGAAGTGCCTTTACTCCTTTGTAAAATCTTACTTTTCAGGTAAAAATCCCATTAGGCGCTGTGCAAATATAACGTTATCAATTTTTTGGTAATTTTGGATCCCGTCTTCCCCTTCCGATATCATACATTATCAATCCTCGACCCCCTCTTCCTTGGCAATAATATCATTATCAAACTGTAAAAATTCTTTGATTTCTAGAATTTATTTCATTTTTTCGAAGTGATATACAAAACTGCTTACATTTATTTTTCGCATATTTTAGTGATTCAAAGAAGAAAAGTCAACAAAATATCACTTTGCATAGGAAAAATCTTTATCTATACATATAATAAAACAGTAGGACCCGGTGTGTCTGTACATTGAAGATAATTGACAAAAATGGAGTCAGGGCGATAAAAGAAAACCAATGAAACACAAAAAAAAAATTTTTGAATTTTTTGTCTGTCTGTCTGTCTGTCTGTTTGTTCGAGGTTATCTTCGTAACTACTGAATGGATTTTTATGCGGTTTTCACTAATGAAGAATGCACACTCCCGGGCAGTGTATAGGCTTTGTTTCATCAAAATCGGACAACAGACAAAAAAGTAACAAAAAGAAACAAAAGAAACTATTAGGTGCGCTGCTCACGTTTTTTAGTACATAACGTTTTTTAGTACATATAAAATCCAATAGATGTCACTGTGCGATTTTAAAACGCGCTATCGTTATGTTTTCGCCAGTCTACTTAAGTATGAGAAAGTTTCAAGCTGGCTGTCGTTCCATGTGGTTTAGTCGGTAGAACGTCAGTGCGCCATACTGATGGCCCGGGTTCGATTCCCAGCATGGAATTTTTTTTCACTATGTTGGCATTAACGCCTATAAGCAATAAGAATTTGAAATATTGTATTCAAGGCGAATTTTCTCTCTGGGAAAATTTCCTTGCATTAATATGTCAGTGTAATTTTTTTTTCGATTTAATTTTTTTTTTCGAAACTGTTTTTCTTAAAAAATTACAGTAAATATTTGATATTTCCTAACGTTTTTTGAATGATCGACTTGCTTTTTTTTTTTTTTAATGTATGTCTGAACCTTATCTAACTACTTCTTCAAGATTTCTTTAGATAAACCGACCAGCGTAGCGGGCGAAGGCCGCTAGTATCAAATAACACTTAAAAGAAATAGTTACTATTTAAAAGTATTTTATATATATATATATATATATATATATTTTTTTTTTGGGGGGGGGGGGGGGTTACATAATACATTCAACAGTAATAAAGTCTCATTGCACTTGCCCCTAACGGAGAAGGGGCGGGCGCAAATTCTTTTCAAGAAAACAAGTGGACAACATTCCTTCTCTTTCTGTTTTATTTATTAGTAAACACGGGCTGCATAACAAATATATTTTAGATAAAAGTTTCTCGAAGTTTAATTATATATGCATCCACATATGAAGAAGAATAGGAATGTCAAACGTTGGGGTATTTTGCATTTTAAAATTAATTAATTTTATAATAATTTAGTGATTTTAATAATAACTTTGTACTTTCATAAAAATAGATAACCGGCTTTAAAAAAGATAACATGCTATTTTGTACCAAAGACTAGTGGTGTACCGAGTAGTACTTTGGCCGAGTAACCGAGTACCGAGCACTCGGCCACTGACTACTCAACCGAGTACCGAATGCCGAGTACTTGTGTAATAAGAAAATAAAACACTGATGTGCGCATAATGTGAGCTTAGGCGTACATATATATAAATATATTAGTGTACACATATCTCTACCTGTGTGTACATATAATATAATATATATATATAGTATAAATAAATAAGCTCATTAAATTTGAAATTTTTTTGGGCACCATTTATAAACAATTTTTGACAGTTCAAAACTAATAAAAAAGGAGAATTGATACATAACAAATACAATTTTTAACCAATATAAAATTAAAACATTTTTTAACACCAAGATTTATTCCGACCATTGAAATCCATCTATCAAAAATAAAAATGCTTATTGATTACTGTAACAATTCATTGAATAATGCAAAACATTTCATATTTATTTTGTAATTGTCTATACCTTATTTTCTTTTGATTAAAAAGGAATGTATTGGCATTTCAGTTTCTTTCTTTCTTTCTTTCTTTTTTTTTTTTTTGTGTGTGTGTGTACAGATTAAATTATGTTATCTTAAATTTATTATTTTTTAAATATCTCAGTAAAAAACTAACATTTTTCAATGAAAATTATAAATGTGTGAATCAAGAATGCCTTAAAAAGCCTAGAATTGATGAGTGTAGATGATCTAGAACTTAAAAATCCACCAAAGAAACAAAAAATACATCATGAGAATGTAGACGAACCAAAAGAGAAAATGCCAGCAAAAAGTTCATCTATTTTCTGGCAGTATTTTGAGGAAATTGTGAATGAGCAAAAAGATTGTGACACTAGTACTAATTTAAAATTTCCGCATGAAGAATTGGTACAAAAAGAGGTACAGGCTTTCTTAACAGAAGACTTATGTAAAACTGACACTCGATTTGCATGGTGAATAAAAAAAAAAAAAAACTTTTTTGATTATATGCAATTTTGCAAAAAGTTCTTATGTGCAGCTTCAACAATTGTTTATTCTGAACATATATTTTCAGAGGCAGGCCAAATTTATAGTAGTAAAAGAAATGCCCCGTCTACTGATAATGTAGAACGTTTGGTGCTTTTGCACCATAATTTAAAATATAATAAATTTAATTATTAATTTTTATAGCATTTATTGTATTTTCAGTTTCTTTATTCAAAATAATAGTCTTTTCTGTTTGCCTATAAATCAAAAAGTGTTTATTTTTATTTGTATAAATGTGAAATTTTATGAGGGTTTTTGTTCTTACCTTTTTCTATATTTTTAAGACAATTGTTAAATACTGAGTAAATAGTTTTATGAATTACTGCATATATTATTCATACATTGATATTCGAATAACTTTTTACAGATCAGCTATAAATTCATATGCTTAAAAAATGAAATTTTTATAACTATTCGGTATTGGCCGAGAACCGAGTATTTACCGAGTACTCGCTACGGCTCTACCAAAGACCATGTTACAAAAAAAAAAAAAAAAAAAAAAAAAAAAAAATAGATTGGATCGAAAATGATATCGATATCAAAAGAACAACACCCCTCCCCCTAGAGATATCAACGATATCATATGTCAGACCCCCCCCCCCCTAAAATGATACCGTTACATTTGCACATCCCCTTTTTGCATAAAATATTCAGAATTTTTATTTATTCATTTATATTTTATTTATTTATTTATTTGTGTGTGTGTGTGTGCTAGAGCATAAATATATGATCATATATGACAGACTGTTTAAAAGAATTTTAATTAGTTTTAGAGGGGGGAAAAATCTGAAAAATTGACATTGCTGTAAAATCTAAAATGAAAAGTTTAAGTCGCAGAAAAACTGCTTGCCATAAATCTTCAACATAATCCAATTAATATGCCTGATTTCGAATTCCCCCAAAAATCGGTCAAGTAGTTTCCGAGCAAATGGTCTTAAATTTAGCACATTTTCCATAGGATTGCACCAGTCTTGTCTTTCACTTTCCTCTCTCCATTTCTTTTCTTTTCCGTTACATTTTTATATTTTACTTTACTTTCTAATTAATTCTTACATTTCGAAAACTAAAAAAAATTAACATTTATTTACTTTGTTGGAAAAAAGCTAAGCTATTCAGAGAAGAATAACTAGATAAAGGATAATCTTTTCTATGGGTTTCACCCTATTTCGTAAAAAGTTTAGAACATTCATAAGAAAACACAGTTTGTTTAGAGAATGTGGTGAAAATTGGTTTTGATTTTGTAAAAATTTTGCTTACTATTTTCAAATGTCTGTAACGCTATAATATTTTCAAAAATAGTCTGCAAGATGCAATACATTATATAAATATATTCTTAGTGTTATTGTAGTGCTAATTAATTACAGTAACATACGTGTGCGTGTAAACTATTTCCATCATTTACCAAAAAAAGAACAGAAAAATTTATTTCTGATAATATTTTTTTTTTTCGTGCTTCTGGCGAATTTTGCATTTTTTTCGGGATTTTTTGCGAAATTTGCGGTATTTCGCAATCTTTTGATGAAATTTGCCATTTTCGCGATCTTTAGATATGACATCTGTCGTTTTTCCGCAATTTTTGACGTTTTTAGGCGATTTTTTGACGAGATTTGATGTTTTTAGGCGATTTTTTGACGAAATTTGCCGTTTTTCGCAATTTTTTGACGAAATTTACAGTTTTTGCAATTTTTTGATGAAATCTTTCGTTTTTTTCGGGATTTTTTTGACGAAATTTGCAGTTTTTCGCAATCTTTTCATGAAATCTTTCGTTTTTTCGGGATTTTTTGACGAAATTTGTCGTTATTTCGAGATTTTTTTAAGTCTTTTTAAAAGAAGCTTGCCGTTTTTACGCGATATTTTGATAGTATTTGCGTTTCTTCTCCCAATTTTTGGACGAAATTTGGCTTATTCCGTGATATTTTGACAAAATTACGCGTCCCACGGGACGTATAAAAGCTATTTTTTGCGTCCCATCACCGATTTTTTGCATAATTTACGCACTATAGCACGTCCGTTGCATCGCAGTCTGCAGGTGTTTTTAAAAGTTTGCGACGATCGGTCGTCGCAGGCGCGTGTCGGGCACAATCTGCCATGGGGCTGATTATATCAAAGTTTGATTATATTATTTTATGTCATTCCCTACTTTTTTTGGAGGTTAATTACACATAAATAAATACGATGCGTTGGAGTGACATTTTGATTGATATAAAATATTTGGAAAACAGATATTCTATTACAAAAATAAAGGTGTTGAAAAGAATTTAGTGCAATATAACATGCGGTTAACTTGTTAAGACGTAAACTAACTTAAAAAGAAATTCTATTTCACTGTCTTGTGATCCCGTTTAAACAATTTTATAGTCAATTTTAAAGATTAGTCAATTTTAAAGATTTTACTGTGAAATCTAAGATATAACGAACGGTGTGCTAAGTAAAACAAACACCTGCCCATAGTGGATTTTTCCAGTTCTTTCTTTCTTTCTTTATTTTTATTTATTTTCTATCTCCGAACGAAATACTCAACAGATAAAATCATTAAAAAGTTAAGTATGATATTCTCTTTTACACATATAAAGAAAATATGTATTTTATATACATATATCTTCTTAAAAATGTACAAATAAAAATAGAAATTTTTCGATAATTCACAAAATTATAGCTAGATTTTCCCAGTTGTAAAAAAAAAATGTTCACAATTTCACCAAAACAGGAACCTGGGGAAAAAATTTTGGACAGAGCCTTGGCAATAAAGCATAATCGTTTCTTCAGATTTCGGGGTTGGGCTGCGGCCCCTTCCTTTCACTGAAACGCCACTGATTAGAACACTAAATTTAAGATAACCAGTGTTTATTTAGAAGAATTTAAAAGATTTTTCATATTTCCCCATCAAAGCATCTCAGAAAGAATTTATCATGCATAGAAAACGCTGCTAAACATAAAAAAGAAGAAATATTTAATGAAATCTGTGACAACAAATCCATGTGACACATATCAGTGAGTCAGTAAGTTGCTCAGTCTGGTTATACGATACTAGCAGAGAAGGAAAATATTTTTGAAGAAAAAAGAAAAAGAACACTTACTGTTTTTCCGGCGGAAAATATCCTCAAGTGAACAACACCAACATCGTGATCTTTCCAGACGGCCAAAACAAAAACACACACAGCTGACCGCCCACGCACAGCCTTTCGTCCTGAGTGCCGAACGGCCAATGATTCCCACAGAAAAGGCAACCGCGGCGAAGTTGTCAAGCGGCCGCTTCCTGACGTCACAAATGACATCACAGAACAACTTCTGACGTCACCACTGGCGAAACATTCGAAATCAATTGGCAGCCATTTTACAGGGAATACATCTTAACGAGAAATCAAATTGTTTTAATCTGATCTCTAATTATTTTAAGTTAACTAATCTAACAAACAATTATTCTTAAAGAGAAAAGTAGAAGTCAAGGGTTTTCTTTTTTCTGTGCAGATAATTTTGTTATTCATTTAAAATCTAGTTTCGACAACGACAACATTTACAAAATTTCAGGGGGTGGGGAAAGCGACAGGACTAAAAGAAAATAATAATAATAATAGAGAAAAATGGAAAAAGAAGAAAAACAATATCAAAAAACTAATTCAATTATATAGCACTTTATTTATTTATTTATTTATTATTATTATTATTGTTATCATTATTGTTATTTTTTTTTATCATTTTTTTGCAATTGATAAGAAAAATGGAAAATTTTATATGTCATATACAGTGTCTCACAAAAGTGATGGGACACTTGTGCTTTATAAAAAGAAACTGCAATAAAATAAATAAACAAACATGTGCAAAAATTTTTTGGGTGTGTTTCATATTTAAAGTTAGTAACAATTATTACATAACATACATTTTGTCAAAATATTAAAATATTAATTTAGTAAAAATACAATTGTTCAGAACGGAACAAAAAATGGCTCACATAAGTGATGGGACACTTACTTTTCCATCAAATATTTATCCAAAAACTTTACTTTTTAAAAGGTTTTAATATTTTGTTGGATTTCCTTTTACTTTTAAAACATGATTTAATCTTTTTGGGATGGATTTGACTAATTTTTTTGTGATTTCTGGAGTGATTTTACCCCATTCTTCTTGAAGCACCGATTTTAGTTGTTGTTTTGAAGAAATGGTGTGTTTGCGAATTCTTGATTCCAATTCTTGCCAAATATTCTCTATGGGATTTAAGTCTGGAGATTGTGGTGGTGTTTTTATTATTTCAGGACAGTTATATAGCAGCCAGAGTCTAACGTTCAGAGCAGTGTGCTTGGGGTCATTGTCCTGGTAGAATTTAAAATCGTTATGAAGGTTCAATTTTCGTGCTGAAGATTTCAAATTTTGCTTTAAAATATCAATATACTTGTACTGATCCATTATACTGTCAATAAAAACAAGATTACCAACTCCAGCGGACGACATACACCCCCATACCATAACTCCTCCTTCACCATGTTTTACTGTTGGTACAAAGTTCTGTTTGTGAAATTCTTCCCTGGGTTTTCTCCACACCAAGAACCGTCAGAACCAAATACATTAAATTTACTCTCATCAGCAAATATAACTTTATTCCAGTAATCAGAATTCTTATTTATGTTGGATTTTGCGAAAGCTAGTCTGAGTTTTCTATTCTTTTCACTTACGAAGAATTTTTTCCTGGCTACTCTACCGTGATATCCAGTAGATCGAATTACCCTTCTAATAGTCTCAGGATTAACAATTATTCCATATAATGCTTGTAAATCAGCAGCAACTTTTGAAGCACTATTTCTTGGATTTTTTTAAATATTTCGAACGATAATTCGCTCTATTTCATTGGATAGCTTTGATGGTCGGCCAGGTCTTCTTATATCCTGAATCATATAACTCTTTTTATATCGTTTAATGATATTAAAAACTGTTGAATGACTCAAGTTAACTGTTTCAGCAGTTATTCTAATAGATTTTCCAAGTTCAATATGCAAATTAATAACTAATTTTCGAATTCCAGGCGAAGTTTCTTTTCGTTTAGCATTCATGGCTACACAGAGCTAAAAAACACAAAAATTCCAAAACAAACTGGAGAGAAATACTGCAGACGATTTTATAAATTATTGCCAATTGCTTTTAAGTAAAAATAAAACCCCCAAAAATATTTTTATTGCTTATTTCAACGATTTTTGTTGCATATATAATGGTGTCCCATGACTTATGTGAGCTATTTTTTGCTCCGTTCTAAACATTTGTATTTTTATTAAATTAATATTTTAATATTTTGACAAAATGTATGTTATGTAATAATTGTTACTAACTTTAAATATGAAACACACCCAAAAAATGTTTGCACATACATGTTTATTTATTTTATTGCAGTTTCTTTTTATAAAGTACAAGTGTCCCATCACTTTTGTGAGACACTGTATATTAATGAATGAAAGATGAAAGGGAGGCAAATTTTTTATCACACCCTTGTTATGAAGAATATTTTTCGATAAAATTCCATTATTATGCTTCATTGAAAGGGAAAAAATTACAAAAGTGTTATTAAATAATCTTTGTTTTGAAGAAAATGTTTAATAAAAATTTGCTACTTTTTCTTAACTAGCTGACCCGCCAGGAGTTGCACGGGCTCGTGGTAATAACTTCAAATATACCTCAAATAAGCCTTGAATTTAGATTTTTTTTTCCGGGTGGATTTCTGCAGTACCGGAAAATATATTATGTAGTTCCGACAAAAAGAGTGAAGTATGGAGGGATTTGCACTTCTAGACTATTACTATGCATAAAATCTAAAAATACCTTAAAGTTCAATAGTAAAGAAAAGATTTTTTTTAAATTTTAGTTAAAAAAACTATCGAGTGAAGTTTTTAACATAAATTTCAACATGGCAGAAACTTATTCTGAAGGTCTAAATGAATTTCGCAGGTGAGAAATGGCTTTAAAATACGCAACTATAAGAATTACCCCAAAACAGCGTTATTAGCTTAAAAAACAGAAAAATAAATATCCTAACAATAAAATCATGTGATATCCCCTTTTTAACACTTTCCAACAAAATTGAAAAGCCCTGTAATTTACCTAGTACTTTTGTTACACTACTATTTACCTATTATTTAATTCAAATTAAACTATTCTTAAAACTACTAAAATGTAAAATCACATTTCCAGAAATTATCATCCATAGACGGCCATGTATCTAATTTTTGGCGCGAACCCGATATATTATTTTATTTATATCCTACAAACAGTTTTTAACCTAAATGTAATTCAGCTTAAAAATGCATAATTCATTTAAAAAATATCTTTAAGCAATTTACGCCCATATTCAGTAAACTTTATGAATTCTTTTGTATAGTCCTGTATATAAACTATAGCATTTATACGCATCATATAGTTTGCATAGTTATGGTGAAACTTAAATGCGCATATCATAATTAAAAATGCATTTCCAGCGATCATCGCTAATATATATACACTACTTCGGATAGAATATACTATCTGAAATCTTTTTAATGTCCCAACTACGTATTATACATGAAATAACTTATAGCAAGCCTGTGCGATATATATAAATTTCATTATATATGAAGTAGCTTAAAATACGTCACAAACAATTGCCTATCTATATAATTAAATAACGGAATTCTTTTGTGTGGCCAAATGAATACTAACTATTCTTTGCACCGCATATTCTACAGAATGCATATATTTGTGTACTTCGCAAAAGCATATCAATTTTATTATGTTTGAAAGGGTATAACACCTTTAAAATTCATTTGTAACAAATTTTGTCACTGGCCGTAATGCAACGGAATACTTTTGACTGTCCCTGTAAATAAACAAAACATGCTTAGAAACTTCATTTGAAATAGGATTTGTGCCAAGGTAAGCGTCAATAACATCCACGCATTTCAAGACAATCTGAGTATAGCTAGAACGCGGACAGACAAACCGAAATCATAAAAAATTGCAACTTTGGTGGAAAGTATTAAAAATGGAGACTTATAGATAGAACAACTGAGCCCCCCAATTCTGATTATTAAGATTTAATAATACCTGGAAATTTAACTACTTCACACAGTTATGGTTACGAAACGAAACCTCTTGTCGTCGAAGGAGTGAAAAAGAATATGCACAAGGAAGTTTTTACTTGATGAATAATAAAGAACCACGAGTCACGACACATTAGATCACAAGAAATCTTCGAATCACAAGGTATACGCAGAGAGCGTGATGCAGCCAGCATATCGCTAAAGCTCTGAATACACAGAAAAAACAGCTGTTAATACCAATTTGTATAGAGAATGAAAGGTATTGTAGAGAAATTTCTCAATATTACAAAAGACCTTGCTGCTTGCCACTCACCACAGTCGAGCGTGCAGCGGTATAGACTCATGTGCGAGTCGCCGTTTGTGAAAAAAATATTTTTGGAAAAATGTTTTTATACAGTATATATATATATATATATACAGTTTTTATAAGTGTTATAACACGAAAAAAACATTTTTCACCCACTCTGTAAACTACACTAACTGAAAACGAAATTAAACTAGTCGGATGTGGCAATCCCAACACCTTCTGCTATCTCAAACACGTAAATACTTCCAGAAAAATGAAACATAGCAGGGTCACCGGTTAGGTAATTTACACCAAAGTCTAACCAGCAACAACTTATTTCAGATTCAAACTAAATCGGAAATGTGATGAAAATGCGTGCATTTGTATTCGAGATAGAATCATCGCAAAAATCGTTAAAAAAAAGATAGGAACGCTACCTGTACAACGGTTAACTCCAAAAACTAAAAAACATTCTTTTATATCAGAGACTAACTGAATTTGAAATTTGATGAAAATTCGTGCATTAGTTCCTGAGAAAGAGCTATTGCGATCATGAATAATGCCGAATAGCAGCGCCACCTGTTGAGCGATTTACTCCAAAAACTAAAAAATAGTACTTAATATGAGGGACTAATTGAATCTTGTGACCGACAGATAGACATTTTGTAAGAACATGTTTTTTTGGTATGTCTGACTTCCAAAACGTCAGAAAGTGTAATTCGGAAATTTTCACGAATCCAATACTTTCTTCTGGTAAAGATAGAAAAAATGTTAATTTGTAGGGAATAATTTCTCGAACATTGATTAATAGTTTTTTCATCCACACTCTTAAACTACTGAACTGATTTCAAACACAAAGATACAGCGGTGGCAAAATGGCAATGCTCCAACATGGGCTAAGATATTTTACGTAAATACGACCATTAAAAATGGGTGCAGCAGAGAGGAATAAAAAAAAGTAAAATTTCAATTTTTACTACAGCTATAGAAGAAATTAAAATTTGGCATGGTAATTACTTTTAAAATGCAAATGCAAGCTAAGAACGACAGCATGTTCTGTTATAATCTAAGAGCCGACCGCACAAAACCCTAAGTCATCGAGCACAAGAAAAAATCCTTTATATTATGGAAGAGTAGTCATAGGGGAATCTAGTGATCTATGTCTGCCGGAAACGAAGTGGTACATAAGCCAAAAATTGATACCACTAGTGGTTGACTTAGCATTATATTTTCCTGCACCCAGTTTTCCGTGTTTTCATACTTTTGATAGAGCAGCAAACATAATGATAGACCTACGAGTGAGCCATTAGTAGTGTCTATTTTTTGGTTTATGCACCACTTCACTTCCGGCAGACATGGACCAATATGATTCCCCTATGATTACTCTTCCATAATCTAAAGAATTTTTTTTTCAATTATTATTTCCTGATCCCTGAACTCTAATGCTAAATTCCCACAAAGGCATATATACCGTATTTACTCGTGTATAAAGCGCACCTTTTTTTTTTTTTTCGAAAAAATTAAAGCAAAAGTCGTAGGTGCTCGTTATACACGGAATAATTTTTTACTACTTGAAAATATCAGACAATATAGATATGAACTAGCAGTTACCCGTGACTTCGTTCACATAACATTTAAAGAAGAAATAATTGATCAATCAAGCAAAAAATTTCGATGATGAAAAGCATGTGTAATTAACTTTTTATCGCGAATTTATGGTAAAAAAACTTTTGATAATCCCTATTTGCTAATTTGTTTGCTGGTCAAAATTTTCCTTTCAGCGATTAATACTAATAGATAGAAACATTCTTGAATTCTTTTGTTCAGCCCTGTAGTTTTCCAAGTGCCTTTAATACACGAAAGTATCTTTCTAAAATTTAGTTCAAACAAAAATATTTCTTATTACTACCTAAATTACATTTTCAGAAATTATCATCCGAAGACAACCTTGTATCCAGTTCTTTCCGGGATCCTGTATATCATTTTATCTATATACTACAAACATTTCTTAGTTTACTAAATACAGTTCAAAATAAAAATGCATACTTTATTTTAAAACCATCTTTAAGTAAATTACGCTCATATTCAGTAACCTTTCCGAGATCTTTTGTGTAACTCTGTATATCTAAATTTAACTATTTATACTACTACCATTTATACTCTCCATTTAATATGCATACATTTAGTGAAACTTAAAAGCACATATCATAATTCAAATTTTCTATTCTTTTCTATATATATAAAAGAAAGTCTAGATTTCGTATTAATCACAGCACAAAAAAATCTGCCGAACCTAAAATCTTGAAAATTGGGGTAAAAATACTTCTGATAACTTCGAGTGCCGCTAAGAAGGGATTTTCGGAAATTCCACCCCTAAGGGGGTTAAAAAAAGAAATGAACTTTAAAAAAATTCTTAAAAATCGGCTTTTATAGTTATTTTTCAACTGATAACATATTTTAGTGTATTTTTTCATGCTGAATCGAATGGTACCAAGCAAATTCTTTTAAGTTCAGTAGTTCGTGGGATACATCACATTTTCCTGATTTGGCGGTGTCTTCGGCGCAAAAACCTGAAATTTTCAATCCTTATCTATATGTATAAAAGAAAGTCTGGATTTCGTATTAATCACAGCACAAAAAAAATCTACCGAATTAAAAATCTTGAAAATTGGGGTAAAAATACTTCTGATAACATCGAGTGCCGCTAAGAAGGGATTTTCGAAAATTTCACCCCTAAGGGGGTTAAAAAAAGAAATGAACTTAAAAAAAAATCCTTAAAAATCGGCTTCTTTTGATTCAATGTTTCTTTAAAAAAACTGACCAGCGTAGCGGGCGAAGGCTGCTAGTTTATTATACTAAAAATAATTTAATACACGAAAGTATCTTTCTAAAATTTAGTTCAAACAAAAATATTTCTTATTACTACCTAAATTACATTTTCAGAAATTATCATCCGAAGACAACCTTGTATCCAGTTCTTTCCGGGATCCTGTATATCATTTTATCTATATACTACAAACATTTCTTAGTTTACTAAATACAGTTCAAAATAAAAATGCATACTTTATTTTAAAACCATCTTTAAGTAAATTACGCTCATATTCAGTAACCTTTCCGAGATCTTTTGTGTAACTCTGTATATCTAAATTTAACTATTTATACTACTACCATTTATACTCTCCATTTAATATGCATACATTTAGTGAAACTTAAAAGCACATATCATAATTCAAAATGCATTTCATCCATGCAACAGTCATCATCCATCATATACAGTACTTCGAATAGAATCCTTATATCCTTATATCTATATAATAAAGGCCAAACGTATCTGTGCGTAACGCATACGTAATTTTGCGAATGGCAACACTTTTCGATGGAATTTTAATTTTGCAATTTTCGCTATTATAAAATTTTAAACTTCTAGACATAGCACGTTTTCGACATTTATACCATCGTATGGAGAAAAATATGCACGTTTAAATGCAGTTTGTTAGAAAACTGTATCTCAATTTGTTTTTGAGATATTAATTTTTTTATAGTTTTTAGCTCATTTTCTCTAATGGTGGCAACTTAAGTATCGCATTTGTGTGGGAAAAAAAGGAAAAATATCCAAAGAGTTAAAAAAAAAAAAAAAAAAAAAAAGATGATTAGAGATGCAGTTTGGTGGCTGGAGGTGACGCCAAAAAAGCATCTCTTAAATTCGATGCATTGCATGAAACACAACCACATGCTTTCGCTAGAATGCTAAAATATAATTATTATTATTATTTTTTTTTTTCATTTAGAAGCAAAATGATGTTAAAGGATTCGGTCTCTGTTCTTAGAGATTGTTTTGTTTGGCCCGAATAAGAGACTTAAATTGGAAGAACAACGCCCATGAAACCGTTTTAATCGCATACTTCACCTCCATTTATCTCTTTTCTCCATGAAAAATAACAGATCACTGTATATTTTAGTTGCAATTTTTTCATAGCAACATAGCAACCGAAAAAAATAGTAATTAAAAACATGTTATGTCAAAATATCGTCGGCTATAAAACCCAGTGAATGTTGTTGGTTTTATTTCGCTTTTTCCTATCAATTTAATAACTTTTAGTTCGTTGCAAACTTAATTTACAAAAAATACATCAATTAATCTTTACAAAAATGTATTTTAAAGAATATCTGTGTGTCATATTTTCTTAGTTGATTTTATAAACTGAAATAATGCAATTTTATTCTTTGGCAAGATCTTTGGCTAATAACTTCTGCGTCTAATACGGAAGTACCGATAATTTTCAAAGCTTTATATGATAACATAATTAATATTTTTCATATAAAATTGCTGTTTGGAATTAGTTGGCAGTTTAAAAAGCATATTACGTAGGAAAAATTTATTAGACTTTTCAATTTTAATTTTTTTAAAAAGTTTTTCACCTTTACTCTGTGACCCGGGAACCTCGGGTTCGGTGTACTAGTATATTATAAATGTGAAAGTGTGTCCGAAAATTGGAATGAACTTGGCTTCAAAACGGATGGATTAATGCCTTTGAATTTTTGTATATAGGTAAATTATTGGCCTGAAATGAACATAGGCTAATTTTTATTTATTTTATTCAAATATTTTTCTTAATAATTCAATATTTCACTATTTTTCATACAGAATAAATTGAAAAATTTTCCATAATATTTAATTATCTTTCTTTTTTCGTTGCCAAAAAATAAAAAAACCGGAATAATTATTTCTCATCTGTAATTAATTTTCAACTGAAAGATTTTCACGTGATAAAATAAAATGAAATAAATAAATGGACCCTATTCTGTTTTTCGGTTCGAGATTAAAAACCGCAATTTCACCAATTGTGACGTCAGAGGAATACTGTTTTTCTTCTTATATCACGCAAACGATTATATAAAATTTCTTTTACACTTTGAAGACTTTACAAGAATATAACTTCACACTTTACAAGAATATAAATATTTTAGTAGTTTTTCCAGATATTAATCCGTAATCAAAATGAACCTTTCTCTTTTTTTCGGTTCGAGGCTATAAAATTCAACTTTTTACCAATTGTGACGTCAGAGGAATACTTTCCATTAAGAATTTTAAAAATATCAATGTAACGTCATATATGAAACAAAGTATAAGTTTTCAAGTTTTAATTTTCACTAAAACAATGTAATTTTAAGTAAATGCTAAAAATAGACGACTGTGACGTCACATATTGAAAATAAAATAAATATATCTGATGTTGCAATGAAATGAGATTGAATTATGATATCAAAAGTTATTATTTAAAGAAAATTAAGTTTATCGTCTGAGCGTGGTTAATATTTAATTTTAAAATGAAATAAGTTTTTTTAAAGGACTAGAAAATATTAATAATTTATACATATCGTAAATGACGTAATGATCAATGAAAAAACTTTTTATCATTTTTAGAAAGTAAGAAAAGCTCAACTAATCAAAAAAAATATTTTTGTGTGTTAATTTTGAAAATTGTTCAAGTCTGAAAATATAAATAAATATCACTTTAAAAATGCACTTTCGGGCTTAAAATCTAAACATTTAATGTAATTGTGAGAAAATACATTCCCTCAGTCAATATCTCAATTTGGCATAAAGTGCTCAAAGCGTACAGGAAACAGGTTTGTAAATGGATATTAATTGCACTTTTTTTTAGTTCTTAAAAAGTAAAAACATGTTGTGACTTTTAAGAATGTTTTTTATAATAAACTAGCAGCCTTCGCCCGCTACGCTGGTCAGTTTTTTTAAAGAAACATTGAATCAAAAGAAGCCGATTTTTAAGGATTTTTTTTAAAGTTCATTTCTTTTTTTAACCCCCTTAGGGGTGAAATTTTCGAAAATCCCTTCTTAGCGGCACTCGATGTTATCAGAAGTATTTTTACCCCAATTTTCAAGATTTTTAATTCGGTAGATTTTTTTGTGCTGTGATTAATACGAAATCCAGACTTTCTTTTATACATATAGATAAGGATTGAAAATTTCAGGTTTTTGCGCCGAAGACACCGCCAAATCAGGAAAATGTGATGTATCCCACGAACTACTGAACTTAAAAGAATTTGCTTGGTACCATTCGATTCAGCATGAAAAAATACACTAAAATATGTTATCAGTTGAAAAATAACTATAAAAGCCGATTTTTAAGAATTTTTTTAAAGTTCATTTCTTTTTTTAACCCCTTTAGGGGTGGAATTTCCGAAAATCCCTTCTTAGCGGCACTCGAAGTTATCAGAAGTATTTTTACCCCAATTTTCAAGATTTTAGGTTCGGCAGATTTTTTTGTGCTGTGATTAATACGAAATCTAGACTTTCTTTTATATATATAGAAAAGAATAGAAAATTTCAGATTTTTGCGCCGAAGACACCGCCAAATCAGGAAAATGTGACGTATCTCACGAACTACTGAACTTAAAAGAATTTGCTTGGTACCATTCGATTCAGCATGAAAAAATACACCAAAATATGTTATCAGTTAAAAAATAACTATAAAAGCCGATTTTTAAGAATTTTTTTTTAATTCATTTCTTTTTTTAACCCCCTTAGGGGTGAAATTTTCGAAAATCCCTTCTTAGCGGCACTCGATGTTATCAGAAGTATTTTTACCCCAATTTTCAAGATTTTAGGTTCGGCAGATTTTTTTGTGCTGTGATTAATACGAAATCCAGGCTTTCTTTTATATATATAGATAAGGATTGAAAATTTCAGGTTTATGGGCCGAAGACACCGCCAAATCAAGAAAATGTGACGTATCTCACGAACTACTGAACTTAAAAGAATTTTCTTGGTACCATTCGATTCAGCATGAAAAAATACACTAAAATATGCTATCAGTTGAAAAATAACTATAAAAGCCAATTTTTAAGGATTTTTTTTAAAATTCATTTCTTTTTTTAACCCCCTTAGGGGTGGAATTTTCGAAAATCCCTTCTTAGCGGCACTCGATGTTATCAGAAGTATTTTTACCCCAATTTTCAAGATTTTTAATTCAGTAGATTTTTTTGTGCTGTGATTAATACGAAATCCAGACTGTCTTTTATATATATAGATAAAGATTGAAAATTTCAGGTTTTTGCGCCGAAGACACCGCCAAATCAGGAAAATGTGATGTAATCTCACGAACTACTAAACTTAAAAGAATTTGCTTGGTACCATTCGATTCAGCATGAAAAAATACACTAAAATATGTTATCAGTTGAAAAATAACTATAAAAGCCGATTTTTAAGGATTTTTTTAATAGTTCATTTCTTTTTTTAACCCCCTTAGGGGTGAAATTTTCGAAAATCCCTTCTTAGCGGCACTCGATGTTATCAGAAGTATTTTTACCCCAATTTTCAAGATTTTTAATTCGGTAGATTTTTTTGTGCTGTGATTAATACGAAATCCAGACTTTCTTTTATATATATAGATAGATAAGGATTGAAAATTTCAGGTTTATGGGCCGAAGACACCGCCAAATCAAGAAAATGTGACGTATCTCACGAACTACTGAACTTAAAAGAATTTGCTTGGTACCATTCGATTCAGCATGAAAAAATACACTAAAATATGCTATCAGGTGAAAAATAACTATAAAAGCCGATTTTTAAGGATTTTTTTTTAAATTCATTTCTTTTTTTAACCCCCTTAGGAGTGGAATTTTCGAAAATCCCTTCTTAGCGGCACTCGATGTTATCAGAAGTATTTTTACCCCCAATTTTCAAGATTTATAATTCAGTAGATTTTTTTGTGCTGTGATTAATACGAAATCCAGACTGTCTTTTATATATATAGATTTCTATAAATTTTTATGGTATGCAGAGCATATATGTACAAATTATACAAAAATGCCACCTAAAACACAGTTTTGTAGTATATCTTTCCTAACACTGTTTTTTTTTTTTTTTTTTTTCGTTTTACGGAAACTACCCGCTTTTTGACACTTTCTAACATGGTCTAAAAGTGTTTACGACTTCAACCTGTCTGTATACCGGATGCCGAGTGCCTGGGGTCTGCCGTCTGTCTGTCCGTTTTTCAACTTGGGTAAATATAGTGGAATTCATACGAAAATAACATACGTTATTGAGATTTACCATAGCGTATGCGGCATTGGAAATGGACCAGGTAGCAATTATAGCTGAATCACAGGAGCACTCAAAAGGCAACTTTACATTATGGTCTAAGGCGAAAAAATCATTTGTGGTGTATTTTGATAATGTTACATAATTTTGAATGTAATGAAATTTACATGCATTTTTAAGGTTCACAAGAACATGGTTACTATCGAATATGTTAAATGTAGTACTTATAGTGTTCGTACAGGGAGCTCAAAAGTATTTCAATATATTATGGTCTGTGAAGAAAAACCATTTGCAACGTATTTTAATAATGTTATTTTATTAAGGTTATTTTAATAATATTGAAATTGATATCAGGTTCTGAAGTGCACTAAAATAGGATTTCTGTAGAAAATGGGGTGAAAAGATTTAACATTCACTTACAAGATTACAGAAAAATGTTCGGTAATATAATCGTCTACGGAGAAAAAAATATTCCCAGCGTATTTTAATTGCGTTGCGCTATTTCAAACATGATGAAATTAATATACTGAGAAAATCAATACAATGATAAATACTGAAATTTACTACAATAAGCTTGCAGTTAAGTATCATTTGCATCACATTTGTTGTTCATTTACAGAGACGCATAAAAGATTTTGGATCTGTGTCCAGATCTCAGGTATTGTATCCAAAGTATGGTCTATTAGAAAAGATTGCTGAAGAGCTTTTTCAATTATCGTATGTAAATGCATCCCGAAGTTCAGCTACATTTGGTAGAATAAGAGATGTTTGTAGAATTTAAATAAATCATGTATCGGACTATACAATAAACTGGATTAGTCATCAGTGCAATAGCGATTCCCGGAAATATGAATTCAATAATTTGAATCTGGTTTTTTGCTTGAATAATTTAAGCTAAATATGCGATCGTATACATATTTGCACGTAATATACAGGACTGTAAAAAAGAATTCAAGTAAGTTTCTGTCTATAATTAGAAATTGCTAAAGGTGAATTTTAATATTCGTTATACTTTTTCTCACTAAGCAAAATTTTAACATTGTTTTTAGAATACTTACAAACACATAGATCATATACACAGCTGCAGAAAAGAATGTCCCGGTGAAGTTATGCATTATGGAAATGTTGGATATTTTTTTTATTACCTAGGTTTAACAGATGATTTTTCTTTCTTTGATATGGAATTCTGAAATGCACTACAACATGATTTCTGTACAATTGGGATGCGTTACAGTTGTTCTACAGTATAAGTGGTTACAATTTCATTTTCGCGATTGTTCATATTATCTAACACATTTTCCTTTTATTTGACTGAGTTCTTTAAGTCCCCTATAAAAAAACTACTGCATAGCCTTCTATAAGATAAATGTCATATATATTTTAAATTATTGTTAATGAACCGTTTTGTTTAATTAAAGCGTTTATCTTTTTTTTTAATGCTACGTGAACGACGTCACGGGTATCAGCTAGTATATTATAAATGTGAAAGTGTGTCCGAAAATTGGAATGAACTTGGCTTCAAAACGGATGGATTAATGTCTTTGAATTTTTGTATATAGATAGATTATTGGTCTGAAATGAACATAGGCTAATTTTTATTAATTTTATTCAAATATTTTTCTTAATAATTCAACATTTCACTATTTTTCATACCGAATAAATTTAAATTTTTCCCATAATATTCAATCATTTTCTTTTTTCGTTGCCAAAAAATAAAAAAACCAAAATAACTATTTATCTTCTGTAATTAATTTTCAACTGAAAGATTTTCACGTGATAAAAGAAAATGAAATAAATAAATGAACCCTATTCTGTTTTTCGGTTCGAGGTTAAAAACCGCGATTTTACCAATTGTGACGTCAGAGGAATACTGTTTTTCTTCTTATATCACGCAGACGATTATATAAAATTTCTTTTACACTTAGAAGACTTTACAAGAATATAACTTCACACTTTACAAAAATATGAATATTTTAGTAGTTTTTCCAGATATTAATCCTAATAAAAATGAACCTTTTTCTTTCTTTCGGTTCGAGGCTATAAAATTCAACTTTTTACCAATTGTGACGTCACAGGAATATTTTCCATAAAGAATTTTAAAAATATCAATGTAACGTCATATCTAAAACAAAGTATAAGTTTATAAATTTTCAAAAATTCTGTTTTTTTTTCGTTTTACGGAAACTACCCCCTTTTTGACACTTTCTAACATGGTCTAAAAGTGTTCATGACTTCAACCTGTCTGTATACCGGATGCCGAGTGCCTCGGGTCTGCCGTCTGTTTGTCCGTGTTTCAACTTGAGTAAATACAGTGGGATTCATACGAAAATAACATACGTTATTGAGATTTGCTATAGCATGTGCGGCATTGAAAATGAACCAGGTAGCGATTATAGCTGAGTCACAGGAGCACTCAAAAAGAGACTTTACATTATGATATACGGCGAAAAAATCATTTGTGGTGTATTTTGATAATGTTACATAATTTTAAATGTAATGAAATTTACATGCATTTTTAAGGTTCACAAGAACATGGTTACTATCGAATATGTTAAGTATAGTACTTATAGTGTGCGTACAGTGAGCTCAAATATATTTCAATATATCATAGTATGTGAAGAAAAACCATTTGCAGCATATTTTAATAATGTTATTTTATTAAGATTATTTTAATAATATTGAAATTGATATCAGTTTCTGAAGTGCACAAAACAGGATTTCTGTAGAAAATGGGGTTCTGTTATCTTGAAAAGGTTTAACATTCTTTTACAAGATAACAGAAAAATGTTCGGTAATATAATATTCTACGGGGAAAAAATATTCCCAGCGTATTTTAATTGCGTTGCACTATTTCAAACATGATGAAATTAATATACTGAGATGATCAATACAATGATAAATACTGAAATTTACTAATATGCTTGCAGCAAAGTATGATTTGCATCACATTTGTTGTTCATTTACAGAGACGCATAAAAGATTTTGGATCTGTGTCCAGATCTCGGATATTGTATCCAATGTACTGTCTATTAGAAAAGATTGCTAAAGAGCTTTTTCAATTATAGTATGTATTTTAAGGAAAACTAATGCATCCTGAAGTTCAGCTACATTTGGTATAATAAGAGATGTTTGTAGAATTTAAATAAATCATGTATCGGATTATATAATAAACTGGGTATATGGTCACCTGTGCAATAGCGATTCCCGGAAATATGAATTCAATAATTTGAATCGGGTTTTTTGCTTGAATAATTTAAGCTAAATATGCGGTCGTATAAATATTTGCACGTAATATACAGGACTGTACAAAAGAATTCAAGTACGTTTCTGTCTATTATTAGAAATTGATAAAGTTGAATTTTAATCTTCATTATACTTTTTCTAACTAAGCAAAATTTTAACATTGTATTTAGAATATTTACAAACACATAGATCATATACACAGCTGCAGAAAAGAATGGGCCGGCGAAGTTATGTATTATGGAAATGTTGGATATTTTTTTTATTACCTAGGTTTAACACATGATTTTTCTTTCTTTGATATGATATGGAATTCTGAAATGCACTACAATATGATTTCTGTACCATTGGGGTGCGTTACAGGTATAAATGGTTGCAATTTCATTTTCGCGATCGTTAATATTATCTAACACATTTTTCATTTATTTGACTGAGTTCTTTAAGTCCCCTATAAAAAAAACTACTGCATAGACTGGTATAAGATATGTGTTATATATATTTTAAATTATTGTTAGTGAAATGTTTTGTTTAATTATAGCGTTTATCTTTTTTTTATGATACGTGAACGACGTCACGGGTAACAGCTAGTAGATAATATTTGAAATCTTTTGTGTGTCCCTGTAAATGCTATGCACTTCGTATTATGCATGAAATAACTCACATTAAGCCTCAGCAACGTATATCAATTTGATTATTTCATGAAATCGTTTACCATAATTAAAATATGTCGGAAACTGTTCCTCCCTTTATTCTTATGCAATGGAATTCTTCTGTGTAACCCCGTAAATGAATAATAAGTGTCCTTTTCACTACATACTTTACAAAATGCATATTTTAGTGCACTTTGTAAATGCATATAAATTTGAATATGTTTCACACGGTGTAACATCGTTAAATTTAATTAAAACGATTTTCCCCATAATGCCGTAATGTAAGGAAATTTTTTGACAATCCCTGTAAATAAACTAATCATGGTAGAAACTTTATTTTCAATAGGTATTCGTGCTAGGTAAACGTTAAGAACGTCCAAAAATTTCATGGAAATCGGAGTATATTTACGAAAGTTAGAAAGCGACCAGACAGACAGACAGACAAACCAAAAGCATAATAACTTTTCAACTTTGTTCGAAAGTGTTAAAAAATCGAGCCAAAAATATATTAATCAATAGTTTTATTTTCCGCCTTTTCCCCCACAAAAAAATTTCTTCCATTGATAATTAGGCCAGTCAAATTGTCAGAAAAAAGGGCCGATAGATGCAAAAATTCTGCTAGAAGATTTTATGTTTTTAAAATGTTTATGGGGATGCTAGTAACAAGAATTAATGGTTTTCCAACAAAATATGTCGAGGCTAAACTTTGTCGAGCCAAAAAACCACAAAATTTTCGGACTTTTTTCAGTTTTTTGCCTATAACTCAAAAATTATAAAATTTCTGTGTACTATACTCAATTACAAAAAGAAAGAGCATTAAATACTCTACAAATTTCATACTAAAATTGTTTTTCTAAAACCATTACTAAGCGCGCTACAGCTTTCTAAAAGTGACTCTTTTTTTCAAATTTTGTGAAAGAATTGCAAAAACGAAAATTTTTCACAATTTTTCATTATTTTATGCTTTTTAATGTAAATTATTTAAATTACAGGTATTTGCATAACATTCATGATGAATTACAACGGTAGCATTGTAAAAAATTAAGAACATTGTAACTTTTTTTGTATTTAGAGCTTTAGTAAAGAACATTAATATTAGGTATTTATCTGAATGTAAGTAAAACATATTTTCAGTATTTTGCCTGTAACTTGAAAATTATGAACTTTTTGCATAACATACTAAATTGCAAAAAGAAAGAGAACTAAATTCTCTGTACATTTTGTTATAAAAACGTTTTTCTAAACCCATTACTAAGCGCGCTATGTTTTTTTTTGTTGTTGTTGTTTTGTTTTTTTTTTGTTTTTTTTTTTTTTAAGTCACTTTTTTTTTTTACTTTACGGAAAGTGACCTATTTTTCGCCTTCCGTCCCAAAAATACTTTTTTTCATCACTAACAATGAAAATTAAATAGACCTATTGATTGATGAAAAATGAAAGTTTTAAGAAAGGCAGGCAGAAGATGCACAAATTGTAGAAACCCTATAAGAAAACAATTGCAACGGGAGGGAGGGTTGGGGATAAAAAAAAAAAAGGAATGCTGATGGAAGATTGTGGTCAGTGACGTTCCCGAGCCGCTTTCATGTACGTGTTACTTTTTAAAGACTTACTCTTCTAATATGCTTCTATCAGTTTTTTGTATCTCTCTCGTGCAGTGATGAAAAATGAGTGAGCTCTACCCAAAATTGTGTTTAATTTGCCAAAAGACTTCAAATAGTGATACTCGCGTTGTGAGCCAGAAAGACTTGCCAAGCTCTTTGAACATAGCGTTTAGCGTCAAAGTAATATTCATCAAAAGTAATATTAATCAGTTTTTTAAAAAGTAGCAAGGAAGTTAGAATACAGGATGATTGCCGAAAAACATATGCGAATGAGAGAATGATAGCAACATATGTTCGTCGGAGTGAAGATTGTACACAGACTACAGTTTTGTCTCTCAGATCAGGCACTTCTTTCAAGCTTCAAGATAATTACTTCTTATGTGATGAAGGTAATCCCGGTGACTCCAACGAAAAACAATAAAAAAGCCCTACGCAAAGAAAAATGTCATTCGCAAAGTAATGAAATTAGAAGAGAAAATTACAGTTTTGAAAACTGCTGAAAAACGAGGGGATGAAGGGTCCCAGAAAGTAATTGAGCGTATTCAGCACGAACCTGACTTGTAGATCCGAACCTGACTTGCAGATGCATGGTATTATAGTTTTTGTCGCATAAAACTAGATCAATCTAAAACAAATGGAGAGAAAAGAGAGCGTCGACCTGCATCATCCGTTGACGAAGCCAATGACAGAAACAAGAGCCGCTTTATTTCATTGCTTGAAACAAATTAAAAATTTCAAACTAACAGAATTCAAGTTGAGCAGATAAAAGAAAAAGCTGATGTCATGATAGTTACCTCAGCCATTTCAAGAGCCGAATCTTTTGAAAGCGTCGTAATTGTTCGAGAAGACATTGACTTTCTGGCAGGGCTGCGGAGTCGGTGGGAAAAATGGCCGACTCCAACTCCGACTCCGACTCCGGAATTTTTAAGGACTTCGACTCCGACTCCGGAAATTTTAACGACTCCGACTCCGACTCCTGGCTTGCTAATATACTAATGTTGATGATGGTTAAAGTTATGAGGGAACAAAAGAAAAATAAGGCAAAAAGTCATTATTTCGGTATTGAATTCTTAGAGCTTTGGAAAAAAAATATTTTCCGTTTTACAAATTCTTTAATTTTACGTACCACAAACCTGAAAAATTAAATTACCGAAATCTAAAAGAGATAACAAAATGGATATTTTACTATTTCGGATCCGTGGCCTCGAAAAGGGGAAAACTGTACAATTTTTATGTTAACTAGTGCTCTCCAGAGCAGAAAAATTTCAATGGAAAGGAAAAAAAAAAAATAGTCAGATGTGTTAATCTTAGAGCTTTCTTCTATATCACACATGTTAATACTTCCTGAAAAATGCAGCATAGCAGCGCCACCTCTTATGTCATTTACACCAAAATCTAGTCAACAAGTTACATCAACTTCTAACGGAATTTGAAGTTTGGTAAAAATCAGTACATTAATTTCTGAGAAAGGGCTATTGCTGAAATTTTAAAATTCTGCATAACAGCGCTTCATGTTGAGTGATGTACATCAAAAACGAATCAGGATCAATTTCTATCAGATACTAACTGAACCTAAAGTTTAATGAACCTCCATGCATTAGTGATTGAGCCACAGCTATTTCAAAATCGTAAATAAATCAGCGCTACCATATCAGCGCTACCTGAAGGGCGTTTTACACCAAACACTAAACTATACTAATCTAGATTACAAACTAATTAAATATAAAGTTTGGAGAAAATTTAAGCATTTGTTTTTGAGATAGCGCTGTTGCAATATCATGAACAATGCAGTATAGCAGCGCCACCTATTGAGCGATTTGCACCAAAAAATTGCAGCACTTAATTATATCAAGGACTAACTGAATCTAAAGTTTTATAAAAATCCGTGCATTAATTTTTAAGATAGCTACTGTGGAAATTGTGAATAATGCAGCATACCAAAGCCACCTGTCGAGTGATACACACGAAAAATTAATCAGGTACAGTTTCTATCAAGATCTAACAAAACCTAAAGTTTTGTGAAATTCCATTCATTAGTTCTTGAGATAAAGCGCTCCAAAATTTTTGTCGCAAGCGGACTCACGAAGTCACAGACACTGTCAAACATTTTCGAAAAACTATCAAATCATGTTCAGTTCAGGATCTTCTAAAACGTATAAATCTATCGAATGCCGGAAATCGAAATTTTTCAAGAATCCAATACTTTATTCTTGTAAAGATAGAAGAAAATAAAATTGAAGATGGAAATTTTACTATTTCGCAAATAATATAGGATCTACTAGAGCTTTTAATTAAAAACAGTTTTCATCTCCTGTGTACGCTGAGCAGTTTATTGGGATTCTTTAACTTGGGTTGGCCGATATAATCCAAAAATAACAATAAGAATTCCTTCTATAATTTTAAAATTACATTTTATTGGTTTAATTTCACTTCAAACTGTCTAAGAAAAAAGCCGGAGTCGGAGTCGGAGTCGGGCTGTTTTTTACGACTCCGACTCATTTTTTTCAAAAATGGGCCCGACTCCGACTCCGACTCCGCAGCCCTGCTTTCTGGTGATTATGACGAGCTTAGGCTATCAGCACAAAAATCTGTTTTTCTAAAAGCCAGGAAGAGGTAACATCGAAACCGAGTGGTTTTCAACCATGTCGTTCAAATACAATTACAACAATGTTCTTTTCTCTCATGCAATCTGCCGATGCGATACAACATCCGCTCTTTTTGGGCAAAGAAAGTCGAAGTTTTGTAACACTTTGAAAAAACATGAACAGCTTGGAGAAATAGCCTGCGTATTCAATAAAATAGGTTCTACCCGTCAAGAAATCATAAAGGCTGGAAAAAATTTCATATTGCACTATACAGTGGATGCATAGCTACCACACAGAATTTGAACACCTTCAGGTTCCAGTTATTTGCTAAATCTGCCACAAAAAAGCAAAGTTCATTTTGCAAGACTACCACCAACACGAGAGGCTGCGCAGCATCATTTTCTCCGATGTTATCATCAGGTACAAGCTAGGCTAGGAAACAACATCCCTCCTGAAGGATGTGGGTGGGCTCACAGGAACTCTTTCAGCCAGTTCAAATGTGCCAAGACCCGGCACTTGAATCCTTGCTCCATGTGTCATGTTGCTGTAGAAGAGGGTGCAGCGAAGTATGTTCTTTTCATAAATTAAGACTCAAATGCTCGGCAATTCGTAAAAAATGTAATGGTATCAACTACGAAAATGTCGACGACATTATTTATCCAGAAGGAGGGGATGTAAAAATGTCACCGTAAGTATTTTTTACTTACATTCAGTTAAATACCTAATATTAATGTTCTCCACTAAAGATGTAAATACAAAAAAAGTTATAATGTTCTTAATTTTTTTTCAATGTTACCGTTGTAAATCATCATGATTGTTATCAAGGAAATCCTGTAATTTAAATAAATTATATTAAAGAGAATAAAATAATGAAAAATTGTGTCAAATTTTCGTTTTTGCAATTTTTTTACAAAACTTGAAAAAAAGAGTCACTTTTAAAAAGCTGTAGCGCACTTACTATTGGCTTTAGAAAAACAGTTTTAATATGAAATCTGTAGAAAATTTAATGTTCTTTCGTTTTGTAACTGAATATGGTACGCAAAATTTTTATAATTTTTGAGTTATAGGCAAAAAACTGAAAAAAGTCCGAAAATTTTGTGGTTTTTTGGCTCCACAAAATTTAGCCTCGAGATATTTTGTTGGAAAACTATTAATTCTTGTTACTAGCATCCCCATTAACATTTTAAAAACATAAAATCTTCTAGCAGAATTTTTGCATCTATTTATGACAATTTGACTGGCCTAAATTATGAGTTTTGAATAAAAATATTCATTTGTATGTAACTTATAACTTATTAATTAATATAAGTAAAAAATATTTCGGATTCATTTTAAATATGACGTCATTATTTATCTCGCTCCATTAGCTACTGATATTCATACCCCTTGTATTTTTAACGACTGCTATAAAGTACCTGTCTTATTTCAACTATGACGTCACATTTTCATAAGTGAACCATTTTATTAAAAATATAATTCCTTTTCATTCTTTTTACTTTTAATTTATGTCGCCATATTTTACACAAAAATTCCCATTAACTAAACAAATATCCTTGTTAAATATATTATAAAAAATACACCTTTTATTTTTATTTCAAACATGACGTCATATTTATTTTCTTTTAAATTATTTTATTATAGTTTTTCGCGTGGAAGTTTTTTATTAAAAATTCATTGCCGCTGAAAAATTATTATTCCAATTTTTTATTTTCTTGGCAACAGGAAAGGAAAATGGTTAAATTTTATCTGAAAAATATGGTATGGTACGCCTATTGATTTTGTATGAAAAATAATTAAATTTTGAATTATTAAGGAAAATATTTGAATAAAATAAATAAAAATTAGCCTATGTTCATTCCACTCCTATAACCTATCCATATGCAAAGATTCAAAGACATTAATCCCTCCGTTTTGAAGCCAAGTTCATTCCAATTTTTCGGACACACTTTCACATTTATAATATCAGGGTTGCCACTCTAATCTTGAAAAAAAAATTCCCTATGTTTTCCCTGTACTGCAACGCGTTTATTCTATGTTGAGTGCGCAAAAATAAGCGCGACGCCGCCAAGAAGTGGGCTAAAACTCAGTTTACCCGAAAGGGCGAATTTATTTGGATGTAGTAGCCAAAAAAAAATTCCCTGTGTTTTCCAGATTTTTTTAGGATTTTTTTAAAAATTCACTGGATTTTCCCTGTTTTGGGAGGGGATTTAAAAATTCCCTGTGTTTTCCCGGTTTTCCAGGTGACGTGGCAACCCTGAATATGTATAAGGATTTAAAACTGTATTCAAAAAAGACATTAAAAATAGAAAAATCTTACTTAATTGAAGTATTTCTGCATCTTTATTCCAGTCCTTGCACTTTTTTATAGAAAAAAGCTAGTAACGTTATTTCAACACAAAATTAGCAATTCTCATTGCCGTCATGCACACCTATCCCCCGTTATTTACTCCCTACCCGAAGTCTAAAAATGTAATTTTGTCTTGTTTTCCGGCCTAACGCAATGTTTGTTTCGACGTACTTTACTTAAATTCCTTTGGCCATTCATTTATTTACACGTCAAATTTATGGTGCGCGTTATATACGAGATTTTAAAAAATCGTCATTTTTCCTTCTAAAGTAAGGGGTCCGTGTTATACACGCGTGCGCGGTATACACGAGTAAATACGTTACTTCATAGTTGTTGGGCGAGTATGTTATTTAAATTAGTGTACTAAAATAGATATAGACGATAGTTTTGTGATGGCTACAACATACTAGTTTTTCATTAACTAATAAAACTTTATATGAATCACATAAAACAAAATAACACACAGGATCTTTATGTGTTCTTTTGTTTTATGGCGATTCATACAAAATTTTATTATTTAATTTTGGATTTATCGCCAGTTCATTTCGGTGCTGTTTCATACCAGTTCTTTATAGCACACTTACTTCATAACAGAAGGAAGAAAAAAATGTTTCATTTCATTTCAAATACTATTAAATAGAATTTCAAGTTTTAGATGAATTTTTACGCATCTGTAATAACAATTATATCAATAAATTTAATAACTTTGATGATAATTATAAATGATAACTAACTATTAATTAAAATTAAAAATGATAATTGTATTAATAAATTTAATAGTGTTTGTTTGTAACTCATATAAAATATTTTGCAATGAGTGACTCCAATCTGTCTTACATATAAGGGTGATTCTCAAAATAGGGGACAATTTATGTCTTTCAGCATACAAAAAAAAAATTGAGAGGTTTTCTGTCATGTTTTTATACTTAGATATGTTTGTCTTAATATTATTCATTATTTGCACTCAAAAATTACTCACTTTTTAGTTAAAAACACCTTAAAATAACAGAATAAATGTTCAAAATGTCCAAGATGGATTAAGAAAAAAACCAAAGTTTTTTATCTATAAAGTTTTTTTAATACCTGTATTAACAACTTTATATTCACATATTTACCAATTATATCAGGTATTATCGTAAGTTCAAAATGGGGGAGTTTTCTACGTCCAACTACCAAAAAATTCAAATATATACACATATAAGCACATACTCTATGTATATTTCAACATGTTTATTTATATTATATCAGTTATTAATATAGTATTCTGTACAATTTATTATATACAATAAATCCAATTCACAAATCCTTTTTTTAAAAAGTAAGCATATTGCATCGAGTCTTTTAAAGTGTTTAAAAATGATGATAATGATAGTTCGAAGTTCAAGTTAAAAAATAGATTTGTCCACAAAGTATTCTGTACAATTTATTACATACAATAAATCCAATTCACAAATCCCTTTTCAAAAAGTAAGCATATTGTATCGAGTCTTTTAAAATGTTTAAAAATGATGATAATGATAGTTCGAAGTTCAAGTTAAAAAACCTAGATTTGTCCACAAAAATTGGTCCAGAGAGTCCCAGTATTTAAATACATAAGTTCATATAAGATTCATTACCTTTTTAATTTTCATTACTAGTTCAACGTAGTTCATTTCCTCCATTTTTTTCTCACTTGAAAACGCTTTCGCGAAAGCGTTTTCAAGTGAGAAAAAAATGGAGGAAATGAACTACGTTGAACTAGTAATGAAAATTAAAAAGGTAATGAATCTTATATGAACTTATGTATTTAAATACTGGGACTCTCTGGACCAATTTTTGTGGACAAATCTAGGTTTTTTAACTTGAACTTCGAACTATCATTATCATCATTTTTAAACATTTTAAAAGACTCGATACAATATGCTTACTTTTTGAAAAGGGATTTGTGAATTGGATTTATTGTATGTAATAAATTGTACAGAATACTTTGTGGACAAATCTATTTTTTAACTTGAACTTCGAACTATCATTATCATAATTTTTAAACACTTTAACCCATTTTAGGCCAAGCACAGAAATTTTATAAAATGTAGCATTATTTTTATTGAAATATGCTTAAATTACATACATTAAGACACAAAAAAAGATTCGTGCATGAAAAATAATATTTTATATAAGAAATAATATTTTATATAATAATATAAAATATTATTTCTTATAATGAATAATATGAATATGAATAATATTTTTATGACTTTTGTTTTATTCTTATTTCATATACAGAATTTGCAACTTTAATCTATTTTAAAAGCATATAATTCATTTCAATTGGAATAATAATATATTTTAAAAAAGTCGAATTTGTCAAAGGCGTTTCAAATTAAAACTCTAGCGTATTTTGAAAATTTTTTAAGAGAAAGTGTTTACTCCAATTGAATTACTAATATTTTATGGATGTCTTCAAAAGCCTTAAAAAATAGAAGAAAAATAAAATTCTTGAAAAAAATGTGTCAGAGTGTTAAAAAAAAATATTTATCGAAATGTTTCGTATACGAACCTTTGGCCGAAAATGGGTTAAAAGACTCGATGCAATATGCTTACTTTTTAAAAAAAGGATTTGTGAATTGGATTTATTGTATATAATAAATTGTACAGAATACTATATTAATAACTGATATAATATAAATAAACATGTTGAAATATACATAGAGTATGTGCTTATATGTGTATATATTTGAATTTTTTGGTAGTTGGACGTAGAAAACTCCCCCATTTTGAACTTACGATAATACCTGATATAATTGGTAAATATGTGAATATAAAGTTCAAAATGTCATTAGCATGGATGTCCACAGCAGCTGTGCCTTGTATATACTAGCTTTTTCAAGAGTTAATATCATGTACTTAAAATAAAACAAATGTTATTCTTTCTTTAAATTAATCAAGGAGAGGATTTATCCAATAAATTTCTTTTTAAAAATAAAATTATAGTATATAAAAAGAGAATTAAAGTTTGTCCTCCATATTCTGTTTTCAAAACAAGGTCATACTATAACAGCTGTTTATTAATCAAAATTTCATTTTCACATATGACAATACTTTGAAAATATAAATTTTCTCCATGGCAACAAGTAGCCATTTTATTCCAGCCTGAAAATAGAAGCATGTATTGTATTTTAAGAATAGAAGTTGAATATTAGGCGAGTACATCAATTGTATGTCATTAGAATGGATAATAATTTTCATGTTTATTTTATAGTTAAAAATTTTTTTTTACTTATTTGCATAGAACTTTTGTGTTTTAAAAAGCCCCAGAAAGGACTATTGCATTGTGATTATATTATGGCTCATAATCTTATTTAAATTAAAATTTGTCATTAGCATGGGACAAATATCAGTGTCATTAGCATGGTTTTTCTGTCCATGCTAAAGACTCCTATGTGCATAAATGTAACCAGTACTTATATTGTTTCCTTTTTAAAGTTTTATTTTACATATAAATTTAGGTATTACATTTATTGCATCCCTAAAATATGCATTAAATCTGTCAGAAAATCACTAAGACAGCTTCTTACACTGTTAGTGTCAGAATATTGTTTATGTAAACAAAGTTTGCTCTTTGGTAATGTTTTTATTCTCCTTATATGTATATATAAAAATGGAAACTATTTGTTGGAAAGGAAGGCTAATAAACGTAGAAAAAAAATATTTAAACAGGAAGAAAATACAAATTTCTTAATATATTTATTCCATGCAATTTGTTTTGTCATTAGCATGGCTCAAAAAATACTAATTATTTTTTTTTTTTAAAGTTAATTTTTAAATATTTAGCTCTGCTGACTACATGTAAAGTATATCTAATACTATATTAACAACACATATTTTTTTCAGAAATTTTGCTAACAGTAATTTTTTTAAGATTTCATTTTTGAAATTGTCCCCTATTTTGAGAATCACCCATAAAGAAAAACGTTTCCTTTATTTGATTGGCGAATATTGTGGAGGATAAAATAATATTTTTAGCAATTGTCTAACATACTCATGCATTAGGAATGCATTCTGTTGGAATTCTACATTGGATGAGATTTATGCGTCCTGCAAAATATACATCTGATATTCGCTTTCTCTTGATATTATATACAGCAATGAATTTATTTAGTTATCATTCGCTTTAAATCTAATCTCCAACCGTCTACCCTTTATTACGTTTAACCTTCCAAATTCAAAACCGCATAGTAATGATTGCATTACCTTGTTGTACTTTTGAATAAGTTTTTTCTATTTTAAGATGTCTGAGGTGCAAAATATACAACAATTGTTCGTCGATAAAACTCACAGCTATTCAACTTGAAAACATGTTTTCATAAACACTTTTCATTTTATACTTTTAAAGTAGTTTGTACACTCTCAAAAAAACTTCCGTCTTTTCACAGAAAATTTACTGGTAGCACTGCTGCCAGTAATTTTCTGTAAATTGACTAATATCCGTTTATTTATTTTTTTTCTCCGTCAAAAGAGGTAAAATATCCGTCAATTCAAAAAAGTTTGGAAAAGATAAATGCGGCGAACGTGAGGATCGAACGACCAATCCCAGCGTTGGAAGGCGAGCATGCTAGCACGGTGCTTCTGTTGTACAGCAGGAAAACAGGGTTAGCAAGTTTTTGACGCATGACTGTTTTTACCGGATTTTACCATGGTTTTTACCGTCATGTCAAAAACCTCTATGTCAAAAATGTCGAAAACTGTCAAACACCTATTTTTTAGTAGTTTGTTTTCACATTATAATAATTATTATTTTTTCATTCTATTTTAAGTATTAAAGTCGTTTTACATAACATATTCGATATCAAAAAGACTTTAAAGTATATTTATTTAACGAAGAAAGACCATAAATAATTGCATTAGAATACTATGTATATATATTTGTTAGATATCTACAATAATTTTAAGCTATTTGGCATAGAGTAAAAAAAAAAATAGATTTTTTGAAGAAATTTTATAACCCATATGTATTAGATTTTAAAATGTATGTAATTTTGACAGTGTGTATAATTTCATATTACAATATTTAAAACAAAATATAGCTTTCTCAAAAATTTCTTCAGAAGTAAGTTTTCTTGAAGTGTTTAATCCAATTTGCTCATCAATAGTTTTTATTCCTATATAGCAAAACTTGATATAAATATTTATATAAATATTGATATAAATATTTATTTTAATACATCTTTTGGGAGGAAGAAATAGACACGTTCTTTAAATTTAAATCTTGTAGAGATTAAAATTTGCAAATCATAGTATCAATCATAGTATATATTTTTTAAATAATTTGTTATAGTATTATTTCTTAGTCTTGATATTATTTCCTTCAAATAAATATGTAAATAAAATATTAAATTTTACTACTATTTTTTTTTAAAACTGAAATGTAGACCCATAAAGAACGATTAATCAAAAAGTTAACTGCATTAAAAATAAAGTTGTAAGTAATCATATATGTATGTAATAAAATATGCAATGTGTTATTTCTTTCAATTCACTTTACATTTTATTTAAATAAAATGTAAACAGGACATAAGTAATTTGACTTGATGGCAGCTTTAATAAATTTTGATTAAAAAAATTTTCACGGCTATTCAGGTAAAAATTTATACCTAAACATATAGGAGCTGGAATGGTCTATAAAATTAATGCATATTTGCACTAAAGTTGACACATAAAAACTATAATATAAATGTATAAGTTATTATATCCTAAATTTTGTTAAATATTGTTTTGTTACGCTCTAAATTAAGTCTAACAACTTTCAATTAAAATCGAGTCTTACAGATTTTTATGAAAATTTTATTAATTTAAAATTTTTAAGATTCTGCTTGTTGAAGTGAAAATAAAAATCACCATTCAATTGCATATATATATGAAATGCATAAGATATGAATTATAAACCATATATATATACTGTTATATATGCCATATAACAGCATTTTTTCACTTCTAAAATTATTTTAATATATTTTATTAAAAATGTATATTGAATGGTTTTTAAAAATTACAATAACATTTAAGATAAATGTCCATTGCAGTTAACAGAATCTATATTAATGGAGATATGACAAATTGATGTTGTTTTTTCCTTTTATTTTTTTTTTTTATTTTTTTTTTTTTAGAAAAGGCTCTTCTTTTAAATAAGTTTTAAATAAATGTAATTCTGTATAATAATGTTAACAAGAACAACAAGGAAAAATCAATCTAAAAATGTATTGTACGCTGCACTTACACTACAAATCGAAGGAAAATTGGAAATGATAGGTTTTTGACGGAATAAACCGGTAAAAACATGGTTTCTACCACTGTCATGTCAAAAACCAGTTTTTGACGTCAAAAACCCAACCCTGCAGGAAAACACTTTGAAGTAAATGTGTTTGTTTCATATGGGTGTGGTTTGAACTATTACATTAACAAGCTTTTAATTTTGAAGTTAATTTCGGGAATATTTCGTTTTTAATGAGATTGTGTCTGGAGTTTTTATACGATAGTTTTAATGTAATATAAAAATGTGAATTTTAAATATATTTACGTAGACTGCTAGAGGTAAAATATGGGACACAAGAACAAGTCAGGGGGCGAAAATTCCGGACTATAGGGAGGATATGGGATAATTGGGTTCTTCAGCCGAGGCAGGTAAGTGCTCACGATGAAGGACGTGCAGCTGGGTGTGTTATCGTGGTGAATCTTCCAGACATCCTTGATGTGCCTTCGCTTGCGCGCGACGCTTTTTTTCAGTCTTTTTAGAACTTCCAAGTAGTCAATGCCTCCCACCATCACCCCTAGCAACAAGTTGTGCGCCGATATACCCTAGCGTCAAAATAAAGTGAGGCTCATTATTTATGAATCCGACCATGTAGTCTTTCAATGAATTATGGAGGTAGCTCTGGGAGGATATTCCTTCTCTCAAAGTACTAAAATTATCTTTTCGGATTAAATAGTCAGTTTAGCGAGTCTCATTAAACGAATTCAATACATTATTCACTGCGGCTAGTTATAGTTTATAGTACTTGTATCCGAAGTTCTTTTACTATGGGAGACAAAAAATAGTTTAGGTATAGCTTTCCATGTTCTTATGCAAAGTAAGGAATGGAAATTGCCATAAAAGATTGGAGTTGTGCCGTAGCCCCATAATTCGGTATGTAGAAAAACAAAAAAGACAAGAAGATCGGGGGCAGTACTTAGACACCCCCCACCTCCCGAAAAAAGAAAAAAAAATATGAAAAACGCCTTGTTTTAATTAGAAATAAAAAGGGGGTGTGCAACAATACGGGAATGGTCATCTTAAGGAAAGAAACAATTATAATCAAGATACAATGGAACCTCGATTAAGTGAGCTTCGATTAATCGAGGTTTATGTTAACCAGGGTTGGGTTTCTGACGTCAGAAACTGGTTTTTGACATGACAAGCGTCAAAAACTGGTTTAAACCGTCAAAAACTGGCTTAAACCGTCAAAAATGTGTAATGTGCTTTAAACATTTTAAGAACAAGAGAGAAACATTGAGTAATTTTTTATTTAAAATTAATTATACTGTAATTTAATAATTACAAAAAAATTAAATTACTTTAATTGCAATAAAACATTGTTTTTTAGAATGTTCAAACAGAAGAAAATGATTTTGTACAGTTAATAATCTGGATCAATATTATCCCACAGCATCCTATAGCACTTAACCAATTTAGCCCATTTATTTACACCCAAATGGTTTATGAGTTTAGAGTGTATGAAGCCAAAGTTACAAAATACTCTCTCAATTGGTGCTGAGCTAGCAGGGCTTGATAGCAGAAGCATTGCTAGTTGAGCAAGTTTGGAGGCAGACCAAATTTTCAGATTTATGACAATTTTTTTTCTTTTTTTTTTCCGAAAATGATAATATACAATACAGTAAAAGTGAATTTTTAACATTACATTTAATATTGTATATTTGTTACAGATGTTTAATGTGAAATTTTACAGATCAGTGTAGTATTTGAGGTTTCTGACGAGGTTTTTGACAAGAGGTTTTAGTCATGACGGTTTAAACCACGGTTTTAACCGGATAAAACCGCACACTGTCAAAAAACTTGCCAACCCTGATGTTAACTGAGCCGATAATGAAGCCTATTTTATTTCCAGTGGCCATGTGATCCTATTGATCACCAGGTGTAATGTCGTCACCAGTGAATAATAAGGTTCTATCTGTCTTTTTGAAAAAATTGACTTCTCGACATAGAAATGTTCTATTTGTATCTATGAAGGCATTTCTGGATTAAAATAAGGTCATATTATGATTGTAAGGTCATTTGTAAATTATATGTCACTTCATTTTGATGCAAAAAAAATAGAACCTATCTATATTGATAAGTCAATTTTTTCAAAAAAACAGAACTTTATTATTTTCAGGTGACGATGTGTTATTGGATAATTAGATCCCCAAACCACTTAAATGGCGACAGTTTGGACTATTAGCTTTTAAATTTTTTGAGCTGTTAAACATAACTTTATACATTTTTTATTCGTTTAAAAAAAGTTTTATTGTTTTTTATTCCAAGAGGTGTTAAATTCGCGAGCACGACGAGTTTTTGTATAAAATTTCTACTAACCGAGAATTCCGATATCCGACGTACTAGCGGTCTCAATTAACTCAAATAATCAAGGTTGCACTGTAGTTGCACGTCAAAATGAAAAATGCCATTTTTGTATATTTGGTACTATAATAACTATGCATTTAAATTTCATGCATTTACGTACAAAAGTAAATTCATGAATGTGCCAGAAATTTCCATGTTTTTCAGTATGGAAAATAAATAATATCAAAACAATCTTAAAAACAACGTGTTTCAAATCGGTAATAAAAATTAAAAAAGTAATTATCATTTCGTTTTCAATTATTGTTCCATTAAATCCCAGACACCTGCCCAATAACGCACAGCCACATGAGAGAGTGGGCTCTTAATTTCTTTCCATTTTCTCTGACAAAAGATCTATCTGTGTTTTGAAAAGCTTCCAAAAGAATCAAGAGCTACTCATTGATTGGAAGCAACAAAAGATTAGCACTGTTATGATTGCGATTATTATTATTATTATTATTACGTTGAAAGGGCTCCGCATCGACGAATGACATCTTGGAATAGAGCCCGACACAAAACAGAGTTCATTCCCGGGCTCTATCTCGAACAGCAAGATGCGAGATTATTTTCAAGAATGATTCCGAACAAAGCATGTCCGTCCACAGACAAATATGACACTCTCTCCTTAAAAAAAAGATTCGCTATTATAAGGTGCAAATATATTCTTAAAAATGCAGCCGAACACATTTGTAATGAATTTGAATTTAAATTGAGTTCTGTTTTAATGAGCAAAGAGAAATGAAATGGTTGTGCTATCCTAAAGAGATATACAAATATAACGTAATCATTTTAGGGGGGGGGGGGGGTTGACACATGATTTTGTAAGATATCTCTAGGAGCAGGTTTGGGGGGGGGGGGTATTTTGATATCGTTATCATTTTAAATCCATCCAAAATTTTCTCTTTTTATTTGTAACACTGTCTTTGGTACTAAATAGCTCTTATCTCCTTTTTTTTTTTTTTTTTTTTTTTTAGTTTCTTATCTATTTTTATGAAAATAGAGAGTCATTATTAAATCACTAAATTATTATAAAATTATCTAATTCTGAAATATGGAATACCTCAACGATTGACATACCCATTTTTCTGCCGTATATATGCATACATAATCACATTCGAGAAACTATGTACAAAGTATATTTGTATTGAAGCTTATGTTTAGCTTCTTAGCTTATGAAGCTTATGTTTACTAATAAATAAAAGAAAAAGAGAAAGAATGTTGCCCACTTATTCTGTTGATAAGAATTTCTATCCCCCCCCCCACCTCCTCCTTCCTCCGTGCAAACCAAATGCAACAAGGGGTACACGACATTTCGGTCCCGCCATTTCGGTCCCGCCGTTTCGGTCCCGCCGTTTCGGTCCCGAGACATTTCGGTCCCTGGCCATTTCGGTCTCTGGACATTTCGGTCCCGAGACATTTCGGTCCCTGGCCATTTCGGTCCCTGGCCATTTCGGTCCCGAGACATTTCGGTCCCTGGACATTTCGGTCCCGAGACATTTCGGTCCCTTGCCATTTCGGTCCCTGGCCATTTCGGTCCCTTGCTATTTCTTTACCGGCCACCTTATAACTTGGTTTCTGATTGATGAAGGCCTACTAAACGCTGTAAGCTCAACATTGTTCTGGCTTTTTTTATATTTTTATTCTCCTGCCCCCCTTCCCTCAAATTTTATACAAAGCTGAATATAATAGTCCAATAAGTTTAATCTATTGTAACTCGTGATAATAAAATCCCAGCAAGTTGAAAATTTGATTAAGTAATGTTATATAATTTTACACTATCTTTATTATTATTATTTAATATAATGAATATTTTAAGTTTTATCATATATTCTTTGTATTAGGTATTTTATCTATACAAAAAACTAAAATACATATTTTATTGATTGTTTTAGCACACTTTCTTAGAATCTTTAAATTAGTGATTTCCTAATTAGGCGTGCTACGAAATTTTTTTTGTTTAAAAAATAAAAATGCTCCAACGACCTTTTTTATGTAATAATTATTGGTTGCAATTTTTTTTTTTTTTTTTTTTTCACAGTTTTCTCATTTTATGAAGACAACTTTTGTGAATTAATTTTATTGAAAGTGGGCTTATTTCTTTGTAATAAAATGATTATTTTTCAATTTTATATAATAATGTAATTATTATTTTAAATAATTTTATTTTCAAATTTTAAATGACAAAACTAAGCTTTTTTAATTTATCGTTTATTTATTTATTTATTTATTTGCATTACCTTTTCGCTCCCACTTTCACAGAAAAAAAATTGACAATTCTTATTTTAATTTTATTATTGATTGAATTAATAGTTTTAAAATTTCAGTAACTTTAAATATAAGATAAATAAACAGGTAAACAATCAGTTTCAGTTTATAACTACTACAAAACATAATGATAAATTGAATATAAAACAGATTATTTATTGAGTTTATTTAAAGTAAAATTCGAAATGCGTATTAATAATTTTATCAAATTAAATAAAGATTCATTAAATTAAAAATGCATATATTTAATAAAATATTAATTTGATTTTAATTTTAAAATCACTAACTGTTTTGAGATTTAATTTATAGCAATTATTCATGACCATAAGTTTTTATTCAAAAATTATTATTTATTTCAAAAAAGGAAATTATTATTATTATTATTATTATTGAAAAATCAGTAACGTAACGTAATAATTAATTAAACATAATAATGCAACACTGTAACAATGCTTAAAAATATTTCTTAATAGTGTTAGGTAACATTATTATCCAGATGCAGATTTAAATTTTCTGAAACAAAATTATAGTTTACAGTTCGCAAAAAGCAATCATATATTAATTAATTATTTTTAAAGAGTAAGAAAAATATCATAAACTAACCAATAAATGAATAAATAACATATTTATTTTGAGAATCCTTATAATTTTTATATATGCTAATGAACTTGATAACATTATAGTAGCTGAAATTTAAAAAATATGTTTTTTCATTTTTGCTATAATAAGAGCTATAAACTAGATTTTAAACAAGTAATTGATAAATAAGTCACTTAAACAATTAATAGTTAAAATAATTTTGAATTCTTATTAATAAATATATTTGATAAAAATAATTTAATTTAAAAAAAAAAAAATTAATTTAACAGCATAATTATTAATGCTTTAAAATTTTCTAAGATTATGTTAATCATTTAATAAAATAATGTATAACATTAAGTAAGAAACAAATCAAAACCGAATGCCGGGAATTTTTAAACATTTATAATTTTTTATGTTGGTGTTCCTATAAAATTTGAAATATATGCATATAAGTACCAGCTAAGTACTACTATTAACCTCTTTTAAGCAAAAATTCTGCATGTCAATCAATTGTCAACGCCCATCTGAACAAATAGTCATCTTTATACAAGATAGCTAGAAAAGCTAAATAGTTAGCTTTATTCTACTTATCTTGATCTTTATACACTTGTCAGATGAAATCCCTCATTCTATAATACAATGTCCTTTTTACTCTGGAGTTCAAATGCGGACGGACATCCCAGATTTGACTTGTGTTTATTTCGCTCGTAGTTTTTGAATGTAATAAGCATAAAAGTAATGTATTAAAAAGGATTTGTAATTCCTGCATTGTTATATGTAAAAAGGTTGTTACACGTAAAAAGTTATTTCGTAGCAATAATTGTTATATGTAAAAAGATTAACGCAAACTTTTAAATAGTTTTTTTAATAGCGAAATAAAATAATTATTTAAAAAATAAAATGTTTTAGTCAATCCCGATGCAGAACTTAAAAAATAATGTGGCTTTATCACAATTCCATGTTAAAAACCCCTTTAAAAAAAAAAAAAAAAAAAAAAAGGCATAATCTAAAAATGATGTGCCGTTAGATAATAGGATGAAATAAAGATTTCTAAAACTATTTGCAGATTTTTTTTTCATTATTAAACACATATTGTACAAATTATATGCAACTGAAAATGTGTAGGCCATGGACATTTGCTTAAGCAAATTAAATTCGACTTATACGTGTTTTTAAATTACCAGATCTTCATGATAGAGGAACTTCTATATAAATCCACAGAACAATCCTCCCCTCACTCCTGAAAACAATTACTTCTGTCATATGAAATTTGCATGCCGTTTGGATCCGCTGCAATATGTTTGAGTTTGGATCCGAGTTATACGTGTAAGCGGTTTTTGTGTACTTGTTACTTCTAATTAATCGCATTACACTAAAACTTTATGTGGCTCTCAGTTAAAAAACCAGTGTTGAATTCAGACACTTTTCTCCGGGAGGGACTTCTGTGGCTCCGGGGGGATTCAATAGAGTCCTGGGGGATTACACTTTTTTACCACTGAAAACACAAAATCTCAAAATTTCCGGGGGGGCATTGATAGCTCTGGGGGGAATGACCCGCCCCTGAATTCAACACTCTAAAATGTTCCCTATAAAATTATGTCAGATATTTCCCGTGCACAAAATTTCAGCTTGCTGGAGAAGGGACCGAAATGTCTGAGGACCTAAAAGTCCAGGGACCGAAATGTCTCGGGACCGAAATGGCCATGGACCGAAATGTCTCGGGACCGAAATGTCTCGGGACCGAAACGTCTCGGGACCGAAATGGCCAGGGACCGAAATGTCTCGGGACCGAAACGTCTCGGGACCGAAATGTCTCGGGACCGAAACGGCGGGACCGAAATGGCGGGACCGAAACGTCCTGCTTCCTGCAACAAGACACTATTACTGTTGAATATTTATGTAACAAAAAGCTATTATAAGATACTTTTAAGTAGTATCTATTTCTTTTAAGTGCTATTTGATATGAAATAATGATTCATTGACTTGTTTTCATTTGAATCAATAAAGTATGCAAAAAATAAATGTAGCCAGTTTTGTACAACACTTCTCCCAAAAAATAAATAAATAAAATAATAATAATAATAAATAAATAAATAAATAAATTCTAAAATCAAAATTTTTTTCGACATGATAACGTTATCATTACATGGGGTGGGAGGGAAATCGAGAGATGATAACGTATGATATCGAAAGGGGGAGGAGTCCAAAATTACCAAAAAGTAGATAACATTATGTATACATAACCCTTAAAGCTGCTATCAGATTCACTAATATTTCGAAAGACTTTTGAGCCAAAACTTTATTTCCTCCAACTTTTCGCGAAATATCCTCCCAACACCCAGTGTGATAGCAAACAGCAATGTCTCCCCAACTTTTTTCCACAGTTCCAAAAAAGTCTGGGCCAGCCGAGATTTTTCATCCAACATCGAACATTTCAACGAATCAGAGATAAGCGATTGATACGAATAGGAGATAAACATTAACGGCTGGTACTAGTAGGATTGGTTTTCCAGCTTTTCCTCCAACTTTTTCAAAGACAATTGTAACCTTTTTCTCTTTTTGAACGGGAAAATGTTGGGGTTAAAATCGGCTGAAAAGTTTGTCGTGCCTAAAGTCCGTGAATCTGATAACAGCTTAATACTAAATATATGGCAGAAATCTCTGTTGTAAAAAAGAACTCTGATATAGCGAGCTAAGATTTTGCAATCGCACAATAAAGGAGGAAAAATCTATTTTTTTTTTCACTCTGTCAAAGAAAATTGTGTGGAGTACATTTTTAATGAAATAGGCTGAAACATCCTGATGAAGAAATCATTATTTATGAAGCCGTTTCTCTGAAGGATTTATTTGATTTCACAACAATCAACCCCAATAACAGCACTCTCCGTTCTTTTGCGGTTTCGTACGCACATAATTTTATGAGTTGCTTCGCATTTCGTAGCATCATTTTGCATCTTGAACCACTTCTATGTACAGATGGATACAAAGAGTTTCTTCTGCTACTGCAGTGCTAGGAAGATTTCATAAGAAATCAAATACAACCTATTGCATTATTCTCTATATTAGAACTTGCGATTTTTTTGAGGGGGGGGGTTGCTAAACATTATCCCTCTACCCAAAACCACCCTTAGTTCAAAACTACTTCTATCTAATCTATAAATATATATTAATTTTTTTAGGCACTATAAATTCCATAATTCTGCTCAAATATCTTCTTAACTTATACTAAAAATCAAGGAATAGAAAACCTCGATCAAGTTCATTAATGAGCAAAATCAGACTAAGGGGGTGGTAATAAGAAGGGGTTTTGTGCAAACAGAAAAAACCCTATAGCTTCTCAAATATAAAACATATCAAATCACTTTAAAATTATTACTCGAAGAAAAGGGCCAAAAATTTATGTATAACAATTTTTTGATATTATTAACCCGGCGGAACGCGCGTCAAGAAAAGTTACTATACTCCCGGCAAAGCTATCTTGTCAATGGACATTATACTGGAGAGATGTGTATCTCCGCGCAAAGAAATAGTTCCTTATTGAATTTTGAAGAAAAACCCCTTTAAATTTGATTTTTTTTAGATTTTTCCATTGAAAAACGATTGACTGATTAAACAAAATATATTTAACTTATTGTATGCTCATATATATGGCAAATACTATAGAGAGGGCGCGTAGGGGTGGCGTATAATACACCCCGTGCGCTTTCCGACGGGTAAAAAATGGACTCAAGACGAAAAAAAACTAGGGTTTTACGAAGAAAAAATCATAACTTCGTCAATTGACAAGATATCAAATCAACTCAAATTTAATATAAATCTTTGTAATTTTATTGACAACTTTTTGATAAGTTTGAGATATGATCAACTTTTACAGCAATACAAGAAAAAACAAGTTGGAAATTGCACGTGAATGTAAGCAAATGAGGTGCGTTCGTACGATAACGAAGTTTTAAAAATATTCAGATCTTGCTGATATAGTAGAGCGTACTTCGGATACAGTATAGTAGTCGAAATCTTTGTGTTTCTGTAAATATGCAGAAAGTAATTTTTATTACACCTCAGAAACGTATATTCATAAAATGTGAAATAGTTGAATATAATTAAAACACGTCCCAAACAATGTTTCCGCGTATAGCATTATGTAGTGGAATACTTTTGTGTGGCCCTGTAATTTAATAATAAAAATTCTTTGCATCACAGATTGTACAGAATGCATATTTTAGTATATATTTCATAGATTCATGCCAATTCTATTATGTTCGAATGAATGTAACATCATAAAAATGCATTTGAATCTTTTTTCCCATTGACCGTAATATAATGGAATACCTTTGATTGTCCCTGTAAATGATCTATGCATCCGACTTTCATAACATTTGAAATGACTCGATAAAATTACGTAATAATTATATGTTTTAATTTTCAAACGATTAAAATGCATTTGAAAATTTTTTCCCCATTGACTGTAATGTAACGGAATCCTTTTGATTGTCCCTGTAATTGATCTATGCATCCGATTTTCATAACATTTGAAATGACAAAATAATGCAATAATTATATGTTTTAAATTTCAAACGATTAAAATGCATTTGAAACTTTTCCCCCATTGACCGTAATGTAACGGAATCCTTTTGATTGTCCCTGTAATTGGTCTATCCATCTGATTTTCATAAAATTTGAAAAGACTCGACAAAATTATGTTATAATTTTGTATTTTAAATTTCAAACGATTCGGTTGGGTAGTTTTTGCGTTGTTATATGCGGACGGACAGACAGACAGACAAACGGACGGACTGAACGACAACAATAGGTGCTACGTATTTACATAATTACGAACGCACCTAAAAAGGGGGGGGGGGTCTTAACTTCGTCAATTCATAAAATATCAAATCCGCTTGAAATTATTAAAATCTTAATATTATCTACAATTTTTATGCTGACAAACTTGTGTTGGTTGGTTGGTTGTATAGGATTTAATGGCGCAAGATCCCTTAAGGGATATGCTGCGCCAAACAAAGACGTAAAAAGGGAGGAAATATAAAGTGAAAGATATCTGGATGGGTTACCCCATCCAGATGTAGTCAAGACACGTGAAAAAAGAAAGCACCTTAATCACAAAACTAGGTAATCAAACAAAGGAAACTGAATGGAGTCTTCATCCAGAAAGTAAAAAGACATAAAAGACTTGTTAAACATTTAAACCCTAAATCTCAAAATAGAAACCGGTGTGTTTTAAAAAAGTAAAGAGTGCCTCATGGGGTTTTTCTCCAATGAGGTTTGTCAAAATGGGGACTGAAGATTTAAAATACATTCTATACAGGTGCCGAAGACCGGGACAGTCGGTTAAAATATGATGGATGGTCAAGTAATCAAAATGACAGTGTGGGCACATGGGTGCATCTTCTCGAAGTAACAAATGTCTATGAGTAATTCTGGAATGCCCAATTCTTAGACGAGTTAAAAGAACGTCAGATTTTCTGGGGTAAATAGGAGGCCAGGTTGTGATTTTAGGTTTAACATGATGTAGTTTATTATTGTATTCCATATCCCAAGTTTCTTGCCAGTTGTTGTGAATTAGATGATTTATGAGCAATTTAATATCAGAGAAAGGAATCTTATGATGTAATGGATTAAGAGCATGTTTGGCCGCCTCATCTGCTTTCTCATTACCAGGAATACCCATGTGCCCAGGTACCCAGCAAAATAAGATCTTATAACCTCGTCTTGTTAAGTTATTATAAAAATCAAGGATAGATGAAACACAGGGATGCTTATTAAATGATTTAATTGCGTCAATAGAGCTATTTGAGTCGGTGTATATGATAAAAGATGTATTATGATGAAGAGAGATGTGCACCATGGCTCTCTCAATCGCTATCAATTCAGCTGTAAATACCGAAATAGTAGAGTGAAGCCGATAACTTAAAGAAGTGTTTTCGCAAAAAATGCCGCAACCAACAATGTCTCCGTTTTTAGAACCATCTGTATAAATATCAATGTAGCTGCTAAAAGTTTCACGATGAGCAGAAAAAAGTTGTTGGGAAACAGCAGGGGTCAGATTGTTTCTATCATATCCTTTAAAAGGGTAGAGAGATAATATTAGGAGGCTTCCACGGGGGGAACAGCTGACAAACTTGTGATCGGAGCAACTTTTATACTAGAGGAAAAAAAGAAGAAAACAAAAAGAAGATTGGAGAAAAAAAAATAATCCTAGTATCATGATTTTGATAAAACCAGCATTACGAAAATGACATTAAAAACTCATCAAAAGCTGTCAGATATAATTGTTAAACTAAGTTTATGTCTAATCTCCATTAACCTCGGTTCTTGTTGGTGGAATTAGTACTAACTTCGAAATCTACCTGTGCCTGTAGCCCGAGCTGGCAGGGGATTGGTTGAAAAAACAAATTGAGGCATGCATTACAAAGCCTGGTGTGTGCTGTCGAATACAGTGGGGCTCTAGATTCGTTTGGATACATTCTCATTTAAAAATATATAAAAAAGTAGCTAGTGATCTAAAAAACACATTATAAAAACGAGGAAACTACCAGTATATTCTTATAGAAATACTTCAAATAATATAAAGGGACTAAAGAAGGTGAATTTCTCTGTAAAAAAAAAAAAATACTAGCATTTAAAACCGTTTTTGTGTTTTTCCCTGACCACTTGCCCCCTTATATAAGTTTAGATAGCGCACGCTGCCAAAGACTAATTGGCTTTAATATTAGGTTCATATGGAACTATTTTCTTTTTAAAATATAAAATCAAAATAAATAAATAAATTTAAAACTATAAAAACATACAAATTCAAGGGCGAATGCTGTCAAAGGCAACGCCCCCCCCTCCCCCCATCCGAAACATTAGGTTCGCTTAGAAAGATTTTCGATTAGAAATATAAAATCATTCAAGAATCCTTATTAAAGATAATTCCTATATTAAAGATAACAGATTCTTAAAGATAATTCCTATATTTAATCTCCTTTATATTAATTTAAGAATATTTAAGGTTATCACGAGACCAATTAACGTCGGGTGATCACCTAGTACTTTATAAAATCTTTTCTGAACTTGAGCAGGTCAATGAGTAATTTAACCTAGAACTTTTTAGCTCACAGGCTATCATAGCCTGAGAGCTTATGTGCCCGTCCGTTCTGTATGTATGTACGTAACGCGATAACTCATGATAAAAATATCCGATCCACTTGAAATTTTGTATGTAGGTATATCCTGACAAGGCGCTTCCCTGATTAGTTTTTGGAGTTCATTCGATATGTATAAGAGGGGGAACGGGGGGCTCATGCCCCCCGTTAGTTGATATAGATGGGATTTTCATGCAGAATTAAGTTTTCAAAATTTAGATTAGGATCATTCTGATGAGGCGATTCCGTGACTGTTATTAGGTGTTCATTGATTAAGTATAAATAGGGGGAACAGGGGTTCTAATGCCCCCCCCCCGTTAGTTGATATAAATGGGATTTTCATGCAGAATTAAGTTTTCAAAATTTAGATTAGGATCATTCTGATGACGCGATTCCGTGACTGTTATTAGGTGTTCATTGAATAAGTATAAATAGGGGGAACAGGGGTTCTAATGCCCCCCCCCCCCCCGTTAGTTGATATAAATGGGATTTTCATGCAGAATTAAGTTTTCGTTCAAAATTTAGATTAGGATCATTCTGATGAGGCGATTCAGTGACTGTTATTAGTTGTTCATTGAATAAGTATAAATAGGGGGAACAGGGGTTCTAATGCCCCCCCCCCGTTAGTTGATATAAATGGGATTTTAATGCAGAATTAAGTTTTCAAAATTTAGATTAGGATCATTCTGATGAGGCGATTCGTGACTGTTATTAGGTGTTCATTGAATAAGTATAAATAGGGGGAACAGGGGTTCTAATGCCCCCCCCCCCCGTTAGTTGATATAAATGGGATTTTCATGCAGAATTAAGTTTTCGTTCAAAATTTAGATTAGGATCATTCTGATGAGGCGATTCCGTGACTGTTATTAGGTGTTCATTGAATAAGTATAAATAGGGGGAACAGGGGCTCTAATGCCCCCCCCCCGTTAGTTGATATAAATGGGATTTTCATGCAGAATTAATTTTCGTTCAAAATTTAGATTAGGATCATTCTGATGAGGCGATTCCGTGACTGTTATTAGGTGTTCATTGAATAAGTATAAATAAGGGGAACAGGGGTTCTAATGTCCCCCCCCCTTAATTTATATAAATGGGTTTTTCAAGCAGAATTTTCAGATTTCGTTCAAATCTCTGAATAGTTTTGGAAGTTTAATGGTTAAGTATAAAAGAGGGGGATAACTCTTTTTAAATTATATAAATGCTAAATGGGTTTTTATTAAGAATTATCTAATTTGCTCTGAATTTTGGATATAGATTTTTTATATGATAAAGCATGTCTTTGATAGTATAGGAGGTTCAATGATTAAGTATAAAAAAAGAGAAAAGGGGAGAGCTGTTTCCCCTTCTTAATTTTTTTTTTCGAACGGAATTAACCCTTGAAAATATAAAGCTTTAATGTGCAATTAGTATTTGTAGCCTGTGAGCTCAATGCCTTCAGTTTAACTGGGCAGTATTCTTTATTAGATTTGTAACTCATCGAAAAATTACCCAGACATTAATTAACCAGATATATCCAAAATTTCATTCGTGTACGATGTACTAGTTCAACTGCATCAGGAAACAATCGAAACATGGCGTAGCAACCAACTTTGTTCAACATTTTACAATTTTCTCACAGCGTAATAGAATTAAGATTTGAAATCTACGAAACTTATAGAATGTCGTCAATTTTCATTAAAATTATCAGATTTTGTAAACTAGAAATCCAAGTGAGCAGAGCATCTGTAATTATTCTTTAGCATTTATTTGCCACATAATTCACGGCTGAATTCTGCAAAAAAGATAAATTTCGTTAAATTTACCTCATTCTGAAGAATCCCCAGCGTTTTCACTTCTTTTTTTTCCCGGTTCTTAGGAAAACATAAGATAACTTCTCCGCATCGCCTTAACTAACCTACTACATTCCTGAGATAAAGTGCCCCGAGATTCTCGGTGTTTAATTTTTACTGAACATGTAGTACAGCTTTCTTTTAAGCCAAAACAGGAACATTAAATAAAGGGAAAAAAGAAAAAATGAAGAATATATCTCATCTGGACCGTTGTAATAGATTTTTTTCGCTCCATCTGCTGCTCCAGTATCGCGCGGGCGAGCTTTGGCGTCACGCCAATCTTGGAACGCAATGACATACCCAAAAGGAGGATACGCAATGGAGTCGAACAATTATGTCCGTTAATTTTTTAATTTTTCCCTTCAACCAATGTTATTTATTCGAATCACTCATGTCCCTCTTCGTTAACTTTTCCAGATGTCTCGTCTTAATGCACAAGTTTACAAGTTGTCGTTCAGAGAACTCGCGTTTAACAAATATTTATTTTCGTTGCAGAGATTTTTAAAAGCAGGGGTACCACACAGAACAAAAATGAAAAATCATGCAACAAGCACAGATTATGAAAAACTTTCCAACACTTCTAGAATATTTTAACAAAACTTCACCGTTTAATAAAGTAAAAGATATCTAAGTAAACAATTTGCAAAACACATAACACTTTTGGAAATTCAATTTCAGGAAGACCATCAATAGACAGAAAAATATCCGAACTATATTTACAGCCCTACATATAATTTATAAATTTGTATGTATTATATAGTATTCTAAAATTTAGTAAGTTAGGTAATTCATAACACAGTTGTTAATTCCCCTATTGCATTTTTTGGCAAATAAACAAAAATGGATTCGAGATCTTTTTTGATGCCCTGTATATCGTGTCTGTAGAATTTACACACATCAAATAATAGAATAATAAACAGCTAATTTTAAAACGTTTTCCACAACTTTAAATGTAATTTCAGCAGTTATCGTTCTTAGACACTAATGTAACCTACTTTTTTTTATGTGTCCCTATATTATAAACGATGAAATACCAAGCTTATTATATTCTACAGTAACCCTCTTGTAATGCTTCTCAGTTATATGTATATAAATATGTTTGAAAAAGTTCAACATATTTTGTGGTATACCGCAAAAGATTCCCCCGTAGACCGTAATGGATATTCCCATAGACCGTAATGTAACGGATTTATTTTGAGCGTCCCTGTAAATGAAATTTAAACGCTAGATATTTCTTTTTCAATACCGAATATGTCACGGTAAGCTTTCTTAATATGTAACAAAATTGCACGGTACTTCTATTATATCTACGCGAGTTAGAACATGTTGACAGATGCATCACCGATTTTTTCGGCACTTTTCTGGAGCGATACCACGATGAGGGTGATAAGACATGGGTTGATAATGACGACAAGCTGGCTCCATTCTTGCACGATAGATTTCTATGAAACTCAACTACAAAAACTTATTCTATGCTATGACTAGTGTTACGATTTCAGTGATTCTTATGCTGAGAAGGATGTGACACATTGTTGCATTTTTTGCAATAAATCTTTTCCGATAATTATTTTTTACTTTTTTTTGTGGAGGGGGGAGGGGGAGCGGCGTGAGAAACTTATTTTCTCGATGAAGCTTGTATTAAATACATATAGACATTCAAATAATATCCAGCTGAAAAGTTAACTCTGCATTTTAGAAAATGTAATCACGTTTTCAGAATTATTTTAGAATTATATATCATTGAAATTACACCAATTATTTTAAAAAGAAAACCATCTCACAAACTTTAGAAATTACTAAAGATTTTTGCATTCTTATAAAAAAAACTGGATGAAAAAGATTGGGTATAAAGGAATATTAAAAACACTAACACTTTTCATCTAGCTTTAAAAAAAATAAAGGAAAACAAAAACTAATTTCTTCTATATAGTCAAATTTGATTTATTTGAAATTTTATATTACAAACAGGCTAAAAGATCGAATTTAGAATAGCTTTTATTAACAAACTTGGAAAATTGTGAAAATCCGCGAATTTTTTCATTAAAAATAAAATAATCTAACAATAAAAATACAAAAATTAATGCTGAGTACATACGGATCCCGGAATGAAATTTGTAGTCCTCTATGTGCGATAGACTTTCCTAACCATCGCGCACAAGCACATAGGCACAGAACTTTTTTTTTTTTTATTAATGTGAGTTTTCTGACATACTCTTGATTATAATTATTTATAAAATAATTCTCACATTTTTGTGAATTTTAAACACTTTTAAACTTTGATTTTTCACATCGAAAAAAAAACTTAGTAGTTTTACTTTTTTTTTTTTTTTTTTTTTTTTAGAATTTAAATTGGATTATTTGAAGCCTTTATGCTTGGCACTCCTTCGCGGTTAAAAATAAAATAAAAATCAATAAGTAAAACGCTTTTTAGTTAAAGTCTTGAGATAATATTGTTCGTGAAATGTTTCAAAAATAAATATTCCGCCTTTCAAATCGCTTTTTCAAGATAATCAATTCAGAAACTTTTCTTTTTTTCTTCTTTTTATCATAAAAAAACTTTATTTTTACCTGTGAGTCTGTTAAACTGTTGTTAGGCATTTTTTTTTCCTATTAATAATTTTCAAGTGTTAGAAAACAATGATATAGGAGAGGTTTGATACATTGAAAAAAAATTTCAACATATACAGAGTTCCCAGCAAAACATGACGGGCAAATTCTCTGATTTTCCATGACCAAATCTGAAAAAATTTCCTGACTTTCCCTGACCAAATCTCAAAAATTTCTTTGGCCAAATGAGAATGCAATGAATGAAATAACATTTAATTTTCAACAGCAGTAAAAATAATACTATCATAACAAAATATGAATAAGCTTTAGAATAGAAGCGAAATATAAATCCAGCAAAATCTGTCCAAGATGGAATCGATCACGAAGGAGCAGATTTTCCGTAGTAGACAATATCCCGTCTCAGAGAAATTTTACTCGATATCTATGGATTAGCAGAGACTTATCTTTCCGAGTTGGGCGATTCCGCCTTACAGAGAGTTTACTGTAATAGAGGGGAAAAAATGTTTTTCTAAGAAAGAGCAGACTTTATTGTATTTGGCAAAAAAACATCGTAAACACTGGCGATAATTAATAAATAAAGTAAAACATTTTGTAAAATCACCATAAAATAAAAAATGAATTCCTTATTTTTCATTTTATGGTGATTTTACAAAGTGCTTTACGTTATTTCTTTACTGTATTTCTACAACTTGAAGTACACACACAAAAAAATAAACTGTTCACAAATTACCCAATAGTTCATTCACTTGAAATGCTGTGTACTTAACTGATAAACTTTAAGTGAACAAACGATTAACATTGAAGGAAATGTTTATTGTTCAAGCGAGTTAATTTCGACTGGCCACCTTTATTCTTATCAAAGGCATGTCCAGACTTATCTCGGAAGGTCCTGTTTTTGTGAAATTCTGAAGTTTTTTTTTTATTTTTGTGAAAATTCTAGTCATAATTTTGCGAATTTTAAATTATCGAGGTCTTCAGGTTCTGTCCTTCATATATAAAAACCTAAGTAATATGCTCTTTGGTGAGTTCAACTGCTTATTTGCAGGCCAGATTTTATTTTTAAAGGTGTATTCGAAAAAATATTTTTCATCGTCAACAGCTCGAAATTTTTTGAGATATTTACAGACTAATTTTTAAAAGTAAAAACATGAAATTTACTGAGGGGGTTTTGAAAGAAAATGGCCGCGTGATTTCATTTGTCGCTCAATCAATTAGAATTTGATTTATAAACAACTATTTTCTCAGTATGACCATTTTTTTTCGCTCCGAGATCTCCCGCTTCGAAAAATTTGGTTAAAAACACCAATTTTGATAACGCTTTTTTAATATACTCTGCATTTATCAAAAAATCGATAAGCACGGTACATTGGGTAGTTTCTAAATAAGAGAATTTGCAAGTTTGATGTATTTGAGAGCAAAAATTGTTTAAAAATAAATCAGAAAATAAGCAGTTTAGATTGTAATACTACTTTAAATAACTAAATTTGTGAAAAGTTCAATTTGAAGGTGGAAAAAATTCTGTGAAAGGTTTTATTTAAGACAATTTTGTGAAGGGTCCTGTTTTGGGATAAAATGTTTTTTGTAGGGTCCTGCATGGGGATAAAAAAAAAAATGTGAAGGGTCCTGTTTTAAGATAAATTATTTTGTGAATTTGTGAAACATGTCGTCCCTGCTTATGGAACACTTTTAACCTCTTCGCTACTGGCGATTATTAGAGTATTTTTAATTATTACTGAATTATTTCTTCTCTCGTTTGACTTCAGAGCGAAATTTTTGTTTTATTTTCATTAGCTCGAATCTTAGAATTCAAAACATATTATTCTTATATCGAAATTTCATTTATATTTGAGTATCATTAATAAAATGGGACAAAACTGATGTACCCATTTGGGTACTCAGGGACTGAAGAGGTTAAGTTCCTTCGGTTAACTCTTTCGCGACGAGAGCCTTTTGCTTAATTTTTAGTATCTTACCATAGGGTTTTCAAAAGAGGAAATTTTCCGAAAATTACTTTATCTATCAAGACAAATAATAGTCCCATTTCTTTTATTTCCATTTTTCGGATAATAGAATCCGTTGTAAGACTGGCTTAGGAACACAAATGATGTGCAGTGGATAATCAATGCAATGCAATGGTCATTCTTTCTGTATGTTTATAAACAGGAATACCACAGACAATTTTTATATTATATTCGCACCAGTATCTTAATGTTCTTCAATCTTCAACAGAAAAAAGTATTTTAATCGAATATTTTTCCGACGAATTTACACGTTTTAGGGGTCAGAGAATCTAAAAAACATCATTTTACAAAATGTCTGTCTGTCAGTATGTCGCCATTACACCATCAAAAAATGCATGAAGATATGTATAGAATTGAACCAAAATTTTGTGTATTTTTTGGTTGTGACGAGCAGGTCCTCCGTCAATTTTGAAATGTTCCGCCGAAAGGTGGCGCTGCAATAGCGATGTTTGTGCTATTTTAAATACTTTATAATAAAAATGTGCATGAAGATATGCATAGAAATGTACCAAATTTTTTGTGTAACTACTTGGCTGTGGTCAGCAGTCCCCCCCCCCCCCCCTGAATTTGGAAAAAAATCCTTATTGCTTAAATCATAATATTTTTGACTGGATGATTATCATTTTGAAATGGTGCACTCAGCCCTTTGAATACTAGGGTTATGAACTGACGCAAAACTATCGGCAGTCATAGCTAGACTTTTTTCAATGTTTGCGTGGACCTTAAAATTTGAACATTAATATTTTCTAACAATATTTTTCGCCTTATTTAATAGAGAAAAAACTAAGGCGAAGAACACATCCAAATTCAGAGTACAACTGCTGAAGAATACCCGCTTATGACAGCCGCCATTTTTGTGTCAGCGCCTAGATACTGTTTTCTGCATCTTTTGCCGATTGTAGCCTGTAAAACAACTTTTACCGCCATAACAGCGTTCATGTAGGAAAACAATTACGCTCGCACAAGCGTTAGTGCATGACACAAAGAAATCGAAATTTGAGAATAAAACTATATCACATTAAGTACCCATCATACCTAGTACAGGGTAAGTCTAGCAATCGTTTTGAAAATCGAAAAAAAAATTTTTTTTGACGGATTTACATGTTTTAGATAGTGGAGATACCGAAAAACATATACTATTTAAAGAAAAAACATTGCCGTATGTCTGTCTGTAAACGCTCTATCTCACAAACAAATTGAGACAGAGACTTGAAATTTTGTATGTACTTAATATGTAACAATGGGACGAAGCCTATTTAATATCAGTCACCTCGATTATCTGGAACTATTTTTTTCGGACTCTCAAAAATTCGTTTTGATGAAAGGTACATAAAAATTTTCGAATTTTTTTATTTTAAGGAGTGGACGTAAAAGGCAATAAAATAACACAAATTTTGCATCGGATTATCGATCGGATTATTAGTTGCCGAGATATTTGTAATCCTGTTTTCCACATTCTTCGATTTTTCATATCCCTGTATTCAATTCAGAGACAAATTTTAATGGGAAATGAAACGCTTAATCCGACGCAGTAAGTTGTTGGTTAATATGATAATTATTTTTGGAGTTATAAAGATGTTTCTTTTACGCAATTCGTATTACTGAAGTAGTTTGGCGTTTTATATAGTTAATCGAAATTGGTTCATCAGCAATTCATGAATAGAGCATTACTGGGTATATTAACAACATTTAAATACAGGTTTAAATTTTGTTTTGGAATCGCAATGCATCTTATAAATAGTTTTCACATGTTTTATTTTCATACATTATATTATGCATATCCATGATGGGTAAGTATAGCGGTGGCCCCCAACGACTAGTATTTCGTTGGGGTAATAGTTATTCATTATTATCTATTCTTTCAAAATGAAGAGATGATTTAAATAAATATTAGGACTACAAATTTAAATAACGGTGTTTCCAATTTGTGCTTATTTCGTTGATGTTCTCTAAGAATAAATTAATAGATGTTTGTTTAAGAAATAAATTTCCGGTAAACATTAAATGTTTAAAACTTAAAATAAAATTTTAAATTACATTTAATTTATGTGCATTACTTGCACAAATTAAACATTTATGTCAACAAATCGTATATTTATACATGCTTTCTTTAAACATACAATTTTATTTGTACCTGATTAACATAATAAAGATTTGAAATTTGGAGTGCTTTACTCACTTTGCTTCGCCAATTCTAAGGACTATGCAACACTGGGCATTTATCTACTGTATAGCTTATTGTATTTACTGTATGGCCTAAGTTGCGAGAACTTCAGACCTTGTGTTGAGGAAAATATAGATCAGTAATTTCTTTTATTATTTTTTATGCAGATTTTTTCCCCCGTTTTCTAAATTAAATTTTTATTGCAGATGAAATATTTTCTGCAAATTGTCGGGAAAATTTTAAAGCATCAAAAATAACTTGTTGAAAAAGCAATAGAATGCTATTTTTCACTGGTGAGGAGTCCTAAATTCAAAGTAGAAATCGAGGCCGCAATTTTTCTTACATGGAAATTCATAGACAAAAGATCTGTTCTGTCAAATAAACGTGCATCACTAAATTTTTTACACCATATACTCAGTGTTAAATTCAGACAATTTTCTCCGGGAGGGACTTCTGTGGCTTCGGGGGAGGCATTATAGAGTTCCGGGGGGGGATAGCTCTTTTTGACCAATGAAAACACAAAATCTCAAATTTTCCGGGGGGGGGAATGTACCTCCAGAGCCACTCCCTGAATTCAACACTGCATATACTAGCAATAAAATAATTGGCCAGTTTAATGTATTTGACAGCAAAAATAAATTAAAAATAAATCAGAAAATAAACAGTTTGGATTATAATACACCCTTAAATGAATCAATTTCGTCTTTTCCGGATTCGCCGAATGTCAATCATTCAAATCAACTCAATGCCAAATCAACTCAAGATAAAAATATGTATAAAGTTTTTTCATTAACATCTATCATAAATTGAAAATATAAGTTTTAAAAGATGTATTAAAACCCGAATAATGTCTTGATGCGACTTTGACTTTTTTTTTTTTTAAAGTTTCAACATAAATTATTTTTGATTTGTCTTCTAAAGTAAATTTAGACAACCAAACTATACGTTTAATTTTTCAGTATATTGATAAGTATATCACATGAACTAAAACTATATTAATTCACTGAAATATTGAACAATGTGGTTTATTTTTTGCGCCATGCTACCTAAAACCTTAACAAAAAATTATGTAAATGATTTTTTAACAACATATTAACAAATTGCACACATTTCATTTAGTTTGGATAGAGAAGGTGGAAGAAAGAAAGAAAACTCCTTATCTCTGTTTCGTATTTTAATTTTTAAAAGTCCCCTTTTTTCCCGCTTAAAACTTTTCGGCTTTAAAGAAAGTTCACGTGCCATTCATTAGGAGGAACCATCAAGAAACAGCAGGAGGTAAGAGGAAGATTTTTCGGCGAAAGAAGCATGAATCACTAAATTTAAGAAAAGTTCAATTTGTAGGTGAAAATTTTCTGTATATTGTACTCAATATATTTATAATTATTCAAATTTATTTAAAGCATGTACTTTTTGGGTAAAATGCTTAACAAATATATTTTTTTTGAACTTCAATTACTTTTTCTATTTAAAAAAAAATCATAGAACCTAACCTAATCCTCTTTTATGCACGGGAAGATAGTCTCAACATTCGGGGTTTCGATATACGAATATGTTAAGGGTTACTGTACTTTTTTTCTTTTTTTCAAAAATAATAAGGATATTCTCCATTTCTTTAACGAAATTATTTTTGGTCTAATAAATTACATAGAAAGCATGAATTTTAATTTCTTTATAAAGTTTCGAAATTACGATAACAAATATTGCCAGAACGAAATAAAAACTTGGAAGCCGAAGAATAAAAATATTTTATTTACAAACACAAGACAAAGCTTTTAAGACAGTATCAACATTTCTTTTTCTTTTTTAAGTGTAAACAAATTGAAATTACCGTTTAGCAATAACCTGTTTAAATAGTATAATGTATATATATAACTCTAAAAACTTTTTTCTAGTTCTTTTTTTTCACGAACACATAAAAAAAAAACATTTTAAGACAAGGACTTAAAGAAAAACTTGATTGAAGAAATGACCTGACCACCTGATATTTTGCTGGGGATTTTCCAAATTCGTGCCACCTAACGCGAAAAGAAAATTATTTTTGTTTGCTTTCTAAAAGTCAAATTTTAGTCGCACGGTTACAGTTAAAACTGACAGATTAACAGTATTAAAATATATAAGAAATCAAGAGTTATGAGATAACTTCATCTTCAATAGTGTAACCCTTTAATTCCCATGACAGAACACATTCTAGAAATTATGTAGTTCATAAAATCTGATTTTACACCAGAAAAATTCAAAGGAGGTTTTCTTTTATTTAAATACGAAATGGTCTGCTATTAATTAAATAAAATATTGCTGTTTTAATTTTCTGGTGGGAATTAAGATAAACTAATTAAAATATCTTTAAATATCTCGGGTGGTTTGGGATTTTGAGGGTTAAGTCTATGCAAGGAAAAGTGTTTTGGCATAATGCACATAAATATTACACAATTTAGTATGCAGGTTATTTTTATCACAAATTATACATTTCTACAGAAGATTTAAAAAAAAAAAATATGGGTTATACTTCAAGTCAATTAACAATAATAAAGATATAACAATATTTTCAATAGTTATTTTGCCGACCTCGCGAGAAGTGCTTAAAAGGGTACTAGGGTAGATGTGCCAGTAATGGACCCCCTTAAGGAATTTCTCCAAAAAATAATTTTTTATTAATAGTTATAATTATTATTCCATTATTTATTATTCCAATTTTTTTCATATTATATTAATCTTTCAACAATATTTAACTAATCCCATAGTTATATTTCCCAATAGAAATAAAAATTTAATTTTAAATAATAGAAATATGTCTAAACACCCAAAAGCCCAGTAATGGACCACCTATGTTCCAGTAATGGACCGCCTATGTTCCAGTAATGGGCCACCCTACAAAAAATTACAGATAATTGTTTTTAGGTGCGTTCGTAATTATGTAAATACGTAGCACCTATTGTTGTCGTTCAGTCTGTCCGTCTGTCTGTCTGTCCGCATATAATAACGCAAAAACTATCCAACCGAATCGTTTGTAATTTGAAATACATAATTATTACATAATTTTGTCAAGTCCTTTCAAATTTTATGAAAATCGGATGAATAGATCAATGACAGGGAAAATCAAAAGGATTCTGTTACATTACGGATAATGGGGAAAAAAGTTTAAAATGCATTTTAATCGTTTGAAATTTAAAAAATATAATTATTACAGAATTTCGTCGAGTCATTTCAGATCTTATGATAATCAGATGCCTAGATCAATTACAGGGACTATGAAAGTATTCCGTTAATGGAGAAAAGTTTAAAATGCATTTTAATCGTTTGAAATTTAAAAAATATAATTATTACAGGATTTCGTCGAGTCATTTCAGATCTTATGATAATCAGATGCCTAGATCAATTACAGGGACTATGAAAGTATTCCGTTAATGGAGAAAAGTTTAAAATGCATTTTAATCGCTTGAAATTTAAAACATATAATTATTACATAATTTTGTCGAGTCATTTCAGATCTTATGATAATCAGATGCCTAGATCAATTACAGGGACTATCAAAAGTATTCTGTTGCGTTACAGTCAATGGCGAAAAAAGTTGCAAATGCATTTTAATGGTGTTACACTCATTCGAACATAATAAAATTGACATGAACCTATGACGTATATATATACTAAAATATAAGTTCTTTACAATCTGAGATACAAAGAATATTTATTATTAAATTACAGGACCACACAAAAGTATTCCACTACATAATGCTATACAGGGAAACATTGTTTGGGACATGTTTTAATTATATTAAACTGTGCCACATTTTATGAATATGATATACGTTGCTGAGGTGTAATGAAAATTACTTCCTGTATGTTTATAGGAACACAAAGAGTTCAACCACTGTACTGTATCCGAAGTATTGTCTACTATATCAGGAAGATCTGTATATTTTTAAAACTTCGTTATCGTACGAACACACCTCATTTGCTACGCTTTACCTGCAATTTCCAACTTGTTTCAATTGTATTTTGCTCCAGAACTTAATGAAAGCATACTAATAAAACAAAATATTAAAACTTAAGTTAGAAATTACTTACATTAAAGGATTTTATAATGAAAAAACATAAAACAAAATATTTAAATTTAAGTTATGGATTTATTATAATCAAGGATTTATAATGTGGATATAAAACAAAATATTAATGATATTATTAACTGTTTATTATTAACTAACATTAAAGGATTTATATTGTAAAGATATAAAACAAAATATTTAAATTTAAAGGATTTATAATATAAAGACAATGTTTTACTGAAATCAAGTTTAGATAAAATAAGACATTAAAAAAAAAAAGTCTCCATCTTCATTCATATCATTATCTAAATGATGTGCTGTGCAACTATGAAATATAAATAACAGATCTTCAATTTTTTCATCCCTTTCCGATAGACCAAACTATTCAATATGGAATTTTAGAATGCATTTAAAATGATAATAATTCTTGCACTATCCAACCATTTTCAGATAATCATGTAGCCCATGCCATCAATTTGGCACAGATTGATTCCACAATTTTCCTTCAGAGATGCTTATATTGATATATTATCGTAAATGGAACAATCTCATTATTTGCTGAAAAACATCCCATAACAGTGATTTGTTCTTTTTCGTTATTTGGTACTACATAATACACATCTTTAACTGATTTTGGTCCCAAAATTTTCCTTGTTTTAAGAGAACAAAAGAAACCTTGTTAACCTTATTGAAAATTCTCTCTGTATGCTTTAGAATTCGGAAGAAAATATTAATATCTTCTTCCAAATATGATTTTACATTTTTGAACCAACTTAAACCAACGTTTCTTGTAACGGCAGATCTAGATTTTGTCAAATGTTCTGCTTGTTTTTTGTACCAATTTTGGATGACGTTTTAAAAACAACTCTTTATAAAGAAATTGCCTTTATTAAATTCCTATAGGCAAAATTCAAGTATTAAATTTGATTATTTAGCTTTTCAGTTAAATCAAAATATTTTATCTCTACTGAAATTACACTTTTTGTACTGGTCACTTGGGTGGTTCATTACTGGAAAATCACGAAATAAGCAATCCAGTAATGGACCACCCCTCCTAAAATCTTAAAAATAAATAAAATTTTGTAAATGGCCATTGGTATATTAAATTCAGTGTTTTATATTGCTAACCAAACAAAAACATTCAATTTTTACGGAAAAATAAAAAAAGATATAAACTAAGTAAGTAAAGTCAGCTCTTAGCATGTTCATTAAGATTTTCAGCGAAAAACAGAAAAACTGTGAAACTTTATTTTCTGCTTCCTAATTGTTTTGACGAAAAGTGTAAAAAATTAATCCAGCTTATAAAGCATGTAAGGTGGAGTTCGGAAAAAAAATAAAAGCTTAACTATTATTTATTATTTTTTATAAACCAAAAAGTGCGAAATGGCCCATTACTGGAAGGTGGTCCATTACTGGCACATCTACCCTATTAGTATCCAAACAGAACTAAGCATAATTCCAAATGTAGTTGACAGTGACAAAATTACAATGCGCTTCCAGGGCTGTTATCGGATTTCTCAGAAAATAGAGTTAAGTTTTGAAAATATTTTTTAATTTTTTTCACTATTGATAAAAAGTTACAAAAGAAAATCAGGATTTTTACTTTTGGTTAAATAAGTAGACTAATTTCAAGACAAACACTATTTGTCTTGATGTGAAAGTACCTTGAAATTTTCACTCATCTTCTTCGAAACACTCTGTATACTTGTTTGAGACCAAATAAAATAAATTCTATTAAATATGATTATAAAGAGATCCAAGCTGAAGTTCGTGAGCTCGATTCCACGCGGTTCTAAATTATAAATTTTCTTTCTCTTCGAATCGAAAACCCTTTTTGGTGGTATTCCACAATGTCAAACTGGCAACAGCCAAAAAATGCCTGGCTTTTGGGCCTATACTTATTCTATGTCTATACGGTTGGGACTAGCTGACACAGTTAAAAATTGCGTTCAACAGAATGAGGAAAGTAATACTCATCGAAATACTGAACTCTATAACTAAAAGAAAGAAAAATATATTTATCAGATACAATTTAGAGTAAGCGAAATAATTGAAACAGTTACCCAGTAACAGAATGAACAGTTATCTCGATCTTTTTACGTTTGACTGAAGCCAAAAATATCTATTAAGCAATAGTAAAGCTCTGTTAAATTCAGAATGAGTTGAAAGGATTAAAGAAAAAGTCGCGTGACTGACTGGTGTTCATTTTTTTTCAAGGTTTATCGCTCTTTCTTATGGAGAATTAAGTCGCGTGATAGGACTCACGTGTCCTAGGGTAAAACTTCATCTTTTTTTGAGATACTCTTTCTACTCCACAGTTATTCAGCGATTCGATCATAACCGTAGATGTATTATTGACATGTTAATATTATATTGACATTCGCCAAGTTTCCTTTGACCACAGTACACGTGGTCAGAAACCACATGATTTTCCCGTTGGTAGCGCCATCTAATGTGAGAAGCTGAAATATTTTCCATTTTTTCCTATGAATTTGTGCATGGATTATTAGCAGTAGTATGCACCAGGTGGCGTTACTTATAAGACAAAGTCATAATAAGCTGGCAATTATAGGGACAATTTCAATAATAGATTTTCTCCTGAATGCGAGGCCTTGATATTATGATAAGGTGGCCTTGATTACACCTATGACAAAAACACCACTATTATCCACTAATACTGTTGCCAAACGACGATTTAGAAATACAGTTCTACTGTAGTAAATTTAGTATTTTAAAAATATCTAACGATTTAACTGAAATAACAATATTGATGAACGATTGAAATAAAAAATTATTTTTCACAATAAAAAAAGAACTGTTTTGATCATCAAACAATCTATAATTTACTTTCTAATTTTTGCAGAAGCCTACAATACTAATATTTTAGTAACTGAGTTTTAGCCCCCCCCCCCCCCATCTGATATTATAATTCACCAAAATTTTAAGCCAAGGAATATTTGATTGTTATTTTTCTTTTAATTAGCAAATCACTAGGAGTTTAAAATATAAACTTTGGACGGTTATCTTTAGAATCTCTATCGACTTAAGGCTTTATTTTAAATAACTACTAATTTCATATTTTGCGAAAACCTTAAGAAGAATTACTACACCGCCATCTGTTAAAGACTCGCTCAAACCAGAACGAATGAATTACTATACCGTCACCTGTTTAAAAGTTAACTGAATCAGCAAGAACTCTTTTTAAAAAATATATTTTAGTATTAAATTATTTCCTCCTCTTTATTGTTACCTCAGAACTCTGATTAAATAAAGCAAATATTACTTTCATTTATCACTGGTACTAAAAACTAAACACATATGTAATTTTTGGATATATGCGTACTTATCCATGGTTTTGAAGAAGTTAAGAGTTCAATTTAAATCATTTTCACTACCTTCCTCGAATGAAAATCCAGTAAATACAAAATATTTCCATTTAATTGAATTCTTCAATGATAGAACATGTTGCATAATGACGCACATGCCTCAAAGAAGAGATCAACTTATTGACAAGCGTCACTTTCACCTGATTTTCGCCAAGAGCTTATACAGCTATACGCTCTTGTCGAAGCAAGCTGTTGTCCACCGGAGATGAATATGCATCATATAAACACTGGCAAAAGGAAACAGTCTGTAATTATGAAGATCGACAGCTCAACAACCTGCTAATCGATATATCTAGGATGACAAAAGCTATAACGGCACGCCTGAAGGTCCAGTATGACAAAAAACGTGGTATTGTGAAAACAAAAAAAGCGGGACGACCGCTTTTCAGTTGGGACATAAGCAAATATGAATCCGTTTTCTTTCATCCCATCAAATTTATATGGGCATTAAAGATTTTCTGAAGAATAAATAGGCAGTTCGTTAAAGATATTCTTCGGAGTAATTGATAAATATTTTTAGGACAATATTTTTTTTTTACAAATTATACTTAGTCGAACAAATATATAAGAACACAACAATTCGTTAGCTACAATCCTTAACAATACAGAAATTAAAACATTTGGAATTCTTCCTACTAATTAAAAGTACTATAATACATTAGGCTCACCATTCGTGTAAATAATTATTTTAAAATGTTAAAACTTTTTTATATTATTATTATTGATAATTTTACTATTATTAATTGCTGATTTTGTGCCACCTTGTAAATAAATAAAACACTTGTATATATAAAACAAATGCCTGTTTGTAAATAAGAAAAAAAATCCATCATAAATAATCCATACTAAACCCCATGAAGATCAACTTAAAACAAAGCTCTGATTTTTTTTTTTTTTTTTTTTTTTTTTTTTTTTTTTTTTATATATAATTTTTAGCGTTTTATCACAGAGTAAGGTATATTTATGATATGTATGAAGTTAAAAAAAAAAAAAGTTGTACATCCCTAAAAAAATCAAGACATTTCGCTTCCAGCGCAATGATGACAAGTGGTTTCTGTTCGAGTCTTTCATATCATTTATTTCTGAAAATCATTAACAGGATAAGATAGAGGATAAATATAGGAAAGGAGGAAAATGGTAAATTTTGCACCAAGTTAAAAATTAATAAATACTTAAAATATCGTAAAAGACAGAAGACTTTACGAAATTTTAAATAATTACGAATAGTAAATTTGAAAATTATAGCTTTTTTTCATACATTTTATTATCTTTGTCATATATTATTCTATGGTATATACAATTTAAAAATAAATTTTATTAGTACAATTTTGCTGTATACGTTGAGTCCCACATACTGTTTTACCAGGGCCTCGCACGACATAACGTCGAACATGTTTAAAGAACGCTTTCAGATGTAAAATATTTAAAACGAGTTGGATGTGTCGATCCCAAAACTTTCTTCTATCTCATAAGTACATTTTAATATTTAAAAAAAAAAAAAAAAAAAAAAAAAAAAACGTGGTGTCTTCCAAAGTTACCCACTATTGAATTTCCTCGAATGTTTGACCTAGCCTAATGAGATTCTGGTATCCGAAAAGCCTAAAACGCAAAATTTAATTAATATTCTGAGAAAATGAGCTTAGTAGTGCCTCATGTTGGATAATTTATACTAAAACCTAATAAGCATCTATTTATGTCAAGACCTAACAGAATCTGAAATTTGATGGAATTTCGTCCATTAGTTCTTCAGATATACTTATAACAAAAAATTTGCAAAACGAAGCAAAGCAACACCATATCTTGGACAATTTATGGCAAAACGTAAAAAAGCGTCTAATTATGGTATGGTGTAAAAGAATATGAAGTTTGATGAAATTCTGTGCATTAGTTCTTGAAATATTAGCTAGTTAAAGAAAAAACGTGTAAAATATAGCACAGCAGCACCATCAGTTGAAGGATTTATAACAAAACGCAATCATCGTGTAATTATGTTATATGTCATTTTGTAACAAAATCTGAAGTTTGATGAAATTCTGTGCGTTGGTTGTTGAGATATAGCTATCGGAAAAATCGTGCAAAATGCAGCATAGCTGCACCAACTGTTGCAAGGTTAATACCAAAATGTAATCAGCGTCTAATTATGTTATATATTCTAGTGTAACAGAATCTAAAATTTGATGAAGTTCTCTGCATTAGTTCTTGAGATATAGCTATCGCAAAAATCGTGCAAAATGTAGCATAGCAGCGCCACCTATAGGACAGTTCACACCAAAACCTTATCAGCGGCTATGTATCTCAAGGTATCGCGGAATCTAATGTTTGGTGAAATTCTGTGCATTAGTTCTTGAGACATAGCTATCATGAGAACCATGAAAAACGTGACATAGCAGCGCCACCTGCGGGCCAACTTACACCAAAACTTAATCAGTGTCTATGTACATCAAGGGGTCACAGAATCTGAAGTTTGGTGAAATTCTGTGCATTAGATCTTGAGATATAGCAATCTTGAAAATCATGAAAAACGTAGTATAGCAGCGCCATCTGCAGGCAAATTTTCACCAAAAACCAATAGGCACTAATTCATATCAAGGTCTAACTGAATATAAAATTTTATTAAATTTCGAGCATTAGTTCTTGAGATAGAGCGCCCACAAATTTTTTGTCACATACATACAGACAGACTCACAGACAGACATTTTCTAAAAATAGTCAAAACGTGTTCAGGACCTTCTAAAACGTATAAATCCGTCGAAAACCGAAAGTCGAAAATTTTCATGAATCCAATACTTTCTTGTAAAGATAGTAGAAAGTAAAAAACAACAAAAAAGCCATATCAGTCTGCATTTATGGATCTGTCAAAGAGAATAAGTTTTCATGGTAAAAGGAAGAAGAACGGGGAAGAGAAGGTTCAGAGATGGATAATTCTGTTCTCATTTCAAAAATGCAAAGGTGATTCTAAGTAAAAAAAAAAAAAAAGAAAAATCTAAAATTTACAATACATTTTCTGAAAGGTTAGAAAGCTTTAGACGTATTAATTTGCTCATTTCTCTCTCCCGCGCGTGCGATTTTTTGACGAAGTTCGCGTTTTTTTCTTCGAGCGGTTGCCCAATATGATTTTTTTCAGCTACCATTTGTCGAAATTTGCAATATATTTTATGCCCGAATTTTAAGTTTTATGACCGATTTCTTTTTATTTTTCGGAAAATTCGGAAAAGAATCACGCTTGCTAAAATGGTCGCATCAGAATCCGTATTGTATGGCAAAAAACAGTTCTAACAAATTTGTTCTTCTATTGCCTCAAAAAATTCAATATTCTGACAAATCTAATGATTTAACCTAGTGCGGAAATTTTATGAATTTTTGAATTGCGAATGACTTAACAGATTTGCTGCATTAGAAAGAAAAACGTTTAACATTAAAGCAATAAAACACTGTCACGCTTTTTAAAATCAAATTTTGCACGATTTTAGAAATGAAGCATCAGATTCAGTAATGAATACAAACTTTGAATAATCATCATAAAATAATTATGTGTACGATGTTGAATTCGAGGTTTATTAATAGTAGTGACGCTAGTTCTGCAGTAATTTTTTGTGCCTGAAGCACAGATTATTAAGTAGAACGAAGTTTTAATCAACGAATGCGCCTAAGGCGCCCTTTGGAAAAAAAATGGAAAGGGGGAGGGATAAAAAAAAAATTCTAGAAGATTTTATTTGAGCTCATCAAATTGTATCATATCGATTTCTGTAAATGAGCATACATTAAAATAGCAAATAAAATTAAGTAATAAAAACTTGCGTTATTGGAAGATTTTATTGAATGGTTACAAAAATAATCAATATCAATACTTTATTTTAAAGATGTATTGTGCACTTTGTTACGTCCATAAAAAACATAGACGAGGCACATTTTTAATGTTTTCAACTGACAATCTAAACTAGTTGGATGTGCCAATCTCAAAACTTTCTTCTATCTCATACGTATATTTTAATATTTCAAAATTTAATTACACAAGTTAATACGCTGATATTATCTATAATAATAAAAATAGACAAGTATGTGTGTGTGTCAGCGCTGTTCTGAAGAGACCTCTGCATGTAGAGTTACAAAATTTGGAGGGAAGGTACCTCTAAGCGTGTTTTGCACCTCGAAGCCCGATTTTTGATTTTTTGATTAGAATTTTTCAATTTAATTTTTAGGCGATTTTGAGCGCTCTTTTTAAGTTTCGAGGCGATTTTTCCATGAATACGGTTTCATTCTTTTCACTCAATATAGTAATTTTCTTCTCTTTTCAATAAAGTTTATTCGCAATTCATGTTTTTCGAATTTTTTAAATGCGATTTTTAGTGTTTTTTCGCATTTTGCGGCTATTTTTTGACAATGATAAAAACAAAATGGATTCAAACTTTCAGCCTAATGAACTAAATTTTATCTGCTATGATTTTTCAATTTCAGTGATTTTTAATGCGATTTTTGATGTGATTTTTAGCGATTTTTTATTTTTTGTGCGTTTAGCATCGATTTTTTGTCAAAATTATAGTTTTTTGTATGCATCATGATCGTATCTATTCTTGAATTGCATGTAAGAAAAGTAAAAAACAAAATTAACGAATGAACAATAAAGTCATTAATTAGGATATTCACAGTAATCTATAATAATAAAGAGACAAGTATGTGTGTGTGTCAGCGCTGTTCTGAAGAGCTGCATGTATAGTGTTACAAAATTTGGAGGGAAAGTACCTCTATACATGTAGTTTTGCACCTCGAAGCCGGATTATTGTTTTTTTTTTAATTAGAATTTTTTAATTTAAATTTTTAGGCGATTTTCAGCGCTCTTTTTATGTTTCGAGGCTATTTTTCCATATTAGTGAAAGGAATACGGTTTCATTCTTTTCACTCAGTATAGTATTTTTTTTTTTTTTTTTCTTTTCAATAAAGTTTATTTGGAATTCGTGAGGTGATTTTTGGAGCTTTTATCGAATTTTTTATTGCGATTTTTAGTATTTCTTCACACTTTGAGGCTTTTTTTTTTTAGAATCATAAAAATAAAATTTTTCAAAGCCTAACTAAATTTTGTCTGGTATGGTTTTTCAATTTCAGTGATTTTTTTCATTGCGATTTTTAGTACGATTTTCGATATGGTTTTTAACGAATTTTTTGTGCGTTTAGCATCTGTTTTTTGTCAATTTTGTCAATATTACAGATGTTTGTACGCATCATAGTCTTATTTTTTTTTAAATTGCATGTAAAAAGGCAAAAACCATAGCACTAATGAATTAGCGGTAAAGGAATTATTTTGAATATCCGCAGTAACCTATACTAATAAAATAACTAAACGCACTGCCTGTGTGCATGTATGTTTTTGTGCGATGGCTAGCAAAATCTACGGCACTTAACGAGGCTCAAAACTTTCTTGAAAGTACCCCAAAGTAGAGGTCAGCACGGGCCGAAATTTCCAGGCCCGGGCCCGGCCCGTAGGAAAATTTTTTCGGCCCGGCCCGTTCTAAAACTCAAAAGTTCGGCCCGTTCAAATTTTTATATTTTAGGCCCGGCCCGTTTCAATTTCTATGGTTTCTAAAAAATTCAGATTTTTATCATATAATTAAGATTTTTTTTTTTTAAAGAGTACCACATACATATCTATGGAATGATTTTACAGTATATTTTACAGGAGATACACATTATTAACATTAATGATTACTAAGATTCTTAGGCTTTCAACATTCAAATAAAGATTCATTAAAAAATTAATATGGCTCAGAATAAAATTTTAAAACATCATAACTTTTGAAACTGTTTAATAAAGGAAGATTTATAAAAATATTTCTATATCATTTTATTAAAGATTTTAAATCCAAATTCATACGTTAATTCAAAGAAGCTCCTTTCTGATACATTTCTAAATTCATTTTTTTCTCAGAAATGCATAAGATTAGCAGGTGTCTTTATTCAGAAATTATATAATCGAATGGCGTTATCCATTTTTTGATACAAGCAATTTAAGAACACTGCAAGCAAATAAAATATTGTCATAGTTGCGTTTTGAATAGAATTTCCGGAAGCGATAGCATGGGAAGGGAGAAAAACCTGCAACCATTTGAGAAATTATTGTATCTCAACAAGGTTATACAAGTATTTTATTTACCAAAAATGAAAAACGCTATTCGATTCCAAATTCCTTCAATAGTCAGGCTTATCACTTTTATATTTTTACAATTAAAAATTAATGTAAAAATGTGTCAAACTTTCGCGTTATTGAAAAATTAATTTAAAAACCATCAAGAAGTATACATCCAAAGATTAAGCTAACATAAGTTCTTTATCGCTGTTCATAATTTTACAAATTATGTTGCCTGCCCTACAGATCTTGAGAACAATTAAGTCTTCTTTCGGTCCGGCAAGTCTATATGTAGAAAAATAATGCCTTGATCTCCAATTTTGATCTTGGCCCTGCACAAGTCAGTTTAAAAAATTTTAAAACGGGTTACACACAATGTAAGTCCGATGCCAATCTCTGCACTGCACAAGTTACATTTTTATATTGATGCTGTCAAACTAGTATGGCTCGTGACGCACATTTATATTTATTCTCGTTAAAACCATTTTCGTTGAAAATAGATTTATATTTTATCGTTTATGTTTAAATCTTCAAAACGGGCCGCTAGGCCATTCTAATTCTGCCGGCCCGGCCCGTTAGCAAATTCGAAACGATTCCGCGGGCCGGGCTGGGTACGGGCCAAGCCCGGGCCCGTGCAGACCTCTACCCCAAAGTCTCTCCTGATGTATCTGACAATGAGATTTTCAAAATTCTAATTATTACTTGAGTAGTTCTTCCCCCATTTCCCATTGCAGTGCTTTTGAACATTTTTACCGCTAAATATTATTTGTTCATTTTTTAAACCAATTTTTCACACATAGGCCAGTCAAATTGTCATAAATAGATGCAAAAATTCTGCTAGAAGATTTTATGTTTTTAAACTGTTTACGGGGATGCTAGTAACAAGAATTAATGGTTTTCCAACAAAATATCTCGAGGCTAAATTTTGTGGTGCCAAAAAACTACAAAATTTTCGGACTTTTTTCAGTTTTTTGCCTATAACTCAAAAATTATAAAATTTTTGCGTACCATATTCAATTACAAAAAGAAAGAACATTAAATTCTCTACAAATTTCATACTAAAACTGTTTTTCTAAAGCCAATATTAAGCGTGCTACAGCTTTCTGAATGTGACTCTTTTTTTCTAACTTTCCGGAAAAATTGCAAAAACGAAAATTTGACACAATTTTCCATTGTTTTATCCTCTTTCATGTAACTTATTTAAATTACAGGTATTTGCATTATAACAATCATGATGAATTATAACGGTAACATTATATAAGAATTAAGAACAGTACAACTTTTTTGTATTTAGAGCTTTAGTGGAAAACATTAATATTAAGTATTTAACTGAATGTAAGTCAAAAATACTTACAGAGACACTTTTACATCCCTTCCTTCTTGATAAATAATGTTGTCGACATTTTCGTAGTTGATCCCATTATATTTTTGTTTACAAATTGCCGAGAATTTGAGTCTTAATTTATGAAAAGAACATGCTTTGCTGCACCCTTTTCTACAGCTACATGACACAACGTGGAGCAAGGATTCAAGTGCCGGGTCTTGGCACATTTGAGCTGGCTGAAAGAGAACCTGTGTGCCCACCCACATCCTTCAGGAGGGATGTTGTTTCCTAGCCTAGCTTGTACCTGGATGATAACATCGGAGAAAATGATGTTGCGCAGCCTCTTGTGTTGGTGGTAGTCTTGCAAAATGAACTTTGCTTTTTTGTGGCAAATTTAGCAAATAATTGGAGCCTCAAGGTGTTCAAATTCTGTGTGGTAGCTATGCATCCAATATAGTGCAATATGGATTTTTTTTCCCAACCTTGATGATTTCTTGACGGGTAGAACCTATTTTATTGAATACGCAGGCTATTTCTCTAAGCTGATCATGTTTTTTCAAAGTGTTACAAAACTTTGACTTTCTTTGCCCAAAAAGAGCAGATGTTGCATCACATCTGCAGATTGCATGAGTGAAAAGAACATTGCTGTAATTGTATTTGAACGACATGGTTGAAAATCACTTGGTTTCGATGTTACTTCTTCCTGGCTTTTAGGAAAACTGATTTTTGTGCTGATAGCCTAAGCTCATCATTATCACGAGAAGGTCAATGTCTTCTCCGACAATTAAATGCTTTCAAAAGATTCAGCTCTTGAAATGGATGAGGTAACTATCATGACATCAGCTTCTTCCTTTGCCTGCTCAACTTGAATTCTGTTATTGTGAAATTCTTGTTTTGAAATTTTTAATTTGTTTTAAGCAATGAAATAAAGTGGCTCTTGTTTCTGTCATTAGCTTCATCAACGGATGATGCGGGTCGACGCCCTCTTTTTTCTCTACTTGTTACAGATTGATCTAGTTTTACGCGACAGAAACTATAATACCATGCATCTGCAAGTCAGGTTCGTGCTGAATACGCTCAATTTTTTTTGGGGACTTTACATCCCCACGTTTTCAGCAGCTTTCAAAAATGTAATTTTCGTTTCTAATTTCAATACTTTGTGAATCAAATTTCTCTTTGCGTAGTGCTTTTTCTATTGTTTTTCGTTGAAGTCACCGGGATTACCTTCGTGACATAAATAGCAATTATCTTGAAGCTTGAAAGAAGTGCTTGATCTGAGGGACAAACTATAGTCTGTGTAGAATCTTCATCCAGATGAACGTATGCTGCTATCATTCTCTCATTCGCATATGTTTTTCGGCAATCATCCTGTATTCTAACTTCCTTGCTATTTTTCAAAAAACTGATGAATATTATTTTTGATGAATATTACTTTGACGCTAAACGCTATGTTCAAAGAGCTTGGCAAGTCCTTTCTGGCTCACAACGCGAGTATCACTATTTGAAGTCATTTGGCAAATGAAACACAATTTTGGGTAGAGCTCAATCATTTTTCATTACTGTACGTGAAGAGATGCAATAAACTTAATAGCAGCATATTAGAAGAGTATGTATTTAAAAAAGAACACTTGCATCTGAACGAAAGCGGCCCAAGAACGTCACTGACCACAATCTTCCATCTGCATTCTCTTTTTTTATCCCCAGCACTCCCTTTGTAATTGTTTTCTTATAGGGTTTCTAGAATTGTGCAACTTTTGTCTGCCTTTCTTAAAAAATTCATTTTTCATCAATCAAACATCTATTTAATTTTCATTGTTAGTGATGAAAATTTTTTTTGGAATGGGAGGCGAAAAAAATGGTCACTTTCTGTAAATTTTAAAAAAGAGTGACATTTTCAAAAAACCATAGCGCGCTTAGTAATGGGCTTAGAAAAACGTTTTTTAACAAAACTATAGAGAATTTAATATTCTTTCTTTTTGTAATTAAGTATATTACGCAGAAAGTTTATATTTTTGAGTTACAGGCAAAATACCGAAAACATTTTTTACTTACCTTCAATTAAATAGCTAATATTAATGTTCTTTACTAATGCTCTAAATGCAAAAAAGTTATAATGTTCTTAATTTTTTTTACAATGTTACCGTTGTAATTCATCGTGATTGCTATCATGCAAATACCTGTAATTTAAATAAGTTACATTAAAGAGGATAAAATAATAAAAAATTGTGTCAAATTTTCGTTTTTGAAAATTTTTCACAAAATTTGAAAAAAAGAGTCACTTTCAGAAAGCTGTAGCGCGCTTAATATTGGCTTTAGAAAAAAAGTTTTAATATGAAATTTGTAGAAAATTTAATGCACTTCCTTTTTGTAACTGAGTATGGTACGCAAAAAGTTTATAATTTTTGAGTTATAAGCAAAAAACTGAAAAAAGTCCGAAAATTTTGTGGTTTTTTGACTCCACAAAGTTTAGCCTCGAGATATTTTGTTGGAAAACCATTAATTCTTGTTACTAGCATCCCCATAAACATTTTAAAAACATAAAATCTTCTAGCAGAATTTTTGCATCTATCGGCCCTTTTTTCTGACAATTTGACTGGCCTAACAGTCAGTGGCAGTGTATTTCAGACAACGTAATTTCACATATTTCGAATTAGAGATAAAATCACAAATTTCATGTTCCTTTAATATTATTATCTCGGAACCGTGCAACGCCGGGAGGGTCAGCTAATTGATTCAATATTATATCAACTACGTTTTGAATCTTAAATTTCTGCTTCTGTCAATTAATCGGGATAAAACGAGTTTCCCTATCTGCACGAGCCAATGACAGTAGAACGATAGTCAGATTTTTTTTTTTTCAAATTTAGGAAGGATCTACTCGCCATACTCCCCCCCCCCCCCCCCCCCAAAAAAAAAAAACACAAAAAAAAAAAAATAGTTCAGTTCTATATGTAACATCAAACACGTTTTAATGGTAAAATAATAACAAGTAAGAATGCCTTAAGCATAGATTATGAAGCACTTTCCAACACTTCATTAAATCTTTAACAAAACTTCGTTAATTAGGGAAATAAGGGTATCTAGCCTAATATGTATTCCAATATTTTTGAACAGCCCTGTATTTGATTTGTTAGTTGATATACATATTATGGAATGGGAAAATTTAGTTTAGCAAGAAAAAAGCTTAAAATTTCTTTTTGAGCAATTTGTACTAATAAATGGGAAACATACTTGAAAACTTTTGTTCAGCCCTTTAGTTTACCTTGTACCTTTATTACACGTCAGTAAGAAGCTAAAATTCATTTTAAACTAAAACACTTAAAATAACTGAAATTACATTGTTATAAATTATCATTCGTAGGTGTCCAGGTACACAATTCTTTGCGTGGCCCTGTATATTATTTTATCTATATTCTGCAAACAATTCTTTGTAAATTGAATGGTGTTCAGCGTAAAAATGTATACCTTATTTAAGAACCACCTTTAAGTAATTTATGCTCATACTCAGTAACGTTGGCGAGCTCTTTTGGATAGCCCTGTATATCAACTATAACATTTATACATACCGTTATAATGCACAAAGATTTAGTGAAACTACATCCGCCATCATCGGAAACATATACAGTCCGTCAGAAAGAATATATTATTTGAAATATTTAGTGTGACTCTGTAAATGCAATGTACTTCATATTATGCAAGACAGTATCATATAATTTATATTAAGCCTCTGTGACCTATATCAATTTTGTTATACATGATTGTTATACATTAATATATTTTTTAAATGTTGCACACTATTCCCCCCTCCCTTTTACCATTATCCAAGAGAATTGTTTTGTGTGGCCTTGTAAAGGAATAATAGCTATATTTTCACCGCAAATTTTTATAGAATGCATATTTTAGTGCACCTCTTAAATGCATGTAAATTTTAATATGTTTGACAGGGTGTAACATCTTTAAAACGATTTTTCCCATTGGCCATAATGTAATGGAAAAATTTTGATTCTACCTGTAAATAATCTTATCATGGTAGAAACTTCATTTTCAATAGGGTTCGTGCTAGGGTAAACCTAAATAACGTCCAAAAATTTCATGGCAATCCGAGTATATTTACAAGAGTTAGAACGCGGGCAGACGGCCATACGGACTGACAAACCGAATGCATAAGGGCATTTCCATGCGAATTTGTTAGTCTGTTACACAACTGAAAATCGCTATGCTTGTTGGCCACCGTTATTTTCGAAAAGTTTGCTTCGCCTTATTCAATTGATGATATATCTTCGATAAACTAAGTCACATTTTCTCCTTTTAAAATATTGGTATCTAAAAATCGTAGTACGTAACAGACAAACAAGCTCGCATGGAAATGCCCATAAGCACTTTTCAACTTTGTTGGAAAGTGCTAAAAATGGCACAGACATCGCAATTATAGCGCCTCCTTCCGACGAATTTTTTTCAAAATCAGGGAGGGTCTGCTGACCATAGTCAAACACTTGTACAAAAAATTTCATTCAATTCTATGCATAACTTCATACACTTTTCTATGGTAAAATATTGAAAAGGGCTCAAAAATCGCTATTGCAGCGCCCCCTTCTGGCGGATTTTTTTTCAAATTCATGGAGGATAAACTAGCTATAACCAAACACTTACACACAACATTTCGTTCAGTTCGATGCATAACTTCATACACTTTTAGCAGTCGGCACCACTTTATTAAAGGAGATTCCTTCACGCACACAATCATTCAATAAGGCAAATTCATTCAAATAGGCAAATTTTGTTATATTTTATTACTGTTGCCAAACTAAATTTTACAAGAAAAGATGATGTCGCCGCAGCGGCGACAACGGGTGCAAAAGGTTAAAAATATGGAAATAAACCGAGGGTCGGGTAAGAATAAAAACAGGGTTACCCGACTTGATGGAAGAATGACTATTTCAGGACGTTGGCTTAAGTAGTAGGAAAATAACAGTATGGGCTCAGGAGGCGGCGGCACTGCGGCACCGTGCCGCCGCCTCACCCAGTGCCGCCACCACCGTCCCTGCGACTGTCCCACCGCCACCACCGTTCCTCCTGCGGTGCCTCCTGCGCCCACCGTGCATCCCCCTCCACGAACGCCCCCTAGTGGAAAAAAAGGAACATTCTATTATAACAGGATAGGTGAACAACCTTCCCTAATTAAAAATATAATCAATCACATCTCAACTCGGAATCGTACTATATGATGAAGATTAAATTTATATTTGAATTTTGAACAACCGTAATTTTAATGAGTATTATTAATTAAGCGAAACAATTAAAATCTCAGTTTTTAACCATTTTATTTAGATTTCTTCAACTACAAGATGAGATTATCAATTTAACACAAGAAAGTTAAACATATATATGTGAATTTTGCTTGATAGACATCTTAATGAGTAGTATTAATTAAGTAAAAACAATAGAAAATATCAAGTTTTATAGAAAAAGACTGATTTCTTGCGATTTTTATCAACTTAAGAGAGAAAACTTAAACGTACATTTCAGTTTTTCAATAGCTATAACCTTAATGAGTATTGATAATTAAGTAAAAAACAATGGAAAATATCAAGTTTTATAGAAAAAGACTGATTTCTTACAATTTTTATCAACTGCAACATCAGTGTATCGACTTACAAGTTGAAAGTTAAACATGCATTCTAGTTTTTCAACAGCTATAATCTTAATGAGTATCGTTAATTAAGTAAAAAGCAATGGAAAATATCAAGTTTTTATAAAAAAAGACTGATTTCTTACGATTTTTTCAACTCAAACTTCAGAATATCAATTTGATAGAAAGAAATTTAAGCATGCATTCCAGTTTTGGACAATCATTTCCTCCATGAACATTATTAATTAAGCAAAACAACGGAAAATATTAAATTTTTAACTGATTTCTTCACATTTTATTATTATTATTATTATTATTATTATTATTATTATTATTTTATATAAAATCAGAATATACAACTTAAAATAGAAATTTAAACATATTTTTTTAGTTTTTGAACAGTCGTTACCTCAAAGAATTTCGATAATTGAACAATTAACAAAGGAAACTAATGATTTTTTAACGAAAAAAAGACGAATTAAACAGATTTGGTTAATTTTTACTCTAAATGGAAATTTCATCATACTTTTATATACTAACTAAGTAGAATTTTAATGCATAAACGAACACATTTCAACAAATACTCAACACACACACAAATTTGAAAACAACACCTGCTTCTTGTGACGTCATATTGAAACCAAAACTCATTCCTTCGAAGTCCCTCACCATGCCTTTTCGCCCCCAATTTTTTACTTCGGGTAGGGAAATGGACAAAGCAATGACCTCGCATTCTTGTATATTTAGAATTCTGGGAGAAAAAAAAGAGACATTTTATGCCCTCCAATTTCATAACAGTTACCGCAATATCCCAAAATTTAAATTTTGGAAGACATAATCAGTATAATTAATTAAGCAAAATAATAGAAATATTATTTTTTAAGGGGTAAAGGTGAATTTAAGCGAATTTGATTAGTTTTACAATAGTCTTTTGAATCGCAACTTGGAAATATGGATTTCTAACAGAAGAATTAAACGTATATTTTAATTTTAACAACAAAAACTTAACAAGTATCATTAATTAAACAAAAATAAATATCAATTTTAAAGAAAAGACGAATTTGAATAATTTTACACTAGTATTTTCAAAAGCAACATTTAAATATCAATACTTATTCACATATTTCATTTATTCACTGTATTCAATACTATATTTAATAAATTTGGATAAACTTTAAGAATTTTCTAATCTATAATTAAATATTAGCTGTATATTTAATGTTACCCATGTTTTCAACATTAGTTCATAATCGTGAATTTTGTATTTTAAATACCATGTATTCAGGTTTAGTTTATTTTCACTTGAAATCATACAGAATTTTTTAACAGAGTTTGTTTTTGAAATCATTGAAGCAACTGTATTTAATATTTTTAACACCAATTTTCTAACATTTTATAACATTTTCCGATTATACATTCTTCAGAAGTGCATTTCTAAATGCTACAATCACTTTACATATCGAAAAGATATTATTGAAGCAACTGTATTTAATATTTTTAATACCAATTTTCTAAGATTTTTTTAACATTTTCCGGTTATATACTTCTCAAAAGTTATTATTACGTATTCTAAACAATAGAAAATATTAATTTTAAGAATAAAAAGACGAATTTAGACAAATTTTATTAGTTTTACACTATTTTTTCTCATCTCCAACACTGATATATCAATTTTAACAGAAGAATTAAACGTATATTTTAGTTTTTAACAACAAAAATGTAATAAGTATCATTAATTAAACAAAAATAAATATCAATTTTCAAGAAAAGACAATTTTTTACACAAATTTTCAACTTTGAAATACATTTGTTTACATATATTGTTACAGTATATTACTAAACTTAAACTTTTTAAAAAGTTTGAATGTCTTTACAAAGGGTTCATACTTACATTTTTCACGTCTTGACTACATTCGAAATCTTACAGCAAAAGTATACTTTTATTATTATTATTATTAGGGGTGCACAACCTTTTCAAGAGAAGGACCACTTACAAATATGTCTGGGTGGTCAAGGGCCACATCAATAAAACAGACATAATACGATTTCGAGGAGGAGATCTGTGGCCTACAATCGGATAAAAAATATGATTTCAGGGGGGGGGGGGGGGAGATACCCTTTTAGGTTCATTTATCCAGTTAAAATATTCAATTCAGTTGGTAAAGATATGTCAGCAAATTTTACGTTTGTATATCAGGGTTGGTAAAAAATCGGGTTTTTTTTGAAAAAAACCAAAAACCATGGTTTTTTTGGTTTAAACCGGGTTTTTTTTAAATTTGTTTTCCTGTTACATATACATGCAAATTTATGAGCAAAAGTAAACATTTTTGAATATATAAGTAATAATTTGATTTAAAAGTAATTCTAATCAATATAATTATTTAATATACAATCAATTATGTAGAAAATTGAAATTCTTCAAAATCTAAACATTTTTAGAAAAAGCTGTGTCTTATATTTCATAAATAAAATGTACTACATAATGAAACATTGATACCCTGAAAATCTTAATGAACAATCTTTTGATTACTAGCACTATAAATAAATATATGATATAGATTCATATATAAAAATTCATATATATTATTTTCAAATGGTTATTCAAAATAATTAATTTGAAATACTTGTTATATGTGATGTCTGATTTTTTTTTTTTTTTTTTTTTTTTTTTTGTTAGAAGACTGCATGAGTTAATTATCTTTTATTGAAAAATAAAGCTTTTTATAAAGAATTTTTGGAAGGATTTGAATTTAGCAGTAGAGTCTTTACACACTTCAAGCATTGTGTTTTCTAAAACTACCAGTTAAAAGATGACTGTTAAATAAACAAAGATATCTATCTAACATCTTTTTAGAATATTGAAAAACATTGATGTTAAAATATACAGAAGCTTTAATGCTGTCATCTACCAAAGAATTTAAACAGCCATCGGACTGCATGCTCTATTATAACACTTAGTATTTTTAAACATCTAAACTAAAAATTGCATTTTTTAGGTATTTTTATGAGACTTTTTTTCTATTACGTCTCAAGCAAACCTTGTCTTGCCCCCCCCCCCCCTTTCTGCCAATTTTCTTAACTGATCTAAGTAATGGGTTTGGTTATGCAATAGAAGATTTAAATATATCTTTTGCATATTTTAGTTAAATGTAAACAGGTGCTTTACTAGTGCCTAATTTTTAAATGTCTTCTTATTCGACTTCATATCTTGAGGTTTTTTTTTTTTTTTTTTTATTCTTAAAAAATAATCCCTCCAATCAAGAAAAATTTCTTTTAGAGCTTGACTGAAATTTTAAAGATCATTTATGTCATTATCTGTACATCTGCGTTTCTCAAAGGAAAATATTTTTTAAATCTAAATATTGCATATTTTTCATCTATTTTATTTTTGCTAAATTTACATGATTTAAGTGTTTTCTGTAGAGTTTCAGATATGTTCATCAGTGCATGAAATATGCATTCTACACATGTATACTAACATGACCTTGACTAGACTCACTATGTCGGTGACTATTAAGATAAGACTTAAAAATAGAAATTACTTTCATTCAATATTTTCAAACATTTAAATTACAAAAATAAGAAAATATTATATTAGATTTGTTCTAAAAAACTAATTGGTTTGAACTGTGCCAACCTAGCTGGCAAAAGAATAAGATTATAATGCAAAAAAAAAAAAAAAAAAAAAAAAAAACAATCCCAATGTAAGAATGCAAGAAAAACAAAGGCTTGTTAAAATCACTAATCACAGAGCAAATAAAAAGCTCATTGCCAATTATTCAATAGCATACATAACAAAAAGCCTATATACATATACCTATACAAACCTATATACATATAGGCCTTAAAAAGAAAAAGAAAGAAAGAAAACCGATTAGTTTTTTCTAACCAGCTAATTTTAGAAAAAATAGTTATTCTGCCATATAGATTTACAGCTTACAAGAAAAATTGAGTTGATTAAAATTTTTTGTCCTTTTAGAAACTTATTAATTCATCATTTTTCTACAGCTTTGCTTGTAGCTTCTTCATAATTTGGATTTTGCATTTTTCAATAATGTGTAAAATAAAACATTTGGGTAAAAGAATAAAAAAAAAACAGGTGAAAAACAACCAGCATGGATTTTTTTTTTAAACCAATTGGTTTAAACCATGATTTTAACCACGGTTTAAACCAACTTGGTTTAAACCAAACAACCCTGTTGTATATATAACAGATGTAGCAAGGATTATTTTCAAGATGTGATAATATTCTTTGACTTTATTCAGGAGAGTGAATTTTGTTCTATTAAAAGTTCTAAAAATCAAATAAAAGTGACGTGCGAAAAAAAACTTTATGAACGAAGACGAGAGAATGAGCCAATTACAAGATTTTCCACACCTGATCAACGAATTTCCCGATTTTTATGTGAACACTCATCATCGAAATTTACAATTTTTCCATGCCTGATCGACCAAATTTGCTCTTTTTATGAAACCGATTGAAAAAATTCGCAATTTTTATAAACCTTATCGAGAAAACTGGTGATCTTTCCATGTCTTATCAAGAAAATTTACTATTCTTAAAAAACCAATCTTTAAATTTCACTATTTCCCATGCCTGATCAAAAAAACTCACGATTTTTACGTAGCCAATTGACGAAATTCGTTTCTTTTATAAAGCCGATCGATGAAATTTGCGATTTTTCTTCGCGTGATCGATAAAATTCATGATTTTACGCTCCTGATCGACGAAATTTTCGATTTGTCAGCGTCTGATCGACGAAATTATGAATTTTTCCGCACCTTATCGATAAGATTCTCGATTTTTCTGTGCTTGATGGACAAGATTCTCAATTTTTCCGCTCCTGATTGACGAAATTCTTGATTTTTCCGCGCCTAATCGACAAAATTCTCGATTTTGCCGCACCTGATCAACAAAGCTAAAAGTCAACAAACGACGATCGGTGACATTCGTAATTTTTGCGAAGCTTATCAACGAAATTCATGAATTTTTTTAAGCTGATCGACGAAATTCGTGATTTTTCGGCATCTAATTGACGAAATTTACAATTTCTAAGAATAGAAGCCAATCAAGAAAGTTCCCGATTTCCCGCTCCTGATCAGCAAAATTCACAATTTTTAAGAAGCTGATCGACGAAATTCGCGATTGTTAAGAAGCCGATTGACGAAATTCACGATTTTTAAGAAGTTGATAGACGAAATTCGCGATTTTTAAGAAGCCGATCGACGACATTCACGATTTTTACGAAGCTGATCGATGTAATTCATGATTTTCACAAAGCTGATCGTCGAAATTGGCGATTTTTCTTCGAAAATTCACGAGTTTCAAAGCCTGATTTAAAAAATCGCGATTTTTATGAAGCTGAACGATAAAATTCATGATCTTTCCGCGTCTTATCAACAAAATTCGCAATTTTTACAAAACTGATCTACGAAATTTGCGATTTATACAAAGTTGATCAACGAATGTAGCGATTTTTACAAAACTGATCGACGAAACTTCGCTGTTTTCCCTGTTTTTCCTCGCATGATTAACGAATTTTGCAAATTTTTCCGCGCCTGATCGGCGAAATTCGCGATTTGTCTGCGCCTGATAGACAAAATTTGCTCTTTTTACGAAGCCTATCAAGTATTCCTGATTTATACGAAGACGATCGATGAAATTCGTGATATTGACTAATCCAATCGCGAAAATTATGATATTTCGTCGCATGATAGACAAATTTCGCTATTTACTTGCATCTGATCGACAAAATTAGCGATTTTATTTAAGACTGATCGACAAAATCCACTATTTTTCCACACTTGATCAATGTAATTTGCGATAGTCCCGTGCCCAACCAACGAAATTTGCACTTTTACCCGTCCTTAAGTGACGTAATATGTATTTTCTGCGCCAGATCAACGAAATTCGCGATTTTAATTAACTCTGACGAAACCTGCATTTTTTACGCGGCAAAATGAAATTCGCAATTTTTTTTTCTCTTGATAAATGAACGAAACTCATGATTGTTTCGCAGCCGATCAACGAGATTTTCAGTTTTCGACGCATGATCACAAAAGTCACGAATTTTTCATATGTTTTCAATGGAACTTGTAATTTTTTAATCTCTAATCGACAAAATTCTAAGATTTTTTCGTGTCTGATCAACGAAATCCATATTTTTTTTCACGCGATAAATCGAGAAAACATGCGGTTTTTCCAGAGCCGATGAATTTACTTTTGAATTTTTCCGAGCATCATCAACAAAAACTGACGATTTTTTCTTGACCGATCAACAAAATGTGCGATTTTTCACGTCCGACCGCCAAATTTGCGATTTTTAAGTGGCTGACAAAATTTTATATTTTCCCGCGGTAAATTGACGAAATTTACGATTTTTTGCTGCGACATATGCAAAAATTGCAGTTTTTTTCGAATAGTCAATTGACGAAACTCGCGGGCCACATGTCAACCCATGGGGGGCCACTTTTGGCCCGCGGGCCACAGGTTGTGCATCCCTATTATTATTATTATTATTATTATTATTATTCTAGAAAACCTAAAAAATCATTTCTTGCTGCTTTAGACACTTGACATATTAAAACTACTCTGAGATATTCTACCCATATAATTAATCAAATTAGGGCATAATTCATCTTACACTTCAAAATTTCTGAATTTTTACAATACTTATTTTAATCAAACTTTATTCTTGATCCTATATATTTTAATAGCACAGAATTTTAACATCTGTTTTTATCTACTTATCAGAAAATTATTAAAATACCCAACAACATTTTCCAAATATGAATATTATCTTTACAGTTTAATAATGCAAAACATACACGAATACAAAGTTTAATTTTACAAACATTTCATATTTCAAACCAATCTATTCGAAATTTTCACACCATAAGAGCAAACATTAGACGAACTTTTTAACATTAATACTGCTTAGATCTTTTCATCATAACTTTTAACTATGATAATTATCCATTTTTAGGTTGATTGTCGAAAAACTGTAACTGAAATTATATAAACTTAATGCAAAAAAACCTTTTCTCACACAATTTCTTGAAATTCAACATTGAATTGACTGTTACTCCAATACTTATCTACATCAATCTCGACTCTCGATAGTATATAGATATTTCATCATTACATACTTACAACTCTTTTCAAACGTTTATCAGAAAATCAAGTCAATCAAAGTCTAGTAGTTATCACACCTGTTCCCTCAGAAATATTACTATAATATGAAACAGTAAAGAAAATTAATAGATATTTAATATTTAATAACCTCATACGTGAAATTACTGCCGAATGAAAATACTAATAATCAATAAAATCAACTGTTGGACAAAAAAATAGTACAGATTACCGAAAATTCAAATCATTTTTTCTACAAAAATTACAAAAATTAACAAATGAATGACAAGTTAGAGAAATAACTAAAAAAAAATAATGAACATATTTACAAATTTATTAAAATCACACCTTTTTCTGGATTACAAACCACAATTTCTTGAAAAAATTTAACACCGAATTTGTAAGATTTTAATCCTAGTATTACATACACTCAATAAATATTCAAAATTAACAAAAAAATAATTTTTTAGTCTCATCAATAAGCAGTAGTACTTATAAAAATGAGAGTTTACAAGCTGATTTTCATAATTTTATCACATTTAAACTTAATTTTTATACATAAAACATTATTTAATCAAATTTTATACTTTCTAATTCAGTAAAATTCAATACTTTTTTAGTTTTTAAACCAATACCACAATATTTATTTACATCAAACTTGATTCTTTACCTTTTATATTTCCACATTACACAAGTGAGTTAAATACTAACTTGGAACGGGAGTTGAAGTCAATTGATTCAATTCGATTTTCATCGTATACGCATTTCCCTTACACGAAATTTTTTACTTCTATAATCATCTAATGTATTAAAACTAATCTACTCATATTTTTAATCAATTCATCAGATGTTTCATCTCGCACTTCTGAATTATCATCCACCAAGTTGCTTAAAATATAAATACTATCTTTATAGTTTTAATGTAGTATACATGACTAATCTTGAGTTTCCATCTATACTATTAATCAAATTATCATATGTTTCATCTTACAGTTCAACAATTTCTGAATTATCGTCCATCTAGTTGTTTAAAATATTAATAAAATGTTTATAGTTTTTGATTATACATAGTATGTATGAATACAATCTTCAATTTTTAACAGTTCATATTTCAAATAACCTATTTTCGAAACCAAACTATGTAAATTTTACCACAATGCTTATCATCATACAAAGATTTTCGTTTCATACTTTTTCTAAAAATTATCAGATATGTACTCCTCAGAGGAATTTCTATCATATGAATAAATGAAAAAAAATTAATTTATATTAAACGTACAACGAAATTTGATTGCAATATATATGTATTTGCGTTATACAGATGCTTCAACAAGATGAACCAAAACAGCAGCAAACTTAAGAAATTAATGATCTGAATGATTCATCCCTAGCACATGTAGCGTTAATGAATAATACACATGTAAGTACTTATATGAAAAATACTAAAATTCGTATATGTAACGTAATTAGAATAATATAAAATGATTTGTCTTACTGCCTACACTTTAACAAATACCTTTTTACCTATATTGTTGAAGATAATCCTAATTGTTTGCATTTGTTTCTATTACAGATGTGTTTTATTTGCTACAAACACTTCTTATGTAAATGGAATTTGACAGAACAAACAAAAATCCATACAGCTGAAAAACCTTACACTTGGGAAGATTACCAAATGCGGTTTTCAAGAAGATGTGAATCAAAAATGCACACATCATCATATAAAGCATCGTCAGTTATAAATAAACTTAGTGAAGATATTCAAAAATTAGTCAGATGTTTGAAGAATTTAGAAATAAAGGAAGATATTTAGACTATTTTATCCATCATATTTTCATAAGTTACCACAATATCTCAAACTTAAAATTTGGAAGACATACACACAGCTGAAAAGAAATTTTGTTACCCGTGATTTTTCTAATCAGCGTGCATGTATAGATATTATTTTGCAATGTATTCTTTAAATGTTCACATAAATATTCTTTTATATACATTTATCGTTGTGTTTATTTTTCTAAAACCTATTACATTAATGGAATACATAACATTTTAAGTGAAACAACACTTTCACAACTTAAAAAATGTATAAGAACATACAAAATAAGCAGATGTATGAAAAAATATACAAGTTTACAGAATAATTTCAAAGTTTTCTAGAAATACAAACAAAAAATATTTACAACATAAAAAAATTACAAAAGTGAAAAGAAAAAACACAAATGTAAAACAAAAAAATCAAAAAGTGAAAAACTCAAAACAAAGTTTTTGAAAAAAGAAAATTTACAACAAAAACTTTTTTTACAAAAACCAAAACTTCAAAAAATATTTTTACAAAAAATTTTTTTTCAAAAACATTTTTTACAAAAAATATTTTTCAAAATAAGTTTTTACAAAAGTAAAAAATAAAAAATCACAACGTTAAAAAAATGAAAAATTTTAGTTAAAAAAAGTGTAAAAAAAATTGCAAAAAAAGTTGCAAAAATTTCAAAAAAAGTTATGAAAAAAGTACCAAAAATTTTGTTCTTTTATTTTTTACTTTTGTAAAAACTTATTTTGAAAAAAAAAATTTTGTAAAAAATGTTTTTGAAAAAAAATTTTTTGTAAAAATATTTTTTGAAGTTTTGGTTTTTGTAAAAAAAGTTTTTGTTGTAAATTTTCTTTTTTTAAAAACTTTGTTTTGAGTTTTTCACTTTGTGATTTTTTTTTTGTTTTACATTTGTGTTTTTTCTTTTCACTTTTGTAATTTTTTTATATTGTAAATATTTTTTGTTTGTATTTCTAGAAAACTTTGAAATTATTCTGTAAACTTGTATATTTTTTCATACATCTGCTTATTTTGTATGTTCTTATACATTTTTTAAGTTGTGAAAGTGTTGTTTCACTTAAAATGTTCACAAAAATTTTGTTCTTTGTAATACAGTATGCAATGGCGAAACCATTGTATTTGCTATTACAAAGAACAAAATTTTTGGTACTTTTTTCATAACTTTTTTTGAAATTTTTTTTACACTTTTTTTAAATAAAATTTTTCATTTTTTTAACGTTGTGATTTTTTATTTTTTACTTTTGTAAAAACTTATTTTGAAAAATATTTTTTGTAAAAAATGTTTTTGAAAAAAAATTTTTTGTAAAAATATTTTTTGAAGTTTTGGTTTTTGTAAAAAAAGTTTTTGTTGTAAATTTTCTTTTTTCAAAAACTTTGTTTTGAGTTTTTCACTTTGTGATTTTTTTGTTTTACATTTGTGTTTTTTCTTTTCACTTTTGTAATTTTTTTATGTTGTAAATATTTTTTGTTTGTATTTCTAGAAAACTTTGAAATTATTCTGTAAACTTGTATATTTTTTCATACATCTACTTATTTTGTAAGTTCTTATACATTTTTTAAGTTGTGGAAGTGTTGTTTCACTTAAAATGTTATGTATTCCATTAATGTAATAGGTTTTAGAAAAATAAACACAACGATAAATGTATATAAAAGAATATTTATGTGAACATTTAAAGAATACATTGCAAAATAATATCTATACATTCACGCTGATTAGAAAAATCACGGGTAACAAAATTTCTTTTCAGCTGTGTGTATGTCTTCCAAATTTTAAGTTTGAGATATTGTGGTAACTTATGAAAATATGATGGATAAATAGTCTAAATATCTTCCTTTATTTCTAAATTCTTCAAACATCTGACTAATTTTTGAATATCTTCACTAAGTTTACATATAACTGACGATGCTTTATATGATGATGTGTGCATTTTTGATTCACATCTTCTTGAAAACCGCATTTGGTAATCTTCCCAAGTGTAAGGTTTTTCACTTGTATGGATTTTTGTTTGTTCTGTCAAATTCCATTTACATAAGAAGTGTTTGTAGCAAATAAAACACATCTGTAATAGAAACAAATGCAAACAATTAGGATTATCTTCAACAATATAGGTAAAAAGGTATTTGTTAAAGTGTAGGCAGTAAGACAAATCATTTTATATTACTCTAATTACGTTACATATACGAATTTTAGTATTTTTCATATAAGTACTTACATGTGTATTATTCATTAACGCTACTTGTGCTAGGGATGAATCATTCAGATCATTAATTTCTTAAGTTTGCTGCTGTTTTGGTTCATCTTGTTGAAGCATCTGTATAACGCAAGAAATATATATTTAGTAAAGGTTTAATGTATAAATAATCGCTTATTTATTTATTTTTATTAAATACATATATATTGCAATCAAATTTCGTTGTACGTTTAATATAAATTAATTTTTTTCCATTTATTCATATGATAGAAATTCCTCTGAGGAGTACATATCTGATAATTTTTAGAAAAAGTATGAAACGAAAATCTTTGTATGATGATAAGCATTGTGGTAAAATTTACATAGTTTGGTTTCGAAAATAGGTTATTTGAAATATGAACTGTTAAAAATTGAAGATTGTATTCATACATACTATGTATAATCAAAAACTATAAACATTTTATTAATATTTTAAACAACTAGATGGACGATAATTCAGAAATTGTTGAACTGTAAGATGAAACATATGATAATTTGATTAATAGTATAGATGGAAACTCAAGATTAGTCATGTATACTACATTAAAACTATAAAGATAGTATTTATATTTTAAGCAACTTGGTGGATGATAATTCAGAAGTGCGAGATGAAACATCTGATGAATTGATTAAAAATATGAGTAGATTAGTTTTAATACATTAGATGATTATAGAAGTAAGAAATTTCGTGTAGGGGCAATGCGTATACGATGAAAATCGAATTGAATCAATTGACTTCAACTCCCGTTCCAAGTTAGTATTTAACTCACTTGTGTAATGTGGAAATATAAAAGGTAAAGAATCAAGTTTGATGTAAATAAATATTGTGGTATTGGTTTAAAAACTAAAAAAGTATTGAATTTTACTGAATTAGAAAGTATAAAATTTGATTAAATAATGTTTTATGTATAAAAATTAAGTTTAAATGTGATAAAATTATGAAAATCAGCTTGTAAACTCTCATTTTTACAAGTACTACTGCTTATTGATGAGACTAAAAAATTATTTTTTTGTTAATTTTGAATATTTATTGAGTGTATGTAATACTAGGATTAAAATCTTACAAATTCGGTGTTAAATTTTTTCAAGAAATTGTGGTTTGTAATCCAGAAAAAGGTGTGATTTAAATAAATTTGTAAATATGTTCATTATTTTTTTTTTTAGTTATTTCTCTAACTTGTCATTCATTTGTTAATTTTTGTAATTTTTGTAGAAAAAATGATTTGAATTTTCGGTAATCTGTACTATTTTTTTGTAAAACAGTTGATTTTATTGATTATTAGTATTTTCATTCGGCAGTCATTTCACGTATGAGGTTATTAAATACTAGCGGCCTTCGCCCGCTACGCTGGTCGGTTTATCTAAAGAAATCTTGAAGAAGTAGTTAGATAAGGTTCAGACATACATTAAAAAAAAAAAAGCAAGTCGATCATTCAAAAAACGTTGGGAAATATCAAATATTTACTGTAATTTTTTAAGAAAAACAAAGTTTCGAAAAAAAAAATTAAATCGAAAAAAAAATTACACTGACATATTAATGCAAGGAAATTTTCCCAGAGAGAAAATTCGCCTTGAATACAATATTTCAAATTCTTTTAATTGCTTATAGGCGTTAATGCCAACATAGTGAAAAAAAATTCCATGTTTTACATAAGTCTTCTGTTAAGAAAGCCTGTACCTCTTTTTGTACCAATTCTTCATGCGGAAATTTTAAATTAGTACTAGTGTCACAATCTTTTTGCTCATTCACAATTTCCTCAAAATATTGCCAGAAAATAGATGAACTTTTTGCTGGCATTTTCTCTTTTGGTTCGTCTACATTCTCATGATGTATTTTTTGTTTCTTTGGTGGATTTTTAAGTTCTAGATCATCTACACTCATCAATTCTAGGCTTTTTAAGGCATTCTTGATTCACACATTTATAATTTTCATTGAAAAATGTTAGTTTTTTACTGAGATATTTAAAAAATAATAAATTTAAGATAACATAATTTAATCTGTACACACACACACAAAAAAAAAAAAGAAAGAAAGAAAAAAAGAAACTGAAATGCCAATACATTCCTTTTTAATCAAAAGAAAATAAGGTATAGACAATTACAAAATAAATATGAAATGTTTTGCATTATTCAATGAATTGTTACAGTAATCAATAAGCATTTTTATTTTTGATAGATGGATTTCAATGGTCGGAATAAATCTTGGTGTTAAAAAATGTTTTAATTTTATATTGGTTAAAAATTGTATTTGTTATGTATCAATTCTCCTTTTTTATTAGTTTTGAACTGTCAAAAATTGTTTATAAATGGTGCCCAAAAAAATTTCAAATTTAATGAGCTTATTTATTTATACTATATATATATATTATATTATATGTACACACAGGTAGAGATATGTGTACACTAATATATTTATATATATGTACGCCTAAGCTCACATTATGCGCACATCAGTGTTTTATTTTCTTATTACACAAGTACTCGGCATTCGGTACTCGGTTGAGTAGTCAGTGGCCGAGTGCTCGGTACTCGGTTACTCGGCCAAAGTACTACTCGGTACACCACTAGTCTTTGGTACAAAATAGCATGTTATCTTTTTTAAAGCCGGTTATCTATTTTTATGAAAGTACAAAGTTATTATTAAAATCACTAAATTATTATAAAATTAATTAATTTTAAAATGCAAAATACCCCAACGTTTGACATTCCTATTCTTCTTCATATGTGGATGCATATATAATTAAACTTCGAGAAACTTTTATCTAAAATATATTTGTTATGCAGCCCGTGTTTACTAATAAATAAAACAGAAAGAGAAGGAATGTTGTCCACTTGTTTTCTTGAAAAGAATTTGCGCCCGCCCCTTCTCCGTTAGGGGCAAGTGCAATGAGACTTTATTACTGTTGAATGTATTATGTAACCCCCCCCCCCCCCCAAAAAATATATATATATATATATATATATATGTATATATATATAAAATACTTTTAAATAGTAACTATTTCTTTTAAGTGTTATTTGATACTAGCGGCCTTCGCCCGCTACGCTGGTCGGTTTATCTAAAGAAATCTTGAAGAAGTAGTTAGATAAGGTTCAGACATACATTAAAAAAAAAAAAAAAAGCAAGTCGATCATTCAAAAAACGTTGGGAAATATCAAATATTTACTGTAATTTTTTAAGAAAAACAAAGTTTCGAAAAAAAAAATTAAATCGAAAAAAAAATTACACTGACATATTAATGCAAGGAAATTTTCCCAGAGAGAAAATTCGCCTTGAATACAATATTTCAAATTCTTTTAATTGCTTATAGGCGTTAATGCCAACATAGTGAAAAAAAATTCCATGCTGGGAATCGAACCCGGGCCATCAGTATGGCGCACTGACGTTCTACCGACTAAACCACATGGAACGACAGCCAGCTTGAAACTTTCTCATACTTAAGTAGACTGGCGAAAACATAACGATAGCGCGTTTTAAAATCGCACAGTGACATCTATTGGATTTTATATGTACTAAAAAACGTGAGCAGCGCACCTAATAGTTTCTTTTGTTTCTTTTTGTTACTTTTTTGTCTGTTGTCCGATTTTGATGAAACAAAGCCTATACACTGCCCGGGAGTGTGCATTCTTCATTAGTGAAAACCGCATAAAAATCCATTCAGTAGTTACGAAGATAACCTCGAACAAACAGACAGACAGACAGACAGACAAAAAATTCAAAAAAATTTTTTTTGTGTTTCATTGGTTTTCTTTTATCGCCCTGACTCCATTTTTGTCAATTATCTTCAATGTACAGACACACCGGGTCCTACTGTTTTATTATATGTATAGATTAAATATCTATTAATTTTCTTTACTGTTTCATATTATAGTAATATTTCTGAGGGAACAGGTGTGATAACTACTAGACTTTGATTGACTTGATTTTCTGATAAACGTTTGAAAAGAGTTGTAAGTATGTAATGATGAAATATCTATATACTATCGAGAGTCGAGATTGATGTAGATAAGTATTGGAGTAACAGTCAATTCATTGTTGAATTTCAAGAAATTGTGTGAGAAAAGGTTTTTTTGCATTAAGTTTATGTAATTTCAGTTACAGTTTTTCGACAATCAACCTAAAAATGGATAATTATCAACCTAAAAATGGATAATTATCATAGTTAAAAGTTATGATGAAAAGATCTAAGCAATATTAATGTTAAAAAGTTCGTCTAATGTTTGCTCTTATTGTGTGAAAATTTCGAATAGATTGGTTTGAAATATGAAATGTTTGTAAAATTAAACTTTGTATTCGTGTATGTTTTGCATTATTAAACTGTAAAGATAATATTCATATTTGGAAAATGTTGTTGGGTATTTTAATAATTTTCTGATAAGTAGATAAAAACAGATGTTAAAATTCTGTGCTATTAAAATATATAGGATCAAGAATAAAGTTTGATTAAAATAAGTATTGTAAAAATTCAGAAATTTTGAAGTGTAAGATGAATTATGCCCTAATTTGATTAATTATATGGGTAGAATATCTCAGAGTAGTTTTAATATGTCAAGTGTCTAAAGCAGCAAGAAATGATTTTTTAGGTTTTCTAGAATAATAATAATAATAATAATAATAATAATAAAAGTATACTTTTGCTGTAAGATTTCGAATGTAGTCAAGACGTGAAAAATGTAAGTATGAACCCTTTGTAAAGACATTCAAACTTTTTAAAAAGTTTAAGTTTAGTAATATACTGTAACAATATATGTAAACAAATGTATTTCAAAGTTGAAAATTTGTGTAAAAAATTGTCTTTTCTTGAAAATTGATATTTATTTTTGTTTAATTAATGATACTTATTACATTTTTGTTGTTAAAAACTAAAATATACGTTTAATTCTTCTGTTAAAATTGATATATCAGTGTTGGAGATGAGAAAAAATAGTGTAAAACTAATAAAATTTGTTTAAATTCGTCTTTTTATTCTTAAAATTAATATTTTTTATTGTTTAGAATACGTAATAATAACTTTTGAGAAGTATATAACCGGAAAATGTTAAAAAATCTTAGAAAATTGGTATTAAAAATATTAAATACAGTTGCTTCAATGATTTCAAAAACAAACTCTGTTAAAAAATTCTGTATGATTTCAAGTGAAAATAAACTAAACCTGAATACATGGTATTTAAAATACAAAATTCACGATTATGAACTAATGTTGAAAACATGGGTAACATTAAATATACAGCTAATATTTAATTATAGATTAGAAAATTCTTAAAGTTTATCCAAATTTATTAAATATAGTATTGAATACAGTGAATAAATGAAATATGTGAATAAGTATTGATATTTAAATGTTGCTTTTGAAAATACTAGTGTAAAATTATTCAAATTCGTCTTTTCTTTAAAATTGATATTTATTTTTGTTTAATTAATGATACTTGTTAAGTTTTTGTTGTTAAAATTAAAATATACGTTTAATTCTTCTGTTAGAAATCCATATTTCCAAGTTGCGATTCAAAAGACTATTGTAAAACTAATCAAATTCGCTTAAATTCACCTTTACCCCTTAAAAAATAATATTTCTATTATTTTGCTTAATTAATTATACTGATTATGTCTTCCAAAATTTAAATTTTGGGATATTGCGGTAACTGTTATGAAATTGGAGGGCATAAAATGTCTCTTTTTTTCTCCCAGACTTCTAAATATACAAGAATGCGAGGTCATTGCTTTGTCCATTTCCCTACCTGAAGTAAAAAATTGGGGGCGAAAAGGCATGGTGAGGGACTTCGAAGGAATGAGTTTTGGTTTCAATATGACGTCACAAGAAGCAGGTGTTGTTTTCAAATTTGTGTGTGTGTTGAGTATTTGTTGAAATGTGTTCGTTTATGCATTAAAATTCTACTTAGTTAGTATATAAAAGTACGATGAAATTTCCATTTAGAGTAAAAATTAACCAAATCTGTTTAATTCGTCTTTTTTTCGTTAAAAAATCATTAGTTTCCTTTGTTAATTGTTCAATTATCGAAATTCTTTGAGGTAACGACTGTTCAAAAACTAAAAAAATATGTTTAAATTTCTATTTTAAGTTGTGTATTCTGATTTTATATATATATAAAAAAAAATGTGAAGAAATCAGTTAAAAATTTAATATTTTCCGTTGTTTTGCTTAATTAATAATGTTCATGGAGGAAATGATTGTCCAAAACTGGAATGCATGCTTAAATTTCTTTCTATCAAATTCTGAAGTTTGAGTTGAAAAATCGTAAGAAATCAGTCTTTTTCTATAAAAACTTGATATTTTCCATTGCTTTTTACTTAATTAACGATACTCATTAAGATTATAGCTGTTGAAAAACTAGAATGCATGTTTAACTTTCAACTTGTAAGTCGATACACTGATGTTGCAGTTGATAAAAATTGTAAGAAATCAGTCTTTTTCTATAAAACTTGATATTTTCCATTGTTTTTTACTTAATTATCAATACTCATTAAGGTTATAGCTATTGAAAAACTGAAATGTACGTTTAAGTTTTCTCTCTTAAGTTGATAAAAATCGCAAGAAATCAGTCTTTTTCGATAAAACTTGATATTTTCTATTGTTTTTACTTAATTAATACTACTCATTAAGATGTCTATCAAGCAAAACTCACATATATATGTTTAATTTTCTTGTGTTAAATTGATAATCTCATCTTGTAGTTGAAGAAATCTAAATAAAATGGTTAAAAACTGAGATTTTAATTGTTTCGCTTAATTAATAATACTCATTAAAATTACGATTGTTCAAAATTCAAATATAAATTTAATCTTCATCATATAGTACGATTCCGAGTTGAGATGTGATTGATAATATTTTTAATTAGGGAAGGTTGTTCACCTATCCTGTTATAATAGAATGTTCCTTTTTTTCCACTAGGGGGCGTTCGTGAAGGGGGATGCACGGTGGGCGCAGGAGGCACCGCAGGAGGGACGGTGGTGGCGGCACTGGGTGAGGCGGCGGCACGGTGCCGCAGTGCCGCCGCCTCCTGAGCCCGTACTGTTATTTTCCTACTACTGGCTTAACCTGAAATGCGTGAAATTAACGTTCAAGATTTGTGCCATAGATACAAAGCATATTAAACAAAATCTTGTAATAAAATGTATATGAAAAATAAAGAGTGTTTATTTTAAAAATACGCTTTTATTTATCTTTTCCCAAAAAAGAGGCTGGAAATTTTTCAACGCCGCATTTATTTTTCAGGATTTTCAAAACCATAAAAATTGGCACTTACTTCATGAGAAAGAAATACCTTGTTTAACAGTGTTTATCTCATATTTTCAAAAGCAAGCTTACTCAAAGCCAAAGATATTTTACGAAATTTCTACGGCGGCTCAAATTGTTTTCGAGATATTGAGCTAGGCTCTAAACGTCAAGTTTTGTTTTCGGTAGATTTCGGCACTTCAAAAGTATCTGGATTGCTTTTATGAATCAAATCATTGAGAACGAAACAGAAATCATCATTCCATTCTACTGAAAGTAACCGCTTCTATTGAACAAAATTAAGATTCATTTGGCCTCAGTGTCCACGGGGTTGCAAAGCTTTTTATCAACAATTTCAGGAGCAATGACATAAAATATCAAGCAAGTAACCAAGATCATTCAGGAGAAACATACATTAAAAATCATAACGCATTTTTGTAAATCTTTATTATAAAAAATGTATGTCTGTATGCTACGGCTGGGAAAATCATACCGCACGTAGAAGTCTGAAAATTTGAGGGTGGATAGTCCAATAAAAGTCCTAAAATAACTGAGAAGATTTTTTTTTTTTTTTTTTTTTTTTTTTAAAGCCTTCGACTCTATTTCTTTCAGACAAGCTAAAAAGTGTCGTGTCAAAAATAATTGTGGCCCACTTTTACTTACCTATCATACGTAGTATAGGGTAAGTCTTGCAATCGTTTGGAAAATCGAAAAAAAATTTTGATGGATTTACACGTTTCAGATACTGGAGATTCCGAAAACATTTTTAGAAAAAAAAATTGCCGTCCGTCTGTCTGTAAACGCTCAATCTCACGAACAAATGGAGATAGGGACTTAAAATTTTGTATCTACTTAGTAAGAATAGGACGAAACCTATTTAATATCAGTAACCTCGATTATCCGGAACTATTTTTTTCGGACTCTCGAAAAATTCGTTCTGATGAAATGTATATAAAAATTTTCGATTTTTATTTTATTTTTTTTATTTTAAGGGTGTATTCGAAAAAAAAAAAAACGCTTTTCCCGCACCTTCAACAGCTGGAAATTTTCCGATACAATTTCAGACACATTTTTGAAAGTAGAAACATGAAACTTGCTGAGGGGATTCTTGAAGGGACGTATGAGGGCGTGAGGACGTGTGATGTCATTTTAAGCTCAATTCATTAGAATTTAATTTATAAACAATTACCTTATAAGTATGAACCTTTTTTTTGTTCCCATATCTCCCGCTTCGGAAAAATCGGCTCGAAATGCCATTTTTGGTTGCTTCTTTTTTACAATATTTTCTGAAAGCGTCTTATCAGAATATATATATACATCCAAAATTTCAAGTGAATCCGATATTTTTATCATGAGTTATCTTGTTACGCACATACAGAACGGACGGGCACATAAGCTCCCAGGCTTTGGTAGCCTGTGAGCTAAAAAGCAAAAGAATAGTAACTAGCAAAAGCCATGCTTTGTTTGGATTCGCGAAGCATTATTTTATAAAACAGATATTTGAAAGTAACAATATTCTTTTTTATTATTATTTTTGCATCTTTATTAAACAAAAACGTTATTTTATGTTTTGGCGCATTTTAATTTTTTATTTATGATGTAAAACTGACATAATAAGATATTTTCGAAGCAAACTTTTACAATTTTTTTTAAAATTTTCAACTAAAAGCTCTTTTAAAGATGTTTTTACAATTTCAAGTAGCCACTGGTGTTTTTTAATTGTTTGAAATATGCATGTTTCCAATCTTTGTAATCAACATCCGATAATCTTTGATAGCTATTTTAGAATAATATATTTGAAGAAAGCTTGAAGAAAGTTACTTCTTCAAAATCCTATTTTCTGGAAAAAACATTTGAAATCTGCTTTCGTTGATACTATGAATTTTTAACTGTAAAACATTTTATTTTAATTTCTTCGTTTTTATACATGTTAGCGTATGAGAATTGCTGTAATTCTCTCCGCGTGGGAGAACTTTTTACTTTCTGCGAATGGCAACTCAATTAATGGAATTACCTTTTAACGAAGCGCTCTCTCATTCTCGCAGTGACGTTTTCACGAATAATTATTGTTGTGTTTGCGAACTTATTAAAGTCTTATTTTTCTATAAAATCCTTCTGATTAATGAGTCGATATTATTTAGCCACAATACGACCTTCGCAAAAATATTTATAAAGAGCTTGAACCAACAACTTCACGCAGATCTTTTAATTTTTCATTTATATAACAAATTTAAGAATTAATTTTATTTGTTTACAATTATTTTGTTGCCAGTTTACAAAAAAAAAAAATCCATAATACAATTCTTTTAAAATGTTTAAGTGTCATCTGTGCAAACGATTTTGCGGGATAATGAAAACATGTTTTATTTAATAAATTAATCATGATTCTATCTATAATTATTTACTCCATGATTTAAACTTTTTTTTTCTGAAAATATACGCGTTTCATTTTTAGCTCACAGGCTATCATAGCCTGAGAGCTTATGTGCCCGCCCGTTCTGTATGTATGTTCGTACGTAACGCGATAACTCATGATAAAAATATCGGATCCACTTGAAATTTTGTATATAGGTATATCCTGACAAGGCGCTTCCCTGATTAGTTTTTGAAGTTCATTCGATATGTATAAGAGGGGGAACGAGGGGCTCATGCCCCTCCCCTTAATATAAATAAGTGGGTTTTTCATGCAGAATTAAGTTTTCGTTCAAAATTTAGATATAGGATCATTTTGATGAGGCGATTTCGTGACTGTTATTAGGTGTTCATTGAATAAGTATAAACAAGGGAAACGGGGGTTCTAATGCCCCTCCCCTTAATTGATATAAAGGGGTTTTTCAAGCAGAATTGTCAGATTTCGTTCGAATCTCTGAATAGTTTTGGAAGTTTAATGGTTAAGTATAAAAGAGGGGGATAGCTCCTCTTAAATTATATAAATGCTAAATGGGTTTTTATTAAGAATTATCCGATTTGATCTGAATTTTGGATATAGATTTTTTATATGATAAAGCATGTTCTTGATAGTTTAGGAGGTTCAATGATTAAGTATAAAAAAGGGGAAAGGGGAGAGCTGTTTCCCTTTCTTAATTTCTTTTTCGAACGTAATTAACCCTTGAAAATATAAGGCTGTAATGTACAATTAGTATGCGTAGCCTGTGAGCTCAATGCCATCAGTTTAACTGGGCAATATTCTTTTTATTTAGCTCACAGGCTATCATAGCCTGAGAGCTTATGTGCCCGCCCGTTCTGTATGTATGTGCGAGCGTTCGTACGTAACGCGATAACTCATAATAAAAATATCCCATCCACTTGAAATTTTGTATATAGGTATATCCGGATAAGGCGCTTTCCTGGTTAGTTTTTGGAGTTCATTCGATATGTATAAGAGGGGGAACGGGAGGCTCATGCCCCTCCCCTTAATTGATATGAATGGGTTTTTCATGCAGAAATATTAGTTTTTGTTCAAAATTTACACATAGAATCATTCTGATGAAGCGCTTCCGTGATTGGTATTAGGTGTTCATTGGATAAATATAAACAGGGGAAATGGGGGTTCTAATGCCCCTCCCCTTAATTTATATAAATGAGTTTTTCACGCAGAATTGTCAGATTTCGTTCAAATCTCTGTATAGTTTTGGAAGTTTAATGGTTAAGTATATAAAAGAGAAGGATAACTCTTCATAAATTATATAAATGGGTTTTTATTAAGAATTTTCCTATTTGCTCTAAATTTTGGATATGGATTTTTTATATGATAAAGCATGTCTCAGATCAGTTTAGAGGGTTCAATGATTAAGTATAAAAAGGGGAAAGGGGGGAGCTGATCCCCCCTCCTTAATATTTTTTTTCGAACGGAATTAACCCTTAAAAACATAAGGTTATAATGTACAATTAGTATGCGTAGCCTGTGAGCTCAATGCCATCAGTTTAACTGGGCAATATTCTTTTTATTTATTTATTTGCTAAAATGCGTCCGTATTGGAAATGCATGTAAAATAAATTAATTAAAATAATAATTTTTTTAACGTTTTACTGTAAAAAAAAATTATATTCAGCAAATCTACAGATCATAATTTATTTTTGTGTTTAATTTGAAGTTAAAATATTCAATAGTTTTTTTGTAAAGCGTACGACAAATTGTAATTTGAGTGGACTAGTAGAGGATTCGCTTCGCTCATCCTAATAAAATATTAATATGAAAGAACAATTGAAAACAGTAGTATTTTGGAATTTGAAATAGAATTTAACATATTTGACTTTAAATCCTATCTTTATAAACACAAAATATTTTAATTTTAAAATAACTTCATGTTTCATAATTTAATCTACTGAATTTTAATGCTTTTATTTTAACCAAAATGTGTGATGTCACATTTCTTCTGACCCCCTCCCACCCCTTTGTCACAAACAGTCACAATTTCATGAACCCTCTTCCTTCAAGCGTGACATCATCATTTATGGATGGCCCTATATTGAGTTTAAGTTTTATAATTTTTGTACACATTTCTTTGATATCTAATTTAATTATTTTATGCGAATTTGTTTTACTAACTTAATATCTTTATTAATGGAAAATATTGAGCTTATATGGAAGGCTTATTATGGAAGGAAATTTTAAGACCAAAAAATGTTAATTTGATCCGATTTTATTGTTTATTTTATCCAATTTTCGAAAATTGCATAGATCCTGCGAAATTTCATAAATTACAAATGTACATTCCCCTCCCCCTAAACTTCCCAATTTTCTTATCTTTTTCACAAATGTCAGCTAAAGGAGGGGCGCTTCTTTTCGGTACTTTTAAGGAAACACTTAACAATGAGGAGGTGAGCTGGCAGTAACAAATTTTTCTGACATAAAGGCGAATTTGTATGCGCTTTCTGAATTGACGATAAAGACAAAGAGATTGATCCAAGTGTATGGAATTTGGGCACATGGATGCATTTGTCAGTAATTGTAATTTTTTAAAAAAGAAATCTGAAAAAAGTCATTTTAATACTTTAATCATTTCATGATTATTTAAAAAATAAAAAGGTGTGGAGAACTGGACATATCTACTTCTTCGGGTGACATAAGGGTATGGTAAACCATTGCTTCCCACCTTAGAAAATCTGGAGCTTGTCTTCTCAGATCAAAATAAGGCGGATTTCAAATCATGTACGCAGTGTATAAAAGTGTTTCAAAATGAGTTTCAGTTTGTATTTATGTTCTTATACAAAGAAAAACATTCCAAATTAACTGATAGCCGACAGGCAGCCTATAAATGTGCGGATGAGCCAGGGCGTAGCTAGAAGTGAACAATAGGGGAGGCTCAAGAGAATGTTAGGGGGGGGGGTCATAATTTTTTTCCTCTCTCTCTCTCTGACGCAGAAAGATAAATTAGTGCACATTCACATTGTAGATACTATGTTTCTCATTAAGGTGGTGCGAAAAAACAAAAGTTTTTATTCCCGAATCGTTATAGTGCGGAAAAGTTGCGATTGGTAAATACAAGAAAAACTAAAAAAAAAAATTTTCAAATCGGACTTTACCTTCCGATCGCGCAAACCACCTAAAAATTTTAAAAAATTGAAAATTTCCGATTTTTTCGGAATTTTTTATAAAATATTACATATACATAAGGGTATGGTAAACCATTGCTTCCCACCTTAGAAAAAAAAATTTCAAATCGGACTTTACCTTCCGATCGCGCAAACCACCTAAAAACTTTAAAAAATTGAAAATTTCCGATTTTTTCGAATTTCCGATCACTATAGTGAAAAATATTTGCATTTTGTACTGTTTAACAATAATAAAAAAAATAAATTGCGTTTAGAATATCTTGCGATCGCGCAAGCTCATTAAAAATCCGGAAAATTTTCAATTTTGAGTGATTTTGATGTATTAAGAAAATAATTAAATGAGTTCAATTTGCGGTCTCTTGGTAAAATTTAGCTGCAAATTAATACATTGAGCATATTATGCCCATTTTGAACAATCTAGATCTTACCATGACTAGAGTGCTGCAGGGCGAAAAGGTTTGATAGTTAGCGCAACTCCTGTTAGCCACGCTGTGCAACAGCACTGAAATCGCCCTATGTGTGCACAGCCATCTCTCCCCACCCCCGTCCATTTGCACAGTGCGCCATTTCGTATCAGTGAGCCCATGAACGGATTTCGTTTGTTAATTGGGTGTATTTTTTTATTTTAAATACATGAACAAGTGACATGGATACGGATATGCATACGTCGTTGACAAAGAAAATTACTAGACAATCTTTTCATTGTCCTATATTCGGTCATCCAAGAGATTGTTTGCCAAATATTCTTCCAACACACGAAAATGTTTTTCAATGCTGCTTTGAGAAGGGGTTTCTATTAGCAAGTAAACTCAACAACATTAAAGCGAATTTATCATCTGTCAGGAATACAGTGCCAGAAAAAATAAAATATATTTATCAGAAGGCGTCAATCCCAAACGTTTCTGATTACAGAATCATTTAAATAATTAATGCCTACTACGATAAGTATTACAAACTAACGAAATCTTATATTTGAGGTAAGAAAAAGCCAAACCTTATAAAAAAGGTTGATGAACTTAAAAAAAAAAGGAACTCAACTGTGTGATATTTCAGCCTGAAAATGCGAAATGAATTTATATTGCTCCTGTAAAAAATCTCCAGATCTGAGAGAGAGTCTGATTGAGACTAATTGTACTTCTGAAAAGTATAACAAAATTCCAGTCATTGAGCATAGATTTATCTACCTCCAGAGAAAGTACGGTATAGATCAAAAGTATTGGTAGTATAGATCAAAAGGAGGCGAAAAAAAACTGAGTACAAGACTTAGTAGAGGAAATTATATATTGAAAAGGCAACCTTCCAAATCTGTTGAAGCGGAAATGAAAGATCTTGAGCATTTAGAAGAAACACAGGAGAATTTTAATGCTAATACAGGTATATATAAAATCTCATTACCATACCTATACAGTCTATCAGATTTAACAAGAAGAAATTACCATGGCAAATGAAAATAGAGTTACAATCTACATATTTACGTTGCGATTGCAATGGTGTATCTGACTGTGCAGGTGCTGCTATAGCGTAGAGTGTACTAGAAGATATTGCTATAATAAGTAAAACAGATGCTTCTCAAGTTATTGAACGATACAAAATTAAAAGGGAAAACAGCCGCACTAGAAAAAATTTACTGCAAAGTCAAATGGATTCAGAAGAACCACATGACATATATTTTGAAGGAAGAAAGGATATTTAGAAAGATGTCTTTCTTCTATCTTTCTTAAAATGGGAGAAAGACACTTTTGTTATCCTACTCAGTCCTGAGACAAATATCACGAGATCAATAAAATTACTATAAAACAACTTCAAACTTGTATCATTCTACATATCAATGCGTATTATATGGACACATTTATTGAAAAAGTCTAGAAGTATTTTTAACAATTCTAAAAGCATTTAAATCCATTTAAAGGGTGCTTTTTACTGTCTCTTACATGCGCTATATTCGTGTGCTGGAAAAATATTTGGCAAAAAATCTTTTGGTTGCAAAAATATAGGAGAATGAAAAGATTGTCTAGTATTTTTTTTTTTTTTTTTTTTTTTTGTCAATGACGTATAGATATCCGTATCCATGTCACTTGTTAATGTATTTAAAATAACAAAATACACCAATTAACAAACAAAATTCGTTCGTTCACAGGGTGTACACACGTAGGGCGACTTCAGTGCTCTTGCGCAAAGTGGCTAACAGGAGTTGCGCGAACTATTAAACCTTTTCGTCCTGCAGCAATCTGGTCATGGTAAGATCTAGATTGTTCAAAAAAGGCATAATATGCTCAATGTATTAATTTGCATTTAAAATTTAACAGGAGACCGCAAACTGAACTCATTTAATTATTTTCTTAATACATCAAAACACTGAAAATTGAAATTTTTCCCGATTTTTAATGAGTTAGCGCGATTGGAAGGTATTCTCTAAACGCAATTTATTTTTTCATTATTATTAAACAATACAATATGCAAATATTTTTCACTATAGTGATAAAAAATATGTATATGTAATATTTTTTTTAAAAATTCTGAAAAAATCGGAAATTTTCAATTTTTTTGAATTTTTAGGTGGTTTGCGCGATCGGAAGATAAAGTCCAATTTGAATAATTTTTTTTTTTAGTTTTTCTTGTATTTACCAATCGCAACTTTTCTGCACTATAGCGATTCGGAAATAAAAACTTTTGTTTTTTCGCACCACCCTATTTCTCATTAAACTGTTGTACTAACTTCATTTTATGCTAAGAAAAATATATGATCAGGGTTGCCACTCTAATCTTGAAAAAAATTCTCTGTGTTTTCCCTGTAGTGTAACGCGTTTATACTATGTTGAGTAGAGATGGGAATGCTCGGAAAAAAAACTGGAAAAATTGAGGGAAAAAACGGTTTTTTTCCGAAGGCTTATTTTTCAATTTTTCCGAGCTGGAAAAATTGAAATTTCATTTATGAAATAATATAGTGAAAATTTTGTAATAGCTACATTCTCATACTTTTTATTTTATTTATTTTTATGTTGAGTGTCTCACATAAAAATTTTAATGTGGGTAATCTGATCTCTGAGCAGAAATCTGTTTGAGAAGACTTGAAAGGATCCTTTACATTTTTTTCTTATTTGAAACACAAGACCCTTTGCAAAATTTCTCTTGAAAATAGACATTTCAGAAAAAGTTTAATCAACAAATTGAATCTTTTGCAAGTGCAGTGATTGAAGGAAAAAAAATCTCATGCCATGCAGCAGCTGAATCTTATTAAGTTGCATATATGCATGTAAATAACCTTATTAAAAATGTCTAAATAGGAACCTAAATATAGTAATAATTTCTTATTGAAAAATTCTGAATATATTTTGTACAAGTATACACAAAAAGTTCACAATTTCACAAAAACTTGATAACATGAAAAAAATCTAGATATGTAATTAAATGCAACTTCTCTTTTTAAAAATTAATTCATGTGTAAAATTATTGCAATAATATGCCGATTAATGGAAATGATAAAATTAAAAATTCAACATAAAATTTTGAAGTATGCATTTATTACTTTAATCTATCTTTTCAAGTAAGTATTGAATTCGTGAAAAATTTGACTTCCAGTTTTTGGTGTGTATTTAAACGTTTTAGAAGGTCCTGAACACGTTTCGATGGTTTTTGGAAAATATCTGTCACCCTGTGAGTCTGTATGTGACAAATTTTATGGGCACTCTATCTCAAGAACTGATGCACATAATTTCATAAACTTTAGATTCAGTTACACCTTGATATAAACTCGAGATGTTTAGTTATTAGTGTATATTGCCAAACCGATGGCGCTGCTATACTGCATTATTCATAATTTCCACAATAGTTCTATCTCGAACTAATGTATGTATTTTTATAAAATTTCAGATTAAGTTAATCTTTGACATAACTTCGTGCTCATTACTTTTTGATGTAAACTACTCAACAGATGACGCTGCTATGCTGCATTATTCATGATTATTGCAATAGTTTTACCTCAAGGACGATTTTTTTTTTTTTTTTTTTTTTTTTTTTTTTTTTTTTTTTTTTAAATTAAACTACAGCTTTAGACAGTTTCTGACATATATATTAATGTTGTTTAGTGTTTGGTGTAAATTGCCCTATATGTGGCAAATGGCACTACTATGCTGCATTTTTCAAGATTTCATTATAGTTGATTAATTGAATGTTTTTTCAAGGTGTTGAATCTAATATTGACCACCATAATGTTTTACCTCCATAATGTACAGTAGGGTGGAGCGAAAAAAAATTTTTTTTTGAAAATCAAAAACGGGTAGGTGCCAAAAGTTGCCTTTATATTAGTACATCAACTGCGTGAAATTTTACCGCTGAAAAAAAATGGCTTGAGTCTGCGCTTTTGCTCCAAAAATCGAAATTTTGGGTAAAATTTGTCATTTTTTGACATTTTTTCAAAAAAACTAAAAAATTTCTACAGAGCTGGTTAGTATTTAAAAGTGTTGCTCAGACCTTTATATTTATCTGCTTAACATATTTAAACTATAAAACAATATGTATATTCCCTATAGCTGGAGCAAAACAGACAACTTTAAGTAAAAAAACAGCATCACCACTCTATTGGGCCATATAACGAATTGTTGTTTTTAATACAGCTCTTGTTTTCAAAACTACCTTGGACAGGCGTCGTGGAGGTGGCTATATTTCCTATACCATCCGGCCCAACTATTCGATCATCTTAGTACAGTGTTTTATTTATACATTGATTTGTGATTTTCTTTATAAAAATTTGGCATGTTGTCGATGCTTCCACCTTGTTCATCAGTTCTTTGCATCCACATGCTGCTGTAACTATCTTCATGTGTATTTTTACAGTTTATACAAAAAAAATGAGAAGCAGAGTAATGCACGGGAATATTATTAAAGGGATCTATTCGGCCATCTATTATATTTATCAAACATACATTCAGTTGATGAATAATGATTGGAAGTTCTGTTACCACAACATTTTTTCAGCCAATTGTATTTTTTTTATGTAATGATTTGCTTCAAAGATGATTTCAGATATTTGAATTATAAGTATGCCATCATTTATTCTACTTTTGCATTTTTTATATGTTGAGAAGCGAGCTGTTTAATGTGATGGTCATCGACAGCGAGAATTGCAATGAAAATTTGTTCTCCATGTGTAAAGCAACCGCTGTTGTAAATAACTTTTTTTTTGCATTAGTTTTATGCCGTTTTCTAAGTGTTTTCGTATCCAGTTAATTTCCTATTAACTTTTAGATCCCCTTTTTATGAGTGGACAACATTTGATGGTGAAATGTCCTGGGCATAAACTTATAATGCATTGTGCTTTATGAGGGAATGGACGGATATCGACTATAAGTGCTCATTTAAAATTAGGAGAATTTTATTTGTCACTGTGAACCATTTTGCATGGGGTAAGCTTAGAATTGTCTATATGATATTGAATCATTCGCTGCTTCAACTCCAGTGAATTTCCTCTGCGTCAATTATTAGAGAAGTCGATATAAAACGTTCTAAGCTACATGGATTCACTGGATCAATAAGGAAAATCTTTGTCTACGTAATATTCACTTCCTATTGCAATTTTTTTTTTTTTTTTAAATAGAGAAATTTTCTCAAATTGAGAAAAAGATACTCAGAACAGACTAGAAATTTCTGTCGGAGATTGCAAAGCTAATTCATAAGGAAAGCTATTTCTCAAAGAATGGGGAATAGAAATTTAGAAAACATCTCACAGAAAAGACAGCTCATAAAGTTAATAAAATTTTCCGCTTTATATAAGCACAGATTGGCAATCAGCGTCTATATGTTCACTCATCAAATCTATAATCCAAGTTTATACCGCGGGATGTTTTATACCAAATGTACTACACACCTAAATAATAGATCTAAAATCTTATTAGAAATTGCTAGACTACGGAACAACACAGGAAACGACATAAAGCATACTAAAACTTCTTTAGAAATATTGTTGTTTTACACGCAAATTTAGTTTGCAATCCTCTGTGACGATCGTCATAATATTAAACAGCTAACTTCTCAGCATATATTCAATGTAATAGGTTCAATAAATGATGGCATACTAGAAACTGAATTCATACAATCAATTTTTAGGCAAATCATTGCATATAAAATGTAATTGATTGAAAGAATGCTATGATAACAGAACTTCTAATCATAATGTACTAATTGCATGAAATTTTAATGAAGATAATAGACTGCTGACTAGGTTCAATTAAGAACATACCCAATACATTACTCAGCTTCTCTTCTGTTATACATGGTATAAAAATATATGTGCAGCAGGTCACACCAGCATGATTCAAATCATCCAAAGTCTATGAATACAAAGAAGAGATAAACTAGTTTGATATATAGAAAACTTATACTCGTCTTCGGGAAAAAAATAACAATTCAATACATAAATAAAACACTGGGCCTAGATGATTGGGTGGTTGAGACGGGTGGGATAATGCAACCACCTCTATGAGTTATATACACAGTAGTTTTGAAAGCAGCTAGGTAAAGAATTCATTCAAAGAACATTTCGTTGTATGCTCCAATAGAGAGGTTAACGCTGATTTTTCACAAAAAGTTGTCAGAATTGCTCCAATTATACAGACTACAGATATTGTTTTATAGTTTAAATATGTTAAGCAGATAAATATAAAGGTCTAAGCAACACTTTTAAATACTAACCATCTCTGTAGGAATTTTTTAATTTTTTTGAAAAAATGTCAAAAAATGACAAATTTTACCCAAAATTTCGATTTTTGGAGCAAAAGCGCAGACTCAAGCCATTTTTTTTCAGCGGTAAAATTTCACGCAGTTAATGTACTAGTATAAAGGCAACTTTTGGCACCTACCCGTTTTTGATTTTCAAAAAAAAATTTTTTTCGCTCCACCCTAATGTACAGTAATGTTGCAAAAACATGGGCAGTTTGCAATAGAAAAGTACAACTGCAATGAAAAAACATATTTTATTACAAGTAACTATGTTCCAAATTATACTTTCCCTCTTGATTAAACTTTAAATTTTTGTAGTTTTCTAAAGCACAGTAGAAGTTTATCTCTGTATGTAACTGCTTTTGTTAATTCCTCAAATAGTGAGCATTTACTATTTGTAGTGTTCTGTTCTCATAACATTTGAGCTCCACTTTTAGAAATATAAAATTACCATGTGGAAACATTATTGAATATGGTTTCTTACTTAAGAATAGAATACCAGATTTCAGGATAAAAAGAAAAAAATTACATTTAATTAAACTTAAAAAAAAAAAATATTTTTTCTGATTTCAGTGAGTAAAACTCTAACAGTCAATAAAGCCTACGCTATTTTTTAGTTGCAGACCCGAGTAAGCCAAAGTAAAACTTAGTTTTGTTTGAATTTAGATTATAAAACTAAATCAAAACTTTTTTGAGTTGAGATTGGAAGCTATACCAAAACTAAACATATTTTATAAAGGAAATAAAATTATAATTCTTAGAAAAAAAAAAAAAGTAATAATGTAAAAATATACATTTTTTAAACAAACAATGGAATTTTTGAATTCTGATATTCATAATAATGACAAAACTGCAATAATTTCTTTAAACTAGTATCATTTACTTAAAAACTATATTTATTTAAATGGAATGCATAATTTATTTCATTCCAAACTGCAGATATATTGGCTCAGGTTTTTACATTAGGTCAATTGGTAGTTAAACATGTAACTGAAAAATCATTTCAACAGAGATATAACAAACAATAGCGTTTAATAAAAATTCTTAGGCTGTGGAAAAAAAAAAAAAAAAAAACTAAACTTTTAAAAGCAGGCTTTGCTACTTTCTTTTTATTTTGTAATATAAAGTGAAAATAATTTTCATTTAATACATATAAATGGGGAAAAATGTTTATTATTTAATATTCTCTAAGAAAACATAATTTATTTGGGAAAAACAGTCATAAAAAATCAATTTTTACAATTTTTCCCGAAAAAAAACCGGTAAAGAACCAGTTTTTTTCCGCCACTTATATTTTTCCAGAAAATTTACATCTCTAATGTTGAGTGTGTAAAAAAATATGCGTGTATATATGCTAGAGAGTCATCTTGTAATTTACCTTTACCCAATTAATTAAGCAAATATACATTATATGATATGGGCAAATAATATATTTTTTAAAAAGTTGTTACACTTATTATTAAATCCCACATTTTGCATTAATAATAATAAAAACAGTAAAGCAATACTCAAACATTTTGCTAAAATAAACTTTGAAATATTTGTAAATGAATGTTAGAATATGTAAAAACTTTGTACCTAATAATTTAAAGAATATAAAATTTTAAAGAATCTTACCTAAAAATTAATTATCTTGAACATAATATCACAAAAATTACAGAAATAAAAAAGAAAAGAAAAGACAAAAGGCTACTTACTTTATGCATTCAAATTAATATTTATGTATTGTAATACAGAACACATAAAATATAAAATAACTTTGATAAAAAACACTGATTTATTTTTAATTTTAAAAAATATTATCGAATAATTTGTCTTTTAATAATTGACTTATTTCACTAAATTCCCTATGTTTTCCAGAATTTTTTCAAAATTCCCTGGATTTTCCCTGTTTTTGGGAGGGGATTTAAAAATTCCCCGTTTTCCCGGTTCTCCAGGTGGCGTGGCAACCCTGAATGAATATTTTGAGTGTATAACTGGTGCAAAATTAAACATCATGTTAGCTTTATATGTACAAATAGGATGAGGGAGTGTTGAAACACTTTTTTTAGGTGCGTTCGTAATTATGTAAATACGTAGCACCTATTGTTGTTGTTCAGTCCGTCCGTCCGTCCGTCCGTCTGTCTGTCTGTCTGTCCGTCCGCATATAACAACGCAAAAACTACCGAACTGAATCGTTTGAAATTTAAAATATATAATTATTACATAATTTTGTCGAGTCATTTCAAATTTTATGAAAATCGGATGCATAGATCAATTACAGGGACAATCAAAAGGATTCCGTTACATTATCGTCAATGGGGAAAAAAGTTTCAAATGCATTTTAATCGTTTGAAATTTTAAATACATAATTGTTACATATTTTTGTCGAGTTATTTCAAATTTTATCAAAATTGGATGCATAGTTTAATTACAGGGACAATCAAAAGTATTCCGTTACGTTACGGTTAATGAGGAAAAATGTTTCAAATGCATTTTAATGGTGTTACACTCATTCGAACGTAATAAAATTGATATGCTTCTATAAAGTAGATATTATAATATACATTTTGCATAATCTGTGGTGCAAAGAATATTTGTTATTGATTTACAAGGCCACACAAAAGTATTCCATTGCATAATGGTATAGGGAGAACATTGTTTGGTGCGCATTTTAATTGTAATTATTTACAATTTTATGAGATTGATATATGAGAGTGATATTTTTAAAACTTCGTTATAGTACGAACGCACCTCATTTGCTACGCTTCACGTGCAATTTCTAACTTGTTTAGATACAATTTACGAATTCTGCAAAACTGTGAAAGGGTCTCAATAAATTTTTGAAAGAATTTCATTTGAATTTTCGGAACATAAATTCATTGAGTGACCTTGGAATCTTTTCCAGGGGGGGGGGGGGCAAAATATTTTAGGGGAGGGGGGCTGAGCCGCCTATAGCGCCCCCTTAGCTACGGCCCTGGGATGAGCTGAACTTAGAGTTCTTCTATGTGAATATAATTCACTTTCACAAGAGATATATGATACAGTGTGTGTTGAAAAGGCATCAAGATTTCACAGATGTTTTGGTGGGGCGTGACCAACGAAAGATCGGGAATCATTGGACTATGTTAAAATAGTCCAAGAACCAACAGCACAAAAACGTAAAGTATCGAACAGAAGAAAATAACTATTTTTTTAATTTTATAGAAGAGTAGAAATAGAGGAATATAATGATCCGTGTCTTCCGGAATGTTAAACCTACGAACAAACCACTAGTGATAATAATTTTTGACTTATGCACCACTTCACGTCCGGCAGATATGGATCGTTAGACTCTTCTACTACTATTGTTCCATAGGTGTTTGTGCCGTGTCGTCTCTTGGACTAAAAGGATTGTGAAATAATTTTAATGTCATTTCGAACCTTGTCAAGATCAGGGATAACAGGCCCAAAAATTTTATTAAAATTTTTATTTTGTTTTTATTTTAGAAAAACTATGGAAAGCTAGAAAGTTAATATTAGTATTTTCCCATCTTTATCTGCCGAACCCTTTGTCAAAAATGTTTGGCGAGTCCTGCTCTACCTATAACATTTGGAAAGACAGTGGGGGTAGGGATTAGATGTTCTTTCAGGATACATAGCTTGTTCTAATTTTAAAAAAGTGTCTATATCAGAATACTTCTTGTAGAAAATACTATTGCCTTTGAATGTCAGACATTTGTTTTCTTTTTTCTATAGCGGCATTGATTTCCTCCAATTGCTTTAACAGCATTTCTTTTTTGGAGATCTGTTTGCGTTGGACCAAAGTCGCTTCTTTTGGTATCTCGCTCTTTTTTGTTTCTTTCATTCCTTGAGTTTGGCTTATATTTATCTTCGACGTTTTGTCCGATTTTGTTTCTGTTTCTCTTTGTACGTCATTTTTTTTAGAAATGGACCGAGGAATTGCAATCCTGGACCGATGTTGAAATTTTAACAGATCAGCCTCTAAAGCAGAAGTATTCCGTTTTTTCACTTTTTTAGGTTTCGAGTGATCGACTGTCTTATTTTCTGTTGCACGTTTCGGCTCTTCTGAAGTACTTTGAGCTACAAGCTGACTTGCTTGTGGACAAATAGGACCGTATACTTCGGCGGAATGCTTTTTGGACGGCAAGAACGTGCGAGACCGGTTCATTTCACGTTGCCGTGTTCCGCTCAACTTATTTGCCTTCTTGTCTGGATCGAACAGGTCACTCAAATAATGGTCTGAGAGAGGAGAGATGCTCATGTCGCTGCAGCTGTCCACTCGTGGCGATAGAGGTCTCATTTTTCTCGGTGTCCATTCACGGACATCACTGGATTGGAGGGTAGAAGTAAAGCTGGATATAGGCGATTCAATTCCCTTTCCTTTAAAATTTTTGCCAGTTTTATTTTCAATGATCTTCTCCAGTTCCGTAGATTGCAGTTTTGTCACACTTTTTGATTTTTCGTTTCTGGAGCGATACACCGATGCTGGACTACATGAGCTCGAGCGGGAACGACAGGCATTTGGTTTAGGACGATTTTCGGTACAAACTTGAATGAATAATGATAAATCCTTTTTAACAGGTTCTTTTGTTTTTAAATTTCTGCCTAGGTTATTGACAACACGGGGAAACTTGCCTTTCTCTTGTAACACAGACTGAGATTTTGCGAGTATTTTCGACTTATCGCTTGCAGAAGATGCTGGAACGGATGATCTTGAAGAAGATTGTCGAGAAATCGATTTATGCCAATTTTTTGCATAAGCAGATGCGGGTGAATGAATTTTATTTTCGGCAGGTTTGTTTGATTTGAAATTCTTGTCAAACTTATTTTTAATGTTGGGGGACATTTTTTTCTCTTCTTTTGCTGATGTTCTAGAATGGGACATCGATGCTGGGCCTGGTGATCTAGAAGATCGGCGAGAGATCACTTTATGCCAAATTTCGGCATGAGCGGGAGTGATTGAATGAGAATCTTTTTTAACAGGATCGTTTTTAAAATGGCTATCGTATTTATCTTCAAAAGTGGGAGATTTTTCCCTGTCTTCTTTCGCAGACATACTTCTTTCTTTCACAGACGTCCTCCTAGATAGATGCATCGATGTTGGACCTGGTGATCTCGAATACGATCGGCGAGAGATCGCTTTATACCAATTTTCAGCATTATCGGGAGGTAATGAAGGCAAGCCCTTTTTGATAGGATCATTTTTGAAATTTCTGTCACATTTTCTTTCGACAATGGGAGATTTTTTTCTGACTTCTCTTGCAGACATACTTCTTTCTTTTGCAGACGCTCTTCTAGATTGATATACCGATATTGGACCTGGTGATCTCGAAGATGATCGGCGAGGGACTGCTTTATGCAAATTTTCGGCATCAGCGGTTTTCATTGAAAGGAAGTCCCCTTTGATAGGATCATTTTTGAAATTTCTGTCAAACTTATTTTCAACAATAGAATTTTTTTTATCTTCTTTCGCAGACGTCCTCGTAGATGTTGGACCGGATGATCTCGAAGAAGATCGGAGAAGTACTCCTTTATGCCGATTTTCTTCATAAATGGGAATGATTGGTGGTATGTACTTTCTGATAGCCTCGTTTGATTTCAAATTTTTACTCCGCGTATTTGCAACAGCGGGATATCTGTTTCTCTCTTCTTCGGTAGACTGCAATTTTGTTTCTTTTTTATGGTTGATGGGGCGATAGACTGATTCTGGACTAAAGGAGCTTGAGGATGATCGGCGGAGAATCTTTTTATGTCGCTTTTCAACAGTTTCACGACGGCGTCGCTCAGAAATGGAGGCGCAATTTTGTTTCCGATGACGGAACCACTTAGAACTACATTCCGAACTGGAAGAACTTGCAGTCGATTTTTTCTGTCTAATTTTGGAAGAACGCAAAGGTGGTTTTGTCCTACGAACTGGAGATCGTCTCCAAGGATCGTGCCACAGGTGCTTCTCGTTTTTATCCTGAACTATATTCCGCTCGGGCGATCTACCAAGATTGCCAAAATGAGCAGGCTTACGAGGTATCACTTTTGGCTCAGGTGATTTGTAGTAGCGAGGCGTTTTCGGCGATTTGTTCGAAGGCGGTTCGTCATCGGTGTCGATTGTTATAACAATTGGATTAGACGTTCTTTTCACTTCCGTGTCCCATTTTTTGATAAATTTCTTGGCTTCTTTTAAAGCCCGATCCCAAGCGGTCGGGGGCGTCTCAGGCTCGTCACAATTACGAAGTTCAGAAGCGTTGAATATAGGCTGTACACTATTTAACTGCGATGGAAAGAGCGATAAAGGAAACTCAGGAGGGAGTGCGAATGAAGAAGTGGGAGATGTCACTTCTAGCATTCTATACAAACCTTTGTCAGTCACATGAAGATAGCGACAGTGATCGCCTAACTGGCATCTACCGCACTTAAAAAATTCACATATTTTCTTATTGGGGTAATCTTCGCTGTCTTCGTCAAGGATCTCTCCCTCTTCTAGGTCATCTTGTTTTTCTAAAGTTACTGGACAGTTCTTAACACACCTATCGACATCATCCTCTTCGTAGTCCAGCTCTTCATGCTCAACCGTTATTGAAACAGGAGTTTCGTTCTTTAGACTCATAGGTAGAGGCTGTAAAAACAACGTTCGATTGCATAAATATAAAAAAATAATCAAGAGATGAATATTACCCATATTTGGAAGCATGCTTATTTTAACCTCGGGAGTACGAACTTTTTAAAAATCTATTCCGAGATGTATGCAAAATTGACAAAAACTTAACTTTGAAAAATTATAGTTTTAACTCCACATATCCTACTAATTGTGAAATGATTTATTAACTAGTTGGACGATGTGCCAATCCCAATATTTTCTTCTATTTCATACATGCATTTTATTGTTTCAAAAATTAGTTACACATGTTAATACTTTAATATTATTAATTCAATACCATATCAACTTTGATTTTCATCTTAAAATATTAATGTGGATCATGATATTTATTAAAATCAATAGTTTTCCCTTATTCTGTTATTACTGTTTGCAAATAGCAGGCTTAACAGGACACTAGTTCCTGTCTCTGCACGAGCCAATGGACATAAAACGACGAAGAATCGAGAAAATGATACAAAAAGCGCTGTCACAATGCTCCTTTCCCATGGACTATTTCCAAATTCCAGGAAGATCTACTGGCCATAGCCAAAAACATATACAAAAATTTTGCTCAATTCTTTATATAACTTTATAGAATTTTCGATGGTACAATAATGAAAACAGCACGGAAATTTGTTTCACAGCGCCCTCTTCCGGCAGATTTTTCTTTCAAATTCATTGAGGACCTGCTTGCCATACCAAAAAAATAATCATACACAAAAAATTAGTTCATTTCTATGCACAAATTCATACACTTTTAGATGGCACAATAATGAAAACGACACAGACATCGCGATTACAGCGCTCCCTTCCGGCAATTTTTTTTTTCATTATTATTATTCAGGGACGGCCATCTCACCATAGCCAAACATTTATACAAAAAAAAAAAAAAAAAAAAAAAAAAATTCTATGTGTAATTTTATACACTTTTCGGTGTTATAATATCGAAAATGGCACAAAATTCGCTATTGCAGCACCCTCTTTCGGCGGATTTTTTTTCAAATTCAGGAAGGACCAACTAGCCATAGCCAAGCACTTACACAAAAAATTTGGTTCAATACTATGCATAACTTCATACACTTTTCGGTGATACAATATTGAAAATGGCACAAAAATCGCTATTACAGCACTTCTTTTCAGAGGAATACTTCAAAATCGAAGGAGAAGATGCTTGCCGCAGCCAAAAACATACATAAAAAATTGATTCAATTCTATGCATATCTCCATACACTTTTCGAAGGTATAATGGCGATAAAGGACACATCTATTGATGATAGAAGAAAGTAAAAATACTAGCTAACCTGCCCGGAAAGGGTTGCCCAAATCAGTCAAAAACAGCATTAGTGCTGTAAAAGTACAACAAAATGAATACCCGTATGATATCGTTAATTCCGAACTCGCTACTCGTTAGAAAGTATTCATTACTCGTTACTGTTCAGGAATTGGGTTTTAACAATCGTCGTACGCACTACAAAACTCTATATATTGTATAGAAGAGTCTTTTGAAGAATTCGCACCTGTTATGTGCCGCCATCTGTACGTAAAAGTTACATTTAATGTAATTTCTAAGTTATATTATAAAAATGCAAACAAAATATTAAAAAGCGATGGATAATTGTATACAGAACTATAACTGAAAGAAATAAAGGGAGCTCAAAAAGTGTAGGGGGTGGGGGGGGGCTGGCTCGTATTTTTGTTCGCCCTTGTTCTCTTCTCTGATGGATGGATGCATGCATGCACAAACAAACACCCCCACACGCATATATATATATATATGGGGTGAAAATATTATATAAAACGATAAATTAGTGCATATTCACTTGCAGGCACTATGTTTCTTATTAAACAAGTTTGTAATACCTTCATGTTACATTAAAGAAAGAATAGGATGCAAATAAAAAATTCGAGTGTACAACTAGTCCCAAATTATGTAACAAAGCTTCATATGGGCAAATAAGCAGTGTTATAGTTGTAAAAATAAAAAGAATGATGCCCAGTTAAATTGATGGCATAGAGCTCACAGGCTATGCAGACTAATTGTGTATTACAGCCTTATATAATAATGCCTTTCGAAAAAAAGGAAGTACCCCCCAACCCCATTTCCTTTCTTTATACTTAATCATTGAAGCCCCAAAACTAATCAGGGATACGCCTTATCATATAATAAACCTGTATACAAAATTCGAAGAAAGTCTAATTGTTCTGCATAAAAACCCATTTATGTAATTTAAGAAACATTATCCCCCGTTTCCTCCTTTCTAATTAACCATTAAACCTCCAAAACTGTTCAGAAATTCAACTAATCAGAAAGAACCTACATCCAAAATTTAAAGCAAATCGGATAACTCTTTATAAAACTATTTAGCTAGCTTAAGGGAGAGGTAATCGCCCGTACCCCCCTTTATAATTAATAAAAGAAACCACAACAAATGAGCGAAGCTTCTTATTACTATGAACCTGTATCCAAACATTGGAACAAATCGGTTAATTCTGCATGAAAAACCATTTACATGAATTATGAGGGGTAGTTTCCCCTATCCTCCCTTTATACTTATCTAGTGAATTCCAAAAACAAATCAGAAAAGCACCTTTTCAGAATAAACCTATATACAAAATTTGAAGCAAATCGGTAAATTTTGCGAGAAAAACCTAAATCAAGACGGGGGGATTACCCCCACTTTAAACTTATACAATGAACACCCAATACTAATCTCGGAGGCACCTCATTAGAATGATCATACATCTAAGATTTGAACGAAATCTACTAATTCTGCATGAAAAACCCATTTATATAAATTAAGGGAAGGGGCAATAGTCCCCGTTCTTCTTCTTATACTTATCAAATGAACTCTCAAAACTAATCAGGGAAGCATCTTATCATAATAAGCCTATATCCAAAATTTCATGTAAATCCAATATTTTTATTGTGAGTTATCACGTTATGTACGAACGTATGCATGTACATACATACAGAACGGGCTGGCACATAAGCTCTCAGGCTTTGATAACCTGTGAGCTAAAAAAACAGCGATTATACAGTATAAGCAGAGGGTACACACTAGGGATGCACCGAATATTTGATATTTATTCGGTATTCGGCCATGTTACCGAATATTTGGTCAGGCCGAATATCAAACTATTCGGCCTGCCGAATATTCGGTTTAACCGAATATCAAAGTATTCGGCCTAATCCAATATTTAATGAAACCTTTTAAAACACATTTTTAAAAACTTTTCACAATTTCTACTTTTAGCTGTCAATTTATAAAAATATTTAAAATAATTAGAAAGAAAGTCATATTTAAATAAAATAATGTTTTTACATTATTTATTTGTTGTTTATAAAGTATAAGTTAAGAAAATTAACCATGAGAAGGATTAAAATGGTGATTTATTCGGATTCTCCTTAAGAATAAATGATATGCAAATGGAAGTTCCTAAATTTTGTTTAGTAAATAATCTGTTTCTTGCTTTTCCCAAATAAAAGACCTTAAAAAAGAAAGAAAAACTTTTGAGAATAATAATAGCTATCAAGGCAATTTTTTTTAATGAAACCATAATCAACTTATTGACTCATAAATACATTGTATTTCATCTCACTTTAGATCAGACTTGTGTTTTCGTTTGTTGCATTAACTATAAATAAGATACCGTAACTGTATTTTCAACTTACATGCTTTGATTTCTGTAAAATATGATATGATGGGAAGGGTGGAAAATGCCATCATTCATATGAAAAGAACTATGAGCTAGATATTCCTTTATTCAGAATTAAGTTGAAAGTATTTGTACTTTATATTGAAAAAAATCTGCCTTGAGTTATTGAAAAAGGAAAATTAAGAGACTGTAAAGTTTTATTTCATCCATGTTTTCATTATTCCTCTTTGATTTTAAAATGTTTGTTTTAATTCGTAGAAGAAACCATGAAATTTAAAATTTTATTAATTCAAAAAGTCTCATAATTGTGCTTCTGAAAGGCAGATTTTTTTTCAATATTAAATTTTCTTATAAAAAGCTCTTGTTTATCAAAATGTAAGTTTCTTTTATTAAATATTATGTAAAATTGTTTTAAAAAGTAACATTTTAATACCTTTAAATTTTGAAATATGAAAAGTATTTGGAAAGCCGAATATTCGGTATTAGGCCGAATAGTTACTATTCGGTTGGATGAATATTCGGTATTCGGCCAAACAATTACTATTCGACCAGCCGAATAATCGGTATTCGGTTCGCCTGTCTGCCGAATATTCAGCATTCGGCCAAAATCACTATTCAGTGCATCCCTAGTACACACCGACATCATGAACCTCCATATAAGAGGGTATACACTAATGCTTAATTTGAGAAACAGAGGGTATACAGAGCTTTTTAGAAAAATCCAAAACGCATGTGTCGTACATTCCTATATATCCTCCACTACATCCTGCAAATAAGATGTGCGAGTGTTGAAACTCTTATTTGCATGTTTTGTACAAATAGAGCAATTTAGTATTCTTACAAAAAACTGTGAAAGGGCCTCAAAACTTACCACATGAAATCCAAATCATTTGAGATTTGAGAAACAACTGATGCAAACAGAATGATATGCATACATTGATACGGAAACTACTAACACCAAATTGCCCGAGTTTGAACACAATTTCACATCTTTTATGCACTTGACTGTCTGGCAACATTTATGAATTATACAAACGTAAGCAACGTTTGAAGTTAGTTTCACTTTGTTTGATTTTGTATTGACACATATGACTAACGAGTTTTATTTCTAAAAACCCGAAAAGTTGGGGAAAAAACGGTTTTTTTAATTTTTTTTCCAAAGGCTTATTTTTCAATTTTTCCAAACTGGAAAAATTGAAATTTCATTTATGAAATAATATATTGAAAATTTTGTAATAGGTGCATTCTCATACTTTTTATTTTATTTATTTTAATGTTGAGTGTGCCACATGAAAACTTTAGTGTGGGTAATCTGATCTCTGAGCAGAAATCTGCTTGAGAAGACTTAAAAAACCCTTTGCAAAATCTCTCTTGAAAATAGATATTTCAGAAAAAATTTTAATCTACAAATTGTATCTTCCGTGAATGCAGTGACTGAAGAAGAAAAATCTCATGCCATATAGCAGCTGAATCTTATCAAGTTGTATATATGTATAAATAACCTAATTAAAAATGTCTAAATAGGAACCTAAATATACTTATAATTTCTTATTCACAAATTCTGATTATATTTTGTACAAGTATATACAAGAAGTTCACAATTTCACAAAAACAGGATTACATGAAAAAAATCTAGATATATAATTAAATGCAACTTCTCTTTTTAAAAATTAATTTTAGGGATGGGACGAATAGTGATTTGGCCGAATAGCCGAATACCGAATATTCGGCCAAATTTTAGGCCGAATACCTACTTTTTTTTTCCAATAAAGAAAATAAATTTATATTATATATAATTTAAAAAATAGGAGCTCATTAATAATTATTACTCTTAATTGTGCTTTTAAATGTATTTTTACATTTGAAAAACTTATTTTAACACAAAAAAATTATGAAATTACATTATATTCTTTTATTCTAATGTACATGAAATTGATTTTCAGTCAGATTGGGTCAGGATAGGAAGATATTTCCATTAAAATATGAAGAATGTACTTCACTTTTACTATCAAATGATACTTTTACCCTTTCTTGCATCCAAAATCAATAATATTCTTAATTTCTCTCTCTCAGAACTAAGAAGAAGATATTTTCTGAAATAACCTTTAATAAAGTAAATTTGATCATTTAGAGTTTGTGTCCGTAATGATAAGCAAATTTGTAAGAACAAGACTGTTCTGAAATCAGTTGCCAAGCTTTAAATTATACAAATTATGTTAAAGCAAAAGGTTATGCTTAAAGTAGAATGCATATGTTAACAAAATCTTTGACATTTGAATTGGCGCATACCATATTCAACTTCAATATTTCACTTATTCAACAAGCATTAAAAGGATAAACAAAAATTGATAATAACATGAATGAATGAAGATGTAAATTAAAAATACATGCATAATAATGTTACATATTTAAGCCAGTAATTATGCAAATAATTATTTAAAAGTGAAAACTATAGAATAAACAAATTATTTTGTTTAGCATTTAGAATTTATGTTTAAATATTTATAAAACCATCTTCATAAAGCAAGTTGTGTCATCTAATATGTATCTAGTTTGACACCAGTTCTGTTTTCAGATGTATCGTTGTATTTGGAATAGTAAAATTGATATTTAATTTTGAAAATAAATCTTCGTTAATACACCTAGTGAATGAATTTTTTCATTTATCACTTCATAGAAAATAAGTTAAGAATTTCATAAGAGCATTTTTTACATGTGCATGGAATTTGCAGACATTAATAAATATTCGAATGTTTTAGAATAAAGGCAGTGTTTTTCTTTTCCTATGAATATATTTATATCTTGAATTGTAATATATCATTCTCTAATGAAGCCGTTTCCCATACAATTAAATCTCCAACTTGAGCAGCAATTTCTAAAATATCACTAACTTTTATAGGAAATATAGAAAGACTGTATATTTTTTAGTATATAAATAACTCTATATTTTGTAAGTAAGAATGAGAAGGACTTCATAAATGAAGTAACAAATTTGGATTAGAGAAAAAAAATTGTAAGAAATGAAATTGTTTAAATCCTAAATTTATTTGGCAAGATATCTTTCACTATTCGGCAAGATTTTAGCAATATTCGGCAAGATATCTCTAAATATTCGGCTACAGGTATTCGGCCGAAGTATTCGGTCAACAAGTCTTCAATATTCGGCCAACCGAATATTCGGCAAAAGGGCCGAATACCGAATAGTGGCCGAATATTCGTCCCATCCCTAATTAATTTATGTGCAGAATTATTTCAATAATATGCCGATTAATGGAAATGGTAAAATTAAAAATTTAACATAAAATTTGAAGCATGCATTTATTACTTTTTTCTATCTTTTCAAGAAGTAAGTATTGAATTTGTGAAAAATTTGACTTACAGTTTTTCGTGTATTTAAACGTTTAGAAGGTCCTGAACACGATTTGATGGTTTTTGGAAAATATCTGTCACTCTGAGTCTGTATGTGACAAAAAATTTATGGGCACTCAATCTCAAGAACTGATACACATAATTTCACAAAACTTTAGATTTAGTTACACCTTGATATAAACTCAAGATGTTTAGTTATTAGTGTATATCGCCCAACCGATGGCACTGCTATGCTGCATTATTCATAATTTTCACAATAGTTCTATTTCAAGAACTAATGTATGTATTTTCATAAAACTTCAGATTAAGTTAATCTTCGATATAACTTCGTGTTCATTACTTTTTGGTGTAAATCGCTCAACAGAACACACGGCTATGCTGCATTATTCATGATTATCGCAATAGCTCTATCTCAAGAACTGAAGGATGATTTTTTTTATCAAACTACAGCTTCAGACAATTCCTGATATATAATAAAGTTGTTTAGTTTTTGGTGTAAATTGCCCTATAGGTGTATATACTATGCTGCATTTTTCAAGATTTCGTTATAGCTGATTAAATGAATGTTTTTTCAAGGTGTTAATCTGAAATTGACCTCCATTTTACCTCCATAATGTACAGTAATGTTGCAAAACATGGGCAGTTTGCATTAGAAAAGTACAACTGCAATGAAAAAAAAATCCCATATTTTATTACAAGTAACTACGTCTCAAATTATACTTTCCCTTTTGATTAAACTTTGAATTTTTGTGGTTTTCTAAAGCACAGCAGAAGTTTATCTCTGTATGTATGTAACTGCTTTTGTTAATTTCTTAAATAGCGAGCATTTTCTATTTGTAGTGTTCTGTTTTCATAACTTTTGAGTTTCACTCTTAGAAATATAAAATTACCATATTGAAACATTATTGAATATGGTTTCTTACTCAAGAATGGAATATCAGATTTCAGGAAAAAAAAAAGAAAAAAATTAACGTTTAATTAAACTTAAAAAAAAAATATTTTTCTGGTTTCAGTGAGTAAAAATCTAACAGTCAATAAATACTTTGATATTTTTTAGCTGCAGACCCTGAGTAAGCCAAACTAATTTTGTCAAAGCCAATTTTGTGTAAGCCAACTTAGTTTTGTTTGAATTTAGATTACAAAACTAAATCAAAACTTTTTTGAGTTGAGATTGGAAAGCTATACCAAAATTAAACATATTTTTTAAAGGAAATAAAATTATAATTGTAAGCAAAAAATGTAATAATGTAAAAATATTCACATTTTTTAAACAAACAATGGAATTTTTGAATACTGATATTCAAAATAATGACAAAACTGCAATAATTTCTTGAAACTAGTATCATTTACTTAAAAACTATGCTTATGTAAATGGAATGCATAATCTATTTCATCCCAAACTGCAGACATATTGGCTCAGATTTTTACATTAGGTCAATTGGTAGTTAAACATGTAACTGAAAAATCATTTCAACAGAGATATGATATAACAAACAATAGCATTTAATAAAAATTCTTAGTCTATGGAAAAAAAAAAAAAAAAACTAAACTTTTAAAAGCAGGCTTTGCTATTTTCTTTTTATTTTGTAATATAAAGTGAAAATAATTTTCTTTTAATACAAATAAATGGGAAAAAAATTTTATTATTTAATCTTCTCTAAGAAAATATAATTTATTTGGGAGAAAAAATCATGAAAAATCAATTTTTCCAACTTTTCCATTTTTTTCCGAAAAAACCCAGTTTTTTTCCGCCACTTATATTTTTCCGGAAAATTTACATCTCTAAGTAACGATTCGGTATTTTGTATCTTAAAGAATACCTGTTACTTAGTAACAAATAATATGTGCAGTTTGCAACAGCTCTAAATAGCTTGCATTACGAAAAAGCTCAGAAAATTACAATAAAAAATTATGAAAAATTAAAAAATCACTATGAATTTCAAATAAACTTCAGTAAAAAAAGGGGTGAGAAATAGACATACTATATTGTGTTAGACGAATGAAACTGCAGGGATCATTCTAGAAACTAAAAAAGGGCAGGGCGCATATTACAGAAAAAGGGCAATATTTTCCAAAAGGGCACATTATTTCATAAAAAGGGCATATTTACAATAAATGCATTTTGTATTGGAAAACCCATTAATATTACTTTTATATCATCTTTAAAATAGTATGCTTTCAACTCATTAGTAATATATTTAGAAAATCTATACATTTTACAATAATTAATAAATGAATTTTGATGAAATTCCGTGCTTTAGTAGTCCTTGAGATATAGCTATCATAGAAATCTGGGAAAATACTTCATAGTAACGCCATCTGTTCACCAATTTACACCAAAACTTAATCTGGATCTATTTATCTAATGCTCTAACAGAACATGAAATTTGATGAAATTCTGTGAATTTTTTCTGGAGATATAGTTATCGCGGATTTCGAAAAAAATGCGTCATAGTGGTGCCCTCTGTTCGGCAATTTACACCAAAACTTAATCAGTCTCTATTTATTTGAAGCTCTAACAGAATATGAAATTTGATGAAATTCTGTGCACTAGTTCTGGAGATATAACTATCGCGGACATCGGAAAAAATGCGGCACGGTGGCGCCATCTGTTCGGCAATTTACACCAAAACTTAATCTGAGTCTATTTATTTCAAGGTTTAACATAATTTTAAGTTTAATGAAATGCCATACATTAGTTCTTGAGATATAACTATCAGAGATATTGCGGCATAGCAGCGCCACCTGATCAGCGATTTACAACAAAACGTAATTGGCATCTATGCATGTCAAGGTTTAGTAGAATATAAAGTTTGATGAAATTCTGATATTATCAATAAATTATCAATCACTTATAAATTCCGTTCTTGAGGTATGATTATCGCGGAGATCGGGAAAAATGCAGCACAATAGCGCGCCATCTGTTCAGCAATGTACACCAAAACTTAATCAGGCTCTGTTTATTTCAAGGTCTAACATAGTATTAAGTTAGATGAAATTCCATGCGTTAGTTCTTGAGATATAACTAAAGGAGATAATGTGCCATAGCAGCGCTACCTGTTCGGCGATTTACACCAAAACATAATCGGCATTTATCTATGTTAAGGTTTAGCAGAATATGAAGTTGAAGAAATTCTGTATATTAGTTCTGGAGGTACGGTTATCGGGGGAAATGTGGCTTAGCAGCGCTACCTGTTGAGCAATTTACACCAAAAAATAACCAACATCAATTATATCAAAGTATAACTAAATCTGAAGTTTTATTGAATTCCATATATCAATTCAAGAAAATGTGTCACAGACAGATATTTTCTAAAAATACTAAAATATTTTCCAAGACTCTCTAAAACATATACATCCATCGAAAACTAAAATTCGATTTTTTTGACGAATTTAATACTTTCTTCTAAAAAATAGAAACTTAAACGAAGGGAGGAATATGACGTTTGCTCTCTTCATTAAGGAGTCATTTTATCTCAATATTTCTCTTGAAAAATAATTATGAGACTGATATGGCACGAGAAATTCAGACCCGCACTGTATCTGCAAAAAATGGATAAATGTCGACCAAAGCCCGGCCCTAATCAAATAATAATAAATCGACCGGCGGATCGTATGGGCAGCGTCGTGCGAAAACAAAGCTGTGTCCGGGGCAAAGTTTCAATTTGGTGCAAAATGGGGGTCGGACGCCCCGGGCGCCAAATTTATATTACCAACGTCATTTTTGGCCTGTCACAAAAAAAAGTTGGGGGAAGGGGGCATCAAATTATAATTTTGCCCCGGGCGCAATTTTCTCTTCGCAAGCCCCTGATAACAGCTTGTGTGTGTGTAATTCCTTATGAATGAGAATATGTAATTATGAGAATGTGTGTTTTTGACACAAAAAAATAAAAAAACTCCGCAATATGTACATTCCCCCCCCCCTTTTTTTTGCAAGAAAAGAAGAAACAAATTCAGGTTGGTAGAATAAATTTGACGTCCCCCACATTCCGCGCCCGGGGCGACCTGGCCCTGTGTACGGGCCCGAATTTGGTCTGACAAAATTAAGATCAATTTTCAAATGGATCAGGCTGGCAGAGTTGGAATAATATTTTTAAGAGGCGGATTGCCCCAAAAATAAGATTTGTCAGCCGGCAGACGAAAAAATTATTTGGGCCGGGCGGTCAGATTTAAAAATTTAAATTAAACGAAGGATAAAATATGAACTACTTTAAAAGGATTTGACGTTGGTTGGTTGGCAAATACTGAGACGTATGCTACTACACGTTAGGGAGGCTTTTGTCTCGAAACTCCAGGGTAAACACTAAGCTAATCAGCCAAGGTCAAATCATGTATGACACAGGCAAACGAGAGAAAAAAAAAAAGAAACAGTAGGCCCACACAGGCTGTCAGCTAGAGCGGTCAAAAAAGATGGGGAAGAGCCACACGTGAAAATCGGATTAGGGCCGCAACACTATTAGGAGATGAGAGAGCTACAGACATGAGGATTTGACGTTCGCGAGATTAAGCACAGATTTCTGTACAAGCTGATGCTAGTTTGAAAACATCATTATAAAAACAAAAATATAAGATGTCTAACCTAGAGATCGGACGGCACATCGTGTCTGATCTCGCGTTTAATTTATTCAACAGACACAGGCCGGGCCGGAATCAGGCTGTCAGTTATTCACACGATAGTGTAGCTGGTCAATATATTTTGTAAAAATAATAATTGCAATAATAAATATCTGTCAACGGAATATTATTTGCAGGGAAAATGCCATTCAATTTTCGTAGTTTCCAAATGAGAACACGTGATAAATTTTGCATTTCCGAATAAAATTTAATTCAAAAGTACGCCAAAAAAATTAACTCTTTTCCTTTTTCTTTTATTGCAAACTATTTATTTTTATTTATGAATTTGTATCTGAATGTTGAAAAATTCCGAGTTTAATTAATCATTAAAGATATTAAATTGTGTTTAAGAAAAAACGGGTTTTACTATAGAAATTGAGTTGGGCCTGACAGAACCTATTTACTTGACTTTGCAGGAGACAAGTCAGGCTTGTTCTCATTGATTTTGTCCGAGCTGGCTGGGCCCAGGGCGGTACGGGCCAATGTAACTTTCGTTGCCGCATGTTATGCATAGTCATTTAAGGGCAAGGTTGAATTGAAAACTGAGAAAATATAAGTGGGTCGGGCCGGTCAGAAGTTTTTACATAGTGTCGAACCTACAAGAATTTGATCCGTGCAGATATCTTACTTCCAAAGATTAGTTAACTTTGTTTTCTTTCCACACATTCTGTTTGTAAATAGCGAGCAAACTATTATATTTTTCTTACTCTGCAGATTCTTTTTACGTGAGATGCGCCACGTTGAAGAGAAGTGTTTGTTTATTGATGCGTAATATGAGTAATCATTGAATACTTGAGAATGAGAATGCAGTTTACGTATTATTTTATTCTGGAATGATTTAATTTAAAAGCACTTAAAAGGAGTTTAACATTTGAGTGCGTTATACTTTCGGAGGATTTTTTGTTATTGTTTACTCAGCTCTGCATATAATCGTTGTATTTATTTAACATAAATAATGTTTTAAATAAGCTATATAATGTAAGTCATTAGAACGATAGGGTGGTAAAAATTGAAATAAGTCAATGCAAGGTGAAAATACTTGATCTAAAAATCTTTAATCTCGTACTTTAATAAATATACAGAAGATCGATTTTAAGTAAATTGTTTTTGCTTTCGTGTACTAACGCGCAATCACTAAAATTAAGCTTACGGATATGTGTATTCTTAAAATTAAATATTTAGTTTACATTTCAATAGATTTTATTTTGCATATTTTTCTATTTTTTGTGGGGGGGGGGGGGGGGGGGACGCATTAAATAGCTAAGGTTGATCTCTACAAACGCTGCTTTTTATTTCTTCGATTCTGTTTGGATATTTATACATATATTAAATCTCTTTTATCGGATCGACGTTATATTAGCGAGCGGTTGTTTCCGCGTAGGTGCAGTAGCCAAGGATATACAAAACTTCAAAATAAATACATGAAAATAAAAAGTAATAAACTTTTGCTTGTTTTTGCATATTTTCTAAAAATAATGAAATGGATTTAAAACTTAAGAGGGAAGGAAGAATTCCCTTGCTCTCCTTCATAAGAAATAATAGATGGAAAGAGGAAGAAAACAGGTAGTAAACACGCAGCGCCGTGCGAAAGGAGGGGAGGGTGATAGGGGCGGTCGCCACGGGCTCGGAAGTTTAGGGGGCGCCAATTTATACTACCAACGTCACTTTTGGCTTGCCACAAGAAAATGTTAGAGGAGGGGGCGCAAAAATGAAACTTTGACCCAAGTGCAGTTTTCTCTTCGCACGCCCCTGTGAACACGCATTTGCCAAACATTCGGCATTGCGTTGTCTTGTAATTGTCTCGCTGTATTCTCGGGCGGGGTGGGGGGTGGGAGAGCTAAAAATTAAGGAAAGGAAAACATCACATTTTAATCAAAATATAAATTTCTTTAGACTATATCAATAATAAAATTGTAGGGCTCTGAAAAAAAGAAAAAAAAAAAAAAAAATGTAGTTACTAAAGCCGAGTAATGTTTGTATCAATATAATAACATTTATAATTTAATAAACTTTACGATGTGAAAAGTATTAAAACTTATGATATGAAATTTACATCATAGATTTTTCTCATAAAAAATTCTGTTATTTTAGCACATTTCTTTCCTTATTTAATATATATTCACGTTCATTTTCTTTTTCCCACGATCTCTGATCTTTGTGTTTTCTTTTTAAAACTCATTCCCTATGCAACTTATTTCTTTTTTAGAAAAACAGATTAATTTGAGTACAAAATAAAAGTACAAATGATGTTTCTCGTTTTTTTAAAGACTTGGTATAAAAGGTATCACTGAGTCAAGTGTCAGACCAAATGGTCATTTCACAATAGCAGGTGAAAAGTGAACAGGTGAAATATTCAAGAGAACAAAGAGAGTAAAAGAGGGGAGAATTACTTCCAATGTAGCGTATTAGCGTTCAAAAAAGGAAAGATAGATAAGAATTTTTTGAATTGCAATACAAACAAGGCAGGACTGAATCCCAAAATAAAAAGAAGGGCGGACTTCTTCCATGAAAAAGGGCAAGGAGGGCAGCATTTTATCTGAAAGGGGCACAAGGGCGGGCCGCCCTTCCGAACCTCTCTAGAGTGATCCCTGAAACTGATTCCCTTTACGTATAAAAATTGTAGCAAATTGAGAAAACACACCAAAATTTCTGTACGAAATCTGAATAAACATTAATAAAAAGAGGACAAAATCTACTGTATTAGGTCAAGAGTTGACAATCAAAAATTCATGACAAATCACAAAAAAACCTGTAAAAATCTCAATATTTTTAAAAATCATGAAAGTCAAAATTTAGGATATTTAAAGTTTCAAATTTAATTCCATTTATAAATGTCAAACGTGGAAAAACACCAAAAATCGTGATAAAAAGCGGCCAAAAAAAAAAAAAAAATAGCACAGAAGAAAATTTACAATATTAGGCTATCAGTTTGAAATTGAATTGTTTTCCCATATCTCAAACTATCATTGTGAACACTAAAAAAAAAAAAAAAGAAAATCTAAAATATTGCATTGATAATCTCATTAAAAATCATTCCACTTAAAAAAATATCAGATCAGAACTTATAAAAATAGCACAGGAAAAAACTTATAGGCTAAAAGTCTAAAATTGAATTCCTGGTACTACTCTGTTATCCCATCGACCAATTTCGCCAAATTATACAAATCACCAAACTAATAGCCAAATTATACATATTGACATAATTTTTATTTTAAATAACGAAAAAACAAATAATTAGTAAATTATTAATAGAAATATTAATAAAAAGTCGAAATAAAATCACTTAATGACATTTTAAACACGTGAATCGTATTTAATGTCATTGAATGTGACATTCGCGATCATCCATTATTGACATTTAATCTTATAGTTTGCGATAATTTTTTGGTCAACGGGATAACCTAGTAGTACCGAATTCCTTTACCATATCTCTAACTGTCATTGCAAACTCTAAAAAAAATTGCATTGATAATGACATAAAAAAATCACTACTTTAAAAATAACAGCTCAGACCATGTGTGAATGTGATCAAAATATAATTTGCATAATGAATGTGTTAGCTAAATGTATCGAGCAATTTTTGTAAAACTCTAAAAAACATAGCTCGAAAATTCTGAAAATTTCATCGATAAAATAAGCTTAAAGTCCGTTGTCACCCCTCCCCCCCCCCCTTAAAAAAGCAAAAAAATGAGGGGCTGTATGAAAATATAGTATATGCAATATTATGTATGCTATTAGTAGCCGCCATTGGCAACCAGTTTTGTTGCCTTTAATTGTAATGCTAAAATTTATGAAGTTGCAAAAGATAATATTTCTTGGTATAAATGTCATATACACACCACATTGGCTCGGCTGCAATAAAATGATGATTTTATGCCTCACAATGCAGGACTCCCAACACATTTTAGTCCTCAAAAAACGGGAAAGGAAACCATCTTTAATTATAAAAAGGGGACTTTGGGGGACCATTTTTGCTTAAAAAAGGGACTTTGGGGGACCAATTTTATTAAAAATGGAAACCAAATAAGGATCATATGTGTGTAAAAATATAGCACAAATTTTCCTAAATAAAAAAGTAAATTTTTAAAATTACCCCAGAAAAAATGTTAGATGGTTACCTTTATAAGATTTCAATAAATGTACAGAATTTTATCTAAGCACACTTAAATATCCTACTGAAAAAGTATATAAAGCATTCAATATTTCGACATTCACCTTGATAATTCTCGTTACAGATAAAAAATAATAGTGATCAGTCAATAAAAATAAGTAAGCGGGTAAGTATGACCACAGATCACTCAGAGGGTTTTATTTAATATTCCTTTCAAAACATTCTAAACTACCAAAATTACTAATAATTAAATTTGTTAAAAATTAATAATTGTTTATAATGATTAAATGCTTACATATATGGGGATGATATAAGGCAATGAGAATGGAGGTAGAGAGAGAGTGAAGAATAACATCATTCATAACTTGGTCTTTCATTTAAGATATTACATGGCATATTGTAGATTAAATTTTTTAAGAATTTATTTCAATAGTGTCCCCTGGCGACAGAAAGGGATGAAAAGATGCTAACTGTTGAGATATGTAGAGCAGATTTTTTTTTTTTTTTTTTTAATTTTTTAGAAAATTTATGGAGCGGTAATGAAAATGGTGAAAAAATGAGTTAAGACAGTGGGAAATGGGTGCTTAAGCCAAGAGTTTTAAAAGGATGTGTGAAAAAAAAAAAATCAGTTTTCTGATTCCCCACCCCACACACACATGAAGAAATTACAGAGACACACAACAGTCTATTCTACACAACAGAATCAGGGATGTAGTGGAGGGTACATGGGGGTACATGCTGTATACCTTCTGACAGTGTTGAATTCAGTGGTTCCAGGGGGGGGGGGGGGGAGGAGGACATTATAGAGTTCAAGAGGGTATTATACCTTTTTGCGTATTGAAAACAAAAAATTTCAAATTTTCCGGAAGAAGAATGTCTCCCTCGTCCCCCCCCCCGGGCCACCCCCTGAATTCAACACTGCTTTCTGGATTTTTTAAAGGAACACCATACATCCTCTGTCTTTCAGGAAAGCTATAAAATATACACTTTGGGATATACTCTCTGCCTTGAGCGTATATCCTCTGTTATTTTTACGACTACAGAATAAAGAAATTATTAAAAGACACACATTTGCGTGTGTTTAAAGATATTAAAGGAGGTGGAAGTTAAGAGTACGATAAGTTAAAAAGTAAAAATATATATATTTTTAAGTATAAGTCTTTCTGTAAATCTAATCATAATCAGAAATTTTTAAGCAATTCCACAGTTCAATTCACTGTATATAGCGAAAAAAAGGATATGGCAGAACCAATTAAATACATTAATAAATATAAAAATATACGTAAATTTCTTTTTGCGTTTCAATGTAGAATGATAAATTTGCGAATCGGAATTCCATGAGATGTATTTTTTTTTTTTTTTTTTTAATGCATGACTAGTCAACACAAGTCAAATAACGTAATAAGTCGAGCATAAAAAATAGAAACAGAGGACAGCAGAACAAATCCAGAAAATACTTTTTTACATATCTTCATGCTTAATCAAAATCAAAATCCACTCACCTCTCATCTTGAAAAAGGAAAAACAAAACAAGAGAAACGTCAACAACTCAGCATGAAGACGGTTTCCACGAAGTCAGTAATACTTGTCTGACAGATTTAAAGAAAGTTTTATTGTTGTTCAAAACTTTAAATCTTGTATTGATCAGCTGTTTTTCCAGATGTATTAGAATTAGTTTTTTTACATTAAAAAGGGATATTTCAATGAAGTGACTCAACGAAATGCATACAAACTGCGAGCAGTCGATCGCAGAATCACTAATGATTCAAGGATGGATGCTGTTCCAAGAAACGTTCTTAACCCCCTGGATCTGTTTACGGCTGTCATGTGCATTATTTACGTTGTGTTTCACAGGATCGTATATAAATATTTTCCCTTGATTTTAATATTAGAAATTCTGTGCAATTAAAATTTTGCGGCCAAAATTTGAAAGTAGACTATTTATTTCCGAATTACATTAAATACCACTGCATGAATTACAGATGAAGCATTGTTTACTATAAATTTTGGATGTGTTTTCACGATGTGGTGAATTGTTTTTCTTCCAAGTTTTGCAATGTAACATACTTACATTTAAAAAACAATGTGTTTCTTGATTAAAATTTTATTATTAAATTTTATTCTTCAGTGATACAAAACGATTATGAGTACTATAAAGCATTTGTTATTTCAAGTGATCAATATATCATAGTAGTTAGATGGCTTGAAAAAGAATTTTTAGTGCTAAAAATCCCGTTATTTTTAACAAATACATCGAACTAAGCTGTGTTTCTCAATGTTTAGCTATAAAGTTACACAAATATATATCTTTATATTCATTTTTTTATAGCCATATATATTAGAATCACTAGTATAGCATGACAGTTTTGTGTAAAAATATTAATAATTTCTCTCAGAAATAGTTATAGTGATTTTTACTTTATGTATTTTGACTGTCAGAGCTATGATTGTAAGTTCTGGCTTTCCTTATGGCGTAATTAGCTTTCTCTTCATTGCTATCATCGTGTGCTGTCTTACAGTTAACTCTGGTAAGTCTTGCATGCAACAATGTGTTTGATTTTATATTGTTTCATCTAGATTTAGTATTAAAATCCCGTTTCCGTGAATTTCTAGCTCTAATAACTAAATTTAATTAAATCTGTGAAATAGGTTACATTTTATAATAGTTAGATTAATAATTTATGGTTATGTATTATAAAATTTCTGCGTTTCATTTCAAAAGGCTATTTTTATTACTATCGTGCTATTTTAATAAAAATCCCCAAGTAAAGTAGTACATAAAATGTTATTTTTTAAATTTTGTGTCTTATATATATATATATATATGTTGCAGCCAATTACCCGAAATTGGCCAATTCTAGAACTGGCCGGACAATTCCTGAATTGGCCAGCAACATTAAAAAATGACTGGCCAATTCTAGAATTGGCCAGCCAATTCGCAAACTGGCCAGATGCAATTGGCCAATTTGCGAAATAGATATAACCAATCGGCTTAATCCTTTCTAACATAGTTGAAAGTGTCTATGAATTCAAATAGTCTAGACGTCAGCCTGTCCGTGATCTAACTCGAGTAAAGTTTCCGGTTAACTTGTAATTGTCATCGTATTTGGTTTATCAATTAATTTCGATATTGAAAGGGAATTGTGTACTATTTTTGGTTAATTAAATTGGATACAGAAAAATATTTCGTTTCAATATAGTCAATGGGAATCTTTTTTACTGTGCATTTTAATGTTACATTATCTTAATTACAAAAAAATTGGTACCTATGCATCATAGTTCGGATGTTGGCCAAGTCTTCCCGGCCAGTTCGCGAAGTGGCCAGCCAAAACCCGAAATACGCTATTCATTTTATGTATTTCGGGTTTTGGCCAGGAAGCTTGGCCAGTTCTAGAATTGACCAGGCTCCGGGTATTGGCCGCAACATATATATATAACTACTTTTTTAAAAAAATCATTCATACTTTATACTACAACAACAAAAATGCATGTTCTAAAAGATAATAAAAAATTAAACTCTTTTTTCATCCTAAATATTAAACACTGTTTTATTTTCGATATTTCTATGCCCTTGCCCATAAATTGTTCTTAATTGACTAAAGTTATTAGACGATATCATTTAGCCCCATATAACAACAGGCCTTTCAAAAGAAAGTTGTACTCTGATTGTCATTTGGGTTCTAAAAGAAAACCAGCTTTTTTCCCCCCTCATCTAAATAACAATAGTTAATACTGTATATCCCAGCATATAACACACACTTTTAACTCTGAAAAATCGCTTCATTTTTCTGTGTGCGTGTTATATGCCGAATATAAAATGGTTCAAGTAAAATCATAAGAATAAAATGTTCCAAATTTATAGAATTATATATATGCATTTATATACAGTAGACTCCCTCAAATTCGCAAGCCAGAAATCCGCAACTCTCTAAAATCCGCTCATATTTTATGGATGTAAACAATGAAACTTTCAGTTCAGATATTGGGACAAAATTTGATTTTTTTTTTGGTTTTTTATTAATTCCATATATTTTTTAATTTCCTTAATAATACTCTATTCATGTTTTTTTTCATGAAGGAAGAATAAATTTGTTTTGGAAAAAATTCAAGGATTTGCTGATATTACTGACAATCAGAATCTTCTTTCCAAATATATTTATGCATTAATCAAGATTTTTTTATTATTATTATTATTAAGCCAGGCTAAACTTGAAAAAAAAAATCCTTATTTTATGATTTTGATGTGAATTAGTAATGCACTTTTATGAGGCAAGTTTTGTTGAATAATTTTGGAAAAATAATTTAATCTTTATAATGAATATTTAATCATACACTATTGATTATTAACTTCAGCTTTGCTATTAGTTCTACTTTAATCATTTTAAAAATTATCTAATTTTTTATTATTTTAGTTTATTATTTATTTTAATATTGTTCCCAATCGGAACCCAATTGACCCAATTTATTTTAATATTGGTCCCAAATCGGCCCAATTTGTTTGGGCCGATTTCCATTAACAGCATTCCGTCTGGACCTAGTCACTGATCTTTTCAGGCTGGGCCGAGCCTAGTCACTAATATTTTTGGGACAATCTCAGGCAGGGTTGGCAAGTTTCTGTCGGGGTGGTTAAAACCAGCGGTAGAAACCGGTTAAAACCGGCATGGTAGAAACTGGTTTCTGCCAGTAAGTGGCAAAAACTGGCAGAAACTAAGAAACAGTACTAAATAAGAACTTTACTCAGCAATGATTCATAATTCACACTTACATTTGATATGTAAACCATTGAGCTAAAAATTAAAACATAAGATTATGAATGTTATTCAAAGTATCAAAACGTTTAAAAATGATCATATAAATACATACCTTGCTTATTTAAAACACTAATTTTCATTCACTTGAAAAACAAACTTTCACAACAATAACCTGATACTGTACAAGTTATTAATATTATTGTTTACAGTTGAATTTCTATTTCTTTTAAAAATAAATTTACAAAAAATTCTGATTTAATAACAAATTACTTTTCAGATTATTTTTAAATAAATAACATAATGCAATTTCTTGTGAAAATATATAAGTAAATAATTGAAGCACAAAAAACAACATAGACAAAGAAAATTTAATGAAATATCTTGTACAATTATTTTACAATATTGAAGAAACAAATTACCACTCAAATATACTATTAGTATTTTTTCCACGAAGCATTCCATAACATAGGACTAATTTTGCTAATCTTTCTGCCCCCAGATTATTTCTTAATTTGTTGAGTATAAAATATTGAGTTGTATAAAATAATTGTTTAAACATAAATTACATATGCATATGTAATAAAAAAATATATATATATCTGTTACATTACTCAATTTTTCAAAAATCAAATTTTTTTTTTAATTAAAACTATCCACAATATTTTATTTGTGTGCATATATTTATTCTGAATTATTTAAGGATGAACTACTTAATAAATTTAATATTACTAAAAAAAAATCAGAGATTATGTCACAGAATGTCTTTATGCCAGTTTCTGCCGGTTAAAACCGGTTATAACCACTTTCTGCCGGCAAAAACCCAACCCTGGTCTCAGGCCTTAATTTTATTTTTTTCTGGAGTACCGGGCCGGGCCTAACATAATTTTTCCGTATGAAGCCGAGATTGATTTCATTCTTCCTAGTCTTTACGAACCAAAATAATCAGTTCCTGTTGAATCTTGCCGTATGAAAATCCTTTTCTCAATGTAATCAAGTCTGTTCATAAATCAGTAAAATTTGGCTTGGTCCAAAAATTTTTGCAAAAAAGGCATATACTTTTAAGTCATCGTTATTCCACAACTGAACATTAGAATTTATTCTTTTTAAAGAATCGTAGATTACTAGGCTTATTAAAATAGAGTAAACACATGAAAAAATAAAACATGATTATGATGGAATTTTCTTTTAAACTGAAAACTGCAAATTTCTTTTAAACTGTTCATCTATGCAAAATGAATACAGCAATATGCGAGAAAAAAATATGTTAAACATTTACATCTGCTAAAAAGGGAACATATTTTTTTCTTTCCAATGCGATTCCATCTTAGAAGATTTTACTTTTACCATATACCCTTTTTTAGATTTTTATGTCTCCATTGCATGTAATATGGATTAATAATACTAATGATAACTGAAAAATTTACATACAACAAACAAAGGTTCATTAAAAGAATAAATATCAGTCTACAGAACTTCTGCATAAATGGAGATTATAAACATGAAAAAAAAAAAAAAGACTAAGATAAGTTTTTTTGGTCTGAACTCTTCCATAAGAGTAAAGTTCAGTGTTCTGTAGAAATTCACTTGGGCCGGGTTTGGGCCAAATTTTTAACTTTTTTTCCAGGCTGGGCCAAGCTTAAGCTGAAATTTTAACTTTCGGGCCGGGTCAATATTTTTTTCGCTTGCGCCGAGCTCGGGCCTGAAAATTTCAGTTCATGCAGACCTCTAGTAGACTTACCTAATTAATTTCATTATAGAGTATAATGCTATGTCACTATAGAATATATTCTACTTTTAAAATGTTTTGAATGAATCTTTACTTCAACAAATGGTTCTGTCTTCAACCCCTATTGAGTAATGCTGTAAACATAACTTTTAATGAATACCTATACCTGTATGATGTCATTACTTTTGAACTTGCTACCCATTAGAAAGTATTTATTATTTGTTACTGCTCTGAAAATTGGTATTAACAGTGTGAAACTGCAGCAAATCTAGTTATATACCGAACATATGAGTACTCACATATTGCTTAATATGTGCTGCCATCTGTATGCAAAACTTACACTTAATTATGTTTTTAAGTTTTAATGAAAAAAGGCAAACAAAATTAAAATACGATGCATAACCGAATAGAATCAGAGGCAGATTACTCATTAGGTTGAATAAGCTTAAGTCTAGGGCCCCAGAATTTAAATTTTTTTAAATATATATCGAGTTAATATATGAATGTAAAAGAGGAATAATCTGCAATATTTCTTGCATTACTCACTTATTGAATCTTGTAATTCATTAAGATGTAAATTGTATTTTAAACACTTATCTTTTTAATTTCTTCTATATTTATAAAAAAGAAAAAAGTTGAAAATTTTCAGTTTCTACTTTTTGATGGATTAATATATATAGGTCAGCATTAGTAGTTCTGTAAGTGGAAAGACAAGAATTTTTTCTTTTCTCTCTTTTTTTCAACACAATAATTTGTAATTGAGGTAAATCTGTACGAAGACCATTTTGCACTTTTTAAATTTTGTTTACCTGGAATTTTTAACTGGAACAGTTTCCTTTTCAAAACTGGTTTCAAAAAGGAAAGCATCCCCCCTCTCCCCCCCCCCCCCCCAAAAAAAAAGGAACCTGCAAATAAAATTGAAAAAAGTGAAAAATGACTTGTACAGATCTACCTCAACTATCCAATGCAAAGAAGAATGATAATATTTTCACCATTTAAAAATATTAGAATGCAAACGAGATTTCTTACATGCAAAGAAAAATGTACTCTGATAAAATTTATTGCTAGAAAAAAAAAATAATTGGTGACCTCATTTGCCATGTCGGCAGTCTAGTAATCAAAGTCTCTGTGATCTACCCTCAGTAATATATTTACATTTATTTTCAAATGTTTGTTTTGATATTTTCTTTTTTAAGAGTTTAACATATGATTTCATAGCAATCTTTGGCAATAAAAATATTACCATGCAAAATGTTATTTTTATAAATATTTATTTTTAATTACTTTCAAAAAATTATAAATTAATAATATTTGAATATAAATTGAAATACAGTAGACTCCCTCAAATCCGCAAACCAGAAATCCGCAACTCTCTAAAATCCGCACATATTTTATGGATGTAAACAATGAAACTTTCAGTTCAGATATTGGGGCAAAATTTGATTTTTTTATTTTTGCATCAATTCCATATATTTTTTATTTTGTAGTTTTCTTAATAATACTCTATTCATGTTTTTTTCATGAAGGAAAAATATTTTTTTTAGAAAAAATTCAAGATATTGCTGATATCACTAGTAATCACAATCTTCTTAACAAATATATTTATGCATTAATCAAGATTTTTTGGTTATTAAGCCTGGCTAAACTTGAAAAAAATATATAAATCCTTATTTTATGATTTTGATGTGAATTAGTAATGTACTTTTATGAGGAAAGTTTTGTTGAATAATTTTGGAAAAATACATCTAATCTTTATAATGAATATTTAATCATACACTATTGATTATTAACTTGACCTTTGCTATTAGTACTTTTATCATTTTAAAACTATCTAAATTTTTATTATTTTAGTTTATTACTTATTTTAATATTTTATTATATTGTAAACATTCATTTTAGTTCTGATTGCACTATTAATTGCACTCAAATTATTGTTTAAAAAATGTAAACAAAGCAATGACCAGAAATATGCAAAATTCTAAAATCCGCACAACCTCTGGTCCCAGGCTGTGCGGATTTGAGGGAGTCTACTGTATCACAAATGTAAAAAATATATAATTCACTTCATCTCTTTCTTTTTTTTTTTTTTTTTGCCATTATTATTATGACACGCAATAAATAACTAACATTCATAATATTTGTTTTTTCATAGCATAAAATTAAAAGTATAAATATGAAAAATGGAAAGGAAAGTTATAATAAGTATTTTTGGTCCAAACCCCTTCATACAAAACAATTTTTAACCATATCGAAGTAAAAAACTAAGAAGAAATTCAAGGCTGAGCCTGGCTATCATTTTAACTTTCTTCCAGGCTGAGCCGGGCTATGATTTTAAATTTTCTTCAGACGAGCCAAATTTTTTTCCATATGGGCTGGTTCGGGATCGGGTCTAGATATTTTGACCCACGCAGACCTCTAGTGCAAATGCCTCGAACATATTTTCAAAGCAGATTTAACATAAAATTTATATGCTGCTATTTTATGTCTAAAGCAGAAGCGCTATCTTAAATCAATTTTTATTAAAGTACAATTTGTGAATTATCCCTATCTTGTGGTGAATTAGTGTCAAGAACTCGCCACTCCGAGGCAATAGAAAGTGGTCATGAATTTTTGAGAATTTTGGATTTTAATATCCCTGTGGAATTTGTAGATAGAGATTATTATTATTTTTTATTTTTTTTTCCAGTTTATTCCGAAAAGGATCAGAAAAAAAATTTCCTAATTAAAATTTTTATCTTATAGGTCATATAGAAATTTAATTTTTATATTTTCTGAAATAGATCTCTCATGGAGTTGCAACATCTCTTGTTAAATTTTGCACCTTTTTTATGAAACTTAGCCTATTGTTTCGATAATTATGACTTGTGAGTCATAATTATAGAAACAATTGCAATCTCCTTAAATATTGCCCCTAGATCCAATACTTCTAATTACAAATATTCATTAAAAAAAAGTGCAAAATATGATGGCATAAGTTGCAACTCCATGGGGAATGTATTTGGAAAAGTAATGAAAATTAAATTTTTATACAGCTCCCCTATGTCTATGGGCAGTCTATGATTTTAATTTTTTTTCGAGCCGGGTCGAGCTATAGTGTCTATAACGTAGTTTTTTCTTTCCTATGTGATTCAATCTTAAAAGGTTTTACTGTATAGCATTTTTCAAAGTCACCAACAAGTAAAAAAGGGTTAACGAAGTATAAGTGATACATTTACATATCATTAGGAATTCATTGATAATAAATTTATCACAATCTTTGGCGTTTCTTTAATAACAAAAAGTACAAATATGAAAAATGAAACGCTGTAATAAGTATATTTAGTCAGAACTCCCCCATACGAAACAATTTTTAACCATTTCAAAGTAAACTAGTCGTTGGGGGCCACAGTAATACTTACCCATCATGGATATGCATATGAAAATAAAACATGTGAAAACTATTAATACAATGATGCATTGCAATTCTAAAACAAAATTTAAATATTGTTAATATACATAGTAATGCTCTATTAATGAATTGCTGATGTACCAATTTCGACAAATTATATAAAAGCCAAACTACACAAATAGTACCGAACTGCGTAAAAAAAGTCCTTATAATTCAAAAAATAATAATAACTAACAGTTTACTGTGTTGGATTAAGCGTCTCATTTTCAATTAAAATATACCTCTGAATTGAAATTTGAATGAAATACAGGGTCATGAAAAATCGAAGAATGTGGAAAACAGGATTACAAATATCTTGGCAATTAATAATCTGATTGACTTCGCTCTTTATGCAAAATTTGTGTTATTCTATTGCTTAAAAAAAAAAAAAAAATCAAAAATTTTTATATACCTTTCATCAGAACAAATTTTCTGAGAATCCGAAAAAAAATAGTTCCAGATAATCAAGGTTACTGATATTCAATAGGCTTTGTCCATTCTTATATAATAAGTACTACATACGAAATTTCAAGTCTATCTCAATTTGTTCAGGAGATAGAGCGTTTACAGACAGACAAACAGACGGAAGGCAAATTTTTTTCTAAAAATATGTTTTTCGGAATCTCCACTATCTGAAACATGTAAATCCATCAAAATTTTTTTTTCGATTTTCAAAACGATTGCAAGACTTACCCTATGCTACGTATGATGGGTAAGTAAAACTATGTAGAAATTTAAGACTGAGCCGTGCTATGATTTCATTTTTTTTTTCCAGGCCAGGTCGAACTTTTTCTCACTATGGATCGGTTCGGGACCGAAGATAGATATTTAAACCATGCAGACCTGTAGAGCTGATAGCAGCATATTTTAAAAGCAGGTTTAGCATTAAATCTCTATGCTCTTTTTTATGTCAAAATGAGAGGCACTGTCTTAAATTGACATTTAATAAGAGACAATTTGTGGATAAGCCCATTTTAGGTGCATTTGTAATATGTAAATACAAAGCACATATAGTTGTCGCTCAATCCATAAGTTTGTCTGTCTGTCTATCTGCATATAACAACCCAAAAACTACCAAACTGAATCATTTGAAACTAGTGAAAAATGCTCCAAGGAGCAGTGCAAAAGCAGAATATGATTTTAATTGAGCATTAAAAAGTAATGGACAAGTGCTTCTGTTAATTACTGAGCATGAGGAAGGATAAGGGATCCCTTCTTGGCTACAACTCACTTCAATGCCAACTTTGAAAAAATCATATTTGTGCTTTTTCCATACAAAAGAAATTTGTGGTTCTTTAGTAGAATTTTCCACCGTGCTTTAGATGTTAACCAGGGGTGTAGTCATAAAAATAACATAAGATATATGCTCTAAGCAGAGGGATATTCTAGAATGTGTATACTATAAGCTTTCTTGAAAAACAGAGGGTATATGGTGTTCTATTAAAAAGTCCAGAAGGTGTACGGCGTATAGCCTGTACTACATCTCTGATGTTAACTGCACTGTTCACTCTGCACTATACTACAAATCAATTTTCTGTGCAATTATACACTTAGGGTATGCTTGGTGGCAGTGCATGAATGTGATACCTGCAGGAACTAGGTATCTGGCATTATGTCGCCTTCCTTTACATTTATGTCTAATTAAGCTGCATCTTTACTGGTTACTTCTTTACACTATACATTTTTATAGTAACTGCGACTGATTTGTTTTCACGGAAAAAGCGCAAATATGATTTTTTCAAAGTTGGCATTGAAGTGAGTTGTAGCCAAGAAGGTATCCCTTATCCTTCTTCATGCTCAGTAATTAACAGAAGCACTTGTCCATTACTTTTTAATGCTCAATTAAAATCATATTCTGCTTTTGCACTGCTCCTTGGAGCATTTTTCACTAGTCCTTCTATTTTTCCATATTCCACTGGGATACTGCACAACTTGTTTTGTATTTTATATATAGAAATAAAAAATGTTCCCGGGATAAAAAGTTTGTTTTTTGTTTAAAGTTTTTATCTTTAGTAGTTTTCGAGAAAAGTGCTGTGACACAAAATTTTTGTCCGATTTTCAGAATACTCTACAGTACACCTACAGTATGCCATAAAAAAAAATAATTTTTGTGCTATGTTGTGCTTCTTGGTCAGACGAACATTAAAAAAAAAATCATCAAAATTGGATAAGTATTTAGTTAGTTATTGCAAAAAGAAAAATTGAAAAATCCGTGTTTTTGCGGTTTCCTATGCTTAAGCATTATCGCTCAATCATATTATTGTTGCGCGCTGCCGCGTTTACAATGATTCCAACCAATGAGAAAGCGCCATTTCACGGCCAAGTAACCGTTTTCTATACAAGCAGGGGAGTGCGTTGCAGCAAAATGCAGCAGATTTTTAACAGTGTGCATATCCTTGGCGCTATAGTTTACAGGAGTGGTACATTGTACAAAATTTGAAACTTTTGTTGCATCGCCACTGCATCGCTTTGATAGAATATCTCTATTTTGATCGATGAGAATCCTCGATAATGCATTTAAGTAATCGTTTTCTACTTATCTACTATATCGTTTCCGTATATTTATTTTTTCAATCAGCACCAAGGTGCGCACTTTATTAGAAGACGCGCTCTATTAGAGGGCGCATTCTATTAGAATAAATACGGTATATACTTATAGTAAATAAATACACTTTGTTAAAGTACAGGGCCCCAATATTTGACAGGTATGCCAGGCATTTTTGCCATTGATGCCATTGTGCTAAAAACAAAATATAAATAAATGAAAAAAATGGATAAAATATAAATTTGATATGGTGCAAAAAATTGCCTAATTTAAAATTAAAAATCAAATTTAACAGCCACCAGGGCTAGACACCGTGCATAATTATTCAGTAAATGATTCATTAACACTAGAACGCCCGGAAATTCTACTCAAGTTTGAAAATAATATTTCTCACCAGAATTTTTATTCAAAATTATTTAATTGATTTATTTAACGTAAATTTGCGTGGATTAGATTTAAATTATTTCAAGAAAATTTTTCTGGTTCGAATTGAAATTTAGTTACATGATTGGAGTGGAATCGACTCCATCCGGGCGTTCTAGTGTTAAAAAATGACAAAAATCAGCATGTCAAAAATTTCAAAAAATTCATAATTCGTTAAAAAATTAAGTTAAAAATAAGAGAAAAAAAAGCATTCTGTATTTTTTTATGCTTAATCGAATGGTGTAACTGGTTTTTCTCTCCGATGATCACAAGTACCTTAGATTGATGACTGCCATTCTTTTATTTCATCTTGTAAAAAAACTGTTTAACGTAAAGCTATGAATTTTTGCAGAATTAATTAGCATCGCAAAATCTTTAAAATAAACTTTACCGCAACATTCTATCTGCAATAGAACGTTAGATATACCCATTTATGACCAAGTTTGGAAAATACGCAATTTCAGAAAAACCGCCCAGCGAAATAACGTTTTCTCGATGACTACCCCGGGATAAAAAGTTTGTCTTTTGTTTAAAAAAAAAATTAAGTTTTTATCTTTAGTAGTTTTCGAGAAAAGTGCTGTGACACAAAATTTTTGTCTGATTTTCAGAATACTCTACAGTACACCTACAGTATGCCATAAAAAAAAAATAATTTTTGTGCTATGTTGTGCTTCTTGGTCAGACGAACATTTAAAAAAAAAATCATCAAAATTGGATAAGTATTTAGTTATACTCTGTTCCACCTTAACTTGGCAGCACTGTGAAAGGTAGAAACAGTAACATTCCGCCGTGAAAAATAGTTCTCCGATATTTTTTAATCTTGTGATGAAAATACATAGAAATTTACATGGTTATGTTTATAAATTAATAAATTCGAGATTTTGTAACATATATTCAAAGTAATTTCTCTGTTAAAAGTATTTAATTCAAAAGTAATTTCTATTTTAAGCGCACGTATAAAGTAAAAATCTTGGCGTAAAAAATTCTCCTTTGGCGAGGAACAAATCTTCAAGGTTAAATATCTGGCGCGCTTTTTAAGCGTCTGTCAATTGTTTAACTTGTCATTCTCACTTATCGCATTCTTATTTTTTTTATGAAAAGTTCTGAAGTATAAAACTGTATATTAAAATTATGTTACTACTTGGAGAATTAATTGTTTAATAATTATTAAGATGCTACTTCAATCATTAAAAATCCCGTTCGCTAATATTACTTCTACGGAAGAAATTATAAAAAATATCTAATTTGCTTTTCCGTATTTTTAAATTATTAACTTTGCATTTAATAGCTGAGGTCGACAGTGTTGAATTCAGATATTTTTCTCCGGGAGAGATTTCTGCGGCTTCGGGGGGGGGGGGGGGAGATTTTAAACTACTGGAAAGAAATTGCAATTTTTTGGCCATTGAAAACCCATAATTTCAAAATTTTCGGAGGGGGGGATTTCATTGTTCCGGAAAGGAATGTCCCCATGGCCACCTCCTGAATTCGACATTGGAGGTCGAGTTTTTCAACGACCGTTTTTACTTTCTTGTTTTTGTTTTAGGACTTTTTTTGCTAGGATGATTTCACTTTCGATACAAAGTCTGAAAATTGAAACCCTCCCTTCCCCCCCCCCCCCGAAAATGAAATCCTACTGACAAAACCTAAAAATTCTAAAAAGGGTCTTTGTAAAGATTGAGCTCAACTATCCAAGCAAGAATAAAAAAAAAAAAAACCTCAATAAAATATTGAAATGCAAACGAGATATTTTTGAAAAATCGTCCATAGTATTGAATTGGAGGGTTTTTGCATGAGTGAAGTAGCCCCTTAATTTTAAGCAGTGTTAGCAATTTAGTGTTAAATGCAGTTTTAAATTATTTTAATAAATGTAAATATCTGTTGCATTTAATATAGTTTTCCATAATTATTATAGAATTTTTACGAACATAATGTTATTGAATTTTAATAAATAATGAAATTACTAATTTGCAGTTTATATAATTTTCGAAATTTCTAACTAATAATTATAATTTTTAGAATTAAAGTAACATATTTTATATAAAGTAACATATTTTATATTAGTAATTAAAGCTGTAATCGTTTATGAAACAAACTCTTTATCAGAAATTATGTATTTTAAAGCAAAGGCGGGGGCGATAATAAAAAAATTATAAAATAATTTGATCTTTTAAAAATCATGATGTTTTTACACCCAAATATCTATAATTTTATATGCATTAAAGTTGAGAGATACTTAGCCTGATAGCGTGGTACCTGGCTTTTTCTAGATTTCCCCCAGTGGTTGGGTAAAAATAAAAAAAATTCTGTTAGATTTTTGGAGAATTTGGCTTTAATGTTTTAACTCAATAAAAATAATGCTTTCCTCTTTTCAATAAAATTTGCTTGCAATTCTATTTTTATTTTATTTATTTTTTAATGTAATTTGTAGAATTTTTTACTTTTTGAGACTTTTTTTAATATTTGTAAGAAGTATTAGTTTTTAAATTTTGAGTATAAATTTAAATTTTGTCCTCTCTCCTCTGCAATTAGAAAAGAAAAAAAAATCACACCCAAAGGAAAAAAATCGCACTAAAAATTCTTAAAAAAAAAAAAAAAAAAAAAAAAAGTGACATTTATGCATGGAATTCAATTTCAAGTTTTTAGCTTATTCCAGTAAAAATTTCCATCTTTTTCCAGAATTTGTGCAAAGTTTTTTAATTTTTTCGGGATTTTTTGATATTTTTCGCATTTTGTGAGTCGGACAGATCTAGGGCCTGACTATGAATAATTGGGTCTTGGGACCCTGGGCAAAGATAAATTAGGGGGCCCCTTTCGAATCATTGCAACGGTATTCAAATAGAAATGATGGTCACTCATATGTGCATATGTGATACATAAACATTTTCGCACCTTCGATTAAATAGAAAATTATAAGCTTTGTCAATTCTAAATTAACTACCTTAATTAATAAAAGTACACTTTTTTCCCCTTTAGTACAGAATAAAACTCTTTTATATAACTGTAGCAATTTGTTATATTACTTTAAGATTAGTTCAATAACTTCAACATATGAAAGAGTTGGAATTGGAAAAAGAACAAAAATACTTTATAATTTAATTCATGGATTTGAGGGCCCCTTAAGGTTCGGGACCTATGGGCAAAGTCCCGATTTGCCCATGCGATAATAAGGGTCTGGGCAGATCAACAATAATATGAAACAAAATTGAAAAAAAAAAGGTGAAACAAAGAAAAGAATAATAATGATGTTCGTTATTTTAGTAAATATTTATGTAATAAAATTAATTTCATTAGAACCTCAAAACATATCAATTTTTGCACACGCATTATATTTTCACGCCAAAATGGCGCTGTTCCTTGTTTATTTGCAATCCCGTGCTTTTCCAGCAAACCCTGGTTTCTACGGCAACGGCTGTAATTCGGCTCTTGTAGCATATTCAGTACTGCCAAGTTAAGGTGAAACGGAGTATAGTTATTGCAAAAAGAAAAATTAAAAAATCCGTGTGCATCATCGCTCAATCATATTATTGTAGCGCGCTGCCGCGCGCACAATGATTAAAAATAAATAATTATTACATAATTATGTCGAGTCATTTCACATTTTTTTGAAAATCAGATGCATAGTTCAATTACAGGGACAATCAAAAGGATTCCTATACATTACTGTCAATGGGGGAAAAGTTTTAATTGCATTTTAATGCTGTCAAGTCACACTCTTTCGTACATAATAAAATTGATATGAATCTATGAAGGATATACTATAATATACATTCGGTACAATCTGTGGTGCAAAGAATATTGATTTACAGGGCCACACAGAAGTATTCCATCACATAAGTATATAAGGAGAACATTATTTAATCGTGCGTGTTTTAATTGTATTAAACTAATTAACATTTTATGAAATTGATGTACATTGCTAATATTACAAGTTTTTTCCTGTATAATAGAAAGCAGTAGGGATGCACCTAATATTCGGTATCTATTCGGTATTCGGCCATGTTACCGAATATTCGGTTAGGCGGAATATCAAACTATTCGGTTCAGCCGAATATCAAACTATTCGGCCTGCCGAATTTTCGGTTTAGCCGAATATCAAAGTATTCGGCCAAATCTTATATATTCAATGAAACCTTTTAAAACACATTTTTTAAAACTTTTCACAATTTCAACTTTTAACAGTCAATTTATAAATATATTTAAAATAATTAAAAAGAAAGTCATATTTAAATAAAATAGAATGTTTTTACATTATTTATTTGTTGTTTATAAAGTATAACTTAAGAAAATTAACCATGAGAAGGATTAAAATGGTGATTTATTAGGATTCTCCTTAAGAATAAATGATGTGCAAATACAAGTTTCTAAATTTTGTTTAACAAATATTCTGTTTCTTGCTTTTCCCAAATAAAAAACCTTAAACAAGAAAGAAAAACTTTTGAGAATAGTAATAGCTATCAAGGCAATTTTTGTTCATGAAACCATAATCAACTCATAAATACATTGTATTTCATCTCACTTTAGATCAAACTTATGTTTTCGTTTGTTGCATTAACAATAAATAAGATACCGTACTGTATTTTCAATTTGCATGCTTTGATTTCTGTAAAATATGATATGATGGGAAGGGTGGAAAATGCCATCATTCATATGAAAAGAACTATGAGCTAGATATTCCTTTATTCAGAATTAAGTTGAAAGTATTTGTACTTTATATTGAAAAAAATCTGCCTTGAGTTATTGAAAAAGGACAATTAAGAGACTGTAAAGTTTTACTTCATCCATGTTTTCATTATTTCTCTTTGATTTTAATATGTTTGTTTTAACGTAGAAGATACAACGAAATTTAAAATTTTATTAATTCAAAAAGTCTCATAATTGTGCTTCTTAAATAACTAAAGGCAGATTGTTTTTCAATACTAAATTTTCTTATAAAACACCCTTGTTTATCAAAATGTAAGTTTCTTTTATTAAATATTATGTAAAATTGTTTTAAAAAGTAACATTTTAATACCTTTAAACTTTGAAATATAAAAAGTATTTGGAAAGCCGAATATTCGGTATTCGGCCGAATAGTTAACTATTCGGTTGGCCGAATATTCGGTATTCGGCCCAACAATTACTATTCGGCCAGCCGAATATTCGGTATTCGGTTCACCTGTCGGCCAAATATTCGGCATTCCAAAATCACTATTCGGTGCATCCCTAGAAAGCAGATAGTATTTACAAGGGACACACAAAAGATTTCGGCTACTATACAGTATCTGAAATACTGTATACTATTATATCAAAATCTAATAACTTTGGTGTGTTCGTAATTACATAAATGGGTAGCACCTGTATGTAGTCATCATTCAGTCTGTCCGTCTGTATGTCCGCATATAACAGAGCAAAAACTGCCCAACCAAATAACTTGAGATTTAAAATACATAATTGTTGCATAATTTTGTCGAGTCATTTCAAATTTTATGAAAATCAGATGAATAGTTTAATTACAGGGACAACCAAAAGTATTCCATTACATTACAGTTATTACGAAAAAATAGTTTCAAGTACATTTTAATGATAAATGAGGAAACTCTACTCGATCGCAAGAGTATGGTAAATACATTTACTTACCGCTACGCCATTATCAGAGATCCCAAAAGAAATGATAATTACTACAGTTATTTCCATATGAAAAGCGATTACGACTTGTATACGTTGCATACACTAGAAATTTAAATTATTCGGTAACCACAAAATAAAATCAAAAGAAAATATTCTTTTCGTGTTAGATGTCTAAATAATAATAATAAACGATCCAATTACAAAATAATCTCTGCCACTAATAAAAATCGAGCTAAAGACAAATTCATTATTCCCGCCTTTTTTCGTAGGCGCCAGATCGTCAGTTGTCGGCAATGCTTGAACATAAATCTACAGATGTAAATATGACTTTTTTTTTTTTTTTTTTTAAGCATTCAAATACTAAAATAGAAAAAAAAATTGTGCTTCACTTTCATTTTTATCAAAATAGCAAGACATTGATTTGAAAAGGAATAAGTACCAATTTTTAAAGGGAAAAAAAGTTTTTTACATTTTTCTATTCATCGATAAATAAAATTTTCAGATTTCAGAAAAAATGAGTCCTAATCAGTAGACCAGCATAAAAACGGAGCACGATCTCGTTTCGGACATGGACCAAGTCTGAACCTGTGTCATCTCTAATGCAGACATCTAAGAAAAATGGCTCCAGGCCAGACTCGATCTGGAAGAAAAATAAGTCAGGCCCAACCCAAATCTGCAGGGAAAAAATGATCATGATAGTATCAAATAAATGACGGCCGAGTTCTGAATGCGGTAAGACCAGACACAGCCCGAGCCTCGTTAACTTAAAAAGGCGCGACCCGGGGGGAGGAAGGCGCCGGATTCTAGTTAGGATCTAACTCATTTCTTGCAGGGGCGTAGCTTGAAATTTTTATTGGGGGGGTGGAACCAAAATTTGGCGCCTTTTAATGTTTTGCCGCCCTTGAATTATTTACACATTTTTTAGGAGAGGGGGGGAGGTTAGTTATGATTCTTTTTATCTTTAGTTATTTATTCATGGCAATGGCATCTATTTAGGTGATATAAGTGATGCAGCCATGGTTAAATTTCCATTTTAAGCGTGCATGCACATGTGCTGATAAAATATCTCTCCCAGCTCTTGTTTTTCCAAGGTCTAAAAAGGCAATGCAGAATGTAGGGATGCACCGGATATCCGGCTCCTGCCGGATATACTGCTTATTCGGCACTCGAACCGGATATTCGTTCCGGCCGAATATTTTAATATCTGGTTGCCGGATAGTAAAACATTTTTTAAATTCTGTTTTTTATATTTAAAAACAAATGTAAAACTAATTTGTTCCTTGCATACCTTATCTTATTAAAAAGCAATGTTAACAAAAATAAATACTTGTATATTTTCACAATTATGAAATTATAATGTTTATATGTAAATGAAGATATATTTAAAGTATGACAATATTTTGTCATAACCTATAACAGCAATTGTAAAAACAAAACTAGAATATGTACTTCAACTTCACATTTTTTATTTCTCTTAAAAATTGTTCTTAAATTTCAGTAATGAAGTAATTTTACACCTCTCAAAAGTTTTATTGTAATTTTCACCAGTCAAAATTTAACTGCAGTGTTCAATAATTCTGTCATAACTGTAATTGTAAAACCAAAACTAGAATATCAACTACAATTTCAACTTTGTTTTGCTTTCTTTTTTTTTTTTTTTTTTTTTTTGTAATGAAGTAGTAGACTTTTATAGTTCTTCTCAAGTGTTTTGTTAATAACTTTATTATTAATTTGAATTATTAATATCAACAAAAGAGAAAGGTATAAATATCTAATCTAAAAGTTTTATGGAGTTGCTGTTAATACGTCAAAAATCCGAGTCTGAAATGTGTACAATGGGGCCATCTTATAAGTGCTAAAGTATTGAGGATTAAAAACTATGTAGAAAAATAAAGTTTCCAACAAACTAAAGAATTTATTTATGAATATTCATACTCCAGATTCAAAGTGTGTTTCTTTAGAAAATCAAGAACAAAATGGTGCTGATAATAAAGAAACCATTCAATTTTTGCTGGAACATCAATTGCACAAGTTAAGCAGTCAACAATAGAAAAAAATGTGGTAAAAACAAAAGAAAAAAATCATTAAATATACAAATTGCATTTTTAAATAAAACATATTTTAGTAAAAATTTCCAAAACAATTGAACTACGCCTTGTTATATAAGTCACCCGCTCATGTTAAAATTGCAAGTGATATTTTAAATAAAGTTCATTCTGAAACTTGCTCTACAATGCAAAAAGAGCTTAATAGGAAAACTAATGCTCACTCAGAGTCAAGACTAGTAACATACATAACTATCCCATTTTTGTTAATTATGTGTCAACAGGGTAAAAATATTTTTTTCTGTTAGTTAATCGATACAATGCATCTATAAAAACATCAAGACACTACCTAAATCTGGTGATAGAGACTAAAGAAAGGATAGAAAAAAATATGCATGTAAAGTTAGAAGTTTTATAAGTAATATTGAAAAGGCAAAATATTATTACATTTCAATATTTAATTATTACTATGTTTTTAAGTAACTTAATAAGTGAATTGAAATCTATTAATACTTGCATAATATAAAATTACAATAATTTTTTTTTCTTTAAACAAGCATAAAATTGAAATATTATTAAAATTAAAAATGAGAAATTATTCGGCCGGATACCGGATATTCGGTAAAATTTTGTGCCGGATATCCGTTATTCGGTATCCGGCAAAAATCCACATCCGGTGCATCTCTAGCAGAATGTTTGAAGAGAATCCGAATCCTGGATCCTTAAGTTCATTTTCCTTACTTGATAAGAACAATTGTTATTTGGAAGAAAAATAAAAATACAGAACGCAAAGTTAATTACAATAGAGTAATAGTGGTTTCAAAGCCTCAGCTCCCGCCCGAAACTTGCTGGTCAATATAATTGAATTTAGCCTTCAATTTTTTTTGGTGAGATCCTCCGAGATCGGGCCCACTACTATCACTCCCACCAATATAAAAAAGGAATGTTAAATCTTTCGATGAACATTCGTCCTCTTTTCAAAGAAGTAATGGTGGTCTATACCAAATATATACTGAATATTCCAATTCCTGTAAAATGGAATAACATATTTTCCCTTTTATTATCTTAGTTCCCCAGTAAATACATATAGGTAAAAAATAATCTGTATCGTATTGCAATTATAACACAAAACTTTAAAGTAGTTATTTTTTTTCTAATGTGCATTTTTTAAATCGGTCGCACGATTATTCTATTAATTATACAGTACATTAACGAATACTTTTTTCCCTGTCACTTTTTAACGTTAAAAGACAGTTGTTCAAAGTAAATTTAACTTTCTCTTTTGACAATGGCTACTTTAAAAGGAAAAATCAACTATTTCCAAATCCTTTTATCCAATCACTAGAATAAAAACTTATTTAACCCCTTAAGCAACATGTTCAATTTAGCAATAGTATGCTGAATACCGGATATCATTAAATTTCGTCAAAAGTAATTTATCACAATAGCAATTAGCGACGCAAAAAACGCAGATGCATAGAATATTTCAATCTCGATTTAAAATAAAGACATACACATATATTTTGGAATTTCAGATAGAAAAGTTCACTTTGCACGTCGGTACATCGTGATGTTTATAGAGTCAATTGAAAACTGTTTTTTTTTTTTTTTTTTTTTTTCAGATAAATCAAATTTAAGCTGTAATGTCCACCGTATGGCAGGAAAAGACAAATCAGAAGCGTGGCCATAACTTGAAATGTATATGTACAATTGATAAAATATAACAAAATTATATTTAAGAATTATATTATAAAACAAAAATAGAGCCAAAGAAAAAAAATATATTGCTCAATTGAAAACATTTTTGAACAAAATTTTCTTTACCACTTGATCAGTAACCCTTCCAAAAGTGCAATCAGTGCCAATTGATCAGTAACAATGCAATTTTAATTATAGTGTTCAAGTTTTAAATACAGTGTTTTATACAATAAAATCTGTGAAAATGCAATATGTGGATATTAAAAACCCAAATTAAAAAAAATAATCATGTAAAACTGAATATTTGTTTGGTTCCATTCGATTGCATCTTACTATGTTTGATTGCTTTTTCGAAAAACATTTGTAAGGGTGTATTCCGATCCAAACTGCTTATTTTCGCATTTAATTTTGAATTCATTTTAGCTCTCAAATGCATCAGACTGACAGATTCTCTTATTCAGAAACTATACAAGGTGCCGTAATGCTCGATATTTTGATAAAGGCAGAAAATAGTGTGAAAAATTCTGTCAAATTGGGCGTTGTGAACCGAATTTTCCGAAGCGGAAGATCTGGAGACGAAAAAAGGACCATGCTGAAGCAATGATTGTTTATCAATCAAATTATAACAAATGGAGCGAAAAATAAGATCATACGACACCTTGTACATCTCTTCGAAAATTACTCCAGCAAGTTTAATGTTTCTATTTTAAAAAATGTGTCTGAAATTCTATCAGAAAATTTCCAAGTTGAAGGTGGAAAAGCATGTTTTCGAGTACACCCTTAAACATATATTTCTTTTAATTTTGGGGTAAGCTTCATTCCTGCCCAGTCCTTGGTTAAAACTAGGTCAATTATTAATTATGTAAAAGTTTCAGAAATCACCATTAATCAAACAAGTTGGAAATTGCACGTGAAGCGTAGCAAATGAGGTGCATTCGTACGATAACGAAGTTTTAAAATATTCGGATCTTGCTGATATAGTAGAGCGTACTTTGGATACAGTATAGTGGTCGAAATCTCTGTGTTCCTGTAAATATGCAGGGGGTAATTTTTATTATACTTCATTAACATGTATCTTATTCATAAAATGTGAAGTAGTTTAATATAATTAAAACACGCCCCAAACAATGTTTCCCCGTATAACAATATTTAGTGGAATACATTTGTGTGGCCCTGTAATTTAATAATAAATATTCTTTGCATCACAAATTGTACAAAATGTATTTTTTAATACATATTTCATATTTTCATGTCAATTCTATTATGTTCAAATGAGTATAACACCATTAAAATGCATTTGAAACTTTTTTTCCCCCATTGATCGTAATGTAACGGAATATTTTAATTGTCCCTGCAATTGATCTATGTATCCGATTTTCATAACATTTGAAATGACTCGACAAAATTATGTAATAATATACGTTTTAAATTTCAAACGATTAAAATGCATTTGAACCTTTTTCCCCATTGACCGTGATGTAACGGAATCCTTTTGATTGTCCCTGTAATTGATCTATCCATCCGATTTTCATAAAATTTGAAATGACTCGACAAAATTATGTAATAATTATCTATTTTAAATTTCAAACGATTCGGTTGGGTAGTTTTTGCGTTGTTATATGCGGACGGACAGACAGACGGACGGACTGAGCGACAACAATAGGTGCTACGTATTTACATAATTACGAACGAACCTAAAAACTAGTCGTTGGGGGCCACCGTAATACTTACCCATCATGGATATGCATATGAAAATAAAACATGTGAAAACTATTTATACAATGCACTGCAATACATAAACAAAATTTAAATATTGTTAATATACATAGTAATGCTCTATTAAAGAACTGCTGATTACCGATTTCGACAAATTATATAAAACGCCAAACTACTCAAGTAGTACCGAACTGCGTAAAAGAAACATCCTTATAACTCCAAAAATAATAACTCTATTAACTAACAAATAACTGCATCGGATTAAGCGTCTCATTTCCAATTAAAATATACCTCTGAATTGAAATTTGAATGAAATACAGGGTCATGAAAAATCCGAGAATGTGGAAAACAGGATTACAAATATCTCGGCAACTAATAATCCGATCGACTTCGTTTTATATGCAAAATGTGTGTTATTTTATTGCCTTTTACGTCCATTCCTTAGAACAAAAAAATTCGAAAATTTTTATATACCTTTCATCAGAACGAATTTTTCGAGAGTCCGAAAAAAATAGTTCCGGATAATCGAGGTTGCTGATATTAAATAGGGTTCGTCCCATTCTTACATACTAACTACATACAAAATTTCAAGTCTCTATCTCAATTCGTTCGGGAGATAGAGCGTTTACAGACAGACGGCAAAATTTTTTTTCTAAAAATATGTTTTTCGGAATCTCCACTACCTAAAACGTGTAAATCCGTCAAAAAAATTTTTTCGATTTTCAAAACGATTGCAAGACTTACCCTATACTACGTATGATGGGTAAGTAATAGCTATCTGTTTAGGAAATAAATAATAAAAATCATTAAAACTAAAATTTACCGGAAAACTGAGAATGCTAGTCGATTTTTTTCCAATAATAAAAGCAATGATAATAAATGAACTCACAATTGAGTCAAAAATACAGTCGAACCTCTATATAACGAAACTCCATACATCGAATTTCTCCATATAACGAATTTTTAATAAGAACGGTCCCCTTTTCGCATGATTACATTAAAAACAGACTCTATATAGCGAAATATCTATTTCCATATAACGAATTTTTTCATAAATTGAGCTTAATTTATTCAGTTTTCAAAAAGCTTCGAAATCATATGGAATCAATTTTCCATCACTTATTTTTGATTTATCGTTCAGTGGAGAGGTTTTTTTTTTATAAATATTACTTCTCTCCTTATTCTTTAAATCTAACAAGTTCATCCCACCTCCCACACACCTTTCAACATCCTTCTCAAAACACAGTCAATTGAATTGTTACACATATAAGAGAGGAATCAATGAGAGCACATAAGAGAGACCTTCAAATGGAAGAAAATATCAACTACAATTTTTCATTCCTTGCTAAAATTTGAGAATTTTTTTTGAGAGCGTAACAATTGCAATTTTAAAATCAAAACAACAAAAAATTACAGATTTCTTCCTCTGAAATTTATGTAAGTCTTCCTCATTTGATTTTCATTAAGCTTTCAAATAAATGTTTTTTCTCTTTTTTGAAACTGCTTAAATAAGTAAGAAATAAAATGTTAGGTTAATATATACTTTTAAACATTTCAAATTCTTAATTAAAAAGATCAAAAATAATATTTGTTCAAAATTTACACATTAAATACTATTTTTAACATCATACTCTATACATCGAATTTCTCTATATAACGAATTTTTTACTGGAACGATGGATTTCGTTATATAGAGGCTCGACTGTATCAATATTGTACTTTAAGGGTGTATTTCGATTCAAACTGCTTATTTTCCGATTTTTTTTTAAATTCATTTTTGCACTCAAATGTATCAAACTTTCAAAATATCTTATTTGGAAAGTACACAAGGTGCCGTGATTGTCGATTCTTTGATAAATGCAGAAAATATTGCAAAAAAGCAATCAAAAATGGCATTTCGAACCGATTTTTCCCATGCGGGAGATCTGGGAACGAAAAAAAGAGTCGTACTGAAAAGGTAACTGTTTATAACTCAAATTCTAATGAATTGAACGTAAAAAGACATCACACGGCACCTCACACGTCTTTTCAAGAATCCCCTCAGCAAGTTTCATGTTTCTACTTTTAAAAATGTGTCTGAAATTGTTCGTGTGAAAATTTCGAGCTATTGAAGGTGGAAAAGAGTTTTTTCGAATATACCCTTAAGAACATGCTTAACTAAAGGAAAAAATATAAATTTTTATCTTCGACTGCATCATTGTTTTTCATCCACTTTTTCATAAATTTGCATCATTTCTCCGCTTCATAACTTCTTTTTCTGTTTTGTTCTCTTGTAGTAAGATCCTGGTTTTTTATTTTTATGTTTTATTTCAATCATCACTCATGCCTGAATTTCTTCTCTCTGGACGACTACGAAAGACAGCTTTTTATTTTTATTTTAAAAATTGAACGAAAGAAATCGCTAGTTTTGAAAAGTCGCGTTATATAGTGTCAGTATAATCTGACAACACTAGATACTGCACAACAAAGATGCAAATAATAATTCACAGGTAACTTGGAGGACTTTGCACCCACGACGGATTTTACATGCACCAGGCGCCATTAGCGTACATGATCCAGAATGTATTCTTGTTTTCGCACTGGGGATAGCACCTGGGAGTAATCGTAAAATGTCTCAAATGTAATAGATCTCCTATATTTTTTTGAAATGATAATTTTCTTATAAATTTACAATAATATTAATTCCAAATCACGTTACTGTTATTTCATTACTTTTTCTTTTTTTTTGTGTAAAAAAGTAATCTAAGTATGACACATTAATAATAAAAATTTTAGATGTCTAACGGCGCCTTTAAACCTTCCATGGCGTCCTTTTTGAAACCCTCTTTTTTTAGGTGCCTGACTGCGCCTCTAAACCTTCTGTGGCGCCCTACTACTAAAACATATAGCATAGGCGTAGCCAGCCTTTTGAACGGGGGGGTGCCCAAATTTTTTAACCTGAACATGTTGGGTACAAACAACATCTTACGTAATAAAACCTAATAAAACGAAACCCCATAAAACCTATCAAATTTCCGTTTTAGACAGGTTTTTTGCGGAAAGTATAATTGTGTGGAACTTCTTTTAAAAAAGACCCAAACGCAATTTTTCATTGCGTGAAGAAGGATGAGAAGTTGCTTAAAACTAAATCTAATGGACAGGGACATGCGAAGAGAAAGCTGCGCCCGGGGCAAAGTTACAATTTGGCGCCCTCTCCACCCAACTTTTTCTTGTAACAGGCCAAAAATGACGTTGGTAGTATAAATTTGGCGCCCCCTAAAGTTCCACGCCGGGGCAGCTGCCCCCTACGCTCCCCCTTTCGCAAGACGCTACTAATGGATAAGAAAAAGATATATAAACATTGATAAAACATGATAGATATAAAATAAAGATATCCGTAAACATAAATCTGTAATTATCACAAGTTTTCATTTCAAACAGCAATGAAATACTAAAATAAATAAGCACGACTTTAGTTCCCCCCATCATTTTGATCAAAGTAGCATTAAAATAACTTGTAGTATGCAATTTAAAGTGAAAAATAGCTCTTATATTTTCTACTCATGAATAAATAAAATTTCCCCGTTAAAAAAAAAAAAAAAAAAAAAAAAAAAAGAGCCCGTACGAATGTCAAAATATGATACCAAAAAACGAAATTTAGCAAACCAACAAACCAACCTCCATATTAATTTGAATTTTGCGTAGCATCATTTCTTATTTTCAGAGGAAGCACAGATTTGTACTAGAGATGAGTTCGGGCTCGATTTTTGAAACCCGCGCCCGAAAGATTTTTAGTACATTTACAAAAATAAATAAATAAATAAATAAAAGATTTAATGATATTTAAAAATTGTTTCAAATGCAATATCCCATTTTAAAAAGTTTCTTATAAAATTTGCTATTAAATAAAAATTTAAATTCAAGCTTATAAAAAGAGCAATTTGATGGATATATTAAAGAAGTGTAATGAATAAATGGATAGTGTTTATAGAAATTACTATTGGTATGCTGAAGAATGAAAAAACGTTTTCAATTTCCTATAAAAAGAGTACATCTTCAGGGGTGTAGTGGTAAAAAAAACCACAGGTTACACGATCGACGCAGAGGGTATATGCTCAAGGCACAGAGTATACTCTAGAGAGTACATCCTATGGGTTTCATGAGAAACAGAAGGTTATACGGTGTTCCTTTAAAAAAAATCCAGAAGGTATACGGCGTATACCCCAGTATACCCTCCACTACAACCCCTGTACATTTATCTATAATCAATTCATTTCTCTTAACAATTCCCCATGACTGACGAGAACCTTAAAATCAACGCAAATTAAAACATTGACACAGTTATCTTAAAGTTCCGTTGTTTTTATGGGAAAAGAAGAAACATTAATCGAATGTTTTCAATCGGAATAACATATACAATATGTTTACTTACGAAGGAAAATCCTCAGCATAAGCAAAATTCATGATGACAAGCAGAAAAAAAAATCACAATACTGTTATCATATGAAGAACGATTATGATTCGTGCACGATCAAATAATTTGCAAACCTCAAGCATCTAGTCTGCATCAAAAACGAAGAAATCATTCTCTAACAAAATAAATAAATAAACGATCGAATTAAAAAATATCCTCTGCCTCAAACGAAAATCCAACCAGAAGCTAATTTATTATTTATGATTATTTTGATAGGCGCCTTATCAATTAATCGTCGACGGAAATGCAGTAGACATAAATCTCCATACATCACAAATTTTCTTTTGAAGCAACAATCAACTATTGAAATATATAAAAAAAATTATTTTTATTTTTCTTTCGTTTTGATCAAAATAACACTGAAATGACTTGAAAAAGAATAAATAATTTTAAAAGGAAAATAGAAGTTCTTTCAATCTCTTCTACACATAAATGTTTTTTAATTCTCATAAAGAATGAGCCCCCCCCCCCCCCGGGCCCGAATACTAAAATGAAAATAGAGCCCGTGTCCGCTTCGGACCCGGGTTTGGGCTTGGGCTTTCGTGCTGGGGCTGAGCCTGTCTCTTCTCTAATTTGTACAACACCTTCCACCCCCTCCGTTCTCCAGGCTAATCGCATGGTGAAATTATCGTTTCACATCTGTATTTCCTTTCAATTTCTTTTTTTTTTTTTTTTTTGCTCCTATCTAGACTTTAGATAACAAAAGCAAATATATAAATAGTAGTTTCTATCCTTGTCGAGAATTTACTCTAATTTTTTATGAAAATATGCATGCAATAGAAAGGTGTTAAAAAAATTCCATAAAGAAACGACATCAAATTGGGATTATAAAACCAACTTTTTTGATTTACTGTGATTAATACAGATTCTAGTAAATATTTTAGTTTTAAAAAAGATGAATAAAATAATTTTCTTAAAAAGAAAAAAAGAAAGAATCAAGGTCTCTTCTTTTAGCACATTTCAAAACATAGACTGTTAGTTTTGATAACTGATTGAACTAACTTTGCTTACATTTTTCTTCTTTTTTCTTTTATAAATTTTGATTTTTTAAAATAATCAATCTTGGATCTGCGCGAGCGGGGGGGTGCCCGGGCACCCAGGGCACCCCCCCTGGCTACGCGGATGTATAGACCCATTCAAACGCACTACAGTCGTTTCCACACTTCTTTTCCTTTTCTATCTATTTCTAAGGGTGACCAACAACTACTATAAGAAGGAAATAATTGTACATCTATCCTGAAATTCCTTAGAAGTCTGTTTTTGAAATTTTTGTATTTCGGATGCATAATTTTTCTTCGGGATAGGAGTGGTGGAATAGAGGTAGTAACAAGTCTAAAATTAAGTGCCTTTTTCATGTTTTGTAAGTGAATAATAACTTACTTTGTAATTTTACATTTAAAATTAAGATATTTTATAATTACTTGTTACTACTAACAAAGCCTTTTTTCCGGGCGCCTGACGGCGCCCTTAAACCTTCTTTGGCGCCCTACTACATGAACATATTGGGAGGGGAGGCTCCCCCCTCCCCCCCTAAAGCTACGTCCCTGATTTCTTGCAAGGATGCATGTATTTTTGGGGAACTTTCATTAGCCCAAGAAGTGAAGACGATCGCCCCCTCAGACCCGCCATTGGGCCCGATCCAAATCTGCAGAAAAATAATGATCACCGATACGGCCCAATTCTAAAAGCGAGAAGACCTGACCCAGCCCGAGCCTGGCGAAATTAAAAAGGTGCAGCCCGGGGCGGACCGTGCCGGACTCGAGTTAGTCTTCAATTCAATTTCCTGGAGGATGCGTCTTTTTAGGAAACTTTTATTAGCCCAAGGGGGGGGGCGATCGCCCTTTCGCCCCCCCCCCCCTTAGATCCGCCATTGCTTCTCCCCCCTTAAGGACCAGACACATAGCACTAACTGCTTGCGGTCAGGTGTCGCTATTTTTGATCTTTCGTGTCGGCGCTTTGATGTATAAAGTGCTTTTTCAGTGAACTTTTTTGAACTTCAAGAGAGAAATCGGACTCGAAATCAGTTGACAGCTTTACGACTGAAGATGGGGTAGATAAAAGTTCCCCTTCCTTTGTCAATTTGGTAGGGTCAGTCCCTCAAAAATCATTTAAAGAGGTTTCACCTTTAATCCGTTAGGAAACAATGATTGATTGCTCTTTTAGTGTAATAAAAACTAGTGCTGTTCGCTCGCATTCGATCCCAGACCGAGTGTTTACCTCGAGGAAGAACGAAATCCACGCCAGGCCCGCCCTGAAAAGAAAAGTGTGGCTCGATCGCGCTCTACAGGAAAAAGTAAGACTCGACCCGCCGCGGTTCTGAAAGTGTAAAGACCTGACCCAGTTCCGGCGCGGCCCGACCCAGGCCGCGCCGGTCTCGAGTTTAAGTCCAATCTTTTTTCCGTGCGGGCATCTAATATCGTCTTCAGACCCTTTATTGGGCTCAAGGGGGGGGGGGCGATCACCCCCCCCCCTTAGATCCGCCATTGTATCGTTGAATTATAGAAAAGAAGCCGTAAATTTCTGGCGTAATAAGTATTCGTGAAAATCAAATCGCAGTTTCAAAAGTGTACAAACGAAGTTTAAATATGTAAAAATTTACGTGAATTATAAAAATGGGTAAAGCAAATAAAAAATGTAACTTCTAGTAAGAAAAATTGAAAGGATATAAAAAAAGTGTATTTCAAAAGTTTCAGAAAACGAGAAAACGTAAAATAAATGTACACGACTGCGACCTGCAGCGTTAGGCTCGTATTAAAGTTACTGAATTTAACACACGGTTTCATGCTTCTAAAAGGTAGTTAGCAAAATTCAAAAATTATTTTCATTGCTATTAGTTATAACTCTCTTATCCTTATTCCTTATATCTATATAATAAAGGCCAAACGTATCTGTGCGTAACGCATACGTCATGTTTTGATTGGCAACACTTTCCGATGAAATTTCGGTTTTGCAATTTTCGCTATTGTAAATTTTTAAACTTCTAAACATTGCAAGTTTTCAATCTTTATACCATCGTTTAGAGAAAAAAATGAACTTTTAAATGCCGTTTGTTAGAAAACTGTATTTCAATTTGTTTTTGAGATATTAATTTTTTTTTTGTAGTTTTTGGTTCAATTTCTCTAATGGTGGCAACTTGAGTATCGCATTTATGTGAGAAAAAGAGAAAAAATAGCCATAGAGTAAAAAAGAAAAAAAAATAGAGATGCAGTTTAGTGGCTGGAGGTGACGTCAAAAATGTAACTCTAAAATTCGCTGCATTGCATCAAACACAACGACGTGCTTTGCCAAGAAAGAAAAACTTTTAGCGATGCAATTTTAATTCATAATACAATGAAATGCTATTTTATAATGCTAAAATATATTCAGATCTTTATCATTTAGAGAAAAAATTATGTTAAAAAATTCGGTCTCTGTTCCATGTGATTGTTTTGTTTGGGTCGAATGAGAGACTTATATTAGAAGAATAACGCTCATCAAACCGTTTTAATCGCATACTGCACCTCCATCTATCTCTTTTCTCCATGGAAAATAACAGATCACTGTATATTTGAGTTGTCATATTTTCATAGTAACTGAAAAAAATAGTAATTAAAAACCTGTTATGTCAATATATCGTTGGCTATAAACCCGGTGAATGTTGTTGGTTTTATTTCGTTTTTGTCTATGAATTTAGTGACTTTTAATTCGTTGTAAACTTACTTTACAAAAGATACATCAATTAACCTTTACAAAAATGTATTTTAAAAAATATCTGGGTGTCATATTTTCTTAGCTGTTTTTAAAAACTGAGAATGCAATTTTATTCTTTGGCGAAATCTTTGGCTAATAACTGCTATCTTGCGTCTAATACGCAGGGCCGTAGTGAACAATAGGGAGGGCTCAAGAGAATGTAGGGGGCTCATAGTTTTTTTTTTTTTTTTTTTTTTTTTTTTCTCTCTCTCTCTCTGAGGCAGAAAGATAAATTAGTGCATATTCATATTGTAAGTACTCTGTTTCTTATTAAACTGTTAAAATAACATCATTTTATGCTTAGAAAAGTATATGATAATGAAGTTTTGAGTGTATAACTGGTGAAAATAGCCCATCATGTTAGCTTCATATGTACAAATAGGGTGAGGGAGTGTTGAAACACGTGGGAGTGTTGAAACACTTATTTTTGATACAATTTAGTAACTCTGCAAAACTGTGAAAAGGTTTCAAAACTAAATTAGATTTTTAAACAATATTTCATTTGAATTTTCGGAAAAGAAATTCATTGAGTGACCTTGGAATATTTTCCAGGGGGTAGCTCAAAATATTTTAGGGGGGGGGGGGTGAGCCGCCCATAGCGCCCAGTTAGCTACGGCCCAGCTAATACGGAAGTACCGATAATTTTTAAAGATGTATATGATTACATAAAAAATATGTTTCATATAAAATTGCTATTTGGAATTAGTTGGCAGTTTAAAAAGCCTATTACGCAGAAAAAATTTATTAGACTTTCCAATTTTAAATTTGAAAAAAGTTTTTCATTTTTACTTTGTGACTCGGGAACCCCGGGTTTGGTGTACTAGTCCTTATAAATGTGAAAGTGTGTCCGAAAAGTTGGAATGAACTTGGGTTCAAAACGGATGGATTAATGTCTTTGAAGTATATTGATATATTATTGGTCTGAAATGAACATAGGCTAATTTTTATTTATTTTATTCAAATATTTTTCTTAATAATTCAACATTTCACTCTTTTTCATACAGAATAAATTGAAAAATTTTCCATAATATTTAATCATTTTTTTTTTCGTTGCCAAAAAATAAAAAAACCGGAACAATTAATTCTTTTCTAATTAATTTTCAACTGAAAGATTTTCACTTGATAAACAAAATGAAATAAATAAATCGACCCTATTCTGTTAGTCTAAGATCCGGTTGCAGAATCAGTGTACCCATCGAGTGTTTGCTGAAAATCAAATTTTTACACATATTTATGATTAGGAGAATTTATATCTACCAGGTTGCCTATCAAAATGTGGCCGCTAGTATTTTTAATTAAATTATTAATAATTCATAATCCGTAAGAAATTTCACTGATTTGTTTTTTCAATAAAATGTCGTCTACTTTACGGCAACATCTATAAAGACTCTGAAAAATCACGGTTGCCTTTGCGCACCTGGCCGCACCTCTTCGCAGCCAGGTATACACAGGTATGATTTTGTTACATTTATACACCCACAACGTACATTCATAATTTATATATCAAATTAAAGCTAATTTTTTTCTGTTTATTATTATATACGGTTGCCTAATTAAATCTGGCCGCAAATAAGGGTTGCCGGCTGTTAAATATAGTAAATATTAAAAGTAGAGTGAAAGAGAGCTAGCGCGTAACACCACTAGTCAGACGAGGATAGCGATTGCCAGCTGTCGGACGGTTTAAAGCCATTGCGCATGCGTCAGATGCTAGTGTTCTCAACGGATCTGTTGCGACTTTTATTCTAACAAGGAAGGTCTCCATACGGGCATACTCAGAAAAATCTGAAAAAAATACAGAATGTTCTTTTCATATAGTTATATACGTTTATAAAAAAAAATTCGGGGGAACCTCCTTATAACGTCCGTAAAAAAAAAAAAAAAAAAAAAAAAAAAAAATTTCGTTTATTTGGCGATTTATCTCCGGTTGGCGAAAAAACGAAATTTTGAAAATATGCTTTTACGCTTCGAATTAGCGTTGCAAAGATTAGAAAAAAGCCGGTTTAAACCCGGGAATAAACCAGGATTTTAGGAATAAACCTGAGAAAAACCCGGGATTTTTAGGAATAATTCGGTTTTTTAGGAATAAACCCGGGAATAAACCCGGGAATAAACCTAGTCTATTGGAAATAAACCCGGGAATAAACCTACTTTTTGCAACTCTACTTCGAATACTTTTTAAAGAAAACACTTTCTATGTTCAATTTATTTAAATAAGTTTAGTTTAAGTAATTTTAGTTTTACATTTTTACTTTACTTTAAGTGTAATTTTGTCATATACGTTTAACAAAATGAAATTAATATATTTTATCATTTAAAACACAATTTAAACTGATTAAAATTGTTCCAAATTGAAAAATACACTGTTAAAAATCTGCTGCATTTTGTTGCAACGCACTCCCTTGCTTGTATAGAAAACGGTTACTTGGCCGTGAAATGAGCTTTCTCATTGGTTGGAATAGAGATATTATATACAAGCTATGGAGTGCGTTGCAACAAAATGCAGCATATTTTTAACAGTGATTGAAACAAACGATTCTGCAGCGTCACTCCACCGCTTTTATAGAAAACGGTCAATTCACCGTGCTATGGAGCATTCTCATTGGTCAGAAGAGAGATATTCTATAAAAGTAGTGGAGTGACGTTGCAGTAAATGCTGCAGATTTTTAACAGTGAAGTCAATTAAAATCAATTTTGAGATTCGTTAAAATCGTCTGCTTTTGGCAAGGAAATGCATTGCTCGCCAAATCCCGCGTCGCTTTCAGCTTTTCCCGCCAATTATTCCAAACTATTTTATTTTTTTACATATCTAATAATGTAATTCCGCCGCTAATTTGTTATAATTTGTTTACTATTGTTTGAATCGGAGGTTGAGAACAATAGCATCTGACGCATGCGCAATGGCTTTAAACCGTCCGACAGCTGGCAATTGCTATTCTCGTCTGACTAGTGGTGTTACGCGCTAGCTCTCTTTCACTCTACTTTTAATATTTACTATATTTAACAGCCGGCAACCCTTATTTGCGGCCAGATTTAATTAGGCAACCGTATATAATAATAAACAGAAAAAAATTAGCTTTAATTTGATATATAAATTATGAATGTACGTTGTGGGTGTATAAATGTAACAAAATCATACCTATGTATACCTGGCTGCGAAGAGGTGCGGCCAGGTGCGCAAAGGCAACCGTGATTTTTCAGAGTCTTTATAGATGTTGCCATAAAGTAGACGACATTTTATTGAAAAAACAAGTCAGTGAAATTTCTTACGGATTATGAATTATTAATAATTTAATTAAAAATACTAGCGGCCACATTTTGATAGGCAACCTGGTAGATATAAATTCTCCTAATCATAAATATGTGTAAAAATTTGGTTTTCAGCAAACACTCGATGGGTACACTGATTCTGCAGCCGGATCTCGTACTATGTGTTTCGATTCGAGGTTAAAAACCGCGATTTTACCAATTGTGACGTTAGAGGAATACAGTTTTTCTTCTTATATCACGCAGACGATTATATAAAAATTCTTTTACACTTAGAAGACTTCACAATAATATACAGTGTCTCACATAAGTGATGGGACACTTGTGCTTTACAAAAGGAAACTAATCAAATAAATTAAAAAAACATGTACACATTTTTTTTGTGGGTGTGTTTCATACTTAAATTTAGTAAAGATTAATACATAACATACATTTTGTCAAAATATTAAAATATTAATTTAATAAAAATACAAATGTTTAGAACGGAGCAAAAAATAGCTCACATAAGTGATGGGACACCATTATATATGCAACAAAAATCGTCTGAAATAAGCAATAAAAATATTTTTTGGGGTTTTATTTTTACTTAAAAGCAATTGGCAATAACTTATAAAATCGTCTGCAGTATTTCTCTCCAGTTTGTTTTGGAATTTTTGTGTTTTTTAGCTCTGTGTAGCCATGAATGCTAAACGAAAAGAAACTTCGCCTGAAATTCGAAAATTAGTTATTAATTTGCATATTGAACGTGGAAAATCTATTAGAAAAACTGCTGAAATAGTTAACTTGAGTCGTTCAACAGTTTTCAATATCATAAACGATATAAAAAGAATCGTATGATTCAGGATAAAAGAAGACCTGGCCGACCATCAAAGCTATCCAATGGAATAAAGCGAATTATCGTTCGAAATATTAAAAAAAATCCAAGAAATAGTGCTTCAAAAGTGGCTGCTGATTTACAAGCATTATATGGAATAATTGTTAATCCTGAGACTATTAGAAGGATAATTCGATCTGCTGGATATCACGGTAGAGTAGCCAGGAAAAAATTCTTCGTAAGTGAAAAGAATAGAAAACTCAGACTAGCTTTCGCAAAATCCAACATAAATAAGAATTCTGATTACTGGAATAAAGTTATATTTGCTATGAGAGTAAATTTAATATATTTGGTTCTGATGGTAGAATCTTGGTGTGGAGAAAACCCAGGGAAGAATTTCGCAAACAGAACTTGATACCAACAGTAAAACATGGTGGAGGAGGAGTTATGGTATGGGGGTGTATGTCGTCCGCTGGAGTTGGTAATCTTGTTTTTATTGACAGTATAATGGATCAGTACAAGTATATTGATATTTTAAAGCAAAATTTGAAATCTTCAGCACGAAAATTGAACCTTCATAACGATTTTAAATTCTACCAGGACAATGACCCCAAGCACACTGCTCTGAACGTTCGACTCTGGCTGCTGTATAACTGTCCTGAAATAATAAAAACACCACCACAATCTCCAGACTTAAATCCCATAGAGAATATTTGGCAAGAATTGGAATCAAGAATTCGCAAACAAACCATTTCTTCGAAACAACAACTAAAATCGGTGCTTCAAGAAGAATGGGGTAAAATCACTCCAGAAATCACAAAAAAAAGTTGTCGAATCCATCCCAAAAAGATTAAATCATGTTTTAAAAGTAAAAGGAAATCCAACAAAATATTAAAACCTTTTAAAAAGTAAAAGTTTTGGATAAATATTTGATGGAAAAGTAAGTGTCCCATCACTTATGTGAGCCATTTTTTGCTCCGTTCTGACAATTGTATTTTTACTAAATTAATATTTTGACAAAATGTATGTTATGTAATAATTGTTACTAACTTTAAATATGAAGCACACCCAAAAATTTTTTGCACATGTTTGTTTATTTATTTATTTTATTGCAGTTTCTTTTTATAAAGCACAAGTGTCCCATCACTTTTGTGAGACACTGTATATACCTTCACACTTTACAAGAATATAAATATTTTAGTAGTTTTTCCAGATATTAATCCGTAATAAAAATGAACCTTTTTCTTTCTTTCGGTTCGAGGCTATAAAATTCAACTTTTTACCAATTGTGACGTCAGAGGAATACTTTCCATTAAGAATTTTAAAAATATCAATGTAACATCATATCTGAAACAAAGTATAAGTTTTCAAAATTTCAAAAATTTGTTTTTTTTTTTTGTTTTTTTGTTTGTTTGTTTTACGAAAACTACCCCCTTTTTGACACTTTCTAACATGGTCTAAAAGTGTTTACGACTTCAACCTGTCTGTATACCGGATGACGAGTGCCTGGAGTATGCCGTCTGTTTGTTCGTGTTTCAACTTGAGTAAATATAGTGGGATTCATACGAAAATAACATACCTTATTGAGATTTGCCTTAGCATGAGTGGCATTTGAAAATGAACCAGGTAGCAATTATAGCTGAATCACAGGAGCACTCAAAAGCAGTCTTTACATTATGGTCTACGGCGAAAAAATCATTTGTGGTATATTTTGATAATGTTACATAATTTTAAATGTAATGTAATTCACATGCATTTTTAAGATTCACAAGAACATGGTTACTATCGAATATGTTAAGTATAGTACTTATAGTGTGCGTACGAAAATAACATACCTTATTGAGATTTGCCTTAGCATGAGCGGCATTTGAAAATGAACCAGGTAGCAATTATAGCTGAATCACAGGAGCACTCAAAAGCAGACTTTACATTATGGTCTACGGCGAAAAAATCATTTGTGGTATATTTTGATAATGTTACATAATTTTAAATGTAATGTAATTCACATGCATTTTTAAGATTCACAAGAACATGGTTACTATCGAATATGTTAAGTATAGTACTTATAGTGTGCGTACAGGGAACTCAAAAGTATTTCAATATATATCATAGTCTGTGAAGAAAAACCATTTGCAGCGTATTTAATAATGTTATTTTATTAAGGTTATTTTAATAATATTGAAATTGATATCAGTTTCTGAAGTGCACTAAAACAGGATTTCTGTAGAAAATGGGGTGAAAAGGTTTAACATTCATTTACAAGATCACAGAAAAATGTTTGGTAATATAATAGTCTACGGGGAAAAGATATCCCCAGCGTATTTTAATTGCGTTGCACTATTTTCAAACAGGGTTGGCAAGTTTTTGACAGTGTACGGTTTTATCCGGTTAAAACCGTGGTTTAAACCGTCATGGCTAAAACCTCTTATCAAAAACCTCGCCAGAAACCTCAAATACTACACTGATCTGTAAAATTTCACATTAAACATCTTTCACAAATATACAATATTAGATGTAATATTAAAAATTCACTTTTACTGTATTGTATATTATCATTTCCGGAAAAGAAAAAAAAATTGTCATAAATCTGAAAATTTGGCTTGCCTCCAAACTTGTTTAACTAGCAATGCTTCTGCGATCAAGCCCTGCTAGCTCAGCACCAATTGAGAGAGTATTTTGTAACTTTGGCTTCATACATTCTAAACTCATAAACCATTTGGGTGTAAATAAATATGCTAAATTGGTTAAGTGGTATAGGATGCTGTGGGGTAAAATTGATCCAGATTAACTGTACAAAATCATTTTCTTCTGTTTGAATATTCTAAAAACAATGTTTTATTACAATTAAAAGGTAATTTAATTTTTTTGTAATTATTAAATTACAGTATAATTAATTTTAAACAAAAAATTACTCAATGTTTCTCTCTTGTTCTTAAAATGTTTAAAGAGCATTACACGTTTTTGACGGTTTAAGCCAGTTTTTGACGGTTTAAACCAGTTTCTGACACTTGTCATGTCAAAAACCAGTTTCTGACGTCAGAAACCCAACCCTGTTTTCAAACATGATGAAATTAATATACTGAGATAATCAATTCAATGATAAATACTGAAATTTACTACAATATGCTTGCAGTTAAGTATGATTTGCATCACATTTGTTGTTAATTTACAGAGACGCATAAAAGATTTTGGACCTGTGTCCAGATCTCAGATATTGTATCCAAAGTATGGTCTATTAGAAAAGATTGCTGAAGAGCTTTTTCAATTATCGTATGTAAATGCATCCCGAAGTTCAGCTACATTTGGTAGAATAAGAGATGTTTGTTGAATTTAAATAAATCATGTATCGGACTATACAATAAACTGGATATATGGTCACCTGTGCAATAGCGATTCCCGGAAATATGAATTCAATAATTTGAATCGTTTTTTTTTTTTTTTTTTTGCTTGAATAATTTAAGCTAAATATGTGGTCGTATAAATATTTGCACGTAATATACAGGACTGTACAAAAGAATTCAAGTACGTTTCTGTCTATTATTAGAAATTGATAAAGTTGAATTTTAATCTTCATTATACTTTTTCTAACTAAGCAAAATTTTAACATTGTATTTAGAATATTTACAAACACATAGATCATATACACAGCTGCAGAAAAGAATGGGCAGGCGAAGTTATGTATTATGGAAATGTTGGATATTTTTTTTATTACCTAGGTTTAACACATGATTTTTCTTTCTTTGATATGGAATTCTGAAATGCACTACAACATGATTTCTGTACAGTGGGGGGTGCGTTACAGTTGTTCTACAGTATAAGTGGTTGCAATTTCATTTTCGCGATTGTTTATATCATCTAACACATTTTCCATTTATTTGACTGAGTTCTTTAAGTCCATTATGAAAAAAAAAAAAAAATGTTGCATAGCCTGGTATAAGATATGTGTTATATATATTTAAAATTATTGTTAATGAAACGTTTTGTTTAATTAAAGCGTTTATCTTTTTTTTTAATACTACGTGAATGACGTCACGGGTAACAGCTAATTCAGAATAATTTCCATTTTTTTTTTTTTTTTTTTGGTTGTTGTACAACATTTTCAACTTTCTGAACATTTGCAGTAATATTAATTTAAAATGTTCTGTAAAGAAGGTTAAATAAATATTTATCTTTTTTTTCTTTTTATTACTAATTTGAATGGAATTTTGCCATTGTTTTATTCTCCACTTTTTAGCTCACAGGCTATCATAGCCTGAGAGCTTATGTGCCCGTCCGTTCTGTATGTATGTTCGTATGTACGTAACGCGATAACTCATGATAAAAATGTCCGATCCACTTGAAATTTTGTATGTAGGTATATCCTGACAAGGCGCTTCCCTGATTAGTTTTTGGAGTTCATTCGATATGTATAAGAGGGGGAACGGGGGGCTCATGCCCCCCGTTAGTTGATATAGATGGGATTTTCATGCAGAATTAAGTTTTCAAAATTTAGATTAGGATCATTCTGATGAGGCGATTCCGTGACTGTTATTAGGTGTTCATTGATTAAGTATAAATAGGGGGAACAGGGGTTCTAATGCCCCCTCCCGTTAGTTGATATAAATGGGATTTTCATGCAGAATTAAGTTTTCAAAATTTAGATTAGGATCATTCTGATGAGGCGATTCCGTGACTGTTATTAGGTGTTCATTGAATAAGTATAAATAGGGGGAACAGGGGTTCTAATGCCCCCCCCTCCCCCGTTAGTTGATATAAATGGGATTTTCATGCAGAATTAAGTTTTCGTTCAAAATTTAGATTAGGATCATTCTGATAAGGCGATTCAGTGACTGTTATTAATTGTTCATTGAATAAGTATAAATAGGGGGAACAGGGGTTCTAATGCCCCCCCCCCCGTTAGTTGATATAAATGGGATTTTCATGCAGAATTAAGTTTTCGTTCAAAATTTAGATTAGGATCATTCTGATGAGGCGATTCCGTGACTGTTATTAGGTGTTCATTGAATAAGTATAAATAGGGGGAACAGGGGTTCTAATGCCCCCCCCCCCCGTTAGTTGATATAAATGGGATTTTCATGCAGAATTAAGTTTTCGTTCAAAATTTAGATTAGGATCATTCTGATGAGGCGATTCCGTGACTGTTATTAGGTGTTCATTGAATAAGTATAAATAGGGGGAACAGGGGTTCTAATGCCCCCCCCCCGTTAGTTGATATAAATGGGATTTTCATGCAGAATTAAGTTTTCGTTCAAAATTTAGATTAGGATCATTCTGATGAGGCGATTCCGTGACTGTTATTAGGTGTTCATTGAATAAGTATAAATAGGGGGAACAGGGGATCTAATGCCCCCCCCCGTTAGTTGATATAAATGGGATTTTCATGCAGAATTAATTTTCGTTCAAAATTTAGATTAGGATCATTCTGATGATTCGATTTCGTGACTGTTATTAGGTGTTCATTGAATAAGTATAAATAGGGGGAACAGGGGTTCTAATGCCCCCCCCCCGTTAGTTGATATAAATGGGATTTTCATGCAGAATTAAGTTTTCGTTCAAAATTTAGATTAGGATCATTCTGATGAGGCGATTCCGTGACTCTTATTAGGTGTTCATTGAATAAGTATAAATAGGGGGAACAGGGGTTCTAATGCCCCCCCTCCCGTTAGTTGATATAAATGGGATTTTCATGCAGAATTAAGTTTTCGTTCAAAATTTAGATTAGGATCATTCTGATGAGGCGATTCCGTGACTGTTATTAGGTGTTCATTGAATAAGTATAAATAAGGGGAACAGGGGTTCTAATGTCCCCCCCCCTTAATTTATATAAATGGGTTTTTCAAGCAGAATTTTCAGATTTCGTTCAAATCTCTGAATAGTTTTGGAAGTTTAATGGTTAAGTATAAAAGAGGGGGATAACTCTTTTTAAATTATATAAATGCTAAATGGGTTTTTATTAAGAATTATCTAATTTGCTCTGAATTTTGGATATAGATTTTTTATATGATAAAGCATGTCTTTGATAGTATAGGAGGTTCAATGATTAAGTATAAAAAAAGAGAAAAGGGGAGAGCTGTTTCCCCTTCTTAATTTTTTTTTTTTTCGAACGGAATTAACCCTTGAAAATATAAAGCTTTAATGTGCAATTAGTATTTGTAGCCTGTGAGCTCAATGCCTTCAGTTTAACTGGGCAGTATTCTTTATTTTTTTTTTAACCGTTATAAAAATTACTTTTAAGGAAACTGTCGTCGTACATTTCCAATCCGAAAAAGTGGTTTCCATTAGGGATGCACCGAATAGTGATTTTGGCCGAATACCGAATGCCGAATATTCGGCCGACAGCTGAACCGAATACCGAATATTCGGCAAGCCGAATAGTAATTGTTGGGCCGAATACCGAATATTCGGCCAGCCGAATAGTAACTATTCGGCCGAATACCGAATATTCGGCTTTCCAAATACTTTTTATATTTCAAAGTTTAAAGTTATTAAAATGTTACTTTTTAAAACAATTTTACATAATATTTAATAAGAGAAACTTATATTTTGATAAACAAGAGCTTTTTATAAGAACATTTAGCATTGAAAAAATTCTGCTTTTATTTTTTAAGTAGCACAATTATGAAACTTTTTTAATTAATAAAATTTTAAATTTCAAGATTTCTTCTACGAGTTAAAATAAACATTTTAAAATCAAAGAGGAATAATAAAAAAATGGTTGAAGAAAAATTGTACAGTCTCATAATTGTTCTTTTTAAATAATTCAAGGCAAATTTTTTTCAATATAAAATATGTATACTTTCAATTTAATTATGAATAAAAGAATGTCTAGCTCATAGTTCTTTTCTTATGAATAGTAGCATTTTCAATCCTTCCCATCATATCATATTTTACAGAAATCAAAGCATGTGAGTTAAAAATCTAGTTATGATATCTTATTTATTGTTAATGCAAGAAACGAAAACACAAGTTTGACCTAGATTGAGATAAAATACAATGTACTTATGATTCAACAAGTTGATTATGATTATGGTTTCATGAACAAAAATTGTCTGTCCTGATAGTTATTACTAATCTCAAAATTTTTTTCTTTCTTATTTAAGGACTTTTATTTGAGAAAAACAAAAAACAGATTATTTACTAAATAAAATTTAGGAACTTGCATCTGCATTCACATCATTTATTCCTAAGTAGAATCCTAATAAATCACCATTTTAAGCCTTCTCATGGTCAATTTTCTTAAATTATACTTTACAAACAGCAAATAAATACTGTAAAAGCATTCTATTTTATTTAAATATGATTTTCTTTCTAATTATATTAAATATATTTATAAACTGACAGTTAAAAGTAGAAATTGAGAAAAGTTTTTAAAAATGTGTTTTAAAGGGCTATATTAAGTATTGGATTCGGCCGAATACTTTGGTATTCGGCCAAACCGAATATTCGGCAGGCCGAATAGTTTGATATTCGGCCAAGCCGAATATTCGGCTCAACCGAATAGTTTGATATTCGGCCTAACCGAATATTCGGTAACATGGCCGAATAGGCCGAATACCGAATAGATACCGAATATTCGGTGCATCCCTAGTTTCCATAGCAACAATGTCTAATCGTCTGTGTAATTTTTTTCAGTCGAAACAACTTTAATCAATTTAAATTGTGTTTTAAATCATAAGATATAGTAGTTAAATTTTGTTATAAGTACATATAAAAATATATAGGACAAAACTATACTTAAAGCAAACTAAAAATGCAAAACTAAAATTGCTTAAATTAAATGTATATTTAAACAAATTGAACATAGAAAGTATTTTCTTTAAAAAAGTATTCGAAGAGAGAAAGCGTATTTTCCAAAATTTCGTTTTTTCGCCAACCGGAGATAAATCGCCAAATAAACGAAATATTCATTATTTTTTACGGACGTTGTATGGAGGTTCCGCCGAAATTTTTTTATAAACATATATACCCGTATGAAAAAAACATTCTGTAATTTTTTTTTTTTTTTTTTTTTTTTTTTTCAGATTTTTTCGAGTATGCCCATATGGAGACCTTCCTTGTAAGATGTCCACTCTCAACGGTGGCCAATGGCTAATTTCTAAACCGTTAGTCATAGACACGTAGTTCCAATTACAAAAAGGCTTTAAAAAAGATAAAGAATTATTTTTGAAGCGATTTAGGAAAAAAAATTACGAAAATTAAATTTTTATACGTTCCCCCATCCTATAAGTGATATTTATAAATTTTTATCACTACTCTATCAAGTAAGACAAAGAAAGTCCCATTCCTTTGCGGTTAAAACTAACCGAGTAATAACTGTTTAAAGTTGAAGCATCTCTTTTGCTCCAAATAGGAGTCAGTCACAAATATACTGGAAATAAAAATAAACGTCAGATAGAAAACTTAACTTTAAACATTAAGAGTAAAATAATTTTTACAATATTGTTTTTGAATTTATGTTGACGTTTACATATTAAAGCAAAATATACAATTTGTGCTAAAAATATAAGTAAAAAAAAAATAACAGAAATTTTGTTAAATTAAATTATGAAAAGCAACAGTCAAAATTCGTTACAAAATGATACATAGTATTTAAAATTCTATTAGATACTTAATAGAATTTGGTGTAGTCCTATAAAATAAATAAATGGTACGCACCTAAAATCGTATTAATATTACATTGTCATTGAATATAAATAAGTATGCGAATTGAACCTCGATCGGATATTTGGAAGTGAGTAAAAATTTGAATATAAGTTTTGAACTAGGAAAACTTACATACGAACGCTATGAGTAAAATAAAAGCTTATCAAAATAACATACCTTTTTAAAATAAAATCACTGAAAGAAACAGCTTCATTTGCTTACAAAATAAAACATATGTAAAAATACAATTGAGGATGTAAATTTCAAAACTCGCCTTATCGCTTTTGTTTACTCTATTAGTCTATACAAATCTGCACTATTGCAACACTACAATCTCCAAATTTATAATGAAAACCGATGGATACATTTAAAGGTTTTTTCGCGATTTCCCAAAATTTGATTTTCTCGATAAAGAGAATTTTGAAAATCATGTCTTCAATTATTTTAATAACCAATCTAGAAGTTAATTAATTAAAATTAACACTACCGTAAAACTTATACAGTGACAGCACCTTCAGTTAAATCGCTTAAAAATATTTCTTTATCTCATTTAAGACATTTTTGTAATTGGAACTATATGTCTGCGACAAATGGTTTAGGAATCAGCCTTTGGACAGCGTTGAAAATGGACGCCCTATAATACTTTAAGCACTCCCTTAAAGCTTTTAGTCGAACTCATCCGTTTCAGTTATAGAAAATTGGTTTAAGTCATGAATTTTAAAGTTTCATAACTCGGTCAATTTTAATGTTATATGAATGGGACCTTTTCTGTATTGCTTGATAGAGTGTTGGGAAACTTTTACTAAATATTGCTTATACAGTGCTCAGCAAAAGTTTAGACACTGGTGTTTTTTAACCTTTAAATAAAAAATACGAATACTTGAATTTTACAAATGGCTATACTTATTTTTAAATATATTTTAAACAATGTAGGATAAAAATAATGATTATAATTTAAGATAATATTTAATTTTACTGAAAAAAGTAAAATTTGTATATTGCAAAAGTTTAGGCACTTTCTTTATTTTTTGCCTCCTGTTCATGGAAAAATACAAATTTCTAAGTTATTGTGTCATATGTCTGAAGTCATTAATTCATCAGTTTTGACGTTGACTTCATTTAAATTTTCGTACACGCATTCAAATTTATAACATTATAAAAATTAGGATTATGATGAATGGTTGCTTAGCAACCATTAAGAGAAAATAAAGAAAATTAAATAAATACATTTGAAATAAGTAAATTTCTAAAACAAATTAGTTTATATTATTGGAACACATTTATAAAAAATCTCCAAAATTTACAGTAATAATTTAAAAAATCTGACAAATGTGTAGACAAAATTTCAAAACAATACGAATAATTTAACTGGTAAATTTCAGTATCCCTTTATCATTGAATTCCATTAATGAAATGTGACATTTTCTCGCAAGAAAAATCATTGGATCATTAAAAATCATTGGATTTACCATAGAAAAGCATTATTGCGCAAAATAAAATATTCTATATTTTCCGAACGAATGAATCAAATCTTACAAAAAACTATACAGCTTAATCCCAGTGCCTCACTAACATACCCACTTAATTTCAAGCCAATCGGATGCTTTTTACGGAAGTTATCGCGGAACAGACAGACTGACAGACAGACACAAAAAAATTTCGTGTCTCCAAAGTAAGCCTTCACTGACGTTTCGGCAATTATAGATATCTCATATGTCACCCCTCACTCTGTCCCCCAGGGGGGGGCACATTTTTAATTTCTTTACAACCCCAGTCGTGTGACACATCATTTGAAAGGTCGAAACTGTTTATTCATATTATGGATGTCTTGTGTGTCATCCCCCACTCTGCCCCCCCCCAGGGGGGCACATTTTTAATTTCTTTACAACACCAGTCGTGTGACACATCTTTTGAAAGGTCTGCAACTGCTTATTCATATTATGGATGTCTTGTGTGTCACCCCCCGCTCTGCCCCCCAGATGGGGGCACATTTTTAGTTTCTTTACAACACCAGTCGTGTAGCAACTGCTTGTTCATATTAAGGATGTCTTGTGTGTCACCCCTCTCTGTACCCCCCAGGGGGACACATTTTTAATTTCTTTACAACCCCAGTCGTGTGACACATCATTTAAAAGGTCTGAAACTGTTTATTCATATTATGGATGTCTTGTGTATCACCCCCCACTCTGCCCCCCCCCAGGGGGAGCACATTTTTAATTTCTTTACAACACCAGTCCTGTGACACATCATTTGAAAGGTCTGCAACTGCTTATTCATATTATGGATGTCTTGTGTGTCACCCCCTCCGCTCTGCCCCCCAGATGGGGGCACATTTTTAATTTCTTTACAACACCAGTCGTGTAGCAACTGCTTATTCATATTAAGGATGTCTTGTGTGTCACCCCCCACTGTGCCTCCCAGGCGGGCACATTTTTAACTTCTTTACAACACCAGTCGTGTGACACATCATTTGAAAGGTCTGCAAATGCTTATTCATATTCTGGATGTCTTGTGTGTCATCCCCCACTCTGCCCTCCCCAGGGGGGGCACATTTTTAATTTCTTTACAACACCAGTCGTGTGACACATCATTTGAAAGGTCTGCAACTGCTTATTCATATTATGGATGTCTTGTGTGTCACCCCCTCCGCTCTGTCCCCCCCAGGGGCGGCACATTTTTAATTTCTTTACAACACCAGTCGTGTGACACATCATTTGAGAGGTCTGAAACTGTTTATTCATATTATGGATGTCTTGTGTGTCATCCCCCACTCTGCCCCCCAGGGGGCACATTTTTAATTTCTTTACAACACCAGTTGTGTGACACATCGTTTGAAAGGTCTGCAACTGCTTATTCATATCATGGGGTATTGGCGAGCGCAGCAAGCAGGGGTAGTCTACAATTTGGAATCGCGAAGCGATTACGCGGGGGGGGGGGCGGAGCCTCCCTAGTAACACAAAAATAATCAGGTTGTCGACGAGTTGATGTAGATAAATATGTGTGAACACAAAAATTTAGTGTGTGGTTGAATCGTATCTGTTTAAGGTTTCGAGTTTACTTGGAGCTTTGATCTCCCACTTATGAAAACCGCTGAAGTGGAATTGTGTCCACATTTATTACATCAGTCTGTAACATATAGTTATAAACCCAAATTTTTAAACTGGTTATGGATGATTGAAATACGGAGTGAGTTAAAAATGATACTTTTTCCTCGATTGATTTTAAGGCACCAGTAAAGCTCAGTCCTCATTTTCAGCTAACAAAAATTTGGGTTATTTCATGAGTTTTACAGATCATCTGATTCCATTTCTTTTCTACACACATTTTTAGATTGAAAATATTTCCCAATTTTTATTGTAGCATTTTTTTAAATCGAGCTTTATTTTTCTCTCTGGTTCCACCAGTTTCTTTATGTGATTTTTATCATTTGGGCCATTTTCAAATTTCGCTTACATATGCTGTCCCAGAAAGAAGAAAATTAAAGTAAGTAAAAAGAAGAAAATTCAAAACATAAATTAATATTTAAAGTTTGATTTGAGCTATATATTAGCTAAAGTAGATTATATTGAACATTTCTAACATGAAAAATTAAAAAAAAATCCAATAAAAATTTTTGAGATATAAATCTTTAAAATTTTGATTCTAAGCAAAAATGCCTGTCCCATTCCATGTTTTATGTTTTTAACTGGTTATTTGAGCTAACTTTTTTAAATAAAAAGGTTTAATTATTTTAATTATGAACTGTTGATGTTCTGTATTGACGAAAAAATTACAAAAGATATTTTCTTAAAGAAATAACCAGAAATCTTTTGTTTCTCACTTTTTTTCCAAGTCCGTTACATTATTTTAGTCAAAATAGGTTTCGAATGCTGCCTAAAGTTAGTAGCAAATTTTCGGCGATATAGTTAAACTATTCACGCAACTACTACTCGCCATTTTTTACTCTTCAATTGTAAAGCAGTGCAATAGTGGCAAGAATAAGCTTTTATCAAGGTTGGTATTTTCTTGCACTGTCAAGTCTGTTATCGTAAATTTTAATACAGTTGAATCCTGTTATAGCGAACCCGGTTTATAACGAACTCCCGGATAAAGCGAACAAAAATTTTGATCCCGCCGTTTTCCTATTGCATGTAATGCTATTTTATCCTTTTATAGCGAACCTCCAGAACCTTAAGAATCGGTTATTACGAACTTTTTTTTTAGTCGACCATGATTTCTTTTTCTTTTTTTACTTTTCCGCTAATTTGAAAAAAGGTTTTCAACGCTAATTTTATAAGAAAATGCATGCCGGCAAGTAAAACATGGTGCAAATTAATGATACAGTAGAACCTCCATACGTTGACTACCCAAGGGACTGTAACTAAGTGGTCAATGTACGGAGATGTTAAACTTAGGGAATTTTTAGAAAATATTTAGCACAATATCAGCAAAAATTTAGTAAACTTTTCCAATATTTTTAGGAAAAAATTTAGAAAAAAATTAGCACTTACTCATTTTTATTTTTACTGAAGATTCAGCACATTTTTACAATTTTTGAAAGAATAATTCAATTTTTGTTTGAGTCCTCCTTTTTGTTCATTAAGGGTGTATTCGAAAAAAAAACGCTTTTCCATCTTCAACAGCTCGAAATTTTCCGATACAATTTCAGACATACTTTTAAAAGTAGAAACATGAAACTTGCTAAGGGTTTTTTTGAAGAGATGTATAAGGTGCCGTGTGATTTTTTTTTACGCTCAATTCATTAGAATTTGATTTATAAACAAATACCTTTTCAGTGTCACCCTTTTACTTACCCATCATACGTAGTATAGGGTAAGTATTGCAATCGTTTTAAAAATCGAAACAAATTTTATGACGGATTTACACGTTTCAGATACTGGAGATTCCGAAAAGCATATTTTTAGAAAAAAAAAATTTGCCGTCCGTCCGTCTGTGTGTCTGTCTGTCTGTAACCGCTCTATCTCCCGAACAAATTGAGATAGAAACTTGAAACTTTGTATGTGCTTAATATGCAAGAATGGGGCGAAGCCTATTTAATATCAATAACCTCGATTATCCGTAACTATTTTTTTCGGACTCTCGAAAAGTTCGTTCTGATGAAAGGTATACAAAAATTTTCGAAATGTTTTATTTTAAGGAGGGGACGTAAAATGCAATAAAATAACACAAATTTTGCATAAAGAACGAAGTCGATCAGATTATTAGTTGTCGAGATATTTGTAATCCTGTTTTCCACATTCTTCGATTTTTTATGACCCTGTATTTCATTTAAATTTCAATTCAAAGATATATTTCAATTGAAAATAAGACGCTTAATCCGACGCAGTAAATTGTTAGTTAATGTGATTATTATTTTTAGAGTTATAAGGATGCTTCTTTTGCGCAATCCGGTACTACTGGCGTATTTTGGAGTTTTATATAATTTGTCGAAATCGGTTCATCAGCAATTCATTGATAGAGCATTACTATGTATATTAAAACTATTTAAATATGCGTTTAAACTTTATTTTGGAATTGCGAAGCATTTTACAAATAGTTTACATGCGTTTTATTTTCATATTTTATATTATGCATATCCATGATGGGTAAGTATTACGGTGGTCCCCCAACGACTAGTTTTTCGCTCGCAGATCTCTCGCTACGAAAAATTTGGTCCAAAACGCCGTTTTTGATAGCATTTTTTTGCAACATTTTCTACATTTATCAAAAAATTGACAATCACGGCACCTTGTGTAGTTTCTATATAAGAGAATTTGAAAGTTTGGTGCATTTGAGAGCAAAAATGAATTTAAAAATAAATCTGAAAATAAGCAGTTTAAATCGAAATACACCCTTAAGTAACTACAAAAAGCACTTTCATAGTTTACAAGTCCATTAAGCATGCTTGGGCATTTTTCTGCAGCGAAATCTTTAAGTTACTCCATCATGCGCTGTACATCCTCTTCCTTCAGAGTTTGGTACTTTCAGTTTCGTCGTCACTTGGATCATCATCATCTTCGCGATCCATTTCTTGTACCTTAGAGTCCTCGCTGTGCTTAGTTTCAGAGAGTGTCTCATTAAAGATTTTCTCTGGGTCTGGTTCAACAGATGTTGCTAACTCATAATCCATAGTAACTCCATCAAAAACTGGCAAGGGAGATAGAAGAAGCTCATCCTCTTGCACCGATGGTGTAGCTGTAACAAATCCAACTTTCTTAAAACAGTTCTTAATCGTAGTTTGCGTCACTTTATTCCAAGCAGAATTAATTCAATGAACGGCATTCAAAGCATTTACTGACGCAGCTGTTGACGATATCAATGCAGAAGGACCACAGGTTTGAGCTTTCATAATCACCCATTCCAGAAGTTGAGCTCTGTAGTGCACTTTGAAGGACTGAATAATGCCTTAATCTAAAGGTTGTGTTTTGGGGCAAAAATTTTAGCTTCACATTTCTGCTACTCACTTCCGGGTGGCAGCGGCAGTGGTCCACGAAAAACAGAATAGACCGCTTCTTTTTCATCATTTCTGCGTCAATTCCTCTAATCCATTCTTCGAACAAAGCACTGGTCATCCAAGCAGATCTATTCGCTCTCCAAAAAACAGGAAGGTCTTCCGGTTTTACATTTTTAAATGCACGAGGTTTAGCGTATTTGCCGATCACCAAAGGCTTCAATTTTTTTCCAATCATACTAGTACGCAGAAGAACAGTAAAACACTGTTTTGAAAGTTTTTCTTTTTTGGAGGTATCACCCTTCATAAGTAAACTTCTATCAGGCATTGCTTTAAAGAAGAGCCCGCACTCATCAGCATTAAAGATGTCCTCATCTTCAAAACCTTTAGCAAACTCTGGAAAATTTCCAATAAAGTTCTCCACCACTTCAGCTTAAACCTCATTCGATTCCCCATACAAAACTTTTTGAGAAATCTCGTATCGTAGTTTGAATTTTTCAAGTCAACCTGCTGACCCTTGGAAGTCCTCGATTTCAAATTATTTTGCAATTTTTTTTTTTTTTTTTTTTTTTTTTTTTGTACGTCTTGAGATTTTTTTTAATACTTCTTGGTCCTCAAATTCTTGAATTGATTCATCTCATCTCTTTAACGAAACGTGGCTTCGTTCACAATGTCAAAGCACATTTTTCTGCATTTTTTTTTTTTTTTTTTTTTTTTTTTTTTTTCCTTCTTGAGTCCCTTGTTTTCGGAAGAATATCTTTCCTGATATTCTGCCTTGCGTTTTAAAATGTTGCTGACAGTTGACTTGCTCACACCAAATTTTTCTGCTGTTTTTCTTTGGCTGCTGCTTTCCACAAAATTAAGTAGATCCACTTTCTCCTTTAATTTAAGTTCTTTTAGAGCTTTTCTTTGCGCCATTTTTAATGAAAATTCGCATATAAACTTCCGGTCCCGTCATAACGCAATACACAAAAAAAAAAAAAAAAAAAAAAAAAAAAAGAACGGAATGTATTTTATTTGTGAGTAATACATACCACAGATATATTCCCCACTCCCCTGGCAGTTTTTGACAGATTACAGGTTCTGGATTTTCCCTCTTATTGTATCGTACTGGAGGTGAACAGTAAATGGAGCACAACAAGGGGGTGTGGCAAGGGAGTCGAATGTTGCTCATATAAGCCGAATGACTGATAAAGAAATTCATGAAAACTGGAGGGAGAAAAAAGCAAATTCAAGCAGACATAAGTGGTCAGGTTACAGAGAGTAGAACAAAAAAATGGTCAATATACAACTTACGGAGGTGGTCAACATAGAGAGGTAAATCTCCATTGAAAATGCATTGTGACTACTCAAACTAATAAATTTCGGTCAACATAGAGAGGTGGTCAACATAAAGAGGTGGTCAACTTTGGAGGTTTTACTGTAAGTCTTTCTATTAAAGAGTATTAAAACCTGCATTCTTTCCTTCTTTTGGTGGCTATTTTGCAGTTTGCAGGTGTGATCACGCCCACCCCTCAGTTATTTTCCATTATATCCTGTTCACACCACAAATATAAGATATCTTAAGATCGCCGTGTTTGAAGTGGACCCTCCCGGAATTGGATGCCTGTTCACATTGAAAAACTTACCTAAGATATCTCAGCGAATGTCACTGTATCTCTGAACTGAACAAATGTAACGTATGCGCATGCGCTTGAATAAAGACGGCCACAACAGCCAATCAGTAAAAGCGAAGCTTTATAACCAATGGGAGGGAGTGGTTTTTCCTGTATTTAGCTCGATCGAGTTGAAACTCTCAGAGTTCCAGGCCTGAGATGAGATATCTTAACTATCCATAGTGTGAACAGGGTATTACTCCTGCCATAGCAATTCAGTAACGCATTTACGCTAACTTATTTAACTAATGTATTTAAGAATAATTCGAGATATGGCAGCATTGAAAAGAACACCTTTTTTGAAGCAAGACACAACCAAAAGCTTTTTTCCTTAAATTATATTCTCTGGCAGAGCTGTTGCAAACCGTACGTATTCGTTACTAAGAAACGGGTATTCTCTAAGATACTAAATACCAAATCGTTATTTAGAAATACCACTCGTTAGCCGTTATCGGAGTCCATATGCAACCGACCAAAGAGGCACTAACTTCAAACGCTGCTTACGTTTGTATAATTCATGGTTTCTCGCGAGTCCACCTCAATAAGTATACGTACATATTAAAAAGAAAAATATTAATTGTGTATTTGAATAGAAATGTCCACTACTTAGAGTGAAAGCAGTGAAACATGCGATAATGAAAAATAGCATTAAGCGAGCTCTCAAAAACGTTTTACCCCGCTTAACATTGCAAATTTTTTCTAACATATTCATAGACTCAATCTAATGCATGAAATCATAAAATTGGCACTGATGGCCATAGAAGTGATATCAAATCGAATAGCATTTCGTATTGAAGATCAAGCTATAATCTAATACTTTTATATGGTGACCAGGGGTGTGCGAAGACAAAATTACGCCCGGGGCAAATTTACAATTTGGCACCCCCCCTCCCAAATTTTTCTTGTAATAGGCCAAAAATGACGTTAATATTATAAATTTTGCGCCCCCTAAATTTCCGCACCTGGAGCGGTCGCCCTTCGACCCCCTTTCGCACGGCGCTGATGGTGACCCTTCAAACATAATTCTTTCCAGAAATACTTCATTATTCCTTAATTACAGTTATAACGAATATTTTATTCTACTATAAGCTTCCATTCTTTTTATAGTGAAATTATAAGGAAATTTTAATATGCATAATTTAAATGCATAATTAAAACAAAAATAGTTTAATTAAACTCTTAAATGATAAACACGCATTGTTTTTCTTTTGCTTAGATCGATGGCTCTTTTCTAAATCGAAATATTAATACATAATATGTAATCTCAAAAAAGAAAAAAAAAAAGCGTAATTATTTTGTTTAAGTTTTAAAAATGCATATAAAACTTCATTATCTGTAAGGTAAATAGTACAATCCCTAAACGATCTCAAAACAATCGTTCTTCTAAAAGCTTTTTTTTTTGCTTCAAAAACTCCCTCCAAATTCACACTTACTCGGCAAAAGAACGGATGCTGAAATAATAAAACGCATTTCTGTCTTTCTTCTTCCTAATACCTAAACAACTAAATGAAATACCCGTATGTGATAATAACTTATACCGAGTCTAAAGTCCGGAAAACTAACTCTCATCTTGCAGACAATCGGGGTTCGTATAAATCCCGAAATGAAGGTAGTATTTGAAATTCGTTTCATTCAGTTTTTCAGCGGCAACGAGTATTCAATAGAAACGATTTGGTATTTTGTATTAGAGGTAGTATTAATAATCAGTCGTATTATTGCAATTATTTAATAACGAATACATGCGATTTGCAACAGCTCTAAATATCTATTATTCTTTTTGTATTTGTTATTCTCGAATCTCAAATGATTTGGATTTCATATGGCTTGTTAATTCATTTACTTATTTTATTATGACAAGAAAAAGAAATAAGAAGTGGCTATATTTTTGATAAAGCAAATGATAATTAAATGATAAATCAAAATGTAATTCAAAATATATATGAAAATATCAAAATATATAAGTCACACAGATTTCATTCGGAAATGAAGAAATTGAAATGTTTCTCATTTTCTATTAATGCATAAAATGATTTAGAAATGTTATTAATTATTTTACGATAATTTTTAAGACTTGAGAAACACAGAAATGTCATCATGAGGGAGAAATTAGCAGTCGCGTACGGAAATTTAGTTTAAAATGCCGAATTTCATAGAATGTTTGACATTTTTCATTTCATACATTTTTCAAAACATTTTTCAATCTCATAGTTTCCGAACAAGTACACTTGCAAATTTCTCGAGATTAAAATTGCTTTCACAAATGTGTCAGATGTTACCTAATTTTGATTTGAGTAGATCTTTTACAGAATCAGAAAGATTCGCATTATTGAACAAGGGGGGGGGGGATAAGGATTTAAGATATGTTTATTTTTTAAAGTAATTTTTAGAATATTTCTGCAGTACAGTGCGCGCGTGTGTGTGTGTGTGTGGGGGGGGGGGGGGTCATGAATCCGTGGCCTCACCGTTAAACCCGCTATTGAAATACGTATATGAAAATATGAGCTACACCCCAAAATTTTCTTGAGCGCCCCCCCTCCCATTACTTATTTTTAATTATAGCCCTGTGTACAATTATGCATTCCATTTTAATCAGGGTCGTAGCTAAGGGGGTGTTACGGGCAGCCCAGCCCCCCCCCCCCGAAAAGATTAAAAGCCACTAAATGAATTTATGTTCCAAAAACCCAAATGAAATTCTATTGAAAAATCTAATTTAGTTTTGAGGACCTGTCATAGTTTTGAAAAAAAAAATACTAAATTATAACTAAAACAAGTGTTTCAACACTTGCTCATTTTACTTGCACATATGAAGCCAACATGATGTTTAATACTGCACTAGTTATGCGCTCGAATTTTCTATAATCCTATTCTTTTCTTAGCATAAAATGAAGTTATTACAACAGTTTAATCAGAAACATGGTAACTAAACCTTAGTGTAAATATGCAGTAATTTATCTTTCTGTGTCACAGAGAGAGAGAGAAAAAAATATATGAGTCATCCCGCTACATTTTCTTGACCCCCCCCCCTCCCCCCCATCCCTAATTATTGACTTTTCGCTAAGGCCCTGGTTTTCAGTTTTCTGGCTAAGGTTGGTTTTAAGGCCCTGGTGGTTAATATTCCATTTGCATTTTTTAAATATAAGTTCGAAATTTCAATAAATGTAACTTTTACGGATAGATGGCAGCACCAACTAATACGAATTCTAGTGAAAAACACAGCAATCACTGGCGATAAATTGATAAATAAATTAAAAATCTTTGTAAAATCACCATAAAATGAAAAATTAAGCAGGACGCGTTTCGAGCTACAACAATAACAGCATGGTGATTTTACAAAGTTTTTTAGTTTATTTATTAATACGAATTCTTCAAAAGATTATTCTATACGATGTATGCCGTATGCTCGATGACTGCGAATACCCAGTTTCTGAACAGTAACGACTAACGAAACGAATACTTTTTAACGGGTAGAGAATTCTAAATCAACGTTACCATACGGGTATTCATTTTGCCGTTATTTTCACAGCACTATTCTCTGGAGTTAAAAATATGATGAAAAAAAGAAAAATTTAAATGATAAAAAAGTAAACAAACAAAATAAAACGATTTTTAACGCGCCAATAATTAGTGTTAGTCATCCTAACCTTGGATAAAAGTGTAAAGATTTTAGTATAGTCAGAATCAGTCCTTAAATTGTTTGCTCTTTTATCCGAACTAGGGTTGGTCTCGAATGTTTAGATAATCGGCGCTTTGCTGTATTTCTATTTGTCTTCTTTTTTAGTTAATTTATTTATTATTGTGCCAGTTTAATGTAATCAATTTTAGTCAATTTAATTCATTAATGATCATATCCAATAGAATTTATGTTTTTTTTTTCTTAATACATCATTATTGAACATATGGGTATCAGGTAATTATATTCATATTTTGTAAACTCTTAACATTTTTAACGGTTTTGATATAGCGAACCACCGGATATAGCGAACAAAAACTTCGGTCCCTTGAAGTTCGTTATAACGGGGTTTGATTGTATTAAAATGATGAATTTTGCACTTTTGTAATTAAATATTGTTTACTAAGTAGTTTCTCAGAAGGCATGTGTATTATCTAAATTATAAAATTATACAAGCTAGTCCATTTCTAATATTTTTATTTGAAATGTCAAGTACGTTACCATGAAAACTAAGGGATTAAATGTAAGCTGCTAAGTAAGTTTACTAAATAGTTTTAGAAAGTATGTAAATTATTATCTATGTTAGAAAACATACAAGCTAGTTCATTTTAACAGTTTTTAAGTTTTATTTGAAATGTCAAATCCGTTACTTGTCAAGTTCGTTACCCTGAAATGTAAGCGAATGGTAAAATGGCCCATTTAAAAAAGTTATTTTTTATTCTAAGAGACGTTAAATCGCGAGCACTGCGAATTTTTACATTTAGTTTCTATTAAACGAGGTACTGGCGGCACCAATTAGCTCGGATAATCGAGGTTACACTGTATTTTGTTTTTATTTCAATAAATGTTATTTGGAATTACTGCGCGTTTTTTTAGGTGCGTTCGTAATTATGCAAATACGTAGCACCTATTGTTGTCGCTCAGTCCGTCCGCATATAACAACGCAAAAACTACCCAACCGAATCATTTGAAATTTAAAATACATAATTATAACAATTTTGTCGAGTCATTTCAAATTTTATGAAAATCGGATGGATGGATCAATTACAGGGACAATCAAAAGGATTCCGTTACATTACGGTCAATGGGGAAAATAGTTTCAAATGCATTTTAATCGTTTGAATTTTAAAACATATAATTATTATGTAATTTTGTCGCGTTAATTCAAATGTTATGAAAGTCGGATGCATAGATCATTTACAGGGACAATCAAAAGTATTCCATTACATTACGGTCAATGGGAAAAAAGTTTCAAATGCATTTTAATGATGTTACACTCATTCGAACATAATATAATTGGCATGAATCTGAAGTATATACTAAAATATGCATTCAGCACAATCTGTGAATTTTTATTAAATTACAGGGCCACACAAAAGTATTCCACTACATAATGCTATACGGGGATACATTGTTTGGGGCGTGTTTTAATTACATTCAACTATTTCACATTTTATGAATAAGGTGTACGTTGCTGAGGTGTAATAAAAATTACTTCCTGCATATTTACAGAAACACAAAGATTTCGACTACTATACTGTATCCGAAGTACGCTGTACTATATCAGCAAGATCTGATTATTTTTAAAACTTCGTTATCGTACGAACGCACCTCATTTGCTAAGCTTCACGTGCAATTTCCAACTTGTTTCTATTTTCTACTGATTCATACACATCACATCTAGAACAAATGCAATATTTTGGGAAATTGCAAAGTTTAATAATTTTTTTTGTTGTTGTTGTTTAGTTGGTAATAATTATAAGTTATGTATGTATTATAAGGGGTGTACAATAAATGGAAAAATTAGCGACCAAAAGTGCAGAGCTATAAAATGAAAAAGAAGGTTTATTGAAAAAAATTAATGCGATTCTCCTAATGATAATTTAAGTATAACTGTACTCACGTTTTAACAGAAAAAGTTGAATTTTCATCAAATAATTCAAGTATTAAATTTCTCTCGACGAAATAATTTGTTCCAAAAATTAATGTAATTCCAAACTTTTTAAATCATTATAAAAACAAGTAAAGCATTGTATTTCGAATAAACGACATCTTTCATCAGCAGCCACAGTGTTCAATACCCTGTTCGCACTGGAATACTTAGGATATCTCAGGCTGTCACTCCCTCATACCCTGTTCACACTACAAACACAAGATATCTTAAGATCGCCGTGTTTAAAGTGGACCTCCCGTAATAGGATGCCTGTTCACATTGAAAAACTTACCTAAGATATCTCAGCGAATGTCACTGTATTTCTGAACTGAACAAATGTAACGCATGCGCTTGGAATAAAGATGGGCGCAACAGCCAATCAGTTAAAGCTAAGCTTTATAGCCAATGAGAGCGAATGGTTGTTCCTGTATCTAGCCCGAGAGAGTTCCAGGCCTCGGATATCTTAACTATCCATAGTGTGAACAGGGTGTTGCGAATTTCCCCTCGGACTAAAAGATTAGTCCGGTAGCGTATGAGAAGAAATTGCCCACTGAATCAATTTAAGGGATTAAATAATATTTATTTACACAAAGTCTTGTTTAAGCAATCAAATGATTCAGCATAGCATTTTTTTTAGGGTGGGGTCTTGAGTCTTGTGCGAATGTTCCCAGAACACAGAAAATTATCAATTATAGTCTTAGGATTTTTAGATTGTCCAATTCCCGTGTCATAAGGTCACCGTGGACCTCGACGAATCTTGCTTCCTTCCCTCCTCCTTGTACGAGGAAAATCTTTCTCCAGAATCTCACTGGACTGCCTGTCTGATCCCAGGCTTATTCACCAACTCTCTGCAGGTCTCTTCTCTCGTGTCCTCACTTGAAAAGCAACCTCAATAGGGAGGGGCTGTCTAGAACCTATTAGAGCACCTCTACATGATGTCAGAATTAACTTCTTCTATCGTTGGTCACCTGAAAATGCTGAGGTCACCCACGGACCATCGTGAGAAAAACTAACACCTGTTGGGTTTCAACATGAAAGCATTCGGCGGCACTTTTACACAAAATCTGAGAAAATATTTGCTGTCTAAACTAAAGTGCTCTCTTGTCAACGAAAGAAATCTTCAACGTGTGCGGCCCAATATTTCTTAGAAACTGCACAATGTCAAGCTCCCACGTAGGCAATTCACTGTAAAGTTCAATTCTTTACAACACCCCCTTCTAAAGACGATTCTTCGGGCTTGCATGAAGAATCTGATAATCACTAAAATGGGTTAGCAAATTCCAGTATCTCAGAATGGCATTCATAGACACCCTCTAATACATTTTTAACAAAAATACAGATATATAAGCATATAGACATGATCAATAAGATTCTCTGATTTAAAAAAAACTGATCTAATTACATTTTCTGGGTTACAAACTATTAAATAAATCAAATTAACTTACAAAAAGTATAAAAAAAAACAACTCTGGATGAATTTATTCTGCACGACTAAGATAATCCACGTGGGCAATATCTCGTCCCGGTCTATGCTTTATGGCGCAATGATAAGGTTGCAGTATGAGCGCCCATCTTAATAATCTCGGATTGTTGCCAGAATTACGTTTTAGAAAAACCAGAGGATTGTGATCGGTTTCTATCGCAAAGAGTTGGCCGTCAATATAATGACGCAATTTCTTAATTGCAAAGATGATAGCCGCACATTCCTTCTCTGTCGCGCAGAAACTTTTTTCGGTTTCCGTAAATTTCCGACTCAAGTAAATTATGGGATGCTCCTCTAATCCGTTACGTTGCGCTAAAACGACCCCGATACCCTTTTCGGAAGCGTCAGTTTGTATTATAAACTCCTTCGCATAGTTGGGAGCATACAATATAGGTTCCTCCGTCAGTTTCGTTTTCAACTGTTGAAACGCCTTTTCCATTTCGTCGCTCCAAGTTATTTTGTCCCTTTTGTTTTTCCCTTTAAGTGCACGAGTTAATGGTTCTACAATAACTGCATAATCTTTTATGTAGCGGGAGTAATAACTCGCCATCCCCAAACATCGACGTATTTCGGTTTTATTTTTAGGGGTGGGCAAATCTAAAATCGCCCGAATTTTTGCTTCGGCTGGGGTGCGCCTTCCGTCGCCTACTACATATCCTAAGTATTTAACAGACTTTTGTGCAAATTTGCACTTGGCTAATTTAATCTTCACTTTAGCTTCTTCGACTCTCATAAGCACTTTTTCTAAATGCAACATATGATCCTCCCACGTTTCCGTTTGTCTAGACGAAGATCTATAAGGTTTCATTTTAACAGGTTTATACTCTATCAATTCGATATCGTGCTCCATTAAATCAGTGCGTCCCGGATCATTTGAAAATAAAGAACTAAACTTGTCTAATAATTCCCTCAACTGCTCAATTTGCGCCGAGGTGCATCTAGAGTTCAAATTGCTATCTTTTATAACATTTTCAAAGTTATAAATCTCAGTGCCAGCTTCCGGAAATGCTATATCCAAAACTATATTGTCCTCGACCTCATCTATCTCCTGCGCTACGAAATTGACTAACTCAATCCTTCTTAAATACGGTTTTAAGAGGTTAACATGAAATATTTGAGATTTCTCACGCCTCCCAGGAACATTTACGACATAATTTGTCTCAGAGATTTTAGATAGAATTTTCCCCGGACCTATCCACGACACCGACAGTTTGTTCTTTTTGTTGGTATTCAAAACTAACACTTCATCACCTACGTTAAACTTTCTCTCAACCGCCGTTTTGTCATACCACAACTTCCTCTTTTCTCGCGCTTCGGTCATATTTTCAACTGCTAATTCCTGACAATGTTTTAGCCTATTGACCAAATTAAACACATACTCAGTAATTAATTCATTCTCTTCTTCTCCCCCCGTCCATTTTTCAAAGAGTAAAGCTTCGGGAGTTCGTAAATTCTTCCCATGTACTAACTCAGCAGGAGAAAATCCCGTAGTATCATGAGTTACCGTTCGTAAGGCTAACAACGCATGCGGCAAATTTGCCTCCCAACTTGCACCATTTTCTGTGCAAAGTACTTTCAATAATCTAAGCGGAATGTAAGGAATCGTAAGCGAATGGTAAAATGGCCCATTTAAAAAAGTTATTTTTTATTCTAAGAGACGTTAAATCGCGAGCACTGCGAATTTTTACATTTAGTTTCTATTAAACGAGGTACTGGCGGCACCAATTAGCTCGGATAATCGAGGTTACACTGTATTTTGTTTTTATTTCAATAAATGTTATTTGGAATTACTGCGCGTTTTTTTAGGTGCGTTCGTAATTATGCAAATACGTAGCACCTATTGTTGTCGCTCAGTCCGTCCGCATATAACAACGCAAAAACTACCCAACCGAATCATTTGAAATTTAAAATACATAATTATAACAATTTTGTCGAGTCATTTCAAATTTTATGAAAATCGGATGGATGGATCAATTACAGGGACAATCAAAAGGATTCCGTTACATTACGGTCAATGGGGAAAATAGTTTCAAATGCATTTTAATCGTTTGAATTTTAAAACATATAATTATTATGTAATTTTGTCGCGTTAATTCAAATGTTATGAAAGTCGGATGCATAGATCATTTACAGGGACAATCAAAAGTATTCCATTACATTACGGTCAATGGGAAAAAAGTTTCAAATGCATTTTAATGATGTTACACTCATTCGAACATAATATAATTGGCATGAATCTGAAGTATATACTAAAATATGCATTCAGCACAATCTGTGAATTTTTATTAAATTACAGGGCCACACAAAAGTATTCCACTACATAATGCTATACGGGGATACATTGTTTGGGGCGTGTTTTAATTACATTCAACTATTTCACATTTTATGAATAAGGTGTACGTTGCTGAGGTGTAATAAAAATTACTTCCTGCATATTTACAGAAACACAAAGATTTCGACTACTATACTGTATCCGAAGTACGCTGTACTATATCAGCAAGATCTGATTATTTTTAAAACTTCGTTATCGTACGAACGCACCTCATTTGCTAAGCTTCACGTGCAATTTCCAACTTGTTTCTATTTTCTACTGATTCATACACATCACATCTAGAACAAATGCAATATTTTGGGAAATTGCAAAGTTTAATAATTTTTTTTGTTGTTGTTGTTTAGTTGGTAATAATTATAAGTTATGTATGTATTATAAGGGGTGTACAATAAATGGAAAAATTAGCGACCAAAAGTGCAGAGCTATAAAATGAAAAAGAAGGTTTATTGAAAAAAATTAATGCGATTCTCCTAATGATAATTTAAGTATAACTGTACTCACGTTTTAACAGAAAAAGTTGAATTTTCATCAAATAATTCAAGTATTAAATTTCTCTCGACGAAATAATTTGTTCCAAAAATTAATGTAATTCCAAACTTTTTAAATCATTATAAAAACAAGTAAAGCATTGTATTTCGAATAAACGACATCTTTCATCAGCAGCCACAGTGTCCAATACCCTGTTCGCACTGGAATACTTAGGATATCTCAGGCTGTCACTCCCTCATACCCTGTTCACACTACAAACACAAGATATCTTAAGATCGCCGTGTTTGAAGTGGACCTCCCGTAATAGGATGCCTGTTCACATTGAAAAACTTACCTAAGATATCTCAGCGAATGTCACTGTATTTCTGAACTGAACAAATGTAACGCATGCGCTTGGAATAAAGATGGGCGCAACAGCCAATCAGTTAAAGCTAAGCTTTATAGCCAATGAGAGCGAATGGTTGTTCCTGTATCTAGCCCGAGAGAGTTCCAGGCCTCGGATATCTTAACTATCCATAGTGTGAACAGGGTATTAGAGAGTTTCAACTTGCTTCGGCTAGATGCAGGAACAACCACTCACTCTCGTTGGCTATAAAACTTCTCTTTTACTGATTGGCTGTCTTTATTTTAAGCGCATGCGCATACATTACATATGTTCAGATCACAGATACAGCATAGCTGCCAACTTTTACGCATTTTTCCTACTACAAAAATTTTATAGTAAATACTGTCTTATTTAATCGTCGAAATCATACGATTAAAAGAATGGAAAATATCTGTACAATTTAAGTGGTAGCAAAAATGCGTAAAAGTTGGCAGCTATGCAGTGACATTCGCTAAGATATCTTAGGTAAGTTTTTGAATGTGAACAGGCATCCAATTACGGAAGGGCACCACTTCAAAAACGGCGATCTAACGTAAGATATCTTATGTTTCTAGTACTATAATACCCTGTTCGCACTGGGATACTTAAGATATCTCAGGCTGCCAAACTCTCTCGACTAGATACAGGATGTACCACCCACTCAAGTTGGCTATAAAGTTTCGCTTTTACCGATTGGCTGTTGCGGCTGTCTTTATTTTAAGCGCATGCGCACACGTTCATTTGTTCAAATCACAGATGCAGCGACATTCACTGAGATATCTTATATAACTTTTTCGATGTGAACAGGCATTCAATTCCGGGAGGGTACCACTACAAAAACGGCGATCTAAGATATTTTATGTTTCTAGTGGGAACAGAGTATTATACCACTGTAAAAGCTGGAACAAGGCAAAAGAAATGGGAGAATAAAGGGACAAGAAAAACTATTATCAATCAATCTAGCCAATGCTTGCAAAATGGTACCACACGTCTTGTTTGTATCCAATGATGGAGGATGGCATTCTTTCAAATGCATAATGTTTTATTTATTTTTATGGTAATTTAAGAAGTTTTATATTATGACGTACGCCAATTTTTGTGCAACATCTTGTTTGTAAGTAAGCAGTTGAGTTAAATTAAGGATATCGCTGAAACTTACAGTAAAAAGCAAATATTTTAAATTAAAAAATGTATTTAAAAAACAATCTGTAAGCCGAATGCCAGTGTTATATATGTACACACACACACGCGTGTGTGTATATAAAACGTTATATATAAGTATGCATACATATATATATATATATATATATATATATATATATAAAATATTGGCGCCCGGTTAACGGAAAAGTACAGTGATATTTCCTTTTTATAATAGATTTATTTGCAATGTTTAATAAGAAATAAACTTTTTTGAATTATATAGATCACAATTTATATAAAGGGAAAAGGGAGCACATGTAAACAGTACATGTTTATGTTGGAACAATAATTTAGCTAATCTGAAGTAATATATTTATATATCAATAGATGACACTACTGGTACAATCTTTTGGCTGAAATTTCAGAACAGCCATTCTTCCAAATTTATTAAAGTAAAAATTCATTCAAGACATTTTCCTTTTTTTTTTTTTTTTTTCTTTAAATAGAATTTCAGGATTACATTCTGTCGATGCATTAATTTTTGTAGAAGTTTTTACGCAAGTCTACAAAAAGTTTTGTTTCCTTATTTCAATTAAAAATATTTTTAAGTTAAGCCTAAATTGATAGATGGAGCACTTGTGAATAGAACATATGCGGAGCCGGCAGTTTAAAAGTATTTTTTTTTTCCAAAATTTAATTACTCTTGTCAAACATAGAGCTATAAGTTAAATGTTTTTAGGATTTCTTCAAAGTTTTAAATTTACTGGAAGTTAGATAAGAATTAAAAGTGATGGCTTACTGTAAAAACCAATATGTTTATCTGTTACTCTTTAATGATTTCCAGTTTTAAACGTATTTATTCTTTCTTAGCCCATAATAAAATATTTGTACGATATTTTATTTTATGAAAGTAAAATTTAGTTGGAGAAAAAAAAGTACTATACTGTGCTGTAGAGGTCGGCCCCATATCAAGCGGAATGGCTCCGAATTTTCTAACAGACCGGGCCGGTAGAGTTAGAATATTTTTTTTTTTTAACGGGCCGGCCAAAAAAGGCCGATAAAAAAATTTAGCGGGCTTACCGGCCCATCATAAAGATTTACGCAGAAACTATAAAATCATAGTTATTTTCAATGAATATGGCTTTAACGAAAATAACAAGTAGAAATGCGAATCACGAGTCGATACTTAGTTTGACAACATCAATGCAGAAATGCAATTTCTACAGTGTAGAGATCGACATCGGATAGTTACATTGTGTGTAACCCGTTCTTAATATTCTTTTAGCAGACTCGTGCCGGGCCGAGATCAGGCTTGCATTGTTTTTCTACATATAGACGAGCCGAACAGAGCCGGAAACTTAATTGTCCTCAAGAAGTTTAGGGCAAACAACATGATTTGCAAAATTATTAATAGCGATAAAGAACTATTATATTAACGTAGTCTTTGGATACATACTACTTAGTGATTCTTAAATTCACTTCTCAACAACTCGAAAGTTTAACACATTTTCTGACTAATTTTTAGCTGTAAAAAAATATAAAATTGACAAGCCTGACTATTGAAGGGATTTGGAATCGAATAGCGTATTTATTTTTGGTAAATAAAATACTTGTATAACCTTGTTGAAATATAAGATATTCTTGTCAAATGGTTGCAGATTTTTCTTTCTTCCCATTCTGTCGCTTCAGGAAATTCTATTCAAAACGCTAACTTTGAGAGTATTTTCTTAAATTGCTTGCATCAAAAAATGGATAAATCCATTCGATTACATAGTTTCTGAATAAAAATATCTGCTAATCTAAAGTGTTAAAAAGAATTCAGAAAGTAGCTCTTTTGGATTTGAGAATGAATTTGGAATCTTTAATAAAATGACATAGAAATATTTCCATAAATCTTTTTTTACTATACAGCTTCAAAAGTTTAAGATGTTTTTAACTTTTTTTTTTAACTATTTGGGAAAAAAGTTGTTTTTGGTAGAGAATTGGGAAATCTGAAATATATATGAATCTTTTTATTGGTTGAATTCCGCAATAAAGTTGGTTTATTTTATTCGTTTTCCGATTGGTCCATGCTTAATGTCTAGAAATGAAACACTTCTGCTTTTTATTTTATTCGTTTTCTGATTGGTCTACGTTTAATGTTCAAAAATAGAATACTTCTGTTGCCACGATGACAAAAAAGCATTAAAAACTACATGTTATATATAATAATAATAATAATAATAATAATAACAACAACTCAAAAACAAACTTAGATACAGGTTTCAAATAAGTTGCATTTAAAAGTACTTTTTTTTCTTTATACGACGGTGTAAAAATTGAAAAAGCGCAGTGTTTAGAAGTTTTAAAATTTGCAGTACCGAAAATTGTAAAAATGAACTATCATTTAATATTTGTTTATGATTGGCCCAGGAATATTAACGTGTTTCTAAAAGTCCAAGCCCTGTTATTAGTAAGCTACGTTTTGATCATCATAAAAATGATATTATTGGTTTTTTTTTTTTTTTTTTTTTTTTTTTTCCATGGAAATCATAAATCTAAAATTATAGTCTTTGAAAATATTTTCCAAATAGTCGTTGTAATTTATTAAATGACAGTTTTTTTTTCTTTTATTCTAAACTAGGGATGCACAACCTGTGGCCCGCGGGCCAAAAGTGGCCCGTGATGGGTTAACGTGTGGCCCGCGAGCTTTGTCAACTTACAACTGGAAAAAATTGTAATTTTTGTGCATATGTGATATGAAAAAATCGTAAATTTCGCCAGTTTTATGCGAGAAAATATAAATTTTCGTCACTTAAGAATCGCAAATTTCATTGATCGGTACCGAAAAATCGTGAATTTCATTGATTAAGTGCAGAAAAAAAGGGAATTTTGTCCATGAGGCTTGTAAAAATCGCAAGTTTCACTCAGCAGATATTGAAAAATAGCAAATTTTGTCCATGGAGTTAGGAAAAAAATAGCAAATTTCCCAGATCAAGCACAGAAAAATCGCGAGTTTTGTCGATCTTACGCAAAAAATCGCACATTTCGTTGATGAGGCAAGAAAGAATCGTCAATTTTGTAGATGATGCTCGAAAAAATTGTAAATTAAATTCATTGGTTGCAAAAAAAAATTGCATGTTTTCTCGGTTTATCGCATGGAAAAAAAAACGCGAATATCGTTGATCAAGCACAGATGAAAAAATTGCAAATTTCGTTGATAAAGAACGGAAAAATCGCGAATTTATTGATGACGCGAGGAAAAAAATGAACATTTAGTTAATGGGCTGCGAAACAATCGCGAATTTCATCAATTTATCCAGAAAAAAAAATCGCGAGTTTCATCTTACCGCGTAAAAAAAAATGCAGATTTCGTCAGTTAGTACAAAAATTGCGAATTTCGTTGATCTGGCACGAAAAATACGTATTTCTTGAATTAAGGGTGGAAAAAGTGCACATTTCATCGATCGGACACCGAAAAATCGCGAGTGTTATAGATCGGATTCCAATCGGAGACGGGAATATTGCGAATTTTGTTGATCACTCGCGTAAAACTTGTTAATTACGTCGATTAGGTTGTAATAAAATCTCAAATTTCCTCCATCGGAAGAGGAAAAATCGCTAATTTCCAAGATCGACTATGGAAAATCACGAAATTTGCCGATCAAGCGAGAAAAATTACTAATTTCGTCGAATGGCTTTGTAAAAATCATGAATTTCATCATTCAGGCGCGGAAAATCGCGAATTTCGTTGGTCAGGCGCGGGACGTTCACGAATTTTGTTGATTAGGCTCGAAAAAAATGCGAATTTTATTGATCATGCAAGGAAAAATCGCGAATTTCGTAAATCAGATTTGAAAAATCGCGAATATCGTTGATCAACTTTGTAAAAAAAAAAGAATTTTGCTGATCAGCTTCGTAAAAATTTCGAATTTCGTTGATCAGGAGCGGAAAAATTGCGAATTTTGCCGATTATGCGAAGAAAAGTTGCCTATTTCGTCGATCATGCGAAGAAAAATCGTGAATTTCATCGATCTGTTTCGTAAAAATCGCGAATTTCCTCGATCGGGTTCGGAAAAATCGCGAATTTCGTCGATCGGGTTCTGAAAAATCGCGAATTTCGTCGATCGGGTTCTGAAAAATCGCGAATTTCGTCAATCGGGTTCGGAAAAATCGCGAATTTCGCCGATCATATGAAGTAAAATCGAGAATTTCGTAGATTAGCTTAGTAATAATCGTGAATTTCGTTGATCAGGTGCGGAAAAAAGTCGCGAATTTCGTAGATCATGTGAAGAAAAATCACTAATTTCGTCAATCAGTTTTGTAAAAATAGCGAATTTTGTTGATTAGGTGCGGAAAAATCTGCATTTTCTCGATCAGTTTCATAAGAATTGCGAATTTTGTTGATCAGGCGAGGAAATGATGCAAATTTTTTCGATCATCTTCATAAAAATTGCAAATTCTGTAGATTGGTTTTGTAACATGTTCAGATTTGGTCGATTAGGCGTGGAAGAATAACACATTTCCTTAATCAGGCACAGGAGATCGGGAATTTTGTTATTCATGCACAAAAATTCTTGTTGTTTCTCTTTCGTTCATAAAGTTCACAATTTTTTCGGTACCAGCAATTTATGCTTGTTTTTTAGCACTTTTAATAAAACAAAAATTACTGTCCTGAAAAAAGTCAAAGAATATTTTTATATCTTGAAAATAAACCTTGCTACATCTGTTATATATAAACTAAAATCTAATATTTCCTTACCATGTGAATTGGTTATTTTGACACAGTAAGCAAACTTAAAGGGGTAACAACCCCCCCCCCTCTAAAATCATATTTTTTATCCGATTATAGGCCAGAGATCATGTCCTTTCAATCGAATTATCTCCTTATTATTGATGTGGCCCTCGACCACCCAGACATATTTCTAAGTGGCGCTTCCCTTGAAAAGGTTGTGCACCCCTATTCTAAACCATATTAAATTTTTATTAATTTTTATTTAAATGTTGAAAATCTTAAGAATCTAAGTAACCATTAATGATGCTAATGTATATTTCCTGTAAAATATACTGTAAAACCATCCCACAGACATGTATGCAGTATTCTTTAAAAAAAATACTAATTATATGATAAAAACCTGATTTTTTTGGAAATAGTAGAAATTGTGACTCGCCAGAACGGGCCGGGTCCGGGCCTGGGCCTGAATATTCCGGCCCGTGCAGACCTCTACTGTGCTGTGCTAATCACCCAATTTTTAAAACCATGATGCAAAGTTTTGTGATATACATTGCATAACATTTAGAAAAAAAAAGTAAAAACACAAACATCGAAAGATTTATTGAACTAGAAAGAGAACATCTAGTTTTTATTGTTAAAGATATATATATATTTATGCATGTGTTCACATGTGTCCCAGGTATGTTCACAACTAATCCTCTCCCCCCACACCTCAGGGTACATGTGAACAAATTTAGACAATTTTTATAATGATGATATAATATAGATGTTCTTGATAAATGCATCCAAAATTTTCACCAAAAGAAAAAAGTGTAAATATTCATATAAATCAATTTTTGTTTCAATACCTCACAATAATTTGAGAAATAATCAAAAATGTAAAAATTGTTCACACGTGTCCCCTTCTCCCCTATATCATAATATTCAGAATTTCTTTTTTCTTTTCCTATACTGAGATCCTCAAAAGTAGAAATGGTGAGATATTACATAAAAAGAAAACATACCACAAGTTCTTTTATAATGCTTTATTAAATAACATACAACATTAAAAATCAATTTTTCATATGTAAAAATTATTGGACATCAGCATTAACATTATGGCTATAATCTTAGGCTCAAGCACATGTTTTACAAATCTTCCGAGCACTAGTGTGCTTCACTTTACTGAAGATCTTGAATTAAATTTGATAATCTTGCAAATTTTGACATCTTGAGAGGAAAGAAAAAAAAACTACGATCTGGAGATTTTGATATTAATAAAATACTTATCCCCCCCCCCCCAACATATTTGCATTTGCATAACCATTCAACAGACTAAACTGGAAAATTGAGATCTCACAACATAGGGCTATTTTCAGACAGTGTTCCACATAAAATCTTTTCTCAACTATACACTGGCTGTTGGCTACATATTTTATGCTAAAATTGTTAACTTCTTTATAAAAAAAAAAAAAAAAAAATAGTTTTACGAAAGGGAGGAGGAATATAAGCATTCAGTGTTTTCCTTTAAAATCATGCCTAATTAATTTCATGATTGCAAATCCTGTAGTGAAAAAAAGGAAAAAGAAAAAATCCGTTAGAATATGATAATTTGGTCTTGATGTTAAAAAATTCACGGCTTTGACTTAATATCATGAGCATATTTGATTTCCATGAGCACATGTCATGTAAGTCACATACTACAATTTTTGATACCCGTGTTTTAGAACGGAAAAATGCGACTTATTTTATCGCGATATTTCATTAATTGAATAAGGCCATGCAAACTTTTCGAAAATAATGGTGGCCAGAACTTTGCAGTTACTAATAACGTGACTTACACGACAAGTTCTCGTGGCAATACCCATTTTAAAAAGTAAATATATATATTTTTTAAATTAGTTGATCAAAATTAAAGCAAAACAATAAAAACAAGTTCCAAGTCTGAAACGTTAAATCTTTAATTTCGATCATCCTCTTCTCAGTCGTCAACAGTATCAACTAATGTTATGTTCAAATATCAGCCTATCAACAAGTGCCTCCATTTTTCAAATTTCGTGAAGCCCAGCAAAGGGAAATTTTCAGATAATTTTAGCAGCTAAGGATTCCTTTTACCAGCTAACAAAATGCAACGTGCAATCGAAAACCATTGATAAAATTTACACAAGTGCATAAATAGTTAATTACTTATTACTACAGTGCATTTTCATATTTTGTTTTACCTATAAAATCAAGAACTTTATAGAACAGAGGAAAGTTTAGTATAGGATAGAACTTAGTACCATGTCTACATGTCAGTAATTTGTACAGTTGCAAGATATAGGTAACTAGTAGAAGAAGAAAAAAAATAAGTTTTTGGACATATCTCCATAATTTACAGTTTTCAAAGACTGCCCAAAAATGCCCTCGCCAGCGTCGAGTAAAACTATGTATTTCCCTACCCCCGAGTCCTGGTAAAATCTGTCCAGGGTTGCTACTTTAATCTTGAAAAAAAATTCCCTGTATTTCCCCTGTACTGCAACGCATTTATTCCATGTTGAGTACGAAAAAATATATGCGTGTATGAAGGCTAATTAAAAATGTTATAATTTACCATTACTAAATTCCCTGTGTTTTCCAGATTTTTTTGGATTTTTTATAAAATTCCCTGGATTTTCCCTGTTTTGTGAGGAGATTTAAAATTCTCTGTGTTTTCCTGGTTTTCCAGGTGGCGTGGCAACCCTGCTGTCATTTGTGAAAGGCTCTTCAGTAAGCATAAAGTTGATTCAAGCAACTCCTTTTGGATCAGTGTCCATAACTAGCAATCTTTGAGAAAGTTAAACCCTGGGATTTGTGTAAAGTGTATACATAACTCGGCAAAGGTGCAGTGTGACTTGGATCCACATTTTCTCTATTTTCATATGTCATACTCTTATTGTTGCAACTAGGGTCATAAAAGAGAAGAAATGATCCTAAATTATTGCACGACTATTAATATGGGAATAATAATGGTAAAAGCAATTAAAAATAAATTTTTAATCCGATTCAAAAGCTACTCAGCCGTTTAGAATAAATTAGCACTATATGATAAATGTCATCTGAAATGATTTCAAAAAAAAAAAAGATAATATAGATAGGTCCATTTTAATCCATAAAACGTTATATATAAGTATGCATACATATATATATATATATATATATATATAAAATATTGGCGCCCGGTTAACGGAAAAGTACAGTGATATTTCCTTTTTATAATAGATTTATTTGCAATGTTTAATAAGAAATAAACTTTTTTGAATTATATAGATCACAATTTATATAAAGGGAAAAGGGAGCACATGTAAACAGTACATGTTTATGTTGGAACAATAATTTAGCTAATCTGAAGTAATATATTTATATATCAATAGATGACACTACTGGTACAATCTTTTGGCTGAAATTTCAGAACAGCCATTCTTCCAAATTTATTAAAGTAAAAATTCATTCAAGACATTTTCCTTTTTTTTTTTTTTTTTCTTTAAATAGAATTTCAGGATTACATTCTGTCGATGCATTAATTTTTGTAGAAGTTTTTACGCAAGTCTACAAAAAGTTTTGTTTCCTTATTTCAATTAAAAATATTTTTAAGTTAAGCCTAAATTGATAGATGGAGCACTTGTGAATAGAACATATGCGGAGCCGGCAGTTTAAAAGTTTTTTTTTTTTTTCCAAAATTTAATTACTCTTGTCAAACATAGAGCTATAAGTTAAATGTTTTTAGGATTTCTTCAAAGTTTTAAATTTACTGGAAGTTAGATAAGAATTAAAAGTGATGGCTTACTGTAAAAACCAATATGTTTATCTGTTACTCTTTAATGATTTCCAGTTTTAAACGTATTTATTCTTTCTTAGCCCATAATAAAATATTTGTACGATATTTTATTTTATGAAAGTAAAATTTAGTTGGAGAAAAAAAAGTACTATACTATGCTGTAGAGGTCGGCCCCATATCAAGCGGAATGGCTCCGAATTTTCTAACAGACCGGGCCGGTAGAGTTAGAATATTTTTTTTTTTAACGGGCCGGCCAAAAAAGGCCGATAAAAAAATTTAGCGGGCTTACCGGCCCATCATAAAGATTTACGCAGAAACTATAAAATCATAGTTATTTTCAATGAATATGGCTTTAACGAAAATAACAAGTAGAAATGCGAATCACGAGTCGATACTTAGTTTGACAACATCAATGCAGAAATGCAATTTCTACAGTGTAGAGATCGACATCGGATAGTTACATTGTGTGTAACCCGTTCTTAATATTCTTTTAGCAGACTCGTGCCGGGCCGAGATCAGGCTTGCATTGTTTTTCTACATATAGACGAGCCGAACAGAGCCGGAAACTTAATTGTCCTCAAGAAGTTTAGGGCAAACAACATGATTTGCAAAATTATTAATAGCGATAAAGAACTATTATATTAACGTAGTCTTTGGATACATACTACTTAGTGATTCTTAAATTCACTTCTCAACAACTCGAAAGTTTAACACATTTTCTGACTAATTTTTAGCTGTAAAAAAATATAAAATTGACAAGCCTGACTATTGAAGGGATTTGGAATCGAATAGCGTATTTATTTTTGGTAAATAAAATACTTGTATAACCTTGTTGAAATATAAGATATTCTTGTCAAATGGTTGCAGATTTTTCTTTCTTCCCATTCTGTCGCTTCAGGAAATTCTATTCAAAACGCTAACTTTGAGAGTATTTTCTTAAATTGCTTGCATCAAAAAATGGATAAATCCATTCGATTACATAGTTTCTGAATAAAAATATCTGCTAATCTAAAGTGTTAAAAAGAATTCAGAAAGTAGCTCTTTTGGATTTGAGAATGAATTTGGAATCTTTAATAAAATGACATAGAAATATTTCCATAAATCTTTTTTTACTATACAGCTTCAAAAGTTTAAGATGTTTTTAACTTTTTTTTTTAACTATTTGGGAAAAAAGTTGTTTTTGGTAGAGAATTGGGAAATCTGAAATATATATGAATCTTTTTATTGGTTGAATTCCGCAATAAAGTTGGTTTATTTTATTCGTTTTCCGATTGGTCCATGCTTAATGTCTAGAAATGAAACACTTCTGCTTTTTATTTTATTCGTTTTCTGATTGGTCTACGTTTAATGTTCAAAAATAGAATACTTCTGTTGCCACGATGACAAAAAAGCATTAAAAACTACATGTTATATATAATAATAATAATAATAACAACAACTCAAAAACAAACTTAGATACAGGTTTCAAATAAGTTGCATTTAAAAGTACTTTTTTTTCTTTATACGACGGTGTAAAAATTGAAAAAGTGCAGTGTTTAGAAGTTTTAAAATTTGCAGTACCGAAAATTGTAAAAATGAACTATCATTTAATATTTGTTTATGATTGGCCCAGGAATATTAACGTGTTTCTAAAAGTCCAAGCCCTGTTATTAGTAAGCTACGTTTTGATCATCATAAAAATGATATTATTGGGTTTTTTTTTTTTTTTTTTTTTTTTTTTTCCATGGAAATCATAAGTCTAAAATTATAGTCTTTGAAAATATTTTCCAAATAGTCGTTGTAATTTATTAAATGACAGTTTTTTTTCTTTTATTCTAAACTAGGGATGCACAACCTGTGGCCCGCGGGCCAAAAGTGGCCCGTGATGGGTTAACGTGTGGCCCGCGAGCTTTGTCAACTTACAACTGGAAAAAATTGTAATTTTTGTGCATATGTGATATGAAAAAATCGTAAATTTCGCCAATTTTATGCGAGAAAATATAAATTTTCGTCACTTAAGAATCGCAAATTTCATTGATCGGTACCGAAAAATCGTGAATTTCATTGATTAAGTGCAGAAAAAAAGGGAATTTTGTCCATGAGGCTTGTAAAAATCGCAAGTTTCACTCAGCAGATATTGAAAAATAGCAAATTTTGTCCATGGAGTTAGGAAAAAAATAGCAAATTTCCCAGATCAAGCACAGAAAAATCGCGAGTTTTGTCGATCTTACGCAAAAAATCGCACATTTCGTTGATGAGGCAAGAAAGAATCGTCAATTTTGTAGATGATGCTCGAAAAAATTGTAAATTAAATTCATTGGTTGCAAAAAAAAATTGCATGTTTTCTCGGTTTATCGCATGGAAAAAAAAACGCGAATATCGTTGATCAAGCACAGATGAAAAAATTGCAAATTTCGTTGATAAAGAACGGAAAAATCGCGAATTTATTGATGACGCGAGGAAAAAAATGAACATTTAGTTAATGGGCTGCGAAACAATCGCGAATTTCATCAATTTATCCAGAAAAAAAAATCGCGAGTTTCATCTTACCGCGTAAAAAAAAATGCAGATTTCGTCAGTTAGTACAAAAATTGCGAATTTCGTTGATCTGGCACGAAAAATACGTATTTCTTGAATTAAGGGTGGAAAAAGTGCACATTTCATCGATCGGACACCGAAAAATCGCGAGTGTTATAGATCGGATTCCAATCGGAGACGGGAATATTGCGAATTTTGTTGATCACTCGCGTAAAACTTGTTAATTACGTCGATTAGGTTGTAATAAAATCTCAAATTTCCTCCATCGGAAGAGGAAAAATCGCTAATTTCCAAGATCGACTATGGAAAATCACGAAATTTGCCGATCAAGCGAGAAAAATTACTAATTTCGTCGAATGGCTTTGTAAAAATCATGAATTTCATCATTCAGGCGCGGAAAATCGCGAATTTCGTTGGTCAGGCGCGGGACGTTCACGAATTTTGTTGATTAGGCTCGAAAAAAATGCGAATTTTATTGATCATGCAAGGAAAAATCGCGAATTTCGTAAATCAGATTTGAAAAATCGCGAATATCGTTGATCAACTTTGTAAAAAAAAAAGAATTTTGCTGATCAGCTTCGTAAAAATTTCGAATTTCGTTGATCAGGAGCGGAAAAATTGCGAATTTTGCCGATTATGCGAAGAAAAGTTGCCTATTTCGTCGATCATGCGAAGAAAAATCGTGAATTTCATCGATCTGTTTCGTAAAAATCGCGAATTTCCTCGATCGGGTTCGGAAAAATCGCGAATTTCGTCGATCGGGTTCTGAAAAATCGCGAATTTCGCCGATCATATGAAGTAAAATCGAGAATTTCGTAGATTAGCTTAGTAATAATCGTGAATTTCGTTGATCAGGTGCGGAAAAAAGTCGCGAATTTCGTAGATCATGTGAAGAAAAATCACTAATTTCGTCAATCAGTTTTGTAAAAATAGCGAATTTTGTTGATTAGGTGCGGAAAAATCTGCATTTTCTCGATCAGTTTCATAAGAATTGCGAATTTTGTTGATCAGGCGAGGAAATGATGCAAATTTTTTCGATCATCTTCATAAAAATTGCAAATTCTGTAGATTGGTTTTGTAACATGTTCAGATTTGGTCGATTAGGCGTGGAAGAATAACACATTTCCTTAATCAGGCACAGGAGATCGGGAATTTTGTTATTCATGCACAAAAATTCTTGTTGTTTCTCTTTCGTTCATAAAGTTCACAATTTTTTCGGTACCAGCAATTTATGCTTGTTTTTTAGCACTTTTAATAAAACAAAAATTACTGTCCTGAAAAAAGTCAAAGAATATTTTTATATCTTGAAAATAAACCTTGCTACATCTGTTATATATAAACTAAAATCTAATATTTCCTTACCATGTGAATTGGTTATTTTGACACAGTAAGCAAACTTAAAGGGGTAACAACCCCCCCCCCCTCTAAAATCATATTTTTTATCCGATTATAGGCCACAGATCATGTCCTTTCAATCGAATTATCTCCTTATTATTGATGTGGCCCTCGACCACCCAGACATATTTCTAAGTGGCGCTTCCCTTGAAAAGGTTGTGCACCCCTATTCTAAACCATATTAAATTTTTATTAATTTTTATTTAAATGTTGAAAATCTTAAGAATCTAAGTAACCATTAATGATGCTAATGTATATTTCCTGTAAAATATACTGTAAAACCATCCCACAGACATGTATGCAGTATTCTTTAAAAAAAATACTAATTATATGATAAAAACCTGATTTTTTTGGAAATAGTAGAAATTGTGACTCGCCAGAACGGGCCGGGTCCGGGCCTGGGCCTGAATATTCCGGCCCGTGCAGACCTCTACTGTGCTGTGCTAATCACCCAATTTTTAAAACCATGATGCAAAGTTTTGTGATATACATTGCATAACATTTAGAAAAAAAAAGTAAAAACACAAACATCGAAAGATTTATTGAACTAGAAAGAGAACATCTAGTTTTTATTGTTAAAGATATATATATATTTATGCATGTGTTCACATGTGTCCCAGGTATGTTCACAACTAATCCTCTCCCCCCACACCTCAGGGTACATGTGAACAAATTTAGACAATTTTTATAATGATGATATAATTTAGATGTTCTTGATAAATGCATCCAAAATTTTCACCAAAAGAAAAAAGTGTAAATATTCATATAAATCAATTTTTGTTTCAATACCTCACAATAATTTGAGAAATAATCAAAAATGTAAAAATTGTTCACACGTGTCCCCTTCTCCCCTATATCATAATATTCAGAATTTCTTTTTTCTTTTCCTATACTGAGATCCTCAAAAGTAGAAATGGTGAGATATTACATAAAAAGAAAACATACCACAAGTTCTTTTATAATGCTTCATTAAATAACATACAACATTAAAAATCAATTTTTCATATGTAAAAATTATTGGACATCAGCATTAACATTATGGCTATAATCTTAGGCTCAAGCACATGTTTTACAAATCTTCCGAGCACTAGTGTGCTTCACTTTACTGAAGATCTTGAATTAAATTTGATAATCTTGCAAATTTTGACATCTTGAGAGGAAAGAAAAAAAAACTACGATCTGGAGATTTTGATATTAATAAAATACTTATCCCCCCCCCCCCAACATATTTGCATTTGCATAACCATTCAACAGACTAAACTGGAAAATTGAGATCTCACAACATAGGGCTATTTTCAGACAGTGTTCCACATAAAATCTTTTCTCAACTATACACTGGCTGTTGGCTACATATTTTATGCTAAAATTGTTAACTTCTTTATAAAAAAAAAAAAAAAAAAAATAGTTTTACGAAAGGGAGGAGGAATATAAGCATTCAGTGTTTTCCTTTAAAATCATGCCTAATTAATTTCATGATTGCAAATCCTGTAGTGAAAAAAAGGAAAAAGAAAAAATCCGTTAGAATATGATAATTTGGTCTTGATGTTAAAAAATTCACGGCTTTGACTTAATATCATGAGCATATTTGATTTCCATGAGCACATGTGATGTAAGTCACATACTACAATTTTTGATACCCGTGTTTTAGAACGGAAAAATGCGACTTATTTTATCGCGATATTTCATTAATTGAATAAGGCCATGCAAACTTTTCGAAAATAATGGTGGCCAGAACTTTGCAGTTACTAATAACGTGACTTACACGACAAGTTCTCGTGGCAATACCCATTTTAAAAAGTAAATATATATATTTTTTAAATTAGTTGATCAAAATTAAAGCAAAACAATAAAAACAAGTTCCAAGTCTGAAACGTTAAATCTTTAATTTCGATCATCCTCTTCTCAGTCGTCAACAGTATCAACTAATGTTATGTTCAAATATCAGCCTATCAACAAGTGCCTCCATTTTTCAAATTTCGTGAAGCCCAGCAAAGGGAAATTTTCAGATAATTTTAGCAGCTAAGGATTCCTTTTACCAGCTAACAAAATGCAACGTGCAATCGAAAACCATTGATAAAATTTACACAAGTGCATAAATAGTTAATTACTTATTACTACAGTGCATTTTCATATTTTGTTTTACCTATAAAATCAAGAACTTTATAGAACAGAGGAAAGTTTAGTATAGGATAGAACTTAGTACCATGTCTACATGTCAGTAATTTGTACAGTTGCAAGATATAGGTAACTAGTAGAAGAAGAAAAAAAATAAGTTTTTGGACATATCTCCATAATTTACAGTTTTCAAAGACTGCCCAAAAATGCCCTCGCCAGCGTCGAGTAAAACTATGTATTTCCCTACCCCCGAGTCCTGGTAAAATCTGTCCAGGGTTGCTACTTTAATCTTGAAAAAAAATTCCCTGTATTTCCCCTGTACTGCAACGCATTTATTCCATGTTGAGTACGAAAAAATATATGCGTGTATGAAGGCTAATTAAAAATGTTATAATTTACCATTACTAAATTCCCTGTGTTTTCCAGATTTTTTTGGATTTTTTATAAAATTCCCTGGATTTTCCCTGTTTTGTGAGGAGATTTAAAATTCTCTGTGTTTTCCTGGTTTTCCAGGTGGCGTGGCAACCCTGCTGTCATTTGTGAAAGGCTCTTCAGTAAGCATAAAGTTGATTCAAGCAACTCCTTTTGGATCAGTGTCCATAACTAGCAATCTTTGAGAAAGTTAAACCTTGGGATTTGTGTAAAGTGTATACATAACTCGGCAAAGGTGCAGTGTGACTTGGATCCACATTTTCTCTATTTTCATATGTCATACTCTTATTGTTGCAACTAGGGTCATAAAAGAGAAGAAATGATCCTAAATTATTGCACGACTATTAATATGGGAATAATAATGGTAAAAGCAATTAAAAATAAATTTTTAATCCGATTCAAAAGCTACTCAGCCGTTTAGAATAAATTAGCACTATATGATAAATGTCATCTGAAATGATTTCAAAAAAAAAAAAAGATAATATAGATAGGTCCATTTTGAACACTAAAAAATGTTTTCAGATATGTAAAGATTCCCAATTTATATTTCCCAACATCACAAGATTTGTATAATTTATATTACAGTAAATATTATGCATAAGAAAAGAGAAACGTGAATATTATTGTTCATATAAAACATAACTAGTTAGATGTGCCAATCCCAAAACTTTCTTCTAACTCACACGTACATTTTAATGTGTAACTAATTTTTGAAAAAATTAGTTACACGTGTTAATACTTTAATATTATTAATTCAATACTATACCAACCTAGATTTTCATCTTAAATTTCTGCTTCAGCCAATTTATCGGAGTGAAAAGTTAATGTGGATCATGATATTTATTACAATCAATGGTTTTTTCCCTTATTCTGTTATCACCAGCTGTTTACAAATAGCCGGACTAGAAGGACACGAAATCCCATCTCTGCACTAGCCGATGAACAATAGAACGATATTCATGTGTTTTTCAAATTCAGAGAGGATCTGCTTGCCATACCCAAAAAATAATCATGCACAAAAAATTTATTTCAGTTCTAGACATAACTTCATACGTTTTTTGATTGTACAATAATGAAAATGACAGACATCACGATTATAGCGCCCCCTCCCGGCATTTTTTTTCAATTCAGGGAGGACCTGCTGAGAAAAATCAAACACTTACATAAAAAAAATAGTTCAATTCTAAGCATAACTTCATATTTTTCAATGGTACAAAATTGAAATTGACACAAAAATTGCTATTACAGCGCCCCCTTCCGGCGGATTTTTTTTTTTTTTTTTCAAATTCATGGGGGATCAACTAACCATAGCCAAACACTTACACGAAAAATTTGGTTCAATTTTATACATAACTTCATACACTTTTCTATGGTACAATATTGAAAACAGCACATAAATCGCTAATCCAGCGCCCCCTTCCGGGTGAATATTTCTAATTTAAGTAGGGCCTGTTTGCAACAGCCAAAAACACACACGAAAAATTTGATTCAATTCTATGCATAACTTTGTACACTTTTTGGTAATGCAATGGCTACATACGAACACTGTCAGACAGACATTTTGTAAAAAAAAAAAAGTTTTTTGGAATTTCTGACCTTTAAAACATGTAAATCCGTCGAACTTTCTTCTATTGAACATAGAAGAAATTAAAAATATACCGAAAAACAATATTATATCCATAGTTATAGTAATACTAGTACTATTCAAACAAGAATAAACTAGTTGGATGCGTCAATCCCAAAACTTTCTTCGATCTTATAAGTACATTTTAATGTTTCAAAAATTAGTTACACATGCTAATACTTCAATATTATTTATTGAATAATATACAAACTTTGATTTTCAATTTAAATGTTTGCTTCAGTCAATTAATCTGAGTAGAAACGAGTTAATGTGGATTATGATATTTATTAAAATCAATAGTTTTCTCTTATTCTGTTATCATCAGATGTTTGCAAATGGCCGGCTTAGTAGGAGGCGAGTTCTCGTCTCTACATCAGCCGATGGACAGAATGAGACAGATTTTTTTCAAATTCAGGGAGGACCTGCTGACCATAGCCAAATACTTTACACAAAAAAATATGGCTCAGTTCTATGCATAACTTCATATAACTTATCGGTGGTACAATATTGTAAATGGCGCAAAAATTGCTATTACAGTACCACTTCCGGCAGATTTTTTTTGAGGGAGGACCTATCAGCCATAGCCAAATACTTACACAAAATACTCTGTTCAATTCTGTGCATTACTTCATAGACTTTTCTATGGTACTTTATTCAAAATGACACAAAAATCGCTATTGCAACACCTTCTAATTTTTTTTTTTTTTTTTTTTCGAATTCAGGGAGGACCAACGAATTAAAAACGAACACTTACAAAAAAAAAAAAAAAAATGTAATTCAATTCTATGCACAACTTCATACACTTTACGATGGTACAATATTGAAAATGGCACAATAATCGCTATTACAACGCCCCTTTCGGCGGAATATTTCAAAACTGAAGAGGAACCTGCTTCCCACAGCCAAAAACATTCACAAAAAATTGGTTAAACTCTATGCATATCTTCATACACTTTTTGATGATAGAATGACGACATATGGACACACACATAAACAGACGGACATTTTGTAAAAATGTGTTTTTGAATATTTGATCCCTAAAACGTGTAAATCCGGCGCGAAAATAATTTCGATTACAAATACTTTATTGTACTATGATAGAAAAAAAGTAAAAATATCGAATGTATGAAATGACAAATTTGAGTAGCTCCGCCCCAAATAACGCCTTTAAATAAATTTTATGTATTTACACATATTTGTGAAAATATTTGTTACATCTAATGCATATTTTTGACATTTAGTATGGGGCATTTTTAGTATGGGGTATATATAGTGCAGTATGGGGAATTTTTAACAGCTGCACCTATAATCGATAAATTATATAACCATCAGTATAACTTAGAGCAAGCTCAGAGTTATCCTGAAAATGGGATAAAATGGTAGTGACTTCTTATTTTACATTTTATTAACAATTACTAAATAATCACAAAATATTAATACATTTACAACATTTAGATAATAATATTTCTGATAAATGAGTAGATTGTTACTTACTATGAAAATTTCATTGGATTACAACAACTTTAAAACAACATTCAAAATGAACTTGAAAGTAAGTACTTCGCAAAAATAGTTGTGTGATGCGAATTGATTGCGAATGTTGCTATTTTCAAAAACAAAATAGAACCTTGCTAACAGAGCACAGTTCTGGAGTTTATTTGGTCTTTTGGAGTCGAAAACATGGAAAATTATGACATACTTCAAAGTTACACCCCCTGTTTCAAAGTTACCCTGAATGAATGCAATTGAATTCGTCAGCATCTTGGGTGCAAGACCTCTCAGTATTGGAGATTTTCGACGGACAATAAATTACCTTATTTATTTAAATAGTAGCTGACCCGCACGGCGTTACCCCAGACTTGTATAAAACCAAAAGCTTTCTGCGCATGTAAATATTGGGTCAAACACTTTCTGTAAAATAATTTAATGTTTAGTTTAATAAAATTAAGTATTATATTATTTTGACATGGACAAAATTCGCGTTTTTTATACGATTATTTGTTGTAATTCACGGTCTTTTCAAGATCTTTCTATGAAATTCGCTTTTTTCTCATGATTCTTTGACAAAATTTGCGTTTTTTCGTGACTCTTAGACAATATTTCGCACTTTTTCCTCGGAGCTTTGACTAAATTCGTGTTTTTTCCGAGATAATTTGACTAAATTTGAGATTTTTCTTCTGCGAATGATTGATGAAATCAATTTTTTATGACAACTTTGTCAAAATTCGCGATTTTTGCTGCCCGAAATTTTGGACTGATGAATTTTTTAAGTTTTTAGCATCAAATGCTTTAAATTTTCGGAAAATGTGAAAAAAGATCCTGCTTTTAATTGTGAGCTAACAGTCAATAATTCGTACATAAAATTGTGTGAAAATATTTATTTTTTGAGTATTAAAAAAAGTTATAAAAATTGTTTCTTTCCTGAAATTTTCTGCGATGTTCATAAAATTTTCTGCGCACGGCGCGGCGTGCGTCTATGTTATGCACCTCTGCGTTACCCGGGTCCGTGATAAACATGATGCATAAAAAAGCTTAGAATATTGACAAAAATGAAAAAAAAATCAATTCAAAAAGCACAAAACTCGAAAAATCGTTAAAAATTACTTCGAAAATCGCATTAAAATTGATAAAATTTAAAAATCATAGCAGACAAAATTTAGTAAATTAGGCTAAAAGTTTGAAACAATTTTCTTTTTATCAATGTCGAAAAATTGCTGCAAAATGCGAAAAAAATGCTAAAAATCGCATTAAAAAATTTGTTAAAAATTCAAAAATCGCCTCACGAATTCCGAATAAGCTTTATTGAAAAAAATTAAATTTACTGTGTTAGGTTAAAAGAAAAGAATGAAACCGTATTCTTTTCACTAATTTGCAAAAATCTCCTCGAAATATAAAAAGAATGCAAAAAATCGACCAAAAAATTAAATTAAAAATACCGTATTTACTCGTATATAAGGCGCACTTTTTTTTTTTTTTTTTTTTTTTTTTTCAAAAAATTAGGACAAAACTCCTAGGTGCGCCTTATACACGGAATAATTTTTTACTATTGGATGCAGTCTAACTATATACATACGAATAGTGATGGGCGATTTCGATTTTTTAAATCGATTTAATCGATACTACGGCCAACTCGATTTAATCGATACTTGAAAATTTTTAATCGATTTCTCTGAAGGTAATATAATTTTCATTTTTCTTCAAAAGTCGAAGATAAAATAGACGAATGTGCCAATTCCAAAATTTCAGTGTATTAGTTTCTAAGATAGAAGAATTAAAGAAACCTCAGAACCCCCCCCCCCCCTCTGCAAAATAGCGTTTTTTGCTAATGATGTACACCAAAAATTTATCAGGATCAATTTTTATTAAGTACCAGATGAATCTGAATTTTGATGAAAATCCATGAAAGCGCGAGATACAGCTATTACGAAATCGTAAAAAATGCAGCACATCAGCGCCACCTGTTGGGCAATTTACACCAAGAACTAAATAACACTAATCTATGTCCGAGATTTACTGAATCTGAATTTTGATGAAAATTCGTTCTTGAGATAGCGCTATTGCGTTAATCATGAATAATGCAGTATAGCAGCGCCATCTCTTAAGCGATTTCCACCAAAATGTAATTAGCATAAAATAATATCAAGGACTAATTGAATCTAAATTTTTATGATAGTCCGTGCATTAGCTTTCGAGATAAAGCTAAAATGGAAACAGGGGCGTGCGAAAAGAGAACTGCGCCCGGTTCAAAGTTCCAATTTAGCCCCCCCTCCCCCTATTAACTTTTTCTTGTGATAGGCTAGAAGTGATGTTAGTAGTAAAAATTTGGCGCCCCCTAAATTTCCGTGCTCGGAACGACCGCTTCCTTTCGCCTTCCCCCCCCCCTTTCACATGGCGCTGAGTGGAAATTGTGAAAAATTCAGTATAGCAGCGCCATCTGAGAAGCTATATACACTAAAATGCAAAAAACATCAATTCATGTCAAGGACTAACTGGATCTAAAATGTGATGAAAATCCGTTCATTCGTTATTCAGATATAGCTGTTGCGCAAATCGCAAAAAATGCAGCATAGCAGCGCCACCTGTTAGGCTATATACACCAAAAATTAATTAGATTCAGTTTATATCAAGGTCAAACTAAATCTAAAGTTTTGTGGAATTCCATGCATTTGTTCTTGAGATAGAACGGTCAGAAATTTTTGTCGTATACAGACTCACAGAGTGACAGACACACCCACAGACAGATATTTCTTAAAAACCATGAAATCGTGTTAAAGACCTTCTAAAATATATAAATCCATCAAAAACGGGAAATCAAAATTTTTCACGAATCTAATACTCTCTTCTTGTAAAGTTACAAAAGAAAGTAAAAATGTAAAATCGATTCTGCCCGTAAGATCGATCTTTAGTTTCGATTTCGATCTTTAGATTCGATGTCGATCTTTAGATTCGATTTCGATCTTTAGATTCGATTTCGATCTTTAGATTCGATGTCGATCTTAGATTCGATGTCGATCTTTAGATTCGATGTCGATCTTTAGATTCGATTTCGATTTTTTTTTTCTTTTTTTCTAGGCTAAATTAGTGTTGAATGCAGGTATTTTTCTGCGACTCCGGAGGAATGCATCATGTTTTACAGCTCTGTAAGAGAGGGGAAATCACAATTTGTGCATTAAAAAGCATAAATCTCATAACTTCTTGGGAGGGGGGGGGGGGGGTAATCCCCTGCGGGCCACTCCATTAATTCGACACTAGGTTAAATCGTTATATTTTTGTTTAGAAGTCCAGTTATTTGAAGTATTAGTTTATTATATTTTATTTTTCACGCTCGTCTCTTCTAATCCCCCCTTCCACGTCAGTTTTAACTTACAGGGCCGTTCGAAATATGCATAGAGTTTAAAAAATGTCCAATTCTCGGTCTATTTTATTTTAGATCCACATTTTAAATCCTTGACAAAAGATAAATAAAGGGTCGCCCTTCCGAACGTTTGGGGTTTATCTGCGCCCCGCCGGGGGGCATATTTTTTTGTTTCTTCAAAAGAAACAAAAAAAAATTTGAGGGGGGGGGGCTTGCACCCTCCTCTAATATACACCTTAAAATTTCGCTCATTTAATTTTTTACCATTTTTAACTTAAAAGTTTAAGCTAAATGGCACCCCCAGAGCTGTGGACCCTCCCCCCCCCCTGTCGATCACTCACCTAATTTTGCTTATTTCTTCACTTCATTTCAATCTTTAAAAGGCTATAACTTTGCTTCTATAGCAGTTACAGTGATGAGAAAAAATCTAGTATAGCTAAACATATCTCGCCGTTTTTTTTTTTTTTTTTTTTTTGGCTTTTCCAGTTTCTCGGTTTTCCCTATAGGACCTTTTTTGGGGGGCAGAGGGGGTTTTCCTTCATACAATATGTCTATTGAAAGCTTATGCTTTATACATTACAAATCTAGCAAAAGAAATTTTCTCCCATCATTTCAGATCACGTTACGGACCCATAATGTGTTAAAATTTTAATTTTCAAACTTCTTCAAAAAAAAAAAAAAAAAAAAAAACATTGATACATATTAGCGAAACTGGGGTTCGAACCCGCAATCGTTTGATTGCACACGTAATCCCTAAGCTTATTGGCCACCGAGTACTCAGCAGCGCTATTATTTCTTTAGATTGTCATCTTTAAATTCATAATATCTTTTGAATGGAATGTCCGATTTGAATAATTCAAAAAGTAAGATATTGTAACAGGCATTAATACAAAATGATTTATTTGGATAAGGATTAAGGTATCGATAGTATGGTCTAATTTTGGTTGATGTATTTATCGCGTTTTAAAATGTAAGAAAGTAGTTATAGTGAGTTAACTACAATAGCTGGACATATGGTATCGCGCGGTTTTTTTATAGACATTAATATGTTCTTTAATATTATAGAACCTTTTTTTATTCCTTTAAAAGTATTTCCTGGCGATTCAAAATTATATATCATAACGATTCAAAAATACACACGTAATTGTTCAAGGTTTCACTTCTATCGGCACTCTCAGAGTGCCACTATTTTTTTTTTTCATGTTCGTCCGTCCTACCCCCCCCCCCTTCCCTTCCTCACCAATCTTAACTTACAGGTTCGTTCAAATTATGACAGCGATTTTTAAAAAGTCTAATTCTCGTTCTATTTTGTTATAAATCCGTATTTTGAAACCTCAACAAAAGATATATTTGGGCCGGGGTTGCCCTTTTGTCCGTTCGGGATTCACCTTGCCCCCCTGGGTGGGGGGCATATTTTTCGTTTCTTCCACACCATCTCATGTAACATATCGTTATAAAGCCTTTATCTCCTCGTTTTTTTCTGTTACTACCTCTCTCTCCACCTAGTTACATGCTCTTGGCACTCTTTATAGTTTCAAAGAGTGCATGTTCCCCGCGGGCCACCCCATGAATTCAACACTAGGTTAAACACTATATTTTTGTTTAGAATCTCAGTTATTTGGGTTATTAGTTAATTATGTTTTTTTTTTCAAGTTCGTCCGTTCTAATCCCTCGCCCCCCCCCCCTCTTTCCTCGACAATCTTTACTAAATGGGTCGTTCAAAGTATGCATGCAATTTTTAAAATGTCCAATTCTCATTCTATTTTATTATAAATCCTCATTTTGAAACTTCGACAAAAGATACATTTGGGCTATGGTCGCCTTTCCGTCAAGAGTGGGGGTTACCTGCCCCCTTGAGAATGGGGCATATTTTATGTTCTTCCAAACTATCTCGTGTAACATTTGGTTGGCATTAGAAAAAAAAAGTTTTTTTTTTGTCTATACTCCTTGTTCTCCATCCTAGTTACACGCTCTTGGCACTCTTTATACTCGGTTTAATGCCAAGTTACTCAGTGTTGTTATTAGTTGAGTTATGTCTCTCAAATTTGTCAAAGTTTTTTGTGTAAGTGAAAACCATAAATGACAATCATTTTAAAATTTAAAATTCTTAATATCCGACTCTAAAATCTGCAATAACTTAATTCTATGCCTCCCTAAATAGGGATGGGGGGCGGGAGGCAGTAATTACGGTCCTGCTGATTGTCTAAGTTTTGGAATTAGTAATTTGGATCTTCTCTGTGTGAACCTAAATATCGAAATATCGATTCTAGTATCGATTCTAGAACTGAAAAATCGATTCTTATTATGATCGATGTTGTTTTATACGATATCGATTTTAATCGATTCTCAAAATTTCCAGAATCGCCCATCACTACATACGAAACAAGAAATTATTCAAGATATTAAAACTCGAATAATGTTACTTAATTGAAGTATTGCTGCATATTTATTTCACTCCTTGCAGTTTTTTATACAACAGAGCTAGTGACATTTTCTAAACGCTAATTAGCAATTCTCTTTATTGTCACTCATTCCTATTTCCCGTCATTCTCTTACAAAGCGAAGTCTAAAAAAGCATTTTTGTCTTGTTTTCTGGTCTAGTGTAATTGTTTCGACTTTTTTTTTTTTTTTTTCCCCTGAAATTCATTTGGTCATTCTTCATTAGCGTATCAAATTTATGGTGCGCGTTATACACGAGATTTTAAGAAATCGCCATTTTTACTTGTAAAGTAGGGGTGCGCCTTATACACGAGTAAATACGGTATCTAATCAAAAAATCGGGCTTTGGGGTGCAAAACTTCATATACAGAGGTTACCTTTCCTCCAAATTTCATAACTACGTGCAGCGGTCTCTTCAGAAGAGTGCTAACACTCATAGACTTCTCTCTTTGTTATTATAGAAGATGATTAGCATCTTTACAACCTTTGACTACTCTCTTGTACTGTAAAAGATAAATTTTAACCATAAAGCAAGACAATGAAAATCTTCTAGCCGATTTCCATTGGGGATTTTATTACCTAATACTCGGTATTTTTTCAATCTTGGCATGGATGGAATTTCTTGCACCCAAGAACAGCATGAGACTCTTTCTTCCAAAATTTAGAAATATGTGCGACAGGGAATAAAGCCTTTCAATTAGTAAAAGCCATGATAATCCACAAATTTAAACATTAGAACCTGTGGCAAACTTGGAAGCGAAAGTCATGGGTTGTAAACAATATCTTTAAGTACAAGTGCTATAAAAAGACGTAATACATATATATATATATATATAAATATTTAGATTAATAAAGTACACTGAATTCAGTTCTGCTCATCAGAAAGAGTTGTTTATTGCCCTTTTAATTTTAGCTAAATTTCGTATGAAATACTATCCACTGCGGTCGCTCCTATGTTGGAATTTCTGGAAAAAAAAAAAAAAAAAAAAAAATTGCAAATCTACACCGATCACGACCCCTAGACCCCAAAACTACCATCAGTAAAAAAAGTTCATTATCTAGCTATCTATATATACACATGGTCACATTAGAGATGAGTTCGGGCTCGTTTTTCGGAGCCCGATGATTTTGAATCCGGGCCCGCCCGAGCCCGAATGATTTTTTTGTCATCAGAGCCCGAGCCCGTCCAATACAATAAAAAATTCCACGACATTTAAAAATTGTTTCAAATGTGATGTCTCGCTTTTAAAAATTTTACATAAAAATTACTGTTAAATAAAAATTTAAATTCAATCTTATCAAAAGAGCAGTTTAGTATAAAAAAAAAAATATGCTTCATATTTAAAAGGATTCCCATATTTTTTGTCCTGATGGATACATTAAAATTAGATGCATACATTAAAAAAGAGTAATAAATAAATATATGAAGTTTGCAGAAATTACAATTTGTATGCTGAAAAATCGGAAAAGGTTTTCAATTTCCTATAAAATATTACACCTTTAAATATAATAAATTCATTTCTCATAATAATTCACTGTAAATGACATGAACCTGAATATCTATATGCAAATCAAAACGTTGATACAGTTACATCTTAAAAGCCTGATGCTTTTATAGGAAAAGAAGAAACATTGATAGATTGTTTTCTGTGGTATAACATGGAAAATATGTTTACTTACGAAGGGAAATCCTCAACATAAGTAAAGTTCATGGTGAAAAAGAGAAAGATTAATCACTATGCTATTTTCATAAATCGAACAATTATAACTCGCACAATTAAATAATTTGCAAATATCAAGCTTTTGGTCTGCATGAAAAAAACCAAAAAAATCATTCTCTAAGTTTTATATAACTAACTAACTAAATAAACGACTGAGTTAAAAAATATCCTCTGTTAGAAACGAAAATCCAACCAGAAGCTAATGTATTGTTTGTGCTTGTTTTGATTGGCGCCATATCAGTAATAGATTATCGCAGAAAATGCAGCAGACATAAATCTCCAATCACAAATTTTCTTTTGAAACAACAATCACCTATTAAAATATAAAAACACGATTTCTGTTTAACTTTCGTTTTGACATAACAGCACTGAAATGATGTGAAAAACAATAAGTACTCTCAGGGGGGGGAGGGGGGATTCTTTCAAACTTTTCTACACTCGAATAAATAATTTTCCGGTTTCAGAAAGAATGAGCCCGAGCCCGCCCGGGCCCGAAGACTAAAATGAAAATAGAGCCCGAGCCCGCATCGGGCTGAGCCCGTCTCATCTCTAATGCACATGTATGACGATGGTATATTAAATGGTGTATTTTTAAAGTAGTATTTGTAAGGCCTTTGATCTGTAAAAATAATAAGTAGATTGCGATTTTGAAGAACATAACCCTTAATCCGTTTCCTAGAAATAAAACACCGAGACATTAAGCAGATTGAAGAGGCATACCAGGGCCTGAATTTCAGGGCGGGATGGCGGGATTCGCGCCCGAAATTTTGAAATCCCGCCCAAAAAAATATCGTAGGCGGGACTCTCCTGCCCAAAAAAATTCCCGAATTTTCTGAAAAATTTTGCATTTTAAAACTACGATTAACTTCCTTTTTCTTGTGATATTTTCGTGCGACTGAATGACATTTTTCTGCGAAAAATCGTGCAAGTTTCGTGCGATTTACCGTCGCGAGAACGGAGTAATTCCGTTTCAAAATTTCGATAAAAATAACGCATTCGATTTCAAAAGTTATGAAACATCGTTTATCAACCCCGAAATTTGGATAGTTATGTCTAAATTTCCGGGCTAATTACCGATTTTTCATAGCTATTGAAAACGAGCTGAATTGCATATTTTCACAATCAATTTCATCAATCATTCGCAGAAAATTTTGTTAGATTACGCGATAAAAACGACAATTTTCTCAAAGAATTGCGAAAAAAATCTCGACTTTCCTTAAAAGATCTCGATAAAACACGAATTTCTTTTAAAAAAATCGCGGAATAAACACGAATTTTGTGAAAGGATCGTGAAATAAACGCGGATTTCGTGAATATTGCGGAATAAACGCGAATTTTTTGAAAGCATCGCGGAAAACATTTGAATTTTGTGAAAGGATCGCCATATAAACAGTGTCGTATGAAAAGGGGTGGGTGGGGACGAAGAGGCAGTCGCCCCGGGTGCAGAAACTTAGGGGCGCTGATTTTCTACAACCAACATCATTTTGGGCAAGAAGAAAAAGAACACTAAATTGAAACTTTGCCTCAAGCGCAGTTTTCTCTTAACACGTCCCTGCATTTGAATTTCTTTAAAGGATCGCAGGAAAACACCAAATTTATCAAAGGATTCTTCAGGGGTGTTTTTTTTTAATTTGCAGCAAATTTTCTGAAATGTTACAGTGGATTGTGTGAAAGGGGGGAGGGGTTACTTTAGACTCTGTGTTCTCACTCAACCTAAAATCAGCCTGAACCAGGGATGATTCTCGTTCGAAATTTCCAAAAATTTGGAATTGGGTTATCAATTCCGCATAGTTGCCAACTTGTACGGTTTTGCGCACGGAAAAAACAATCACGGAGAAATGCAAATTTCGTAAAAGGATCGCCGAAAAAGCACACATTTCGTCAATATTTCGTGGATAAACGACGATTTCTTCAGTGTTTTTGTCAACGAACTTTGTCAAAAGATTACTAAAAAATGCGAATTTCCTGCGCGGATCGCGTAAAAAAACGAAAATTTCATCAAATATCGCAGATAAAATGCTGATTTTGTCTAAAGATCGCGGGAAAACGTCGATTTCGTATAAAAATTGCGGAAAAAACGCCGTTTTCGATAAATGATTGCTTAAAAATATTTTGTCAAAAGATCATTTTAAACAAAAAAAGCCGATTCATCAAAAGATCATGGGAAAAACGTTGATTTCGTCAAAAAGATCGCGGGAATAAAACGCCGTTTTCGAGAAAAGATCGCTTAAAAATGCAAATTTTGTCTAAAGATCGTCGTAACAAACGCCGATTTCGTCAAACGATCGCTATAAATTGCCGATTTTTCTAAAATTTCGCAGATAAATCGCGGATTTCGTCTGAAGATCGCGGATAATCCCCCTCGAGGGGGAAGTAACTTGCGGAATTCCCCCTCCCACCGACGATTTCCGAAAATGCGATGTGAATTTCCGAAAAAAAATTTCACCCAGAATCACACTCTGACCTGAACCAAAAACAGTTTATTAGACCTAAAACAAAAGTAATTAGCACAGGAAGGGAATTTATCCCCTTGAAAACTAAATAAACTATATAAAATCGTGACTTTTTTAAATAAAAAATCTCATTTTGCATAACAATTTGTTAATAAAAATTGCTTCAGCGGTATTTTGTCATGTCTGTATTTGTGTAATTCTTTAAATAGCACATTAAACAGTAGGTTTTAAAGATTTTTTTCTCCCTTCCAAACATCTAAACTCCCCTCCATTTATAAATGTTGGTAGGGAGTCTCCCCTCCTCTGGAAAATTGAATTTCAAGCCCTGCATACTATTGCATTTTTAATGAGCAGAAAGTGCAAGTCCCCCCCCCCCCCCCGGAGCCACAGAAGTCCTTCCCAGAGAAAGTATGAATTCAACACCGATGAGGAGCTTGGTTCGTTGATTGCGGGTTTGATCTCCGCGGGGTATCTGTGTAAAGTTTTCAGCGTTTTTCTAGCATGAGAAATATAATTTGGCTTTTCCCCCAACCCCACCTTCACAAGTCCTGAAAGCACCCCTACCAGTAAAATAGTTAAAATCGCAGGATGCTAAGCAAATCCTCCACCTCCCCCTCCTTATTATTCTTTCAAAATGATTATCATTTTTTAAACATTTAAAAAATATAGATTTTAAAGTACTATGTATGCAATATCTAAACGGCTCAGAAAAAAATACACTACTGACATTTATATGAAGGATTCAATAAAATCGAGAAGTTCTATAAAATATGCTTACTCAGGTCGCAGGGAGACTATATTCGGTTACTTCACTCACGTGGTAACATCCGTTTGCTAGTGTTAATCCTGTGGGTTTATTTTTTTTTTTCAATATCTTGTTTGCATTTCAGTATTTTTAAATTTCTTTTACTATACAGCTGAGGTCGCTCGCTACGAAAACCGTTTTTTATTTCATTTTACTTTTGATTTTGTTTACTTAAGAATACTTTTACTTTGGGAACTAGTTTCGAAAGTGAAAGTATGCTGAAAATTTAATTATTTTTCATTCTAGTTATTACAACAGTATGCTTGTTTAAAAGCCTTATATTCACTTAATCATTCAAACAATTTCATTTAAAATATTAATCAAATTTCAAAGTATCAAGGATACAAACAGAGATAAAGTGGAGGGCAGGGCCGTAGCTAAGGGGGTGCTATGGGCGGCTCAGCCCCCTCTGAAATATTTTGAGCCCCCTCCCCCCCCCCCTGGAAAAGATTCCAAGGTCACTAAATGAATTTCTGGTCAAAAATTTAATTTAGTTTTGAGATTCTTTCACAGTTTTGCAGAAATAAATTGTAGCTAAAATAAGTGTTTCAACACTCGCTCATCCTATTTGCACATATGAAGCTAACATGATGTTTAATTTTGCATCAGTCAAAATTTTCATCATCATATACTTTTCTTTGTAAAAAATGAAGTTATTGCAACTGTTTAATAAGTAACATTGTACCTACAATGTGAATATACACTAATTTATCTTTCTGGGTCAGAGAGAATGAGAAAAAAAATGAGCCCCCCTCCTCCCCTATAGTTCACTTCTAGCTACGCCCTGAAAGTATATGTACGCCGTATACTTTCTAGGATTTTTCAGAGCACAATATAGTGTTTCTATTTCTGTCTCTGTTTCTCGAAAAAGCTATAGAAAGCATATTCTAGGGTATACGTTCTGCCTTAAGCATATACACTTTTTTTAAAGACTACATCACTGGACACAAATCATGCGATTATGAACCTTATAATTTTTAGTATTTGACACTACGATAATAAAAATTTGAACAAAATTCGGTCAAGCATAATTTTTAATTAAATAGAGATGGTTTTCATTTGTAAATTTATGTCAGTGTGTACAGAGCCGGACCTCCCTCCCTCCCTCTTTTAAGAAAGTAGATGCAGATATCTTGGTTTTCTGAAGCACTTTTTCTATCACTTCTACGTCATTTTTTAGAGTAAGCCCGCCAATTCATCATACGCTTACCGCTATGCCAAATTTCGAAAAAGCAGTCAAAGAACACGAACTACATTTGTTATATGTTACAAACAGAAAATGTTTTAACAAGGGATGCACCGAATAGTGATTTTGGCCGAATACCGAATGCCGAATATTCGGCCAACAGGTGAACCGAATACCGAATAGTAATCTAGGCTAGTAATAAGGCTAGCCGAATAGTAATTGTTGGGCCGAATACCGAATATTCGGCCAGCCGAATAGTTAACTATTCGGCCGAATACCAAATATTCGGCTTTCCAAATACTTATTATATTTCAAAATTTAAAGGTATTAAAATGTTACTTTTTAAAACAGTTTTATATAATATTTAATAAAAGAAACTTACATTTTGATAAACAAGAGCTTTTTATAAGAGCATTTAGTATTGAAAAAAATCTGCCTTGAGTTATTTAAGATGTGCAATTATGAAACTTTAATTAATAAAATTTTCTACGAATCAAAACAAACATTTTAAAATCAAATAATGAAAAAATGGCCGAAGAAAAATTTTACAGTCTGATAATTGTCCTTTTTAAATAAGTCAAAGCAGATTTTTTTTTCAATATAAAGTACAAATACTTTCAACTAGTGATGGGCGATTCTGGAAATTTCGAGAATCGATTAAAATCGATATCGTATAAAACAACATCGATCATAATAAGAATCGATTTCTCAGTTCTAGAATCGATACTAGAATCGATATTTCGATATTTAGGTTCACACAGAGAAGCTCCAAATTACTAATTCCAAAACTTAGACAATCAGCAGAACCGCAATTACCGCCTCCCCCCCCCCCATCCCCATTTAGGCAGGCATAGAATTAAGCTATTGCAGATTTTAGAGTCGGATAATAAGAATTTTAAATTGATTGTCACTTATGGTTTTCACTTACACAAAAACTTTGACAAATTTGAGAGACATAACTCAACTAATAACAACACTGAGTAACTTGGTATTAAACCTAGTATAAAGAGTGCCAAGAGCGTGTAACTAGGATGAGGAACAAGGAGTATAGACAAAAAAAAACTATATTTTTCTAATGCCAACAAAATGTTGCACGAGATAGTTTGGAAGAACATAAAATATGTCCCATTCCCAAGGGGGCAGGTAACCTCCACTCTTGACGGAAAGGCGACCATAGCCCAAATGTATCTTTTGTCGAAGTTTCAAAATGAGGATTTACAATAAAATAGAACGAGAATTGGACATTTTAAAAATTGCATGCATACTTTGAACGGCCCATATAGTAAAGATTGGCGAAGAAGGGGGGGGGGGACGAGGGATTAGAACGGACGAACTTGAAAAAAAAAACATAATTAACTAATAATCCAAATAACTGAGCTTCTAAACAAAAATATAGTGTTTAACTTAATGTTGAATTCATGGGGTGGCCCGCGGGGAACATACACTCTTTGAAACTATAAAAAGTGCCAAGAGCATGTGGCTAAGTGGGGAGAGGGGTAGTAACAGAAAAAAAATGAGGAGATAAAAGCTTTATAACGATATGTTACATGAGATGGTGTGGAAGAAACAAAAAATATGCCCCAGGGCGGCAATGTGAATCCCAAATGGACAGAAGGGCGACCCCGGCCCACATGTATCTTTTGTTGAGATTTCAAAATATGCATTTATAACAAAATAGAAAGAGGATTAGACTTTTTTAAAATCTCAGTCATAATTTGAACGAACCTGTAAAGATTGGTGAGGAAGGGGGGGGGGCCGGTAGGACGGGCGAACATGAAAAAAAAAATAAAAAAAAAAAAAATAGTGGCACTCTGAGAGTGCCGATAGAAGTGAAAAATTGAACAATTACGTGTGTATTTTTGAATCGCCAGGAAATACTTTTAAATGAATAAAAAAAGGTTCTATAATATTAAAGAACATATTCATGTCTATTAAAAAAAAAAAAAAAAAAAAAAAAAAAAAAAACGCGCGATACCATATGTCCAGTTATTGTAGTTAACTCACAATAACTACTTTCTTACATTTTAAAACGCGATAAATACACCAACCAAAATTAGACCATACTATCGATAACTTAATCCTTATCCAAATAAATCATTTTGTATTAATGCCTGTTACAATATCTGTAGATTACTTTTTGAATTTTTCAAATCGGACATTCCATTCAAAAGATATTACGAATATAAAGATGACAATCTAAAGAAACAATAGCGTTGCTGAGTACTCGGTGGCCAAAAAGCTTAGGGATTACTTGTGCAATCAAACGATTGCGGGTTCGGACCCCAATTTCGCTGATATGTATCTTTTTTTTTTTTTTTTTTTTTTTTTTTTGAAGAAGAAGTTTGAAAAATTAAAATTTTAACACATTATGAGTCCGTAATGTGACCTGAAATGATGGGAGAAAATTTCTTTTGCTAGAAGGGGGAAGCATAAGCTTTGTATGAAGCATAAGCTTTCAATAGACATATTGTATCAAGAAAAAGCCCATCTGCCCCCCCCCCCCAAAAAAAAAGGTCCTATTGGGAAAACCGGAAAACTGGAAAAGCAAAAAGAACGGCGAGAAATGGTTAGCTATACTAGAATTTTACTCATCACTGTAACTCCTATAGAAGCAAAGTTATAGCCTTTTAAAAATTGAAATGAAGTGAAGAAATAAGCAAAATTAGGTGAGTGATCGACAGGGGGGGGGGGAAGAATCCACAGCTCTGGGGGTGCCATGTAGCTTAAACTTTTAAGTTAAAAATGGTAGAAAATTAAATGAGCGAAATTTTAAGGTGTATATTGGGGGAGGGTGCAAGCCCCCCCCCCTCAATTTTTTTTTTGTTTCTTTTAAAGAAACAAAAAAAATATACCCCCGGCGGGGCGCAGATAAACCCCAAACGGGCGGAAGGGCGACCCTTTATTTATCTTTTGTTAAGGATTTAAAATGTGGATCTAAAATAAAATAGACCGAGAATTGGACATTTTTAATACTGTATGTATATTTCGAACGGTCCTGTAGGTTAAAACTGACGTGGAAGGGGGGATTAGAAGAAACGAGCGTGAAAAATAAAACATAATAAACTAATACTTCAAATAACTGGACTTCTAAATAAAAATATAACGATTTAACCTAGTGTCGAATTAATGGAGTGGCCGCAGGGGATTACCCCCCCCCCCCCAGAAGTTATGAGATTTTATGTTTTTTAATGCACAAATTACGATTCCCCCTCCCTTACAGAGCTGTAAAACATGATGCCTTTCTCCGGAGTCGCAGAAAAATAACTGCATTCAACACTGATTTAGCCTAGAAAAAAAAAGAAAAAAAAAATCGAAATCGAATCTAAAGATCGACATCGAATCTAAAGATCGACATCGAATCTAAAGATCGACATCGAATCTAAGATCGACATCGAATCTAAAGATCGACATCGAATCTAAAGATCGACATCGAATCTAAGATCGACATCGAATCTAAAGATCGAAATCGAATCTAAAGATCGACATCGAATCTGAAGATCGATCTTACGGGCAGAATCGATTTTACATTTTTACTTTCTTTTGTAACTTTACAAGAAGAGAGTATTAGATTCGTGAAAAATTTTGACTTCCCGTTTTTGATGGATTTATATATTTTAGAAGGTCTTTAACACGATTTCATGGTTTTTAAGAAATATTTGTCTGTGTGTGTGTGTGTCACTCTGTGAGTCTGTATACGACAAAAATTTCTGACAGTTCTATCTGAAGAACAAATGCACGGAATTCCACAAAACTTTAGATGTAGTTTGACCTTGATATAAACTGAATCTAATTAATTTTTGGTGCATATAGCCTAACAGGTGGCGCTGCTATGCTGCATTTTTTGCGATTTTTGCAACAGCTATATCTGAATAACGAATGAACGGATTTTCATCACATTTTAGATCCAGTTAGTCCTTGACATGAATTGATGTTTTTTGCATTTTGATGTATATAGCTTCTCAGATGGCGCTGCTATACTGAATTTTTCACAATTCCCACTCAGCGCCATGTGAAAGAGGGGGGGGGGGGACGAAAGGAAGCAGTCGTTCTGAGCACGGAAATTTAGGGGGCGCCAAATTTTTACTACTAACATCACTTCTAGCCTATCACAAGAAAAAGCTAATAGGGGGGGGGAGCTAAATTGGAACTTTGAACCGGGCGCAGTTCTCTTTTCGCACGCCCCTGTTTCCATTTTAGCTTTAACTCAAGAACTAATGCACGGACTTTCATAAAAATTTAGATTCAATTAGTCCTTGATATTATTTGATGCTAATTACAATTTGGTTGAAATCGCTTAAGGGTGTTCTTAAATCAAAAAGGGCAACTTTGTGACACATGCATTAATTTATTTTTGTTCGGAAATGCATGAAAATAGCAGGTGTTGTTGTTCAGAAACTGTCTAATTGCACTCATTCTTTTGTTTTTTAAAAAACGCAATAGATTTTTCATAACAAGCCTTCAAAGTTGACACTTTTGAGCATATTTCCCGACGAAAGCAGAAAAACCGGTCGAAAAGGAGGAGAAAAACGGGTGATTGCGTTATCGAAATAGCTTATAACTCGATAAGTAATTTAATTATCATAAAATGGAAAAAAAAGTTAAATTCGAAATCGCTTTCATAGTCAGGCATTAAATTTTTATGACTTTCTGTTAAAAAATGAATTTGTAAATGTGTCAAAACGTTTTTCGCTTGTTGAGCGGATCAGTTAAGAACACCCTTAAGAGATGGCGCTGCTATACTGCATTATTCATGATTAACGGAATAGTGCTATCTCAAGAACGAATTTTCATCAAAATTCAGATTCAGTAAATCTCTGACATTGATTAGTGTTATTTAGTTCTTGGTGTAAATTGCCCAACAGGTGGCACTGATATGCTGCATTTTTTATGATTTCGCAATAGCTGTATCTCGCGCTTTCATGGATTTTCATCAAAATTCATATTCAGCTGGTACTTAATAAAAATTGATCCTGATCAATTTTGGTGTACATCACTCAAAAAAAAAAAACGCTATTTTGCAGGGTGGGGGGGGGGGGGGGGGTTCTGAGGTTTCTTTAATTCTTCTATCTTAGAAACTAATACACTGAAATTTTAGAATTGGCACATCCGTCTATTTTATCTTCGACTTTTGAAGAAAAATGAAAATTAGATTACCTTCAGAGAAATCGATTAAAAATTTTAAAGAATCGATTAAATCGAGTTGGCCGTAGTATCGATTAAATCGATTTAAAAAATCGAAATCGCCCATCACTACTTTCAACTTAATTCTGAATAAAGGTATGTTCGGATCATAGTTCTTTTCTTATGAATGGTGGTATTTTCTACCCTTCCCATCATATTTTACAGAAATCAAAGCATATGAGTTGAAAATAATGTTATCTTATTTTTTGTTAATGTAATAAACGAACACACAAGTTTTGACCTAGAATGAGATGAAATACAATGTACTCATGACTCAATAAGTTGATTATGATTATGGTTTCATGAACAAAAATTGTCTGCCTTGATAGCTATTACTAATCTCAAAAGTTTTTTTTTTTTTTTTTTTTCTTTTAAAGGACTTTTATTTGGGGAAAAGCAAGAAACAGATTATTTACTTAACAAAATTTAGAAACTTGTATCAGCACATAATTTATTCTTAAGGAGAATCCTAGTAAATCACCATGTTAATTCTTCTCATGGTTAATTTTCTTAAGTTACACTTTACAAACAGCAAATAAATAATGTAAAAACATTCTATTTTATTTAAAAATGATTTTGTTTCTAATTATTTTAAATATAGATTAAAAAATTGATATTTAAAAGTAGAAATAGTGAAAAGTTTTTAAAAGGTTTTATTAAGTATAGTATTCGGCCGAACACTTTGATATTCGGCTCAACCGAATAGTTTAATATTCGGCCTAACCGAATATTCGGTAACATGGCCGAATAGGCCGAATAGATACCGAATATTCGGTGCATCCCTAGTTTTAACTCAACATTTTGATGACATTTGATCTAAATGTCGCAGTAAAATTTCCGAAACGCTATTAGTATCTAATAACATTAAGAATAATATGTATAGTCTGAAAGAATACGGAAATACTTGAAGCTTATTCTTTTAATTTACTTTTTAAAATATTGCAGCCATTAAAAATCTACCGTAAGTACCATAGCTTAAAATAAAAAGTACGGTCTAATTTATCGTCTTTAAAAAATGGTAAATTAATATCTATGCTATTCCAAAAACCTACATTTCATCAGCAGAGTTAAAAGGCCATTTATCTTGATTTTTGCGAATGAATAATTTATCTTATTACGTAGGGTAATATTCATCTTATTATTTAGTGAAACAATAATCAAAATAAACATGAAAAAAAAAATACATAACAATTTTACTTACTTCAAATTATCTTTAGCCCTCGGTTATTTTTATAAACATAGAGCTGTAATTACAACACGATTTAACTTCCAGGAAAACAAATAAAAGAATATTGAATTCGTTGCCATCATAAAAAACCTTAATTTATTTTGGAAAAAAAAAAAAAAAAAGATAGAATCGAAATATTGGCAGGGATCCAGGTAGATTTTTCGCTGATTACCGAAAGGCGATTGGCCAATCAGAAGTCTGCATTTTTTAAAACAATCAAATATTCTAAAAAATGCAGGCTTCTAATTGGCCGATCTTATTTTAATCAGCTAAAAATCTATCTGGACTTGTACTGTTAAAAATCTGTACCATTTGCTGCAACGTCACTCCACTGTTTTTATAGAATATTGCTATTCTGACCAATGAGAATGCTCCATAACACAGTGAAGTAACCGTTTTCAATAAAAGCGGTGGAGTAACGCTGCAGCAAATGATACAGATTGTATTTTTTTCTCGTAGTTTGTCGTTTGTGTCATTATTTAAAAATGGCCTTTATTTTTATCTTAATTTTTGTATATGAAGATGAAATTTTGTAATAAATTTTACATTTTCCTGTACCTTATATTCTAGAATTATAAATAATTTGCATACAAATGTGTTTCCGATGACAATACAATATTTTAATAATGTATATATATATATATATATATATAGTGTATATGTATATATATTTATTACGCGCTTTTCTTTTCTTTGCTTTTTTTTTTTTTTTTTTTGTAAACTGCATGCAATTGATAAATTGTTCAACAGGCTAGCCTCTCTCTTCTTTTTAGTTCCATATTAGTGCTCACAAGGAAGGTCTCCATTGGGGGCATACTCAGAATTTTTTGAAAAAAATACGAATTAAACTACTCATGTAGGTAATAAAGGATCAGTGAAAATTAGCGGCGGAATTACATTACTAGATATGCAAAAAAATAAAATAGTTTGGAATAATTGGCGTGAAAAGCTGAAAGCGACGTGGGATTTGGCGTACAGTGCATTTCCTCGCCAAAAGCAGACGATTTTAACGAATCTGAAAATTGATTTCAATTGACTTCACTGTTAAAAATCTGCAGCATTTACTGCAACGTCACTCCACTACTTTTAAAGAATATCTCTCTTCTGACCAATGAGAATGCTTCATAGCACCGTGAATTGGCCGTGTCATACACTGTTAAAAATCTGCTGCATTTTGTTGCAACGCACTCCTCCGCTTGTATATAATATCTCTATTCCAACCAATGAGAAAGCCCCATTTCACGGCCAAGTAACCGTTTTCTATACGAGCAAGGGAGTGCGTTGCAACAAAATGCAGCAGATTTTTAACAGTGTATTTTTCAATTTGGAACAATTTTAATCAATTTAAATTGTGTTTTAAATGATAAAATATATTAATTTCATTTTGTTTAAGTACGTATAAACGTATGTGACAAAATTACACTTAAAGTAAAGTAAAAATGCAAAACTAAAATTACTTAAACTAAACTTATTTAAATAAAATGAACATAGAAAGTTTTTTCTTTAAAAAGTATTCGAAGCGTAAAAGCGTATTTTTCAAACTTTCGTTTTTTCGCCAAACGGAGATAAATCGCCAAATAAACGAAATTTTTATTATTTTTTTACGGACGTTATAAGGAGATTCCGCCGAAATGTTTTTTATAAACATGTATAACTATATGAGAAGAACATTCTGTAATTTTTTCAGATTTTTCTGAGTATGCCCGTATGGAGACCTTCCTTGTCAGTACTATCATATTTTACCCAAAGAAATGAAAAGGGTTAACGGGTTTACAGTCTCCTCCCCAAATAGTTGAAAAAAAATAAATGCTCTTATTTTTATTTAAGACAAATTTGTATTTTTTCCCCCTGCTTTTTAACAGACTAGCCCTCTTTCTTTTTAGTTCCATACCAGTGGTTAGTAATGGAACACTATAACCATAGAAATGAAAGGGATTAATGAGGTTACAACTCCCTTGAAAAACAGTCGAAAACGAAATGAAAACAATGCTCACTTCTTTACATAAATTTGTTGGTTGGCAAGTACTGAGACGTGTGCTACTACCCGTAAGGGAGGCTTTGTCTCACATAAATTTGTAATTTTGTTTTCTATAATCCTTATTTTTTATTTTTTCTTCTGACATGCAGTGAAATAATCATTCTTGTCAGTCTCATGTTAGGCCACATTGACATCACAGAAAACCGAAAGAAGTAGAGAAGGCTTGTAAGATTATATCCCTTCCTCCGAAATAGTCGAAAATGAAATGAAAAATATTGTGATTTTATTTTCTTTCTCTTTGTGATAAATTTGTAATTTTTTCATATCATTCACAGACTAGCCGCTCTTTAGTCTCTAGTTCCAAATTAGTGAACAGTAGGGCTGGGCGATATCAGAATTTTAATATCGTGATATATCGCTGACCAAAGATCGATAATTTTCGATATATCGATATATTTCAATTCATATGTCACTCCATTATATGGTCATAAATGTAACTGTCCTCAGTATAAAATACTACAAACACATAATAGTATATATATATATGTGTGTGTGTGTGTGTATGTTAATTATCAAGAAAAAACAAAAATATCAATATCTTAACATATTCCAAGGAACAAAAGTTTTAATTTTTATGTATTGATTCAAAATATGCAAACCTTTTACCTGCAAATCTGATCTAAAATATGTGTTATTGAAAACTCTTGGAAAGTTAAATATTATAAATCATTAAAATGAAACAAGAAAATGTATATAAGACAACAAATAGAAATTAGATATATTGAAAGAAAATACTTTAATTACCTATAAACTTAGAATTTTTTTTGTTACAATACAAAAAAAAAAAAAAAAAAAAAAAAAAAAATTGCATTTTTGCAATTTTGGGCAGTAAGGAACACCTTTTTTTCGTTGTTATAATAAATAATTCTATTATTAATCAGAATACAAATGAAAGCATTAGAACAATCAAATAATTTTAAGAAAACACGAAATTTTTTTAATAGAGTACGAAGTCCCAAATCAGGACGTTTTGCTAATTACCTTTTTTTTTTTTTTTTTTTTTTTTTTTTTTTTTTTTTTTTTAATAATGCTGAATTAATCTCTATAATGATCTTTTACTTTTTCGATTTTGTTTACAGATTTTTTTTATGGGATGCTTTTACTTTCGATACCAGTTTCAAAAATGAAAGTATTCCAGTAAAGAAAAAAAAAGTTGAAAACAAATATTAAAAAACTGCTTTTGTTGAAAGAGATCAACCTCAGATGTGCAATGCAAAAACAAAACAAAAAAAAATAAATAAAAAAAATAAAAATAAATAAATAAATAAATAAGAATAAATAAATAAATAAACAAAAATATGGAAATGCAAACGAGGTATGAAAAAAATAAGATTAACATTGAGCGGATGCTTTTGCATTAGTGAACTCTTGAAACAAAAAAGAGCCATGTTATTCAAAATTAAAACTATCCTCATTCTTTTATAAGAGATAAACTGTTCGATTTTTTTTTTTAAACTTATAAAAAAGGTTTTGTGGAAGTATCAACTAGTTTCAGTTGTTTAAGTTCGCGAAAAACACATTCAACGGCACATACAAACGAAAAGGGGAGGGGGGGGGAAGAAAAACAAAACCTTTTATTCTTTACCATTAAAAGGGAAAAAGTTAGTTAAAACTAAGTTAATTTACCGATTTTTTTCAAATTTTCAGCAATTTGCAATAATAGTAAATTAGGCTGTGTGACAAATTTTTATTAAAATATAATAAGTTATTACATAATTTGAGCGTCTTTTACAAGTGTCCAGTACAGAAGAACCTCAAAGAAAACGTAGGAAACTATCCATCGTTTGTTTTTATTTATCGAACTCAGCGAAATCGAAACTTGAATGTTTATAAAATAATCATATTGTCATCTGCTGTGGATGAGTAATATGTTTTGCCAAGCAGAAAGACACCATCCATAGAGTTTTAGCGATCTTTCGAAATGAAAAGTATTTTCTTTCCTAATTTGAGAAAGATTTTAATTTTGTGATTTTTTCAAAAACTCGAACGCAAAACGGGTAAAAATACTAGTATCCAATAAACTCTAAAACTAAGGTGAATCACAATGAAAAAAGATAAAACTTCTGCTTTAAGTAAAATTTCTGCTTAACACTAGAACCGCGGGAAAATTCATTCAATTTTTATAAAAATATTTCTCACCGGAATTTTCACTTAAAACTGTTTAATTCATATATTGAAAGTATTTTTGCACAGAATATATTTAGCTTATTTTTTTAAAGAGTTTTCTAGTTCGAATTGACATCTCTCCATATGATACGGGTCAAAATGACCCGTCGCCGCGGTTCTAGTGTCAAAATAAATAACATAATAGAATTATCATACATGTAAGTTATTATATATATTAATAATTTACAAATTAATAATAAATGTTATTAATAAAATAATTGTTATTAATAAAAAATGTAAAATAATATGTGATTTAATATAATTATTTATTAATGCTATTAATAAATGAAAAACAAACATACAAGAAATATCGATTAATTGTGCTCATATTCTTGAAAATATGTCAATCAATTCTGCATTCCGGCAGCAATAACTGTACACAAGCTCACAGGAAAACAACAGTCAGCCACCGATATGGAGTCAACAAGTGATTGTATCGGAAATGCCCGATCCTCGAACGAGTGTTTCAACTTCGATTCACGAACGATCTCCGATAAATAAAGCGGTACATCAGAATAGTAGACTGTTTGCCCATATTCCGGCATGTGCGCGACACCAGTGCAAAAAGTAGACTGTTCGCCCATATTCCGGTGTGTGCGCGACACCGGCTCAAAACCGGAAGTATCACGCAAATGCCGATTACGGCGCGAACATTTGCAAAAGTAAACAACTTTTGCGCTGATAGAGGTAGATTCGAAATTCCATAACTCCGTAATTCCGAAAGTAGGATGAAATACCGTTTGAAACGATATATCGGAAGGATTGAAATCTCAATATCGTTACCGTGGTTTTAAAGAAATATCGATATATAACGATATTACGGTATATCGCCCAGCCCTAGTGAACAGTGACACCACATTATGCCCAAAGAAATGGAAGAAGGGCAGTGTTCTCACTACCATTCGTCATTGCGCCAAATCGCGTCAAAATGCTCCATTTGGCGAGTAAACGATTAATTACTAGATTCGCTAAACTGCAAGTGCTTAATTTCTGCTCTTTATATGTGTGTGCCAGAGCCCAGATTTTTATTTAGCTTACTGAACGATTGATGTTACTTTTCATGTTCAGTCGCAGAATGCCATTAACATTACTCTATTCACAGAGATACTGAGTTAACGCCGATTCAGTTTAGCAACAGGCTAAGACACAGAAAGAGTTATTCGATAGATATAGTCGACTCGCATTTTTGCCGATCCCACCGAAGCTAGCACAAGAAAGAAAATACAGGCTTGTGATTGGTTGAATAATTTAAAGAGCATTTTGTTTAGGTTCATTTTTGAGTTTATATTTATTTAATCATCACTTTTAAAAGATTGATTTTGATTTCCTTCTGATTTTACATATTTATTAACAAATAAAAAGAAAGATTTCCTGCAATTTAGAATTAAAGAAGTTAATGATGATGTTTCCAATTGTTCTTTATTACTTAAAAAAATAATAATAAAAATGAAATTGAAATTTCTTATAAAATATATGACGGAATAAAATTTAGCCTTGCTTTTAACATAAAATGAATAATGCTTAAGACGATTAAATAAACAATTATAGATGTTAAAGTTTTATTTTATTTAAAAATCTTAGTATTTTCGAACCTTTTCCAAACAGGTTCTTCCTCAGGGAATATTTTCATTAATGAATACAATTATGAACAAATATTCAAAACAAAATCTCATATTTGTATTTATTAATGAAAATATTCTCTGAGGAAGAACCTGTTTGGAAAAGGTTCGAAAGTACTAAGATTTTTAAATAAAGTAAAACTTTAACATCTATAATTGTTTATTTAATCGCCTTTTAAGTAAGCATTATTCATTTTATGAAATTTCTTCTTAATTATTTTAACATGATAGAACAATTTATTTACAAACAATAATCATATTTCCTTTTAACGGAGTCAATTATGCGATATTTACAAACCCAATTGTTCTATATTACTCTAAAAAATTCTTATTATTATTCTTAGTATCTCTTTTTTATTATTTTAACATGATATACTCATATATACCTCTAATACGTACATCCACATTCAGAATAATTTATTTACAAACAACAATTGCTCTTTAAATTATTCAACCAATCAGAAGCCCATATTTATTTCCCTATGCTAGCTTCGGTGGGATCGGTAAAAATGCAGTCGGCTCTTGTTATTTCAAACTCTTCAGGACCACAAAAAATGTTCGAATTATGAAAAGAATAAAAAGAAAACATGTTTAAAGGGATGCTATTACAAACTAATCATTATTATAGTATTTTTTTTTTAATTTTATTTCAGCTGTTATCGTTAGAATATGACTTAATATAAAATTAAAAGATATAAATACATAAACTAATAAATAATATTAAAATAACATAAATAAAACATAGAAATTAATAATATATTATAAAACAACTGTATACTGTATCGCTGTATACTGTATACTGTTGTGAAAAGCTGAAAGCGACGTGGGATTTGGCGTACAGTGCATTTCCTCGCCAAAAGCAGACGATTTTAACGAATCTGAAAATTGATTTCAATTGACTTCACTGTTAAAAATCTGCAGCATTTACTGCAACGTCACTCCACTACTTTTAAAGAATATCTCTCTTCTGACCAATGAGAATGCTTCATAGCACCGTGAATTGGCCGTGTCATACACTGTTAAAAATCTGCTGCATTTTGTTGCAACGCACTCCTCCGCTTGTATATAATATCTCTATTCCAACCAATGAGAAAGCCCCATTTCACGGCCAAGTAACCGTTTTCTATACGAGCAAGGGAGTGCGTTGCAACAAAATGCAGCAGATTTTTAACAGTGTATTTTTCAATTTGGAACAATTTTAATCAATTTAAATTGTGTTTTAAATGATAAAATATATTAATTTCATTTTGTTTAAGTACGTATAAACGTATGTGACAAAATTACACTTAAAGTAAAGTAAAAATGCAAAACTAAAATTACTTAAACTAAACTTATTTAAATAAAATGAACATAGAAAGTTTTTTCTTTAAAAAGTATTCGAAGCGTAAAAGCGTATTTTTCAAACTTTCGTTTTTTCGCCAAACGGAGATAAATCGCCAAATAAACGAAATTTTTATTATTTTTTTACGGACGTTATAAGGAGATTCCGCCGAAATGTTTTTTATAAACATGTATAACTATATGAGAAGAACATTCTGTAATTTTTTCAGATTTTTCTGAGTATGCCCGTATGGAGACCTTCCTTGTCAGTACTATCATATTTTACCCAAAGAAATGAAAAGGGTTAACGGGTTTACAGTCTCCTCCCCAAATAGTTGAAAAAAAATAAATGCTCTTATTTTTATTTAAGACAAATTTGTATTTTTTCCCCCTGCTTTTTAACAGACTAGCCCTCTTTCTTTTTAGTTCCATACCAGTGGTTAGTAATGGAACACTATAACCATAGAAATGAAAGGGATTAATGAGGTTACAACTCCCTTGAAAAACAGTCGAAAACGAAATGAAAACAATGCTCACTTCTTTACATAAATTTGTTGGTTGGCAAGTACTGAGACGTGTGCTACTACCCGTAAGGGAGGCTTTGTCTCACATAAATTTGTAATTTTGTTTTCTATAATCCTTATTTTTTATTTTTTCTTCTGACATGCAGTGAAATAATCATTCTTGTCAGTCTCATGTTAGGCCACATTGACATCACAGAAAACCGAAAGAAGTAGAGAAGGCTTGTAAGATTATATCCCTTCCTCCGAAATAGTCGAAAATGAAATGAAAAATATTGTGATTTTATTTTCTTTCTCTTTGTGATAAATTTGTAATTTTTTCATATCATTCACAGACTAGCCGCTCTTTAGTCTCTAGTTCCAAATTAGTGAACAGTGACACCACATTATGCCCAAAGAAATGGAAGAAGGGCAGTGTTCTCACTACCATTCGTCATTGCGCCAAATCGCGTCAAAATGCTCCATTTGGCGAGTAAACGATTAATTACTAGATTCGCTAAACTGCAAGTGCTTAATTTCTGCTCTTTATATGTGTGTGCCAGAGCCCAGATTTTTATTTAGCTTACTGAACGATTGATGTTACTTTTCATGTTCAGTCGCAGAATGCCATTAACATTACTCTATTCACAGAGATACTGAGTTAACGCCGATTCAGTTTAGCAACAGGCTAAGACACAGAAAGAGTTATTCGATAGATATAGTCGACTCGCATTTTTGCCGATCCCACCGAAGCTAGCACAAGAAAGAAAATACAGGCTTGTGATTGGTTGAATAATTTAAAGAGCATTTTGTTTAGGTTCATTTTTGAGTTTATATTTATTTAATCATCACTTTTAAAAGATTGATTTTGATTTCCTTCTGATTTTACATATTTATTAACAAATAAAAAGAAAGATTTCCTGCAATTTAGAATTAAAGAAGTTAATGATGATGTTTCCAATTGTTCTTTATTACTTAAAAAAATAATAATAAAAATGAAATTGAAATTTCTTATAAAATATATGACGGAATAAAATTTAGCCTTGCTTTTAACATAAAATGAATAATGCTTAAGACGATTAAATAAACAATTATAGATGTTAAAGTTTTATTTTATTTAAAAATCTTAGTATTTTCGAACCTTTTCCAAACAGGTTCTTCCTCAGGGAATATTTTCATTAATGAATACAATTATGAACAAATATTCAAAACAAAATCTCATATTTGTATTTATTAATGAAAATATTCTCTGAGGAAGAACCTGTTTGGAAAAGGTTCGAAAGTACTAAGATTTTTAAATAAAGTAAAACTTTAACATCTATAATTGTTTATTTAATCGCCTTTTAAGTAAGCATTATTCATTTTATGAAATTTCTTCTTAATTATTTTAACATGATAGAACAATTTATTTACAAACAATAATCATATTTCCTTTTAACGGAGTCAATTATGCGATATTTACAAACCCAATTGTTCTATATTACTCTAAAAAATTCTTATTATTATTCTTAGTATCTCTTTTTTATTATTTTAACATGATATACTCATATATACCTCTAATACGTACATCCACATTCAGAATAATTTATTTACAAACAACAATTGCTCTTTAAATTATTCAACCAATCAGAAGCCCATATTTATTTCCCTATGCTAGCTTCGGTGGGATCGGTAAAAATGCAGTCGGCTCTTGTTATTTCAAACTCTTCAGGACCACAAAAAATGTTCGAATTATGAAAAGAATAAAAAGAAAACATGTTTAAAGGGATGCTATTACAAACTAATCATTATTATAGTATTTTTTTTTTAATTTTATTTCAGCTGTTATCGTTAGAATATGACTTAATATAAAATTAAAAGATATAAATACATAAACTAATAAATAATATTAAAATAACATAAATAAAACATAGAAATTAATAATATATTATAAAACAACTGCATTATTAATTATACTATAATTTTCTTACTTTCTTACTTATTTTATCATCTTAATTAGATGATTATTTAAGAAAACATTAACTATTTATCATCACTATAAAAAAAAAAAAAATTATCACTTGTTTGATTAGTCCTATTCATTTTTGACCTTTTAGCCAGTTGTAACAGACAGTTGAGTTCTTTGTCAGATGACGGCTGCATTAGGATAAATGTTCGAAAACACTCGATTGTGCAGTTGACTTTTCTTTGGATACGGAAAGCACTTGGACATAGTAACAGAATCGCCAGAATCCGATTCCATTTTTTCATTGCATTTATCGCGAATTGTTCCAACAATTTCTTCCGCATTTAAGGATTCAGATACTTCTAAACTACTGTCAGTGGATAAGTTCGTGAGAAAGTCAAGAAAAATGAAAAAATGGAATTCTGGTTAGTTCGAATTAAATGAATTCAAGATGAAATGAGTTCGAATTAATGAAAACTTTTAACGTTATTCTGCCATTGAAAATTTCGGGACTTCATGTTTAGTTCAAATTAAGCGAAGATTGGATTTATCCGATTTCGAATTAATGAGAGCTGACTATATATAAATAGCTTAGTCACTGTATGTCGACGAGAGGGGAAGAAATAATGGTATTATAACCTTGCACTCTAAAACTGGAAGGAGTGAAATGCTCACTCTTTGTGAGAGTGACAGACATTTTCACTCTTTTTAAAGTGCAATTTATAAAAATACACTCCTTAAAGAGTGGAATTTCCCACTCTCTAGAAAGGAGTGAAAAATCTCACTCCGCTGTCGAGAGTGAAGTATGTCACCCCGTTGTAGAGAGTGAAATATCTCACTCCACCAACGAGAGTGAAAGCCCGGCATTATAAACTTTAAAAAAAAATCCGTTAAACTTTGATCCAATATATGGAGTAAAATAATGAAAAACACCAAAATATGTCAATTTTTCATTTTCAAAAACTCCCTTTCATAATATAACCTGAAAAATTAGGCTTATTTGGTTTTAAAACGCACTCTTTTTTAAGAGTCAGCTGTTAACTCTTTCGAAGAGTGAATACTCACTCCGCCAACAATAGTGACTCATCAGCCAATCAGAAATGTCCTGCACTTACTTTACTGATAAGAAAAACGTTTCCGCCATTTTAAAATTAATCTTTCGTTTCCTCGGTTCCACATATGTGGATCTCCGTTCATTTCATTTTATTAATAAAATTCAAACGTATTTTAAATTTCGATCTTTGAATGATATGCTTCGATATGTATGCTATGAAATAATCCAAATATTAGATTAATCTCTTCTTCTGGAATCACAATGAAAAAAAAATCAGTAAAAAGATATAATACTTCATTAATACTCAATAACAGAAAGGTCACAGTACATGGATATTATTTACCAAACAAGGGATTATCATTTATGAAAAAAAGGATATTATTTATCAAGGTAAGTTATGTTTAATTTCAATTTTTGTTCCCAAAAGTTCGTGAATATTCAGTTCAGTTTCACGTTAGGCAGAAAATCATTTGCTATGTGTCAGCCATTCTATCTCCTCGGGGAAAAAAAAAAAATGCTGACACAAGTCGTACAATATAAACATCATTAGCAATTACGTGATTTTATTATTCTGACTCAGTCTTATCTTAAAGTACTTACTTTTTTTTTCTTTTTGAAGTTAAATGTATAATTCGAATAGGAATTTCTCTTATGGCAATATTTTTGAGAAATTGTTGAATCTAACAATAAATTTTATTCCGTTATAAAATTTATATCTGTTGTAAACTTTTGTTTGTGACGTATGTATTTCTAGACATTTAAAAATAAAACATGATATTTAAGTATTGAAACAAAGTGCTTTTTTATGTCTGATGTTTATTGAAACGTTAATTTTAAAAGTTCGTAGTGTGACTTATATAAAACGTAATATTTTTAAAGAGATAAATAACTGCTTTTTATATTACAAAGGTTTTTCAAAGCTAGTAATAAACGCCCCTGAATATTTTCGGTTTATAAAAATATAACCAATAAAAATGTAGCTTTTAGTATTTTTTTTTTTTTTCGTAACTCCCCCCTTGCATATTTTAAAATTTTGCACTATTGTTGATATTCTTAATTAAAGCAATCAGGAAGAGGAAAATAATATTTCAATTTTAAAGTTTAATATTTATAAAGTTAGTTATTATATTTAGTTTATAAATAGTTATTTTCCAGTAATGTAATCTCATATAGGAATTGCTAAAAATGCAATTTTGGGGAATGTTTATAGTGCATACAATATATTGACTTAAAAGAAAACTTAAATAATCAAATGTTATTTTTAAATTACACATATCAAAATGTAATGGCACCAAAACTTTTATAAATAGTTATATTAATGTGATTAATAAAATTTTAATATTTTTTTTCATTTTATTATTATTATTAGTATTATTATTTAAAATGAATCAATGTTTTGTCTATTTTATAATCTGGCAATCAAACTACTCATGAGGCCGATAATATTATTTAAGGGCACAGTCAAAGAGGGGCTTATAGGGCTTAATCGTTCACCATTTAAATAAAAACACTTAAGTTACAGAAGTCATTAAAAACATATTTTCTGTCTTAAATATTTGTTTACTTTTACTTTTTCAATTTTGGCAGCAGATACTTTTTAGAATAACACTTTCATTTTTGGTATCGGTTTTGAAAGTGAAAGAAACTTTATTAAAATTATCTGCGACCGAAATCGAAAAAGTAAAAAAGATGCGATATAGAGACGAACTTCAGCTATTCAATGCATAATAAGTATATAAATAAATAAAATGTCGAAATGCAAACGAGATATTAGAAAAATCCCGCCCCATAGGATTAGCATTAGCTCGTGAGTGTCTTCGCCGGCAGTGTCAGATGCCTTAAGGGTGTCCATTACATGCATATCTACTCTATATACGGGAATAAAAAATTGAAATTAAATATGACTTATGTTTTATAAATACGGGTTGTATTAATATATATTTTTCAGCAATAAGATTTTAATTACATGTAAAAAAAACATAGATAACGTGCATTATGGATTTATTTAAATAATATGTAAAACTTAAAGGTTATCTGATAAAAAATATTGACTGTTTAAGATATTAAAATTGTTTCATAACTTGCGCTTATGGGCATTTTAAAACTATCATATATTTATGGGGCTACTAATGAAAGCAAATACAAGGAGAAAGAGAGGAATAAAATATTTATTTCTGTCAATAATCTAATTTAATTCATATGTAACTTTAATTATGTTTTCCTTTAAAAAATTCAATTAATGTTACATAATATGAATTAAAGAAATATTGTCAATAAAGTATTTTAATCCAATCTTTACCAAGCTTGTATTTATTTTCATTGTAAGTTCTAAAAGATACGATTCTTTTAAAGTGTCCATAATTGCAATAAAAAACAAAAAGAATTCATTGAAAAAAAAAGAACATTCACTCCAATGAAAAAGTGACTACTCACTCCTTCTAGGAGTGAAAAGACGCACTCCTTTAGCAAAAGTGAATAGTCACTCCTCAGAAATAGTGATTATTGACCCCTGTTTAGAGTGAATATTCACTTCCCAGGAGTGAGTATTCACTCTTTGAAAGAGTCAATGATTCCACTTTTGCTCAGAGTGAATAGTCACTCTAAAGAGGTTCGGCATATTTTGAGTCTGCGATAGAGTGAGTATGCACTCCTCTGGAGTGAATATTCACTCCTTTTTATTTAAAGTGTGAAGATTTCAAAATTACAGTCAAACCTCGTTAAAAAGAACCTCAAGGGGAATCAAAATATTGTTCATGTTAACAGTAATTCATGTTATCAGTATCAAATCTTTGTATTCGTATTTATAGGTTATTGCGAAAACAGTTCGTGTTAAAAGTAATTCACGTTAAGCGTGTTCATATTAACGAGGTTTGACTGAAAGTAGTTTTATCAATTGCTGGAATTCTCTGACGCAATAATGATTTTACTCTATTTTTTTACAGGTCGCGCTCTCAACGATTATATCTTACATTTTGAACCTGTATTCTTTGATCAATACCATTTGAAGGAACATCACCGTCGATCTATTCGATCCTCCACCTCCATGGACCGATACATTCATCTGCAGTTTGTCGCCTACAAAAGGTAAAACTTCATTCTTTTAAAATAAATATTATTATTACTTTATTTATTTAATTATTTTGAAATGTGTTGTTTTATCCTTCTATGCCTTTTTTTTTCTTCTTTAAACAGGGTTTTTCGTCTACGATTGGAGCGGGATCCTTGGGTGTTTGCGGATTACACCGAATTTGTCAGTTCCGAGTCAACCGTCCACTATGACACGTCCCGGGCCGTCACTGGACACGTTGAAGGTAGGTTATGTTGCTTCCATTTAACTTACTAAATCAATAAAATAGGGTGAGAGAAGCAGCCATTTGAGCAGATCGCTGGATTTGAAGTTTCTTATGTGTAAATTAAGGCTCCTGTCCCTGCCCGAGAAGACACTCGCGAGCTTATGCTATTCCTATGGGGAGGCATTTTTCTAATAACTTTTTCGCATTTTGACTTTTTTTTTTTTTTTTTTTTTTTTTTTGCATTGGACATAACCGGTTCAGAAAGGGGAAATAACTTCATAAAAAGTACCTGCGACCAAAATCGAAAAAGTCATCTATCCAATGTAAAAAAAAAAAAAAAAAAAAAAAAAATATTTGAAAATGTCAAAATGCGAAAGAGTAATTAGAAAAATGCATCTCATAGGAATAGCATTAGCTCGCGAGTGTCTTCGCGGGCAGGGACAGGAGAGTAAAATTATATTTTTTATTTAACTTTCCACCTACCACATGACATGTACTTCAAAAAAATCCCCCCCCCCCCCAACAACAACAAAAAAAATCCTAAAAATTCTATAATTATGAGATTTTTTTCTCGAATGTCTTACCTTTTTTTAGCGCATTTCAACACAATTTAACAGAGTTTTTGCCTTCGGTTTTTCTGTCTGTCTGACCGTGCCCTAGCTCCAGTAAATATGCTCCAATTGACATGTAATTCTTATACGTTATTGAGTTTTGTTATGGCATGTTTGATATTAAAAATGAAAGTACGTACCATTCATAGCTCATTTACAGGGAAAATCAAAACTGTTTCTGTTATATTATGGTTTATAGGGGAAAATCATTTGCAACGTATTTTAATAATATTACACATTCGATTTATGTGCATTATTGAGATGCTCTAGAAGAAAATATAATAGAATGTGTCGCGTTTAATACTTATATCCTGTTCATATTGGATATTTAAGATATCTTAGATCACCATTTTTGAGGCGGTAGCTTTTCGGAATTGAATGACAGTTCACATCGTAAAACACATCTAACTCAATGAACGTCACTGTGTTTGACATCTGAACAAATGTAATGTATGCGCATGCGCTTAAAATAAAGACAGCCGCAACAGCCAGTCAGTAAAAACAAAGCTTTATAATCAATCAGAGTGAATAACAGTGGCTCTGTCTCGTCAAATAAAGTTGAAAATCACTGAGAGAGTTAGCAGAAAACTCCGGTCTTTGAGGAATTGTATCCAAATATAGTAGTACGTGCCATATTGACATACGTACTTTATATTGATACTAATCAATGAATAAATGGATACAGCTTCTTCTTTTTGCTTCATTTTGGGAATAACGTATTTTGAGCTTATTCTATCGACGATCACCTTCAGAATTTTCGAGTCATGTTTTGCAGACTTTCACAAAAGTTGCTCTATATATTTAGCTAACACAATATGCAAATAATATTTTGATAGCTTTCATGCATACGCAATGAAAAATTATTTATTAAACCTGCTTTTTTTCATACATTTTTCATTATTTTTTAACTTTGATTACAAGATATTGCGTACAATGTTATTTGTCATATTTTCAGAAAAGAGCATTATTTTATATTAAGAACTCTGCAAATTATAAGCAAAAAAAACTTGGCAAAATTTGGGACTATTTTTATAAAAACCTTAATTTCTCTAAGAGTATACAGCTATCCGCATAAAAATGAATACAGTTAATTACAATAAGCCAGTTAATCATAATCTACAGTTTCAACGCTTTTACTACATTGTTTTTAACAGGGTTATCTAAAAGATTCGTTCTTTTTCAATTTTTTGACGGTCCGCTATGGTTTCGAGAAAAAATCTTCACAGAAATGTATGACTTGTACTATATTATGTTTACACACTTAGAGTTTCAGGATAATTCCTCATGTATTTTTCTATATGTTTAACAAAATGTCTGAAATTGCAAGTGAATGGTCACCTTTGGCCATATAGTATACGATCTGCCATCATGATCATTCATGCAAGGATCGGTAAAGCAAAAATATGACAGGTAGATAGGTTGACGGACTTGTATGTTTATTAACATTCTTATAAACATTTCCGTATATGATTTCAAGATATTAATAGACAAGTTCCATATAGACAAGCTGCGTAAACCTTAAGCTGACACCACCAGCAATGTCCGTATTTAGAATTGGAACCTTTCCATCTTCTAAATCAGGCCCTAACAAGAGATCAGTTATTAGCTGTTAACGGGGGCATAATAGTAATTATATGTTTCAATTTTTTTTTTTTTTTTTCAGGAGAAGAAAATTCCTCTGTTCAAGGGGTCATCTTAAGTTCGGGACTATTTGATGGATCGATACGCATTGGAGACGAAGAATTGTATGTAGAACCTGCACAAAACTACTTTGCTACAGCATCAGACTTTCACTCGGTCATTTACAGACGGGCCGATGTCCACTATCCCGAAACTAACAGGACTTGTATCGACGCTCCACGTATCCCCATTTCTAAATTTCGTCACAAAAAGAACCACTCCAAGAGGAACTATTCGTGGGAACGTCTTTATCAGGAGGACATGGCATCCTCTGATCGTAGTCAGATCTATTACTGGCGAGACCTCGATTCCCTGCACTACACTGAATCCGGCAGCAGCAGTTCCGAACCGTACGGCGTTCGGTCAATACAACGAACGCAGTGGCCAGAAGACGGAGGTTCTTCGAGGCGTGGGTCAGTGGCCGTCGATCGCCGCAAAAGCACGTGCCTATTGTACCTCCAAGCTGACCACCTGTTCTACAGGCGTCTCGGGGGAGAGGAAGCCTGCATAGATGCTATGACACGACATGTCCAGCGAGTAAACAGCATTTATAGAAACACAGGTGAGACTTTCGTTTTAAAATTGTAGTACATTTAGATTTCTATATCTGGAAAGTGGTGCTTGTTTTTTGTTTTTTTGTGTGCATATATGTATGCGTGCACCACAAAAGCAACAAGGGCCCGACTTATGCAGAAGCATGCGGGGCAATTGCCCCGGGGCCCCTCATGAAAGTAATTAGAAATTACACTGAAAAGTGCTAAATGATTAAAATTAGCCAAAAGGGATCAAAATTCATATATTTTCAAACATTTAGGAAGGCAAGAATGGTCCTTATTCCTCTCTTTGCTTCCAGTACCCCAATCATCTATGCGAAAAACAAACTACATTAGAAAATTTATAATTAAAATTTTATTATAACAACTTAGTTTTCTATTATTTTCAAAAGAAATCCCTTATTAACGTTTTCCTCGTAACGTAACAAGTTAAAACCATTAATTAAGACCAATTTGCGACATTTTCTTTTAGCCATCTTATAATGTACATAAATAAGCAACGAAAAAGTTTGCAAACATATACCAATCTATAATTTTTTATACAATTATCCTGTTAGTACTTTTGCTTAAAGTTGCGATACCTTGTATACAGATGTGAAAAAAAAGAAAAATCTATCTATAGATAAAAAAGGGGGGGGGGGGGGTTCCAGAATGTATATTTAAAAAAATTATTGTATATTTAAAAAAAAATCTATCTATAGATAAAAGGGGGGGCTCCAGAATGATACTTGGTCCCGGGGCTCCCCATAGCCTTAGTCGGACCCTGAAAGCAAAGTTTAATCCTTTCAGGAAAGATGAGCATTATGTTACTCATTTTAATGTAATAAAATAAACAAAACTATGACTGTGTGTATTGGAGTGCATTAAGTTTAATATTAAAGATATAATTAGAATAATTTTGTACATTTAGGCGAATAGGAAGTTATTCCAATCGCTGTAGATTCATCATTTTTGGCTGAGTGCAAATAAATTGCAGTGAGTAGTGAATAGACTGAGTGCAGAACATTTTCTGTTTCCATTTGCTAATCTGCGGACAGACCGAAAGCGGGTCAAAAACCTATTTACGAATAATAATTTAATATCCATCTAGCAATAAGATAGACTGGAGATGTAGCAAGTAGCAAATTCGTAAGGGAATTACAGAATAGTGTACTACTTCCGTTATTAGGAAATGAAATATCTGACTAATTTCCTGAACATGAACAATCAGCTTCCGCTGGCAAGACGCATTCTAATGCACGTGGATTGAAAATTATATCATTGATATTTTCCTTGGTATTGTCGATATTGCAATCGATTCTGATTAATGTCTGACTCTATTGACAATATAATAGACAAGAGGTCCAGTGTCAATATTTACAATACATGGATGCATTTGTCATCTTCGTATTTTCGTCTCTCCAATTCATATATTTATTTAAATGTGTATGTATTAGTCAACATTTTTCTATTAATACATTTACATAGCATTTCAAAAACATCGAAAATTTGTATCGGACTAATTTTGCTTTTAACCCGGGAGGACATGCGCAGGGCCTAAAGACCCGGAGTGCGTATGATTTTTACAATTGCAACCACTAATTGTTTTTAAATAATCTTTAACTTAAAATTTGTAAGAATTTTCTCTGTCGAAATAAAGCGGCAATTTTAATTTGATTTTATTGGTGACAAAGTTAAAACCATTCATACCCTGGGTAAGCGCGCGTTCTCCCGGGTTAAAAAGATTTATAAAAGTGGTATTCTACTAGAATTATCATTACATCTGGCAAATAGTCTTAGCCATTTAACTCAAATATCGAAGTTGTTTACTATACAATTAATCAATTAGTACGCATGATATGACTAGCGAGGCACTATAAAACTATAGTATTTCTAACCTACACTAAACATAGAATTTCTAACCTACATTATCCTTTATATTGTTTTAAAGTCTTGGGTTGATAATCGCTAAGGCGAAACAATTAATTCAGTATTGTTATTAAATATTAGTGTTACCATGGTAGTTGTAAGACAATCCAAGACTTTAAAACAAAATAACAAGACACTGCTTTTACAGTTTTAGTTTATTTTTTCAGTTGTTTTTCTTTTTGATTGCTTCCAATTTGAGTGGTCTCTGTGCAAAGAATATGTTCCTTCAGTCTTGCTAAAGGTAGAGAGATAAGTTTATTATTATTTTTTTCTTTTTGTTTTATTTGATTATATTTTAATTTGATTTATCTTTTGTTTTGTTTAGGGTTGTTATGTTTAATTTGATTTATTTTTTGTATTGTTCAGAGTTGTTATGTTTAATTTAATTTAGCTTTTGTTTTGTTCAGGGTTGTTAGATTTAATTTGATTTATCTTTTTTTTTTTTTTTTTTTTTTTTTTGTTCAGGACTGTTACATTTAAAACATGTGTTTAAAACAGTCTTTTTAAAGAAACATATTAACCGTTCGCGAATTAAAAAGATTTTATATATATATGCATAAGATACGAGTATTTCATGGGACCGAAGAAAATTCGAGTATTAACACATTCGCTGCAACTAAAAAGAACAATTCAATCCTAAGAAGCTGGGTTACAAAGCAGTGTTTTAATGTCTTTTCGAAGAGAATTTGTTTAATTTTTATCTTTTACCTTCAGTTTTTAAAAACATAAATTTTTCTGTAGTTGAAACTTGAAAATGCTCTGACTGAATAAGGTAAACTTTACATTAACTGGTGAGAATAATGGAGGAGTCTAAGCACCTTAAGGAGCAACTCGAATAGCTCAAAAAAGATCCGGATGATAATGTTAAGTCAAGAGGCCGTTTTTCAATTATCTCGCTCAAATTTTAATATTTTTACAGGATTTCTTTTGCATAGGATAACTGAGGACGATCTACTTACGGGCTTGTTTTTGGATTTTGGTTATATGTTTTTTTAAATTATGATAGTTACAATTTCAAAACCGGTTTCAACCGATTCCAAAAAGTTTTTTTTTTTTTTTTTTTTTTTTAATCTGAAACCAAAATTGAAAAAGTAAAAACTAGCCTGGTTGTAGATCGTCCTCAGCTATCCTATCAAAAAAAAAAAAAAAAAAAAAAAAAAAAAAAAAAAAAAATATATATATATATATATATATATATATATATATATATATATATATATATATATATATGTGGTAGGTGGAGGTTATAATTACAAGAGTCAATACTTAATAATATAACTATAGTTTATTGGAATTCTTGGCTAATTACGTCTATGTACAACATGTCAGGGTAAAAGGGGGAAAGCTTAGGCCTTTCGATTAAGTCCGGGGCGCATTCGCCGGCCGCTTGCTCTTCGACGTGAAGCGGAGCGATTTTGGGCCGTCTGCCCAGGGCCAATTCCACAACGAATCTCGTGTATTTTCCTTTTCTTTGCTATCAGGCTAATTGGATAAAACCTGATCGTCAGCAGATAAACAAATGTGTACGAGTCATTCGGTTCTCGTGGGAGAATGCTTACTACAGCAATAACACTAATTGGATGTTTTGGGAAGCAAACTGCAACGTACACTCGGCCATCGACGACAGTGCGTCCCCGCACTTGTATTTTAAAAATAAAAAAAAACCACAAAGAGAGAGAAAAAAAAATATTAGGAAAAAAAAAATAGTTTAAAATTTAAATTATTGTCAAACTGAGAAAAAAAAACGGTGAATTTTTCAAAATTCGGTTATACAGAATTAATTAAAGTTAAATTAACTTTAAGTGGTACACGGAAACAAAACAAGTTGCGAACGGAAGGAAAACGAAACCAAAACAAAGCAGTGCGAGTAGCCATGACACCGTCTGTGCTTATCAAGCCGTCTGCTTGAATGCTACTCTCACAAGAGGCAACAAGAACCGTCTGTTCTTGTGATGTTCTGCGAAATCTCCGTCTGAAAAACCGCAGACACACGACTCATATAACATTAAAAAAAATTCTACCGCTTCTTGCCCCGTCTGGGCGGCGGGTAAAAAAAAACAATTTTCCTCCGTTGTATCGAGTTTAAAGTTATCCGTGCCACGACAATAAAATTTAAAATTTAACTGAAAAAAAAAGAGAAAAAAAAACAACAAGGGAGAGAAAAAGAAAAAAAAAAAAAAAAAAAAAATTGGGGACGGGGGGGGGTACAATATTACAATATACAGGAAATAAATTACATAATGAAACACAATAATCAAAAGATAATATACATAGCAATCAGATAATATATATTACAACAATATGATGTACAAGTGTGGAGATCATAACGATAGTTTGTTTTCAAAGAGTGTTGGCAGTCCTGGTGAAACTGTCCAAAGTTGTCTATAGTCACTAGTTAAAAGTTATGTCAGCGGAAGGACGAGTGATAAAAGAAAATATATATATCACTTTTGCACAATCTTGATTGAGACACAAAAATGAGAGAAAGGAGAGAAAAAAAAAATTTACAATCATGGAGCATATTTCACAAACGGAAGGAAAAAAAATAATGCTTTTTTTTTTTTTTTTTTTTTTTTGAAAAAAAAGGAATTGTGCTTCTAATAGAAAATTGTAGTTTCCAAACAGCACCATTAGATGAGAAAATTGTAACTTGACAATTCACTGTACACATAAGCGAGCAAACTGATGAAGCGCTGTAGATTCACAAGTTGGGTGACGGGAGAACAACACAAAACACACAAAAATAAAATTGGTGCACTGAGCATATTCACAAACGTAGAGAAGAATGCTGGCATACATGATAAAAAAAATACACATCTTGAGTAATACACAGTAATTTTCGTAAAAACGGTGACAGGTAAAAAAAAAAAAGTGCATATTTCACAACAATCTTCGAGAAACTTTACACAGGAGGGAGAGAAAAAAGAAAAAACAGCTGATAGTAATGTGGTCTCTCCACGCTGTCGAAAAAGGAGGGTGTGTTTGATTGATGGCTTGGCGCGGAGAAAGTTTCGTTTCGTTTTCCCTATTGCGTCATATTCCAGGGTTTCATATAGTCGACTGATGTTTCCGTTAAAGTGGGGCCTTCATGATTGCCGATTTTCATGACGCTGTATCGATCATTTGGTTTAATAGCAGTAATTTTATATGGTCCGAGGAATTTGATTCGTAACTTTAATCCACTGCCGAATTGAGTACGCTTAATTGCTACTAAATCATTTATTTGATAAATGGATGGTTTTTTGCGTCGTGTATTGAATTGTTTTCGGTTAATTTCCTGTTGCTTCAAAATATTAACTTTGGCATTCTCTTGTAACTGTTTTCTATGATCTATGATCATTTCTACATTTTCGAGATCCAAGAGCTGTTTTATTCGTAAGTCATCTTTGTTTTTCATAGTCACACCCGTTAGTAATTCAAATGGGGAATATTTAGTTACCGAAGAAGTTGTGCTGTTTAAAATTCGTTGGACGGCAGGTACATGTTTATACCACTTTTTCGGATCGTCTAAAGAGAGTTTGGTGAGAACAGGAATAATGGATCGAATGTATCTTTCAATTTGGCCGTTTCCGCGGCAAACGCCAGTTGTAATTGGGTGAAAATCTATGCCTTCTATGTCGCAATAATTTTTAAAGTCAGCAGACGTGAATGCAGGACCTTTATCCGTAATTATTCGTCTTGGATTTCCAAACGTGGCTTGTTGCAGCTTGAGTTTATCCAGGGCGTCTTTTGCAGACACTGATTTAACGGGGTATAACCATAAAAATTTCGTGAAGGCGTCGACGACGAGGAAAATGTGCTGATAGTTTTTATTCGTGGAAGGGAGTGGTCCTAAAAAATCACAATGATAAGTGTCTAAAGCGTGGTCACCCTTAGGAATCGGGTGTAAAAATCCTTCTTGCTTCCCTAATTTTTTGGTAGCTAAGATGCAAGGGATACAATTAGTCACTACTGTACGTGATAATTCCGATACATTCGGAATGAAAAAAGTTTGGGACGCTATTTCTTCCGTTTTCTTAGCAGAGTAATGACCCTTTGTGTGGATATCCCGAAGTACATTAATTTGCATAGCCTCGGGGACCACCAATAAATCACGATCATTTAGTATTTTATATAAAATATTATTACGTACAACAAAATCAGTAATTAGTGTGTCCGTCGCTGCAGTTTTAAGACCAGCAAGAAATGGGTCTTGTTCCTGCGCTCTCATAATTTTAAGGGTTAATTCATCATAAGTTATATTTAATACAGGGTAGCGGCTGAGAGCGTCTACATGCGGCATCTTAGTCGCTGGCCGATGCTTTATTTCAAAGTCAAATTCCTGGAGGAAAAGAGCCCAGCGAGCTATTTTCGGTGTCAAGTCTTTTTTGTCTAGAGTTTTCTGAAACGCTTGACAGTCCGTAATAATTTTAAACTGTGTCCCATGGAGGTAGACGCGGAATTTTTTAAGTGCCTCTATTACAGCTAGCACCTCTAGCTCATAACTACTAAGCTTTTCTTCTTGGGGGGATGTTTTTTTACTCATGTACTGAATCGGGTGATAATGACCATCGTCGGCTTTTTGTAAGAGAACAGCACCAAATCCAAGCTTGCTAGCATCTGTATGTACCTCTAAATCAGAACCGGGAATAAATATGTGTAGCAGCGGGGCGCTCGTGAGTATATGCCGTAAGCTATGGAGCGCGTGTTTTTGTTCCTGTCCGAACTCGAAGTTCGATGTTTTGCGTAAGAGATCGCTGAGGGGTCGAGCGATAGAAGCATAGTTAGGAATAAATTTTCGGAAGTAACCTGTCAAACCAAGGAGTGACTGGAGTTGTCTGACATTTGTGGGTTCCGGAAAGTGTAGGACCGCTTTAATTTTTGACGGGGAAGGCTCAATAGTATTGTTTTGAATGATATGGCCCAAGAACTCAATTTTTCGCTGTAGAAACTGACACTTTTTAAAGTTGATTTCTAAACCATAGTCGGCGGCAGTCTGTAAGACTTGTCGAAGTTTTTGTAGGTTTTCGGCTTCGGTTTCTGAGGGGATTATAAAATCGTCCATATATTGAATCAAAGTACCGTTCGTTAATAGTGTGCGGAAAACACAAGCTAGGAATCTTGAAAAAACGGCAGGGCTGGACGTGAGGCCAAAAGGGGCTTTGAGAAATTCGTAGAGACCGTCATGTGTAATAAACGCTGTGTACTTGGTGCTCTGGGGGTCGATATCCACATGGAAAAATCCATTTTTGAGGTCAAGTGTTGTGAAGACTTTTGCTTGTTTCAGTTGATCGAGAACATCGTCAATAAGGGGGAGGGGAAAACGGTCTTTAACAATTTTTCTATTGAGAGTACGATAATCTATACATAAGCGTGTGGAATTATCTTTTTTCTTAACTAATACGATAGGACTGGCGTAATCGCTGGAAGAGGGTCGGATTATTCCGTCGTGTAGCCACTGCTGAATTTGATTCCGGACAATTTCTTTCTCAGCTATGGACATTCGACGCGGTCGCTGACAGACTGGTTTATCATCGGTCAATACGATAGACATTTTTAAATTAGTAGATTTCGATTTGGTGGGACGGTAATATTTGATTAAGTCAGCTACTTCCTCGCGAATTGTGCGATCAGTTATATGAACTAAGTCTACATCAGGGATATCATCACTGACATTAATGAGATTAATAAAAATATCTGATTGGGGTTGTTTTGTCAGAGATATACCACTCTCATTACATACAAGTGTACCTTGACTTATAACGTCTGTTCCTAAGATAAAAGGGTGGGACATATGAGCAAAAGGGATAACGTAAACATTAGCGGGAAAGACTGAATCGTCTATTTCGATATCGGTAGAAAAAGAGCCATTGGGGCGAACATCGCCACTGCCGAATCCGGTAAATTTAAGGGGTACTGGTGCCAAGGGCGGTGATCCTAATAACCGATAAATATCCTCGCGGGCAAGCGTAACTGGGCTGCCCGTGTCCACGAGGGAAGTAATGTCTAAATCAGCGATTTTGACCGGTTTTTGCATACTGTGGGAAGAGCGAGTGAGTTCGACGGTATGAACCTGTCGGTTTTTTCCGGAAGTGACCGCGCGGGAAGGGGGGTTGGTCTCAGGCGGTTTCTGAGGCTTAGTAAAACGCTCATTGCATTTGGAAGCGATATGGCCAAAACGGGAGCAAGCATGGCACCTAGGGCCTAGATTTTTCTTATTGCATACTGAGCTAACATGTCCAATTTGGTTACAGTTAAAACAGACTAGTTTATGCGTTCTATCTTTCGGGGGGGTAGGGGTGGAAGGGGGAGGGACACGGTTAGGTGTATTGTGATGAATTTTGTGTTTAGGATGCGAGTCGGAAGCAGAAATTTCGTCATATATGAGAAGTTTTTGTTTAAAATCAGCTAAATGCGAGCATCCGTACAAAATAGATTTGTTAGCCGGTGGATCTGGGATACCTTGGATGATGTAATGAATGACAGACATGTCATCAATATTTGCTCTTTGAGCCAACTCCTTCATTTTTAAGAAGTATTCCATTAATGACTCGGAGTTCTTCTTATGTCGCACCGAGAGTAACCTATGAATTTCTGCGGGGGAAACGGATTTCGAAAATTCGCGCAAAAGCGCTTGTTTGAGTGAGGGATATGAGGAAATGTTAGGTTCACCCCGAACATATAGTAATGCGATCCCAGAGAGTGCACGTTCCGCGAACAAGAATTTTTGAAAATGGGAAAGTTTAAAAGAGTTCGCTAGCTTTTCAAAACGATCAATCCAAACTTTGATATCCTCGTGTTTTGCACCACTAAAGGGTGTTATAAGATGCTCTAAATCGTGAAAAGAAATGGAATGTTGTTGTGTAGGGTGAAATGCTTCGGTTTGTGTGTCACTGTCTTCGTAAACGAAATTAGCTGTCTCTGTACTGATATGAGAAGTATTTTTGGGTTCATCTGATTCAGAATTCGAGGCATTGTCAAATGAAGATTTCAATTTAGAGATGTCTATTAAAGAATCTACTATGCGTTTAGCTAACTCGGGAATTTCTCCCGAAATATCGAGATTTAGTAGGTTCGCTACAGTAATTAACTGTAGCTTATCAAAAGTGTCAGAAATCTCTTTTAATTTTGCCTCATATTCTGGAGTTTGGGTTGCAAAAGGAAATCCGGAAAATAATCGTAAATTTTGGCGATTCTGTCGGTGTTCGTCGGATGAAAAAATTAGCTGGTGTAACAATTTAATTTTGTCAGTTCTGGCCGATTTAATCTGGCTCCGAATAAAAGATATGTCGGCTAACTGCATTTCGTATAAAATATATTAAATCAATTGCATCTCAATAAAAAATAATCAAAATGGTGAACGCTTACCTGGCATATACGGTATCCAAATTTAACAAACAAAAAAAAATTTCCGCTCTTAAAGAGAGCCGGAGGAGCACTTAAATTCCTGGTAAATAAAGCGACAGAGAGAGAAAAAAAAAGAAACACAATATCACGCGCCGCTGAGATTGAAGAAACACTGTTTACCACACATCCGCTATGGCTGGAAAGGAGCGGATTTTCACCGATCGCAGAGAACAGTTGCAGAAAGGGAAGGTCCGCCGGTAATTCACAGAGATGATGTCCGCAAGAGTCGTAGATAACAATCTTTTAGATTCCGGGAGCGCTGTACTATGTAGAGGAGGAAAACAGTTCGCAATCCAAGGAATAATTTCTTGAACCACAAATAGAGTGCGGGCAAACACACACGCCGATGCCGTATGCTGAAAGGTGGAGCACAGCGTAAAGCAGATGATCTGACGCTGAGATTTGCAGTTCAGGTTAGCAGGGTCTAATTCCGCTTAATACAGGATTCATAGGCCGGCCCCCATGTGGTAGGTGGAGGTTATAATTACAAGAGTCAATACTTAATAATATAACTATAGTTTATTGGAATTCTTGGCTAATTACGTCTATGTACAACATGTCAGGGTAAAAGGGGGAAAGCTTAGGCCTTTCGATTAAGTCCGGGGCGCATTCGCCGGCCGCTTGCTCTTCGACGTGAAGCGGAGCGATTTTGGGCCGTCTGCCCAGGGCCAATTCCACAACGAATCTCGTGTATTTTCCTTTTCTTTGCTATCAGGCTAATTGGATAAAACCTGATCGTCAGCAGATAAACAAATGTGTACGAGTCATTCGGTTCTCGTGGGAGAATGCTTACTACAGCAATAACACTAATTGGATGTTTTGGGAAGCAAACTGCAACGTACATATATATATATATATATATATATATATATATATATATATATATATATATATATATCATGTGAAAATATTAAAATTTGAGCAAGATATTTGAAAATAACACCCCCATAGATTTAACATTGTCATCCAGGTCTTTTTGAGAGAGTCGAGTGACCTCTTAAGTAGTGCTCCAGAACGTCATCGGTGGGCAAAAAGGTGCCAGACGGGCGCGCTAAGAGAAGACCAAAACACAAGGGAGACTTTTTCAGAAGCTTTAGACTGTGTTAAAAATGTCATGTACTATGCTTCTGATAAGCAGCCTGATAGTTGTAAAACGATAATGGATCTGTATGTTTACACTGAAAACATTGGGCTGGTGTAAAGTCCAAAAACCAGCGTCAAACTACAATAAGAAATTTTCTTGGATAAGTAGGTAATGTATATCACAAACTTAATTTTAAAATTTTAGAATGGATATGCATCTTAACATGTGAAAAAAAAAAAAAAAAAAAAAAAAAAAAGTGTTTTTTTATTATTATTATAAATTATGTGTAATAAATAATATTGTTTGAAGAATCACTAATTGACTGTATATTGATTGACTGTTTTTTAAATAAATACTAGCACATTCGAACTCGCTTATAACGATCTCCTAATTAACGAGAACCCTAATTTAGCGAGGCAATTAAAAATACTTGGGTGGTACAATGTTAAGTCTATAACGGAACATAATTTTGTTTTAACAGGCAAACCTCGATTATAGTGTGCAATATTTTAGTGATCAATAAAATTAATATCGACTTCCACCTCTCCAGCTCAGCAAATCGTTTCTTGGACTTTTTTTTTTAACATTCCGAAGTCAATCGAAAGTTAGTGATGAGTCGTAAATCTTGAGAAGAAATGATGGCAACATTTTTCATCCTGTAGAGTGCACATATGAGAATGATAATAACGAAGCGACGGCGGTGATATTAGTCCAAGAGCCGACCGCATAAAACCCTCAATCATCGAACACAAGAAAAATTCCTTTATTTTATAGAAGAATAGTCATAGGGGAATCTAATGATCCATGCCTGCCGGAAGCGAAGTAGTCTTAGTATTATGTTTTCCTGCACCCAATTTTCCATGTTTTCATACTTTTAATTGTACGGCAAACACAATGTTAAACGTAAACGTTTTCGAAAATTCGCCTACATTTCGCTGGCACAGGCCGGTCTAGGTACGGGCCGTGTAGATCACTAGAACAGATACACCGACAAGCAATTTTCTTTCCTTACAAGACTTTCGTCATCTAATTATGATAGTTTCTATTATTTTCTGCGTTTTAGAACTTTTTTTTTATTATTTTAAATCTTTTCAATCATGCACCCATTATCTACAGTTCCTTTTCATTCTTAAAATAAATGAATGAAAAGCCACTGTAAGTAAAACTAGTTAAAGAAAGATTTCTTTAATTTTCATTTAAATCATTTCTGTATTTTTTTTAAAACTTCTGTTTACAAAAAATCTGCATTTCTTTATTTCCTCAATATCCTCGCGGAAACGCTTTACACACACGGTTTTAGTCTAAAATTAGAAATTAGACTGCTACCAATTACATGCGATTATTTATATTAATGTTATATTGCGAGAAAATGACATCGTTTATTTATTTATCTTTACGCTCATATATTCCGGCTCGTGTACCTGGAATCGTTTTCAGATGACTTAAATCCTGGAATTTATTGTTTTCAATTTTTTTGAATGGTTGCGGAACACAAATAAAAATAGTAATAATGTGTAATGTTGTCTTTTCGAAAAAGGAAAATAAAAAAAAATATTTACAGAAGCGTTATGTAGCCATAGCAACCATTCACGGTAAATGAAAATTCTAGCCATTTTAATGTCCTAAGATGTTTTTATAATTATGACGAATAAGTAATAAATGAAGTGTAATTAACCCGCTATGTTTTAACGATTTTTCAAAGCCATTATAAAACGGGGAACATCACCTTAAAGCCGTTAAAACTGAGAATGGAAGCGTCTGTTTCTTTTGTTTTGTTGTCTTCTAAGATAATGGGCATTAACATTAAGTAATGCATTCCGTTCAAAAGTGCTTTCTCACAAAACAGAAAAGCGATTGGATAACCAATCAAGTTCTGTCTTTTGTGAGGTTGTGTAATTTTTAAAATATTCTAATGGGATTGTATTTTGACAAAGATGTGTTTGTGATTATCTGGCGCTATTTTAGTTTTTCGCAAAGGTCAATGCGGGATTTATTTTTTTCCAAATAGATAAAATCAAGAAACACTTTAGATGAGAATGGTCTAGAGTTAGGAGAAATTACTATGGACAAATATCACTGGAAATAAATGCGAAATTTTCATCATTACGAGGGTCGGATGAAAAGTCCCGGGCGCGACACAGAGATATTATCGCCACTAGGTCCAGTTATACGATAGCATTTTATAGTACTATCCCTGACTAGCTATTACCACAGTTTCAAAACAATAGCTTAGTTATAATTTGACTGACAGCATTTAAATCAAGACTATTTTAGAGTTTTTAAGAAAAGGGAAGATTTGGTAATCAAATGTTTTCTTTTGAAGGAATTAACGCCTAAAGAAATAAAGAAGTAAATGGACAGCACATTGAATGACTCTGCCCAATTATATTCAATGGTTAAAAGGTGGGTTGCAAAGTTTAAAATGGGACGTACGCAGGCTTGAGGGGCCCCAAACTGATGGTTAAAAAAAACCTATTGATTTTAGTTTCTCGTCTAGCTTCCTATAAAATGCCCAGCATCTAACTAAAAGTTAGTAATGAAAAAAAATAAAAGTGCTAGAGTAAATGTTTTTGCGTTTCTGTCGTTACACTCCATACGCTTCGCATGCGAAAGCAGCTCTGGAGCACTGGAACACTTTCGGCTCGAATGTGTCGAGCCGAAAGTGTCATGTCGCGCCAGAATGTTTGCCGATCCCACCGAAACTAAAGAAAGAAAATATGGACTTCTGATCGGTTGAATAGTATAAAAAACATCTAAAAAATTCTAGAAAATCTTTCTTCTTATCTATTAATAAAGACATAAAATCGAAAAAAAAAAAAATCAAAATCCATCTTTCATCTTTTTAGGCTTATCATACTGTGTGCGTTTAAACAGCGGCCTGCGAAAAAAAAAAAAAACTGCGTCCGGGGCAAAACTGCGTCCGTCAAGTTTAATTTGCCCCGGGTGTGAGGGACCTCACTAGTTTGCCCCAGGGCCCCCAAGTATATAGTTAGGGCCCTGGACGTACGAGCACTGTTGAGCCTCGCGTCGGACGTTCTGTGGAAGTGACAAGTCCTAAAATTGTTGAAAAAATTCATCGAATTCGAATTGTCCTCAAATATGGCAGATTAAAATTGTTTGAGATAGAAGAGTCTATAAATGTATCAAAAGAACGTGCAGGTAAATATTTAAAATTATATTTTTAGCTTCCACAAGTTTTCCATCCAAACTTTCTTTTTTCCATGTGTGTGAGGTGGGTGCCGCGTTTGTTGACAACTGACCAAATGTTAAATCCAAAAACCAGTTTTTTTTTTAAAAATGGCGCTTTACCGTAAAAATTTTAAGAAATTTTAGGATGGCTTATAAGTATGGATAAAACTTGGATTCACCACTACACACCTGACAGCAGATTACAGTCAAAGCAGTGAATTGCGCCGGATGAACCAGCTCCAAAAAAGGCGAAGTCAACTTTGCCAGCTAACAGGGTTATGGGGGTTGTTTTCTGGGACGTAAAGGGAATTATTTTTATTGATCACTTCGAAATGGATAAAAGTGTCACTGGTGGGTATTATGCAAGTTTACTGCAACATTTGAGCGATGAAGTAAAGAAAAAACGACCTCTTCCACCATGACAATGCTCCAGCACATCGATCAGTCATTGCAACGGGAAAAATCTACCAAATAAGGTTCGAATTTTTTAACTACTTAACTGATCGATATTTTTGAAAAACTTTCAAATAATGTTTATTTTTTTCATTATTTTTCAGAATTTTTAATTTTTATCACCGGTTTTTCTAAGCAGAAATTTTTGCCTCATTGAATCAGAAAAATGAAGGGATTAAAAATAATACAAAATTTACAATAAAATGTTACTGTGAGAAAAATAAATTATGACTGGAGTATGGATACCCGTACGGGGTATGGGCAAATCATAATTGGCAAAAATACGTTGCCCGTACGACGCACGGGCAAAACAAAGAAGCGGTTAAACATCCACCTTATTCGTCAGATTTAGCATTCAGTGACTTTCACCTATTTCTTAACCACAAAAAAATCCTTGGAGGGCGAAGATTTCAGAGCAACGAGGGGGGGGGGGAGGTTATTGATGTCGTAAACAACAGTTTTGAAAAGCTCGATGAATCACACTATCAGAGTTGCATAATATAGACGCACGACGTGCGTAGAAAATTTTACGAAAGAAACATTTTTTTTTTTTTTTTTTTTTTGCAACTTTTTTTAGTACTAAAAAATTAAAAATATTCCCCCAACTTTATTCACGATTTATTTACTGTTAGTGTACAGTTAAAAGCAGGGCCAATTTTCGAATTTTCCAAAATTAAAGGCATTTGATGCAGGAAACAATAAATTCATCAGTTCGAAATTTTGGACACAAAAGGATCGCGAATTTCGACAAACGCTTGTCGTAAAAAGTCAATTTCTTAATAAAGCACAAATTGTCCAAAGGATAGAGGAAGAAAACACAAATTTCGTGAATGATCGCGAGAAAAATACAAATTTCGTTAAAAGACCTCGAAAAAATCGCGAATTTCAACAAAGAATTGCATAAAAAACGCACATTTCGACAAAGGACCGGGTAAAAAAAACCTCCGATAAAAAAAAAAAAAAAAAAAAAAAAAAAAAAAAAAACGCGAATTTCGTCCAAAGTCAGCACAGAAAACGCGAATTTCGTCCGTAAACGAAATTTCATCCGTGAAAGAAACGAGAATTTCATCCATGAATCGTGTCAGAAAGGGGAATTCGTCCGTTAATTGCGTAAAACGTGGAAATTCCGTCCGTGAATTGCATAAAAGACGGGAAGTCCGTCTGTGAATTACGTAAAAAATGGGAAATCCGTCCGTGAATTGCACAAAACACGCGAATTTCGTCTTTGCCAAAATAATATAACACGTAATTTTATTAAACATTAAATTTGCAGAAAGTTTTGACCCAACATTTATGAGCGCAGAAAGTTTTTGGTTTTATACAAGTCTGCACACTATAATGATGGTTTAATAAAATTAGAACACCGATATGATACATTTATTATTCTTTCTCAAGATTTTGTTGAGAAATAAACAAAAAAAAAAAAAAAAAAAAAAAAAATCTTATAAAATGTCGTTTTTTTTGTCGAACCCGGCACTTTTCAGCCGACCCTCGTAATATACTTTTCATTAAATTCACTTGTTCGCGCTTTCTAACAAGCATATAGAAAGCAATGAATTTTTCTTAACTGAGTAAGGTGCCTACGCCAAATTAATGTATTTTAACAAAAAAAAAAAAAAAAAAAAAAAAAAAAAAAAAAAACACGAATAGCTGTAAAAAAAAGTATTGGTGATTTTCAAGATGAACATTGAATGCATGTTCATGAGAGTGATACATGAGAGAACACATGATATATCAGTGGTGTAGTCGTAAAAACAACAGAGAGTATACCCTCTAAGCAGAGGGTATACGCTCAAAGGCAAAGGGTATACCCTACCACAGGGCTGTCCAACGCGGCGCCCTTTGACGATTTTCTTGGCGCCCTTTTGAAGATTTCCTGTTATTAAATATTTTAAAAATAAAATTCCATTATAAAAAAAAGTTTTAAAAAAATCATTAATATTTTATCAGAGATATTTTTAAGAGTTGTGTCTGGCTATTTTATATCAAGGATAAAAGGGTTTAATTTTTTTTTCTTCATTTTCAAAACTTTAGAAGGTTTTTTTTTTTTCTGTAATTTTGCTTAGAAAAAATAATAAACAGTTCAGAAGGATATCCATCTATGAAAGCACTTCCAGACTATCCCTTTGAAACCACTCATATAGTTTAGTCATTGTCATGCTTATCTGTTTTTGTACTTTTCATAAAACTAAACTAATCTACGCCTTCAAAATAAATCAAACCATATTTTCATATTTTAAAAGAAACCTAGCAATATCTCTGATTTTCATATTTATTTATTTGTTATTACTATTAGTATTATAGGCAAAGTTTCTGGCGCCTTACAATACAAACATTTTTGATATAGATTTCTCATTCAAAAAATCTATAATTTGAAATTTAGTCCACGTAATCGCAGAACTGTAGGGATCTTTTCCTTACCGCTGTACGATTCATTTTCATTAAGTTAAGACATGCGTGTATTCTAATACTATGCGATAATATTGCCGCACGTTTTCAGGCATGTAAATAATGGCGCCCTTCATTGACTGCCAAGGGCCAAGATGCGTCCTTGGTTACTGGAAGGTTGGACAGGCCTGCCCTACAGTATGTATACTATAGCTTTCTTAGAAAACAGAGGGAGTATACGGTGTTCCTTAAAAAAATCCAGAGGGTATACGGTGTATACCCGCGCATACCCTCCACTTCATCCCTGTACATATACAATACATGAGAGTGTTTTGACAAAATAAGTTTTAACTTTTTTACTTATTTTCACTAAAGACCAGTGGTGGCTTGCTCATGTTATCAGCTTGCCCAAGTGTCCGCTTCCCTAAGGCAGTCTAGTGGGCTCCATCTCCAAACTGCCTCATTTTTAGGTGCGTTCGTAATTATGTAAATACATAGCACCTATAATTGTCGTTCAGTCCGTCCATCCGTCTGTCCATATAACCACGCAAAAACTACCCAACCGAATCGTTTGAAATTTAAAATATGTAATTGTTGCTTAATTTTGCCGAGTCATTTCGAATTTTGTGAAAAACGGATGTATAGTTCGATTACAGGGGCAATCAAAAGTATTTCGTTACATTACGGCCAATGGGAAAAATAGTTTCAAGTTCATTTTAAGGGTGTTAAACTCTTTGGAACATAATAAAATTGATATACATCTATGCAGTACATACTAAAATAAACATTCTGTTCAGTATGGTATGCAAAGAATATTTCTAATATTAGTTTTTTATATTTGTTTATTATACTATTATAAAAGTATTCCGTTACATAATGGTATAGGGGGAAACATTGTTTGGGGCGCGTTTTAATTATATTAAACTATTTCGCATTTTATGAAATTGATATACATTGCTGAGGTTTACTGCAAGTTACTTCTTGGTATAAGAGAAAGCAGATAGTATTTAGTAATGACACACAAAAGGTTTCCGATACTATACTGTATCCAAAGTATTACATACTATTACACCAATATCTGAATATTTTTAAAACTTCCTTATAGTACAAATGCATCTTGTTTGTTGACGTGCAATTTACGACTTGTTTTATTTGTGTTCCACAAAACATATCATATTGGCAGGTGCTCTTTAAAAAAAATGTAATCGAACTGTTTTTCCGTTTTTCGGTAAAGGCAGGAAGTTTTTTTTTTTTTTTTTTTTTTTTTTTTTTTCAAGAAAATGCTGCTACAGAGGGTTTCTGTTTTAAACAGAATTTACAGAGGCGGTAGTGCAGGAAGGAGAAAATAGTACTGTCCTTAGACCAATAATAGCTTATAAATCAAGATGTAATTCATTAGTAGTAAAATGAAGAAAAAAAAACTTGTTCGATTACAAATCACTTCAATAATCATGCTTGCAAGGTTCATTGTTTTATAGTTTAAAAATGCATCAGAAAGTTATGTGTTGTTGAGTGGAGAAAGATTTCTTCTGAAAATAGCCTTATTTCAGTTTTCATTCAGCTAAATCAACGTGTCTTTCTACTAAAGCTGAATAAATGTTTCGGTGAATAAGTCTACATTGCAAGTTACAGACAAAGCTAATAAGACTGTAATATCTTTTACTTATGTATGGTGAAAGAACAACTCAATTAAAAAAAGGAGAGTTTTTTTTTTTTTTTTTTTTTTGAAAGACTAGAACATTTTCAAACATTTCTAATTCATAAGAAATATTGGCATCGACCAAATATTAGTAGAAAAGCTGTAATGAATCATTATAATTCAATGTTTCATCTAATTAGTCGTTCTACCGAATAAATAAATAATATTGAGTGGATGAGTTGCTATTTCAGACTTTTTTTTGGTCAGTTTTTCTTACGAAAAGATCATTAAAATTGGTTGGTCGTTACAATTTGTACTAGTGCTCTCGATTATACGTTTATACGAGTATACGTATAATACGTATTATACGAAATACGGATTTGCTATACGTATAATACGGCATCGGCGATTATACGTATAGCACAAAAGAGCATATACGGTACATCGTATATACGGATCTTATGCAAGCGGTTAAACGTATAAACGTTTAAACGTTTTTCGTTCAAGGTATGAAATTTGATTTTTTAAAGTTTTTCTGCGGATTAACGACATTGAGAAATATCCGGTAGAGTATCCCCATCGCGTTTCTTTGTTTAAAGAACTACGATGTGATTACTTAACTACTACTTGTTTTGCAGGCACTTAAAAAAATCTGAATACGTTCCTCAGTTTAGATTTTAGTTTTTTCCCCAAAAAACCAAGTTATTTATTATGAAATGTCTTACATTAGTTGTGGTTGAATCAGACTATTCTTTAGAAGATCTGTGGCGCAGTACTTAGTTTTTTTATATTTTCTTGTATATTTACAAGAAGAAAGTCTTTAATTAATAAGGGACAACTTTCGACGGGCTTACACGTTTTAAGATTAAGAGAGTCCAAAAAACATGTTTTTACAAAAATCTGCCTGTGAGTTTGTGACTTTGTCTGTCTGTGTGTGACATGAGATTTGTGGGCGCTCTATCTCAAAACCTAATACACAGAAATAAGAAACATGTATGGGGGAGAATGGGGCACGTTTGAAAATGGGGCATATGAGAACATTGCTATTTTTCACAAGTTATTGTATGTTTTATTATTTCAAAAATTTACCAAAGATAGTAGCACCTATAGATATTTGGAAAAAAAATTTTGAAGCTCTTCGACATTTTCTTTGTCCCCAGGAGCCAAAATACTGATTAACTGAACTCAAAAGTAAAATCTCCAACTTGCTAAGATAATAAATTTATTTATTTATTCATTTTTTAAAAAATTAATGTTTTAACATATATTGTGGATACTAATAAATATTTATGATAATTGTTTTTGCTAAAATTGAAAAATATTAACGATTTGTCATTTTAACTCTTGTGGGAGTGTAGGGCACTTATGAAGAGTCTTGTTGGAGCAGATCTGAAAACAACATTAAATTCTCCAATAATCATTCAGTTATTCTGTTCCTTTTAGTTAACTTCATGAAAATAATGCCAGCTCCCTTATCTATAATTTTATTGAAATAGAAGACATTTCAGTCTTATAAACTTGATTTTGTATAGAAACTTTTACAAACATATCTGTCAGCAAACACATAAAAAGCAACAAGCTCGTTTATGTTCAATTGTAATTTAAATAAATTTAATGTTTTCTAAAATGCAATAAATGTTATATATTATTTTATTTAACGGTTTTCAATACTATTTTTTATGCATCGTTAATGCAAAAAAATATTACGTTTAACGACTTTGAAATTTTTTCTATTTCATTTGTTGTAAACTTGTAGTATTAGTTTACTTTCATTTCTTAAACAGATATGTTATTTGGTGCTATGAAAATAAAATTATATTTTAAGAAAATAAAGTTTTTAAACTACTGTGAAATCTTCATTATTGACTTCCACCCCCCACCCCCCCTTTCTTTTAAAAGCAAAAGAAATTAAATTTGGCGGAAGCTTATAAACGGAAAACAATTTTTTATCCTTAATTTATAGGCAAATAAGGCAAATATAGAAATGAAAATTTTTCGCCTTTCGGTAGATTTCCGACAAATATTAACCAAATGCTCCCTCCCTAAAGTCTCTCTCAAACAAAAAGCCCTAAGCAAAATTTAAATTCTATTATTTTCTCAAGTTTACTTCTTTAAGCTTTTATTTTATTGCAACAATATTTTATCAATTATCTAACCCCCCTCTGCTCTCCAAAAAACAATCTATTTATTTTATTTTATAATACTAGGGGGGCCCCGCCCCCCTGCTCGCTATGCTCGCCAACCCCCCGCGTAATCGCTTCGCGATTCCAAATTATTGGCTACCCCTGCTTGCTGCGCTCGCTAATACCCCATGGTATGAACAAGCAGTTGCAGACCTTTCAAATGATGTGTCACACGACTGGTGTTGTAAAGAAATTAAAAATGTGCCCCCCTGGGGGGCAGAGTGGGAGGCGACACAAAAGACATCCATAATATGAATAAGCAGCTGCAGACCTCTCAAATGATATGTCACACGACTGGTGTTGTAAAGAAATTAAAAATGTGCCCCCCCTGGGGGGCAGAGTGGGGGTGACACACAAGACATCCATAAAATGAATAAACAGTTGCAGACCTTCCAAAGGATGTGTCACACAATTGGTGTTGTAAAGAAATTACAAAATGCGTCCCCTCTGAGGGTAGAGGGGGGGGGGGGTTACACACAAGATGTCCATAATATGAATAAGCAGTTGCAGACCTCTCAAATGATGTGTCACACAATTGGTGTTGTAAAGAAATTAAAAATGTGACCCCCCCTGGGGAGAGCAGAGTGTGGGGGTGACACACAAGACATCCATAATATGAATAAGCAGTTGCAGACCTTTCAAATCTTGTGTAACACGACTGGTGTTGTAAAGAAATTAAAAATGTGTCCCCCCTGGGGAGCAGAATGGGAGATAACACACAAGACATCCATTATATGAATAAGCAGTTGCAAATTTCTCAAATGATGTATCAAATGACTGGTGTTGTAAAGAAATTAAAAATTTGGCGAAATATTAGAGTTATCGCCATGTTGGCGTCACTTTTGACAACTAATTTTGGTCGCCAAATTTGGCGATATATCGCCAAGTTGGCGACAAACTTGGCGATTGTTGGCGATGGTAACCTTTCCTCTCTTTATGGTAACCCATACGGCGATGCATAGACGGAGCCCTTTCCTGATTGGTCTATTCGACTCATGGAAGGAGTGGACAACCCGGATTCGTTAGTTCCGGAAATCTTCCACATCAGCATCATTCCAGGAGTCATTCCTTTTAAGGCTAGTTTTTTTTTACTATAGAAGGATTTTGCTTAAACATATCACTCAGAAACTAAATAAATATACATATATTTTTCTTTATGGTGAATTTAACAGATAGTACAACTAATGATTATGGTAACATATGGAAAAGATAATAAAAAACGTGTCAAATAATTATTTTTCCTTGTGTTCACATGTTGCCCTTGTGTTTTACAGCTGCCCCTTCGTTGGGACACATATGAACATTTTTTTGAATTCATAAAACTATTAAGAAAAGTAAGAAGAGCTATAATAATTTAAAAATATAAGCTATAGTAATATAACAATTTAAAAAATTACCATGCGTAAAAAAAGTACTGTTTACTATATTGAGTAGTTTGCTTATAGAAATTAACCCAGTTATGAGACAAAAGCTATGTTCACATGTGCCCCAGTCTCCCCAATATTTTCAGGTAGTGTCTGATAGAAATTGGTGCTGATTAGTTTTGTGTGTAAATCGTTCAACAGGTAGTGCTACTATGCTGTCTTTTTTACGATTTCTACAATCTTGGTCGGAATCCAGATAGATATTTCACTGTTAGTGAAACGAGATTGGCCAATCAGGATATTTTATAAAGTATACGCTTTTTATTGCTCGATCTCTTATATATAGGACATACTATGCGGATTCCTGTCGTAACACCACCGATTTCCAAATTATTCTGAATTCAGAGGCATACGACTGATGAAGTCTACTATTTAAATTAGATACGATACGTGGAATATACGTATACTTTAAATATACGTATTCTTAAATATACGTTTAGTTGATACGCGTTATACGTATCCGGATACGTTTAAACGTATATTCGAAAGTATCCGTATAGCAGAAAAGCGTATTATACGGATATACGTATATCGTTTAAACGTATAGCTGCTATACGTATCCCATCGCGAGCACTAATTTGTACGTTGTTATGAGGAAAAGTTTTTATTATAAAAGGGTCACCATAACGGTCTTCCTTTACTTTTACAATACAAGTTTCACCATGACGAATATTTTTTGCTATGCAGTGGCCATTATAATGGATGGCCTTTATAGTATTTGGAAAGTCGTATACATCGAGTATTTACCGTATAAATACTGTGGGTTGATTTAGGGGAGAGGGTTGTAATGTACGTTTTATGCATCCTAATGTTTTAACTACCAAATTAATTATTCCTTTCCCCAGTGGCGTAGCTACGTTTTTTGGCGCCCGGGGCCAGCAAGAAATTTTGCGCCCCCACCCCAATATAGATATATAACAATTTCTTTCAAATAGCGCCCCTAGGCCTCGGCGCCCGGGGCGGACGCCCCCCTTGCCCCCCCCTTAGCTACGCCACTGCCTTTCCCCATACATATCGGCTAGCTTTGCATTGGTGTAACAGTACATGTTGCCCGAAATCCATGCACGGAATGACGCTTCAAGTTAGCGAAAAGCTTTCATCCGTCGAACCTAACAGCGCCCTCTAATGCCTGTATGCTATATTTCTTCACCTACATTCCTACATGAAATCTGCTTATTAAAGTGCCTTCTTCCTGCCTTTATATTTCTGATATATAATTTTGAAACACCCTGTGGTTTGATTTCCTATGGAGAAATCAACACCAGCTTTAACAATGAGTATTTGTTGAAAAGTACTAATGACAAGGTTACCAAATTGTGAAAAATTGGACAACTTGGCGAAATATGGCCAAATTTCGTAGTGTATTTTAAGAAATTGTGATTTTTAATGAAAACATATCTATTTTTTCTTTTTTCTTTTTCCAATATTTATATTATTTTAAACTAATTTGCTTTAATGGTTTACATTTTAGATTTTGATCAAGATGGTCGCCCTGATAACATTTCTTTCCTTATTAAACGTATTAAAGTACACACTCGCCCAGATGATCCTGATTACAGGTTTGTTGGCAATTATGGTGTGGAAAAATTTCTGGAACTGTTTTCAGAAGACGATTACGATGCCTTTTGTCTTGCCTACATGTTTACGTATCGTGATTTTGAGGGCGGAACGCTTGGACTCGCATGGACTGGTGACTTGAAAAATGCTGGTGGTGTCTGTGAGAAAAATGGAGTAAGTTAATTGTTTTCATTAAAATAGAAAAGAAAAAAAAATAAAGATTGGTGTTGATTCAGTGCTGTTAAATGAGTAAAATTTAATTTTCCAAAGCAATTCTAAAAATGTCATCAAATTATTATTTTATAAATTTCGCAACTTTAGTTTCTACTCAGAAAAGTAAATTTTTGAATTTTTTTAAATTTAAATTTAATTTTAAACTTTAATTTTTTTTAAACTTTAATTTAAAATTTAATTTTAAAATTTTTAACAAAAATTTAATATTTATTAAATTTAGCACTATCAACTATATTTAACTATTTTATACTCTCTTTATTTTTTTTTCCAAATGAAGTCTTTTTTTTAAAAAAAGAAATTTTCATTTTAAATGAATAATGTTTTTAACGCTTCAAATTTGCATATTTACAACTGCAAACTCGACTGACCATATCTCAAATAATGTAATCCCAACAAAAAGTTTCCTGTAAAGAAAAAAATGCTTAATTCTCCTTAGTGTTTTGGCCAGAAAAAGTAGTGATATCTGATCATTAGGGGTCAAAATGACCCCTGCAAGATTGATAGTAGTCGATTCAAACCAGAACTTTCTTCATAAGATACATTAAATGTATGTAGCAGAAAAACAGGTTAATTAAATAAGATAAATGGTTTAAAAATAAAATTCTGGTGACAAACATATTTTATAAAACTTGAGTAAAATACCCGGCGGTTCTAATGTTAAAAGCCAAACACCTGGAATCTTTCATTGGAAATGGCTTCCTGTGACTTAGCCGTTAATGCCTGCTGTAGCATTTCCAAATTAATGATTGGAAATTATGCATCTATGAATTATTTAAATATAAGAAATAATACTAAAATGCAAAGAGGCAAATTCATATGAAGATATTATAAAAGTAAAAGATTTCTGATAAATACAACCAAATTTCAAGAAACATTAGTTTTGATTACTAATCATTTTGTCCACGTATGGTTTAATAGTCATTTTGTATAGTATAAACCTAAAGTTATTAACACGAAGATATACTATTACTTTAACACAATCCAAACTGATTGGTAAATTTATCATACAAATGATGTATTTTTTGCTCAGTTGGAAATATTCAATTCATATTAACACAAAATCTAAGGAATTAAAAAAAAAAAAAATTATTTTCTTAAAATCTCACATTATATTACATTGTATTTGATTTATTTTTATTACATTATATTACATTATAATCTTACATTATATTTGAATGTATAATATTAAAATCTTGTGCATGGATGAAAGAGATTTTTTTCTTCATTTGAACATTTATTATAGTTTATTTGCGTTTATTAAGATGTATTGCAATAACCTTAGAATGCACCTATTCGCTTTAAACTGTTAAAAACTGATACTAAATTATGTTTTAGCAATTAACTCTGTTAAAATATAATTTTCTGAATACAGGTGTTTTGTCATTTTTAACGACTAAGCTTTTAAATAGATTGAAGTAGTTTATATATATGTTACAGGCCAAACCCGATTTTAGGCCAAACTAGATTGGCCCAGACCAAACCGGTCTATCCTAACGCCCATCGGATAAACTAGTTTTTCCTAGGCCAAACTGGTCTATCCTAACGCCCATCGGATAAACTAGTTTTTCCTAGGACAAACTAGATTTTCCTAGGACAAACTAGTTTGGCCTAACTCTTATAGGATAAACTAGTTTAGACTGATGTTTACTCGCCTGAACTAGTTTATCCTAGGCCAATTCAATTTGGCTTGATTTTATTGAATTCAATGACCGCCACAACGCCAACGTTCTTGTTTGTCCGAGGCTGATCTAGTTTATCCTAGGCAATTGTAGCTTTACGAGTTTTTAGCTCACGGGCGTCAAAGCCAGAGAAATAATGGGCTCACAGGTTCTGTATGTATGTATGTACGCATGTATGTACGCATGTATGTACGAATGTGCGTACGTATGTACGTAACGCGATAACTTTTGATAGAGATATCCGATATTTGGTTCAAATTTTGGATGTGGATTCATTCTGATAAGGTACTTTTCTGATTAATTTTGGAATTCATTGGATAGGAATAAAAGGGGGCGAACGGGAGGCTAATCCCCCACCTTTAACTTAGAGAAATAGATTTATCATGCAGAATTATCAGTTTTCATTTTAAATTTTAGAAATAGGATCATTGTGACAAGGTGCCTCCGTGATTAGTTGCGGATGTTTATTGTTTAAGTCTAAATTTTAGACTTAAAAAATAAAAATCCACAACTCTAAAAGAAAGGGCAATGTAGGTAACACAACATAATTTAGAGGCCTGGCGGCCCGGTCATGCGGGGCCCTGGCCTGGAAATTCCAGTCCATGCAAACCTCTGACAATATTCTACAACCCTTCGAATAAAATATATTATATAAAGTTGATAACAAAACCACTTTGCACAAGGTTAGTTATGGAGCAGTAGTCGGGATCAATATTAAAAATAATATTGCCCAATTAAAGTGATAGCTTTGCATTCAGAGGCTATTTATACTAATTGTGTATTACAGCCTTATTTTTTTAAAGAATAACACCCTCAAAAAATAAAGTAAGTTGGATTACATTTTCCTATTTCCCCCGATTATACTTAACCATTGAACCTCCAAAACTAAAGACAGATACGCTTTATAAAGTTAAACAATTATCCAAAATTTGAAGCAAATCAGATAATTCTGCTCAAAAAGCAATTCATCTGATTTAAGGAGGGTAATCCCCTATTCATCCCTTTATACTTAATCATTAAACCCTCAAAACAATTCAGGGATTCGCCTTAAAAAAAACTATATTCAAAATTTACGGCAAATCGGATAAATTTGGATAAAAACCTATTTATCTAATTTAAGGAAGGCGATAAAACGTCCACTGCCCCATTATACTTAAACAAAAGAAAAACTCAAATTAATTAAAGAAGCGCATGATCAAATGAATTCATGTCCAAAATTTTAAGCAAATTAGATAATTCTGAATTATACCCAATCTATCTAATTTAAGGAAATAAATGAATTGTAAGTTTACCCCTTATATTTAACCGAATAACCATGAAAATTAATCAGTGAAGCGCTTCATTAGAATGAACAAATCCAAGGTTTGCAGCAAATCGGTTAATTCTGCATGAAAAACACATTTGCCAAAATTAGGCAGGACCTCCCCGTAATTCTCGTTGTTTTTATTCAATTAACCCCCAAAACTAATTAGGGAAGCGCTTTACCAGTTTGAATTTATTTCTAAAATTTGAAGCAAATCAGAAAATTCTGCGTGAAAAAAGGCATTTACATAAATTACGGGGCCTTACTCCTATTCCCCCTTCCTTTATACTTAAACAATGAACACTCACAACTAATCATGGAGGCCCCTCAAGAGAATGCTCCTATATCTAAAATATGCTAATAATGCATGGAAAGCCAATTATTTGAATTAAGGGAAGGGGCGAATCAGCCTCTCGTCCCCCTCTCCACTTATTCTTCTCCAATAACCTCCAAAAGTAATCAAAAAAGTTCCTTATAAGAATAACCCTATATTGAAAGTTTGATGCAAATCGATTATTTCTATCAAGAATAATTGCGTTACGTACTTACGTACATACATAGATACAGAACCTACGGACACATTAGTTCTCAGGCTTTGGTAGCTTTATTAGTTAAAAACATGTCAAATTACATTATTTCTATCAAGAGTTATCGCGTTACACACATATGTACGTACATACATATTTATTCCTATACATATTTATTCCTATTACCATTTATTCCTATCCAATGAATTCCCAAAATTAATCAAAAACGTATCTTATCAAAATGAACCTACATCCAAAATTTGAACCAAATCGGATATCTCTATCAAGAATTATCGCATTACTTACATACGTACGCACATATGTACATACATGCGTACATACATGCGTACATACATACATACAGAACCTGTGAGCCCATTATTTCTCTGACTTTGACGCCCGTGAGCTAAAAACACGTAAAACTACATTGGCCTAGGATAAACTAGCTCAGCCTAGGACAAACATGAATGTTGGCGTTGAGGCGGTCATTGAATTCAATAAAATCAAGCCAAATTGAATTGGCCTAGGATAAACTAGTTCAGACCAGTAAACAGCAGTCTAAACTAGTTTATCCTATAAGAGTTAGGCCAAACTAGTTTGGCCTAGGAAAATCTAGTTTGTCCTATGGGCCTTAGGATAGACTAGTTTGGCCCAGGAAAAACTAGTTTATCCGATGGGCGTTAGGATAAACCGGTTTGGCCTAGGAAAAACTAGTTTATCCGATGGGCGTTAGGATAGACCGGTTTGGCCTAGGAAAAACTAGTTTATCCGATGGGCGTTAGGATAGACCGGTTTGGCCTAGACCAATCTAGTTTGGCCTAAAATCGGGTTTGGCCTGTAACATATATATATTTAAAGTGTTCTTTATTTCTGCACATTTTCCTCAATGAGACCACAAAATAGAGCGGGAATTCAGTTCAAGATCTTCAAATTTGATCATGTCATTTAAATATGTACCGTAAAATACCGTTAATCCGCCCTTCCCAATCAACCCCCTCCCTCCATAACTTTCTAAAAAATTGAAATTAATGAAAAATTCCTTGAAATCGCCCCCCTTAAAGGTCACTGAAAAAAACGAAAATTACGTCAAAAGATCGCTGAAAAAGGAATATCCGTCAAAGGACCGCGAAAAAAAAAAAAAAAGAAAATTATCTAATGATCGCTGAAAAAAAAAATGAAATTTGTCAAAGAATCATGAAAAAACGAAAAAAAGAACCCGCAAACTTCTTCAAAGGATCACGAAAAAATCGTGAATGTCATCAAAGGACTGCCAAACGACGAACATTTTGTCAATTGACTGTAGGCAAAAACGCGAATTATGTCAGATCTTAGAAAATGCTATCTAAAGATGGTTGAAAAATGCAAATAACATAAAAAAAAAAAAAAAAAAAAAAAAAAAAACTGTGAAAAAACGCAAATTATCTCAAAAGATCGTGAATTTCTCGAAGGATCGCCAAAAACCGCACACTTTGTCAAAAGATATTTGGAAAAAAAAACGCAAGTATGTCAGATCTACAAAGGAAATACAGTCAAAGAATTGCAAAAAAGTGCAAATTTCGCCAAAGGATCGCGATATAAAATACAATGCATCAAAATATCGCGATAAAAATGCAAATTAAATCAAACAATCGCGGTAAAATGTGAATTTCATTAAAAGATCGCGGAAATTCCATTACGCGAATAAACGCGAATTCCATTAAAGAATCGCGAAAAAATGCGCATTTCATCAAAGAATCGTGAATAAAACGCGCATCTCTCAAAAGAATTGCGTCAAAAGATCGCGGGAAAAAAAGTGATTTTCGTTAAAGAATCGTGAAAAAAAACGCAAATTTTGTCAAATATCGTGGAAAACCCCCACAAATTTCGTCAAACATCGCAAAAAACCCCACAGATTTCATCAAACATCTCAAAACCCCCCACAAATTTCGTCAAACATCGCAAAAAACCCCACAGACTTCATCAAACATCTCAAAACCCCCCACAAATTTCGTCAAACATCGCAAAAAACCCCACAGATTTCATCAAACATCTCAACCCCCCCCCCACAAATTTCGTCAAACATCGCAAAAAACTCCACAAATTTTGTCAAATATCATGACCCCCCTCCCTCCACAAATTTCATCAAATAACCCGGAAATATCCCAAAATAAAACACAATCTTTGTGAAAAGATAGCTGAAAAATCCCGTGTAAGCGTCCCCTCTGATTATTTTTAGATTTTTTGCCATGTTTGGGATGGGGGGATTAACGGTATTTTTCGGTAATATTTTATTACTTAAATTATTATTACTTTGTTAAAAAGGCATTTTTTTTCCTTTCTAGCATTACAGAGGAAGTTTAAAAAGCTTAAACACCGGCATCATCACACTGCTCAATTATGGAAAGCATGTTCCTCCCGTTGTATCGCATGTAACTTTAGCTCATGAAATTGGTCATAATTTCGGATCTCCTGTAAGTCTTTCCATGTGCATTATAACTATTTGCTGTTCTGTTGAATATGAGGGTTTATTTATTTATTTATTTTGTTTATTTTATAAAGTTTAAAAATTATTGACTGTTATTTTTGTAAAGTTAAAGATTTTAACATTAAAATATTCTCTTACGTTTTGTGAATAATTCAATTAAATTAATCTTTGTTGAGAAATGTGCAGCAATCCTTGCCTTTCATAAACAATCATTTAAATTTTGTAAATAATGTGCTTATTCCAAAATAACTGATTACACAATAAGAATTTTTTTTTTTTTTAATTATTATTCTGTGAGAATGAGAAACATCTGTGGGCTTTAGAACTGAAAAAGATTTGAAAGAAAGAGGTTGCTTTTGATGAGCATCTCTGTTGTTGATATTTAGACATTAGATTTGAAGAAAATTTAATGAAGGATTAACATTTTTAATTTATTATGTAAATAATTTTAATTATTTTGTACAATATTTAATACTTTTTTTACCATTTTAACTAAGAAGAAAAATGTAATAATTTTTCAAGCAACAAGCCATGGATTATTAATTAATCTTCTATGTTATTTTTTTTTCCTGAAGAAATAGACGCAGAAAACAGACAACTGCCAACTGGTAAGAATTCCAAATTAATGAGTAGGAAAAATTCCTTAAGATTGTGAAATGTTATACATTAAACACTTAATTTTGATTTAAGAAATACAAGTTAGAACAATCTACAAATCAGGGACATTGTTAATTTTACATTTTAATTTTCATCTCACTTTACAGAATATATAATGTCCTAAAATCTGCAATTTCATAATTTCAGATTATATGTATAAATCTAAGCATATAAGATTTCTGAAATATTCAGACATTCTGGTATGTAATAACATGTTTTCATGCAATTGTGCTCTTCAATTGCATATTGTTACATTTCTTTAAAATAAAAATATACATCTCTTCTCCCTACACTCAATGTCTCATTGAATTTATGTTTGCTAATCCCTACTATTTCTAGTTTTTACTATATCTACAAGTTTGTTTTAAACTATATCTTATTGTAATAAGCATAAGTACTATTTTAAACTCTCTTCCTGGTATGAAAGAATTATAAAAATTATTTATAAAAGCATGTTTTTGATGACAATATAATATTTTAATATTTTTATAACTTAATTTTAAGGATTTTTTCATTAGTTCCCACAGGTGGTAAATCGCCAAATATTCTTTATGGTTGCAATTGTACACAAGTTTTCCAACAACAGTAGATTAAGAATACACTAAACCACACTTACCAATGGCTGTGAAGCTGCAACAATGCAATATTTTAAGTACTGAAAAGTAGAAAATTATATAAAAACATAAAGTGCAATAATTAAAAAATCCACATTTCATTGAGATACCAATTTACAATTCCCATATGTGATTTAAATTATGCTTTTTTCCCCTGTTGCCATACCTTAAACAAAAATAAAAATTGTATATTTTTTAATGTATTTAGTAGCTTACTCTTTCTACCGAGTGAGAATTTTCCACTGTTGAGTTTGGTGCTCATGAGGACAAATTAATGTATCGTAATGAAATATTTGGGGCAAATCATGAACTGCAGTTATGAAATTGATCATGATTTTCAAAATAAACATTGAATGCTTATAAATGAGGCTCTTAAACAAATGGGTAAGTGTTATCACAGATCGCAACAGAGGGTTTCGTTTACTATTTCTTTCAAAACAACCAATCCTTCAATTATTAAATCAGAATTGTTATTTTTAAATCATTAAATTCTTTCATAGATGGTAGCACCAACAAATTTAGTTTAAAAATAATTATAAAAGGAAATTATTTATTTTAACCGAATAAAAAATGTTCAAATCAAATTACAGTAGACTCCCTCAAATCCGCAAACCAGAAATCCGCAACTTTCTAAAATCTGCACATATTTTATGGATGTAAACAATGAAACTTTTAGTTCAGATATTGTGACAAAATTTGATTTTTTTAGTTTCGCATCAATTCCATATATTTTGTAATTTTCTTAATAATACTCTATTAATGTTTTCTTCATGAAGGAAGAATAAATTTTTTTGGAAAATTTGCTATATTGAGATATTGCTGATATCACTGGTAATCACAATCTTCTTACCAAATATATTTATGCATTAATCAAGATTTTATAGTTATTAAGCCTGGCTAAACTAGAAAAAAAAATCCTTATTTTATGATTTTGATGAGAATTAATGTACTTTTATGAGGCAAGTTTTGTTGAATAATTTTGGAAAAACACATCTAATCTTTATAATGATTATTTAATCATACACTATTGATTATTAATTTGACCTTTGCTATCAGTACTTTTATCATTTTAAAAACTATCTAAATTTTTATTATTTTAGTTTATTACTTATTTTGATATTTTATTATATTGTAAGCATTCATTATAGTTCCGATTGCACTATTAATTGCATTCAAATTATTGTTTAAAAAATGTAAACAAAGCAATGACCAGAAATCCAAAATCTGCACAACCTCTGGTCCCAAGCTGTGCGGATTTGAGGGAGTCTACTGTATTTAAATAAAATCCAAGAGTCAAATTTCTTTTGAAAACCCTAAATAAAAAAATTGTTTAAAATTAAATTTTAAATGCTGAATCATTAATAAACTGCAAAAGTTTTTAAAATAGAAAGAAAATTGAATTCCAAATATATATTATGAATGAAATCCTAATAAAATAAACACTTAAATTTGCCAAAAATATGAAATTTCTTCTTGTTAAACCCATCTTAATATGAAAATTTCAAGTTCCAGCATCGAACTAAGAACCTTCTGTTTACTAGCGAGATGCTTTAGCTGCAAGCTATGATGTCTACACGCGAAACGTTGAAATTAAGGTTCTGTCTTAAAATTTAAATTTAAAAAAAAAATCAACAATGACATTGAAAAGTTTAATATAATTGAAACAATAGATTTTTTCAAAATTTTATGATTTGTTGTATGACACAAGGTATTCAGCTGTAAGTACATATAATTTGAAGTCTCTGACTTATATAATTTTTGTGTAAGGACTCTATGACGGATGGACAGAGAACAGAGACAAATATAGGGTTTCCTCAGATGAGTGAAACCCTAAAACAATGTTTTGCCCCAATTTTGTTTTGCTGTTGTAGTGCTACCAGATATGTATTCTAATTTCCCCAAATGTATGAAAACTTCATATCTTCTGTTTTCAAGTTTCATGAGTGTCGAGATCAAAGATAGAAAATGTACAGGTGGATAAAACTTAAAAGAAATAATGAAAACATTAAAATATGCAATAATTTATTAACTAATAAGAATCAGAACACATGGAATCAAATCAAGCTACATAAATATTATTATTTAATCTTTGAGTTTTAATTCCTTCTTTTTTTAACTGTGAACAAAATTTGCAGCACGATCCCGAGGATGATCTGCATTGTACACCTGGTGGAGATCATGGGAACTACATCATGTTTGCAAGAGCTACATCGGGCGATAAAAGAAACAACAATAAATTCTCTCCTTGCAGCCTAAGAAGCATCAATGCTGTTTTAAATACAAAAGCCAGAAGTGTTAAAGGATGCTTTACTGGTACAATTTTCTTTTGTTAAGATAAATCGTTTGTAAAAGTAATGTAGCATTTTTGGCAATGTTGTATTGTAATTAAAAATATATTTCAATTTTTTTCTTGAAATATTTTTTTATTAATTTGTTTACAATTTTTTGCATAAATAAATAACAATTTTATGGCTATTTTTGATAAAAAATATCCAAAATAATCATGCTTTGAAAGCACCATAGTTTAAAAAATTTTCATGCTGTTTATAAAACCACAATTGCTTCAAGAGTCAGTCAAAATATAATGTGGAATTTCTTTTTTGTAATTGATTTGCTTTTAAAATACAAAATTTATGATTCATTATCATTTTCTATATAATCTTTTGGTTTCAATATGCATTTTCCCAGCAAATAAGTAAAATTTTCATTTCATTATCATGAAAGGAAAAAGTCTGTTTCTGTTGCCAATTGTGCACAAATATTTTGATAGCTAAAATGTCCTCAAAATAATGATCTGTAAATGCATCTTTCACTCTAGTCACATGATAATCATATGGCAAAAAATAGGCAGTGCAGTTGCCCAGTGCATTTTTTTCAAGGTTTTCTAAAGGGAAAAAGAGAAGTTCTTCATTTTCTAAAGAGTTTTTCAACTGTTCTGCTCAACAAGTGCAAAACTTTTTGACACATTTACAAATTCATTCTTTAACGGAAGGATATAAAATTAGAATACCTGACAATAAAAGCGATTTCGAACCGAACTTATTTTTCCATTTTATGATCATTAAATTACCTATCCAGTTCTCAGCTATTTCGATCACGTGATCACCCGTTTTTCTCCTGCTTTTTGACCGGTTTTTCTGCTTTCATCGGGAAATGTGCTCAAAAACGTCAACTTTGAAGGCTTGTTATAAAAGATGTATTGCATTTTAAAAAAAAAATTGAGTGCAATTAGACAGTTTCCGAATAACAACCCCTGCTATTTTCATGCATTTCCGAACAAAAATAAATTAAAGCATATGTCACAAAATTGCCCTTTTTGATTTAAGAACACCCTTAAGGCAATTTTCAAGTGCACTATCCGCAACTTTAAGACACATTTACTGACTCATTTTCAAGCATAAAAATGTAAAATTAGCAGAGGGCTGACAATGGAAGCATTTTGGGATTGAAAGACGCTTTCTATTTTTAGACTAATAAATTATTTTTTAAGTTATAAGAAATTTTGGATTTTTTTTTTTTTTTTTTTACTTTCTTCGACTGGCATTTCTCCTTTTGGCATCTCTAAAAAGTGTGGCTGAAAGCTGTACCTTGCTATCATACCCGTCAACCCAGTAAAAAACACATTATAATGTATATTTAATCAATTATCACGTGCATGCAATTCAAATTAAATTCCTTCAGCCCCACAGCTAGATGGGAGCTAGGGTAGGTATAATGCTCAACTTGAAAAAGTATTTGCTACTCGGCACAGTCTGAATAAGTACAGTATTTAACAAATATGCTGTTCAATCCTCTTTACATTGAGTACAAAAGATGCAAGCTATCTTACTATAGTCAGAATTTCTGTGCCAGTTTAAGCAAACTTTTAAACAATATTCGAACTCTGCACTAAGTTTCAATCAATTCAGTTTGGAAAATCAAACATTTTATTTTTTTGTACCACATGAGAACAATTGCTTAATAAGTCATCATTCTCTGAATAAAGCATTCTTCCTAAGTATATTTTCTTCTTCTAGTGAAAGTAGAATTTAATTTGCATTAAAAGTTAGCCAATCTTTCAAAATTAAATAAACATTGCTACCTAAACATCACTTGCTATCCTGTATCTGGAACAATGTTTACTGATAACTTATTTCTAAATTCCACCCTGCATAAACATCTCTATCTCAATCTTTTTTTTTTTTTTTTGGTTCTATCTTTGTTAGATAAATTAGTATACCACAAATGGTCCAATTTGCTAGTATTGGGCAACTAAACAAATTTCATTATTTGTAGGTTGTGGGTAGTAGTATAAATATTTTGATTGTAGATAAATGTAGCATTGGATTTTAATCCCATAATAGCCTTAAAACTATACATTTTCCATTTTAAAACTTTGTGTTCGATTGTTATGTTTGTAGAACCGCTGGATGCTGTGTGTGGTAATGAAGTGGTTGAAGGTGCTGAAGAATGCGACTGTGGTTGGGAAGAAGACTGTCATGAGCCTTGCTGCTTCCCCATGAGGGTCAATCCTCCACAAGATCAACCACCTTGCAGGCTGAGACCCACTTCATACTGCAGGTAATCAATTCTCCCTTTTTGCCCTCTACATAACAAGAACCCAATATAGACTCTCGCTCTGTTTTACTATATGTATATTTCATTTAATATCTTTTATGCATAGAGAAATTGGCTGCTATTATATCCATGACTTTGAACTTTTTCCATTCATCATTTTTTTTTCAGTTTAAAACCCAAACCTTACTTTTACAATCCTGTGTGACTTGACTAGTCTTTCATTACGAAAAAAAAAAAAAAGAAAAGAAAAGAAAAGAAATTAAGTTGTTTCTGAAAAATTTCTTTATTTATTTATTTTTAAATTTTTTTATTTATTTTATTTATTTATTTTATTTTATTTATTTTTTGGTGGACAGAGTATTTTTCTGTTAAATTCTGTTAATCATGCAAATTTTATGGACATTGAATCACCTGCAGTAAAAAAAAAAAAAAAAAAAGAAATAGGTTTTACTTTGCCAGATTTGGTTATTTTTCAGCTTACAATCACATGACAGCTCAAAAGTATTTTGATTTATCATTTTAGTTGTCTGTGGAATGAGCTTACGCTGATATAAAAAACATATTACTTTAAAAAACAAACTACAGAATAAACAAGCTAGTTACTACTCCCACAAAAAAAAGTGACATACAGAAATTTTATTGCTTATAAGCAATATGTGAAAACACTATATACATGTTTTTCAGCTATTAACTTCCCATAAAAATGCTATATGAATTTTGGTTTTCTCTTTAGCTTTAAACAGAAAGTCATTGACCTTACATAAGAATTAATACAAAATGGGGAATGATTAGTTTTCATGAATGGGCATTATAGTTGTTAAGGCTGTTCTCAGCTGCTCCGCTCAACAAGCAGAAAACATTTTGACACATTTACAAATTCATTTTTTAATGGAAAGATATAAAATTGCAGAGCCTGACCATTGAAGAAATCTGTAATCTAACTTAGTTTTCTATTTTTTGATCTTCAATTATTTATTGAGTTTTAAGCTCTTTTGCTCATTTGATAAATATTATTTTGATAATATTTTATAATGACAAATGTGATTTTCATCCCAGTTTGGACTGTTTTTTTCCACTCTTGCACAGAGTCAGTTCAAAACACCCAGCTTGACAAGATTTTCAGAAAAATCTGTGTTTGTAAAAAAAATGGAAAACTGGGTGAGGTTCGATAGTTCCTGAGCAACAACATCTACTAGTTTTAAATTTTACTGTATAAAAATTAATTTAAACTTATGTCAGAAAATTGCCCTTTTTCATTTAAGAAAATGAGGCATGTATGTCAAAATGACATAGATTAGCTTTATATGATTCATATTCTGGCAGATTGGGAAAATTCCATTAAGTTCCATTCTTTAATCAGATAAGTATTTATATTTCTCCAAGTGAATATTTGTTTAATTTTTATTAATCTGTAAATAAAATTGAAATACTATCAGAAGGTTCTCAAAAGATGTCTGGTCCAAAGTGCATAAATGTGTAAAGATGACTCTGTCTATATTGTGAAGAGAAGGCATAAAAAATTGTGAATGAATCAAGTTTTACTTTGATAAAATAAGTTCTAAGATTCTACAAATATTTTTTAATTTCTCACTTCCATATTAATTTCTTCTTCTTTTTTTTAAATATATTTTATTCTCATATTTCTGCACCACATACCTCAGTGGTGGCTTGGTTGAGTCAAATGAGAGATCTTGGCAGCAAAAGAAGCTGCTCCTCAGCACTTAAATTATTGAAACACTAGTATATAACCCCGTCAAAAATGATGGAATTTTCACTTGCATTTCATCTTTTTAATACTTCATACAAACAAACAGAATGCAGATTTTATTTTTGAAGAGTTTGTATTGTAAATAAAATATCCCAAGTTTACTAAATGGCATAAAGTCTAATAAAAAGAATATTGCCCAGTTAAACTGATGGCATTGAGCTCACAGGCTACGCATACTAATTGTACATTACAGCCTTGTATTTTCATTAATTCCGTTCGAAAAAAAAAAAAAATTAAGAAGGGGAAACAGCTCTCCCCTTTCTCCTTTTTTAATCATTGAACTTCCTAAACTATCAAGTACATGCTTTATCATATTAAAAAATCTATATCCAAAATTCAGAGCAAATCGGATAATTCTTAATGAAAACCCATTTAGCATTTATATAATTTAAGAGGAGTTATTCCCCTCTTTTATACTTAACCATTAAACTTTCTTAAACTATTCAGAGATTTGAACGAAATCTGACAATTCTGATTGAAAAATCCATTTATGCAAGTTAAGGGGAGGGGCATTAGAGCCCCCGTTCCCCCTGTTTATACTTATTCAATGAACACCTAATAACAGCCACAGACTCGCCTCATCAGAATGATCCTATATCTAAATTTTGAACGAAAACTGTTAATTCTGCATGAAAATCCCGTTTATATCAATTAAGGGGAGGGGCATGAGCCCCCCATTCCCCCTGTTTATACTTATTCAATGAACACCTAATAACAGCTACAGACTCGCCTCATCAGAATGATCCTATATCTAAATTTTGAACGAAAACTGTTAATTCTGCATGAAAATCCCGTTTATATCAATTAAGGGAAGGGGCATGAGCCCCCCCGTTCCCCCTGTTTATACTTATTCAATGAACACATAATAACAGTCACGGAATCGCCTCATCAGAATGATCCTATATCTAAATTTTGGACAAAAACTGTTAATTCTGCAGGAAAAACCCGCTTATATCCATTAAGGGGAGGGGCATGAGCCCCCCCCGTTCCCCCTCTTATACATTATCGAATGAACTCCAAAAACTAATCAGGGAAGCGCCTTATCAGGATATACCTATATACAAAATTTCAAGTGGATCCGATATTTTTATCATGAGTTATCGTCTATCGTGTTACGCACGAACAACGCACGTACATACAGAACGGACGGGCACATAAGCTCTCAGGCTATGATAGCCTGTGAGCTAAAAAGCACATTTTAAAAATAGCAATAAATTTCTACAAATACAAATGACTTTTTTTTTTTTTTTTTTACTAGATATTTAGTTTTTGAACAAATTTTAATTTCAAAACAAAGAACAGTATTTATTACAATAATAATTGGCAAAATAAAACTCAATTTCTGAAGATTTCACAAAACATTTAAATTAAATATTGAAGTTTTTAAAATTTTAAAATACATTCTTTACTATGATTCAGCGGCGATTTTAGTCATGGGTATATGATAGATTCTTAGTTCGATGCTTTTAGGCATCGATTATAAAGCTTTGAAGTTTTTTTTTTTTTTTTTTTTTTTTTTTTTTTTTTTTTTTTTTTTAGATTTGGCGCCATCTATACACAGTTAATATACACAAAACAACTTTTTTTAAAAAAAAATCGTAGTTTCTTATAGAAAATACTGCTATTTTCTATAGTAGGAGGCATTGATTTAAATCAAAATCAATTTTTGAAAACTTCAGCTTGCAACTTTAAAAATTGAATCCGTAAGTTATGAAAACCAAAATTATTATTATTGTTTCTTTTGTAAAATTTTAAATTAAATCTGCCAGTTTTTAAAGTTTAGATTATATCCATTCGAAATTTGCTTAATTTGTAAACGTAATTTGTATTTTTTATCAAATGCCACTTAAATGTAAGGAATATATAATATCATAAACTAAATAAAAATCATCAAATTTTAATTTAAGAGCAATTTTGATTTATTTGCATGCATTGCATCAAAGCAGATAAAGTTTTAATTTAAGACCATGTGAAAAAATAATTTTCAGTTATACTAATGCAGTCATGATGATATCTTATATATCCATAACAACTTGAAGAAAAAAAAGAGCTTATTTATTTAAATAGAAAACAAAATTTAAAAAAATTAACCGGATAAATGCTAGCATTTAAAAAATAATAATAATAAAACTAAATTTAAATTCATCTAAAACTAAATTTATCTTTTATAATATACTAGCTGCACCCGTCGAAATTCGACGGAAAAGAGTACACATTGGATGTGATATATATCAGTCTTATAATACACAACAATGTACAGAGCGAAATAAACAATTGCCACTTCTTAAAATAGGGATAACATAATCTTTCATGATGAAGATACACAAACTTCAGAAAATAATAAAATAGTTCATAGATGGCAGTACTAAAGTTGTGAGAGACGGTGCTAGAGTGATAAATAAAATACGATCGTACTCAGATAATAAAAAACTTTTCCACTTTCACTGTTATCTTTATGTATTATAATTGGGTTTGATATACATGTTTTATATGAAAATATGCTGAAAAAAACATTATTTCAAGTGGAAGAAATTTTAAAAGCATCATTTTAGCATCTGTTTTCAATTAAGCCTAACGTGGCATCTAGCAACGGTTGAATCCAGATAGGAGTGGCACATCCTGGAACCGTTCTACACATTTCTCCCGACGCATTTTATTATAAGTAGATTGATTTAATGCTTAAGATTTACAGGCGTAATATTAGGTTTAAGTAATAGAATTATGGTGGTGTATAATTGCCCTATATGGTTTATTTTCTACTCATTAAAAAAATTATAAATCTTTAAAAAAAAACTTTATCTGCAAGAAATGCACTGTTTACACTTGTTTTAAATACAGATAAAAAAAAAAATGTATTTATTCACTTGTACAATAAATTTACTCATTCAAAAACCAATAGAGAAATCCAAATGTTTTTTAGATATAAAAAATAATGGGACATGAAAATTTGAAAATATACAATAACTACAGTTATGCATATAGCAGCAATAGCGTGATCATTGCCCTTTGTTTCATAAGCTGAAGGATAGCCAATGAGGAACCTTTAACTGTGATCAACACATAATGGATATTTGCAGTCCCTCTATTCTTCGCTGCTTTACCGAAATTCTTTACTTTTGAATGCTGATAGATACTAGAGGCAAGCTCATTTCAAATGATTGTCTGCAGTCTCCAAACATGAATTCTCTGTAATGTGCACTCTATATAAAAATAAATATAAATTCATTTAACTCGGAAAGATTTTCAAGTCCATGCAAAGCCATAGACATAAAGTAAAATTTGTCTAAAATGGAATATTGTCTGCTATGAAAAATTTTTTCAGTCCCAATTGATTGATTTTTCCTGAGATGGAGTTTACTGTGTATACAGGCCTGACTAAGGCTATTGGGGGCCTTGGGGCAAACACCATTCTGGAGGGGCTCTTTTATTTATTTATTTATTATTTTAATTTATGAATAATATGGAAGTGGTTAATGCTAAACTTCATACATAATATATTTATGTATAATGTTCGTACCTGACCGCCACATATGTATACAGAGTATCACTAAAACATGAGAAAAAGTACTAATAGGCTAATTTTAGAAAATAACAAGTTGGAAATTGCACGTGAAGCGTAGCAAATGAGGTGCGTTCGTACGATAACGAAGTTTTAAAAATATTCAGATCTTAGTGATATAGTACAGCGTATTTCGGATACAGTATAGTAGTCGAAATCTTTGTGTTTCTGTAAATATGCAGGAAGTGATTTTTATTACACCTCAGCAACGTATATCTTATTCGTAAAATGTGAAATAGTTGAATATAATTAAAACACGCCCCAAACAATGTTTCCCCGTATAGCATTATGTAGTGGAATACTTTTGTGTGGTCCTGTAATTCAATAATAAAAATTCTTTGCATCACAGATTGTACAGAATGCATATTTTAGTATTTACTTCATAGATTCATGCCAATTCTATTATATGTTCGAATGAGTGTAATATCATTAAAATGCATTTGAAACTTTTTTCCCATTAATCGTAATATAATGGAATACTTTTGATTGTCCCTGTAAATTATCTATGTATCCGACTTTCATAACATTTGAAATGACTTGACAAAATTACGTAATAATTATATGTTTTAAATTTCAAACGATTAAAATGCATTTGAAAATTTTTTCCCCATTGATCGTAATGTAACGGAATCCTTTTGATTGTCCCTGTAATTGATCTATACATCCGATTGTCATAACATTTGAAATGACTCGATAAAATTATGCAATACAGTAGACTCCCTCAAATCTGCACAGCTCGGGACCAGAGGTTGTGCGGGTTTTAGAATTTTGCGGATTTCTGGTCATTGATTTGTTTACATTTTTTAAACAATAATTTGAATGTAATTAATAGTGCAATCAGAACTATAATGAATGCTTACAATATAATAAAATATTAAAATAAGTAATAAACTAAAATAATAAAAATTTAGATAGTTTTTAAAATTATAAAAGTACTGATAGCAAAGGTCAAATTAATAATCAATAGTGTATGATTAAATATTCATTATAAAGATTAGATGTGTTTTTCCAAAATTATTCAACAAAACTTGCCTCATAAAAGTACATTAAAAATCATAAAATAAGGATTTTTTTTCCAAGTTTAGCCAGGCTTAATAACTAAAAAATCTTGATTAATGCATAAATATATTTGGTAAGAAGATTGTGATTACCAGTGATATCAGCAATATCTTGAATTTTTTCCAAAAAAAATTATTTTTCCTTCATGAAAAAAACATGAATAGAGTATTATTAAAAAAATTACAAAATAAAAAATATATGGAATTGATGCAAAACTAAAAAAATCAAATTTTGTCACAATATCTGAATTAAAAGTTTCATTGTTTGCATCCATAAAATATGTGCGGATTTTAGAGAGTTGTGGATTTCTGGTTTGCGGATTTGAGGGAGTGTACTGTAATTATATGTTTTAAATTTCAAACGATTAAAATGCATTTGAAACTTTTTCCCCATTGACCATAATGTAATGGAATTCTTTTGATTGTCCCTGTAATTGATCTATCCATCCGATTTTCATAAAATTTGAAATGACTCGACAAAATTATGTTATAATTATGTATTTTAAATTTCAAACGATTGGATTGAATAGTTTTTGAGTTGTTATATGCGGACAGACAAACAGACAGAACGGACGGACTGAGCGACAACAATAGGTGCTACGTATTTACATAATTACGAACGCACCTAAAAAATGATAGATTGGTTCACAGAAGTATCTCTTTACAAACTTTTACTTTGCTTATCTATGTATGTTATGAGATGTCTGAAAGAAAATGTCCCAAATTAATCATAATTAATGATTAATTGGAATTAATAGTTTTTACTTGCCAAGTTAAGAGAGAAACGTTAATAAAGAATTTCTTTGGAAAAAAATAAAATACTATGTTGTTATAATAAAACTTTAATCATTATTAGTTTTCTTATGATGTAGTTTGTTTTTTGAATAAGTAGTGGGGTACTAGAAGCAGAGAGGAGAAGAAGGACCACACTACCTTCCTAAATGTTTAAAAATATATGAATTTTGGTCACTCTTGGCTAATTTTAGTCATATAGCACCTTTTAATGAAAATTTTGATTAATCTCATGGGGGCTTCTAAAAAGGGAGCCCAGGACAGTTGCCCTGTATGCAACCTGCATAAGTCGTGCCCTGTGTATATACAGTTCTGTTATTTTTCATAGATTTTTTATTTAAATGATGCAATAAACAATTTCATATTATGATTTTAAATTTCATTTATGTTAGAAATATTTTTTTTTCAGTGTTTGTTTATTTTTTAGTATATTTTACTAAGGGAGGCTAAGCCTCCCAGCTTGCGTGTTTTGGTGAGTCCCTTTGCTATGCTACATCTGTGTGCTTTTAAAAATATCTTTTTTAAAGAGATGTGTGTGATTATTGACAAGTAAAGAGTGATTTCTTTCAGCCCAAGTCAAGGTCCTTGCTGTTCGCATGATTGTCGTTTGAAATATGGCGTGCTTTGCAGAGAAGACAATGGATGTCGGACTGCCAGCTATTGCGAATATCCTTTTCATAGATTGTTAAAACTAAATGGTGCATCAGGGATATTTTGAAAATGTTAATCAACTGTTGAAAAACTGTTCATTATATAGAGGTGTCTGTATTAAGTAGGGTTTGTTAAGGAGATTTTACTGTATTTTAGCTTCATATAATGAAAAAATACTTGTTAAATGATCATTAATCCATTTTTACATGCACTATTAAGTTAATCCATATATCCATTGATTAGTGTCAATATAGCATATGCGATATTGCACGTACTACTTTATTTGAATACAACCCCTCATTTTTTTTAAAGGGGGCATTATGGGGCATATTTTGGGAATAACGGATTTTAAGCTTATTCTAAAAACGATAATTTTTAGAATTTTCAAGCTATATTTTTGAGATTTTAACAAAATTTGCTCTATACATTTAGCTAACACATTTTGTAAATTTCACCCATGCACGGTAAAACATTATTTAGTAAATTGGAACATTTTCCCTCACATCTTTTATTAGATTTTAACTCTGATTACAGGGTTTTGTGTACAATATTATTTGTCATATTTTCTGAAAAGAACAATTTTTTATATTAAGAACTCTGCAAATTACAAGCAAAAAACCTGGCCAAATTTGGGACTGTTTTTATAAAAACCTTAATTTCTCTATGAGTATACATGCTTTTTCATAAAAATGAAAACAGTTTATTACAGTAAGCCATTTAATCATAATCTGCAATTTGAATGCTTTTGTTATATTAGTTTTGACAGGGTTATTCAAAAGATCTTTGTTCTCTTCCAATTTGCTGACAGTCTCATATAAGATTTTGGGAAAAAAAATCTTCGCAGAAATATATGAGATCTGGATGCACCTGGAATTTCAGAATAATTCCTCATGTGTTTTTCTAGATATTTAACAAAATGTCTAAAATCGCAAGTGGACGGTCACCAATGGCCATGTAGTGTATGCAGGGGATAACAGAGGGTGCAAAAGAGGCAGAAGAGAATATTATACTTCTGTGAATAAAAATAAAATTTACAAATGCTTTATGCATTACATTTACTTCTATGAACATGTACAATAACTTTAGTTTTAAATTACCAATGTCTAACAGCTTACTTAAAAAAATAAATAATAATAATAATAATAATAAGTTAATCACTAGTGAACTTTGAAAATTTCATTTTCTATTTGGTTTCTGACACCATTTCATATCAAATTCATGGAAAAAACTCACTTTTATGCAAAGCTACAGATACTGGCTAACAGTTGAATATAAGACCTTTTTTATAGCAAGAGTTTCTTAATACAGCAAAATTTGCTAGAACATAACTCTAGGGAACTAGAAAAAATTTCTAGTTTCAATAAATTTATATCTTAGCATGTACTTTATATGTCTGTTTCTGGGATAATAGAATTTTTCCATTTAAAAGGATATTGTTATAGACAGATAGTATTTTCATAGGTTTTATTATAGTACAAAATTAGATTACTTAAAAAATACATATTTTTTGCTTTTATTTTGTGTTTTCAATTGATTGCCACTATATATGAAGTTCAATGTGAAAATCATGCTTTCATTTATTGAATTTTTCTCAGTAATATTATAAATATATTAAAAATTAAAAGCTCTCTTATAGTCATCATAATGACCCAGCAACTGGGATTTTTTCAAACCTTGCTTTATTATTAAGGCAACTTATATTGAATTTAAATGAAAGATGTTTTAGTATTTACTATGGAAAGTCCTTGGTTTTTGGTAATATATTTTCTTGTAACCTATTTACTGTTTCACATACACAAGCAATATTTTCAATATTTATACAATTTATGTAGTATAAAGAAGAATTTTATGTATTTTTATATACAAACAGAAGTAAACTGTAAATAAAAAAATAATATATGTATAATTTATAAATAAGCATAAAATTTCACCAGGTTCGTTTTCATAGCCATTTATATCATTAGCTATAAATCTCACTTACTGAAGCCTGAACTGGGATAAACTTAAAAGCCAAGATTCCCTATACTTGAAGAAGTACCAATATTTTTAATAATTTATCACAGTATGTTATAGAGTGACTATGTTAATCAATTTAAGATTATGAATCCTTAATTCTGAACTACTGGTAAAGGACCTTTGTGCCCTTCATCTACTAAAAAACCGAACAAAACAGTCTGTAGTGAGGAATTTGTTTGCTACAATGGGGTAAGTATTTTTGCTCGTGTCTAATTTAATACTATCACTGTTTGAAAACGAAAAAAATAAATAAATAAGTACTCTAAAGTAGCAAAATTTTGATAACACAGTTATGTTTATAAAAAATAGTTACAACATTAATTTAATTATTAGTATTTTGTTTTCGATTTCTAAATACAATTGGTAAATATTCCTTTTGATTTTAATTGTGTTATATTTATTGTATATTACATTGCAGCTTTTAAAAACAAATTTTTTTAAAGTGTTAATTTTAACTTAACAAACTTTTTTTTGAATAGGCAAGACTTAAATCTGTTATCTTTGAATATATTTTTTTAGTTTTAATGTATATATAAAGCTACTAATACTTTAAATTTCTGTTATTTTATCAAACTTACTTTTAAACGGTATATTTATACTTTATACATATTCTATAGTTTTAAAAGATTTTTTTTATTATAGGTAACAGAATGATTTTATGTTACTGCTAGCACTTTAAGAATGAAGAAGAATCAGTATATGTTTAACATACACATCAGATATCATATTTAAAGTTACTAAAGTTATAAATATATTATGGAAATGTTTAAACACAAAACCTCTTGCACAGGAATCTCATTAGAGGCACACACTCATATCTTATACAGTGGTGGTCAAAATTTTAAGGACAAGGCAAAAATTGCCATATCTTGGTTATATTTGTAGGGAGACTTATGCAAATTTAATGGCTGGAAACCAATGAAAAATGGAGATTATTTTTGTAAGTTTTTACGGAAATATGTGATAAATTCATATTCATAAAATGCAGTATAAATTTATACAGCCATTCGTTTTGGACAAAATTATAAGAACAACTGTATTTGCGTGTTCTAAAAAGTAAAATTTGCATGTTTTTTGCTCTACACATGGAATTTCCAGACGATATAAATGATTAGAAAGCGTTTGGGATCGTATCATTCTGTCTTTTAATCATGCTGCATGGTGCAAAGCTTTAGGAGTTTCAGAAAGAAAAAATTGATGCTTTTCAAAATTCAGGACTTTCTCTATGCTAAATTACTGCAATGTTTAATAGATCAAGAACGGTTATTTACAATTATCTTTAAATACCGGTAAATATGGACGGCAAAGACATACAAGCAGGCTATCTTTTGTTTCTGTATGGGGGAAAAGAATGATAATGAGGCGAGCTTGCTCCAAAAAACGGAAAAATACCGTGAATGGAACTTAGAATGTAAGAGCTCGAACTGTTCGTCGTGTTTTACAAAAATAAAGAAAAAGGTTTGCTATAGTAAACATGTGTGAAGACCGCGTCTTACAAAAGCTCATGAGAGACTGAGGATGGAGTTTGCCAAAAACCGCAATATTATGGGAGAAAAAGTGGGATTCTGTATTTTCCGATGAGAAAAAGATTAATTTGGATAGACTAGATTGTTTTTGCAGCTTCTAGTATGATCTCCGTAGAGAAAAAACGATTTTCTCAAAGTATGTTTTTGGAAGTGATTCAGTAATGGTCTGGGGAGGTTTCACAATTGGTTGAACTACTCCAATAGTTTTTGTGCTGGATAAGAGGAATTCTGAGAGTTACATTGATGTATTGGGCGATACTCTTTTACTAGAAGTACCGTTAATAGTGATTGGAGCAGGACAATCCCAGCAGGACAATATTTCGGCTCATGTTTCCCAAACTTCAAACTCGTGGTATAATGCTAATTCCGTGAAACTACTTGATTGGCCGGCCAGAAGTCTTGATATGAATGCTGTGAAAAATTCTATTGGGTATTCCGGCACACAAAGTATGCAAAAATGGTATATAGTCTCAAAACAAGCAAGAACTCATGTCTTCCATCGAAAAAGATCACTCAAAATCTTTCAAGAACGTTCTTAAGGAATTGTCAAACTTCATGACGTCAAGACAGATAAAAATGATTGAGAAGAAGCGGGGAGATTATTAATTATCAGTGTATTTTAGACAAAAACATTCATTGTCCTTATAATTTTGTCCAATTTTTTACAATGACATATTTTGTTACTTCTGACAAAACATTCATATTTTGTATTTTCCAATGTTTTGCATTCTACAATGATTTCTATCATAGAAAAGCATTTAGTGTATAAATTTCACTTTATTTAACTCAGAAATAAATTTTTTCTGTGAAATTTTCAATTGTTCTTATAATTCTGACCACCACTGTACTATAATGCGAGCAAAAATTGTGTGTGTGTGTCTGTGTGGGTAAATTTTATCTCAAAAACGGCTCTAACGATTTTCGCAAAAATTTGGATATTACCATTTTCGGGCACGAGAAGACCATTGGGCTAAGTCACATGTTCGAGAAAATTCGATTATTGGGTCATTTTGGGTCATAATGGGTCAGGATCAAGCTATTTATATCTAGAGAACATCTGGATCGATTTTAAGGAAATTTTGTATCCAATCGTTTTTTGGCACGAGAAAATAATTGAGCTGGGTCACATGTTCGAAAAATTTTGATTAGTGGGTCATTGTGGGTCAAGCCATTTTTATTAAAAAAACGGCGCTAACGATTTCGACCAAATTTTATATTTTACCGTTTTGGATTACAAGAAGACCATTGGATTAGGTAACATGTTCGAGAAAATTCGGTTAGTGGGTCATTTTTGGGGTCATTGTGGGTCATGCTATTTTTATCTAGAGATTTTCTCACGCAATTTTGACTAAAAATTGCATTCTATGGTTTTCGGGCACGAGAAAAACATTGGGCTAGGTTACATGTTCGAAAATTTTTTTTAATGGGTCATTAAGTGTCTGGGTCAAGCTATTTATATTTAAAGAACTGCAGAATCAATTTCATCGAAATTTTGCCTGTAATAGTTTTTTGACACGAGAAAGCTAATGGGCTAAGTCACACGATCGAGAGATTCCGATTATAAGAATCATTTGTGGGTCATGATGGGTCATAATGGGTCATGGTCAAGCTATAGCTAAAGAACAGGTGGATCGATTTTAACGAAATTTTGTATACAACATTTCTTTGGCACGAGAAAACTATTGGGCTAGGTCTCAGTTCGAGAAATTTCGATTACTGGGTCATTTTGGATCATAAAAGGTCTGGGTCAAGCTATTTATATATAAAGTACGACAGTATCAAATTTAATGAAATTTTGTATGTAAGTTTTTTGACACGAGAAAATTAATGGGCTATCTCACATGTTTGAGAGATTTCGATTATAAGAATCATTTATGGGTCATGATGGGTCATAACGGGTCATGTCAAGCTATATCTAAAGAACATGTGGATCAATTTTAACGAAATTTTGTATACAACATTTTTTGGCACGAGAATATCATTGGGCTAGGTGACATGATCGAGAAATTTCCATTAATGGGTCATTTTGGGTCATAAAGGGTCTGGGTCAAGTTATTTACATTTAAAGAACGGCAGGATCGAGTTTAACGAAATTTTTAGTGTAACAATATTTGTACACGAGAAAACTAATGGGTTAAGTCACATGTTCGAGAGATTTCGATTATAAGGGTCATTTGTGGCTCATGATGGGTCATGGTCAAGCTATATCTAAAGAACGGGTGAATTGATTTTAACGAAATTTTGTATAAAGCATGTTTTTGGCACGAGAAAATCATTGGGCTATGTCACATGTTCAAGAAATTTCGATCAGTGGGCCACTTTTGGGTTATTCTAATTTTATCTAGACAATGTCTCGCGCAAATTTGACTGAATTTTATATTCTATCGTTTTCGGACCAAGAAAATCCTTGGGTTAGGTCAGATGTTTGAGAAAACTCGATTAATGAGTCATTTTGGGTCATAATGGGTCAAGGTCAAACTATTTATACCTAAAAATTGGCTCAATCGATTTTATCTAAATTTTGTGTTTAACGTTTTTCGGCACGCAAAAATTAATGAACTAAGTCCCATTTTCGAGAGATTTCGATATAACTGTCATTTGTGGGTCATGCTAATTTTATCTAGAAAATTGTTCTCACCATTTTGAGTATATTTTCTATTATATCGTTTTCGGGCAAAAGAAAACCATTGAGATAGGACACATGCACTTAACAATTCAGTTAATGGGTCGTTTTAGGTCTTAATGGGTTCGGGTCATTCTAATTATGTACTAGTGAAAAATGCTCCAAGGAGCAGTGCAAAAGCAGAATATGATTTTAATTGAGCATTAAAAAGTAATGGACAAGTGCTTCTGTTAATTACTGAGCATGAGGAAGGATAAGGGATCCCTTCTTGGCTACAACTCACTTCAATGCCAACTTTGAAAAAATCATATTTGCGCTTTTTCCATATAAAAGAAATTTGCGGTTCTTTAGTAGAATTTTCCACCGTGCTTTAGATGTTAACCAGGGGTGTAGTCATAAAAATAACATAAGATATATGCTCTAAGCAGAGGGATATTCTAGAATGTGTATACTATAAGCTTTCTTGAAAAACAGAGGGTATATGGTGTTCTATTAAAAAGTCCAGAAGGTGTGCGGCGTATAGCCTGTACTATATCTCTGATGTTAACTGCACTGTTCACTCTGCACTATACTACAAATCAATTTTCTGTGCAATTATACACTTAGGGTATGCTTGGTGGCAGTGCATGAATGTGATACCTGCAGGAACTAGGTATCTGGCATTATGTCGCCTTCCTTTACATTTATGTCTAATTAAGCTGCATCTTTAATGGTTACGTCTTTACACTATACATTTTTATAGTAACTGCGACTGATTTGTTTTCACGAAAAAAGCGCAAATATGATTTTTTCAAAGTTGGCATTGAAGTGAGTTGTAGCCAAGAAGGGATCCCTTATCCTTCCTCATGCTCAGTAATTAACAGAAGCACTTGTCCATTACTTTTTAATGCTCAATTAAAATCATATTCTGCTTTTGCACTGCTCCTTGGAGCATTTTTCACTAGTCCTTCTATTTTTCCATATTCCATAGGGATACTGCACAACTTGTTTTGTATTTTATATATAGAAAACAAAATCTTATTTGTATTGAAATTAAAAAATGCTACATACTCTAATACTCTGGTGTTACAAATTAAAATAAAAATTTAAACAGGTTTTTCTATACCAAAATTCTACGGTGGTTTAAAAAAAAAAAAAAAAAAAAAAAAAAAAAAAAAAAAAAAAAAATCAGTTTTTTACTAAAGTGAATAAAATAATAAATCCTTTCAAAGAATAGATTTTTCATTCAAATATCCATTATTTTTGCCAAAAACAGGAACTTTTTTTATGCAAGAGTAAAGTTTGATACAAAAACCATGCTTCTTTGTTTTCTTAATCCGTATTTATTACGGACTTATTAAAAACGTACTCCACCGCTTTTATAGGAAACGATTGCTTCACTGTGTTATGGAACATTCTCATTGGCCATAAAGAGACATTCTGTAAAAGCTGTGGAGTGACTCTGCAACAAATGGGTCAAATTTTTAACAGTGCACTGTTAAAAATCTGCTGAATTTTGCTGCAACGCCCTCCACCACTTGTATATAATATCTCTATTCCAACCAATGAGAAAGCGCCATTTCACGGCCAAGTAACCGTTTTCTATACAAGCAGGGGAGTGCGTTGCAGCAAAATGCAGCAGATTTTTAACAGTGTGCATATCCTTGGCGCTATAGTTTACAGGAGTGGTACATTATTCAAAATTTGAAACTTTTGCTGCATCGCCACTCCATCGCTTTGATAGAATATCTCTATTTTGATCGATGAGAATCCTCGATAATGCATTTAAGTAATCGTTTCCGTATATTTATTTTTTCAATCAGCACCAAGGTGTGCACTTTATTAGAAGACGCGCTCTATTAGAGGGCGCATTCTATTAGAATAAATACGGTATATACTTATAGTAAATACACTTTGTTAAAGTACAGGGCCCCAATATTTGACAGGTATGCCAGGCATTTTTGCCATTGATGATTGATGCCATTGTGCTAAAAACAAAATATAAATAAATGAAAAAAATGGATAAAATATAAATTTGGTATGGTGCAAAAAATTGCCTAATTTAAAATTAAAAATCAAATTTAACAGCCACCAGGGCTAGACACCGTGCATAATTATTCAGTAAATGATTCATTAAAAAATGACAAAAATCAGCATGTCAAAAATTTCAAAAAAATTCATAATTCGTTAAAAAATTAAGTTAAAAATAAAAGAAAAAAAAGCATTCTGTATTTTTTTATGCTTAATCGAATGGTGTAACTGGTTTTTCTCTCCGATGATCACAAGTACCTTAGATTGATGACTGCCATTCTTTTATTTCATCTTGTAAAAAAACTGTTTAACGTAAAGCTATGAATTTTTGCAGGATTAATTAGCATCGCAAAATCTTTAAAATAAACTTTACCGCAACATTCTATCTGCAATAGAACGTTAGATATACCCATTTATGACCAAGTTTGGAAAATACGCAATTTCAGAAAAACCGCCCAGCGAAATAACGTTTTCTCGATGACTACCCCGGGATAAAAAGTTTGTCTTTTGTTTAAAAAAAAATTAAGTTTTTATCTTTAGTAGTTTTCGAGAAAAGTGCTGTGACACAAAATTTTTGTCCGATTTTCAGAATACTCTACAGTACACCTACAGTATGCCATAAAAAAAATAATTTTTGTGCTATGTTGTGCTTCTTGGTCAGACGAACAATTAAAAAAAAAAATCATCAAAATTGGATAAGTATTTAGTTAGTTATTGCAAAAAGAAAAATTGAAAAATCCGTGTGCACCATCGCTCAATCATATTATTGTAGCGCGCTGCCGCGCGCACAATGATAACAACGACTCAGTCAATTTTACCTAAATTTTGCAACGGAACGTCTTTTGTCACGAGAAGACTATTGAGCTGAGTTGCATATTAAACAAAATTATATTACTGGGTCATATCGCTTCATTGCTGAATGCTGTCAAGCTAATTTTACTTAAGAAATAGCTTAAACGATTTTGATTCATTTTATACTCTACTGTTTTTGATTACCTGAAGACCATTGAGCTAAGTCACATGTTTCATCATATGTGATTAGTGGATCATTTGGGTAATAAGGGTCAGGATCATGAGACTATGGCAAAAGCCAATAAGTTGGCGATATTTGACAAAATACTGGCAAAATTTGGCCGAAAAATCGACTATTAAGGTTACGAAACCAAAAACACATATTTGGCGCCAAATGAAAGAATGTGTCCAAATTTGGTTATATCTGGCAAAAAATATTGTCTTTCAGAATGTGAAGAAATTTCTTATACATTCTTAATAGTCTTCGAGATGCATAGTTAAACTAACCAGAGTCGAGTTAAAAAAGTGATTTGGAACGATGTCCTTTCGTTGTAAATTTTAAAATAAAGTAAAATTTATGAACATGTGCTTACAAACATAGTTTTCTTATTGATTGTTTTTGTAAATAATACTATTATTAATAACATGTTTTACAGTAATAATACTATATCGAGTTGAACACAAAGTTAATTTTGACCGAGCTGAGCTCGGTCACCCCTGCTAGTATTCTTTTAACAATACACAAACTGATTTTGTAATTTTTTGTTTTTTGAAAGCATTTGCTTACTGATTATGCTATAGCAGATGTACCTACATACAATGGAACTTGTCTAAAGTGACCAACTTTGGGACTGGCTAACAGTGGCGGATCCAAGGGGGGGGGTCATGGGGGTCATGACCCCCCCCTGGAGCTCTTCAATGAGGGATGTACAGTGTAAGTAAAAAGTGCTAAAACAGAAACGCAAAATTTTTTGGGTGTGATCGACGAAATTTGAAAATTTTCCACGAATGGTCTGCGAAATTTGCGATTTTACTTCACTTGATTAGCAAAATTCACGATTTTTTCGCCCTCGATCGGTGAAATTTGCGATTTTTGTGAAGCCGATCCACGAAATTCACAAATTTTCCATGCCTAAACGACGAAATTCACGATTTTTGGGGTGTGATAGACGAAATTTGAAATTTTTCCACGAATGGTCTGCGAAATTTGCGATTTTTCTTCACTTGATTGACAAAATTCACGATTTTTCTGTGCCTAATTCACGAAACTAGTACATTTTCCCGTTCTTGTTCGATGAAATTTCTTCAACCGCTCAAAGATTTTTTTAATTTTTCCGCGCATCATCGACAAAATTCGCGATTTTTTCATGCCCGATCGGCGAAATTAGCTATTTTTTATCGTAATTCCGTTTTCACAAGATTTACTGTATTTTAAAATTGCTTCATTAAATCATCTGTCAAAAGTTGTGACCCCCCCCTGGAGGTTGGGCTGGATCCGCCCTTGCTGGCTAAAATGGTCACTTTATAGAGATGATCACTTTATGGGGTATCTTTTAGAATGGCACAGTAAAATATTGTGATCTCAAAAAATAAACTTTAAACAAGGAAAAATGCACTATATTAAGTAATGAACTGATTAATTACGACTATAATATCTGAATCACTAATCTAAAATACACTAAATAGAATATAATTTACTTAAAAATCACATTATTTCTTAGTTATTTCATTAATTCTTATATTCAAATATTGTTGAAATTCCATAGTGATTGATTTAAATAACACATAAATACAAGGTATTCTGTAATTTATATGCATTTTTATTTTTGTTGTAATTGCATAATGATAACGTTTCTATGACTGTCAGTAATAAACTTTTCACTAAAAATCACCTTAGACAATAAATATCATTACAATAAAAGACAAAGTGGTCACTTTATACATTAAGCAAATAGTCACTATAAAAGATAAATTTCTATACATTTTTTAAGGGATCAAAAAGAAAATTTCAGAAAATGACTACTTTAGTCTTTTAGTTTAAAAATTTTCGGAAAGCAGAAAAATAGATAGTCACATTTTACCGGTTCAAATAACATTGACAATAACAGGCTAACTGGTCACTTTATACAGGTAGACACATTAAACAGATGGTCACATTACCAGGCAATTCTCATATTATTTCATATGAGCATAAGTAAAATTTTCCAAAAGCAGTCACTTTAGCAGGTTCCAGGTTCCATTTGTATTTATGAATTGTGAATGTTAGAATTATAAATAAACATTTTCCGTACACTATAAGCCATTGCTTTTAAAGCTACAACACAAATGGAAAGTCACATCTTTGTTGTTTTATTCTGTTAGGAGATGGAGAATGATCCTGCCAGTAGTTGATGCCCTTCCAATACTTGATCAAATTTTTAAAATATTGCACCATTTCACTGGAAAATGGATTTTATATGTAGCACTCACTAGACATAATATTATTGTCTGAATGTTAGTGCACCTGTTGTTACATTGCTGTCTGTCATAAGAGAAACTGTTTTATGAAATATATATTTAATATTAATCAATTTCTCAATTAATTTTCAGCAATGAAATTACATTTGAAAATATAGAATATTTAATAAGTGAATTTTCAGCTTGCTAACTAAGCGTAGAACCAACTTAGTGAAAAATGTCCAAACTGGGGATTGAACCCGGAACCCTTGGAATAGCACTCCAAGAACAAACTTAGTGAAAAATGCAAGATTGTGTGCTCATGAAGACGGTTCCATCTCGTGCTGTGAATTGCAGCCTAAACACCATTATATGAAGTGAGAAATGCTAAGCTGGGCATCATCCTCTTAGCTTAAATGGTAGAGCACTTGGAGTGCTATTCCAAGGGTTCCGGGTTCAATCCCCAGCTTAGACATTTTTCACTAAGTTGTTCTACGCTTAGATAGCCATGTGAAAATTCACATATTAAAACGTTTTATGAATTTTTTTTTTTATTAGAGATAAATGGAGGTAATTTAAAATAATCCACTTCTATCTTGCTTATTTCATCTAATAGTTTTATAGAAATAATGTTAATCAGAGTCAAAGTGTGATATTTTAAAGATTAATTTTTTGATTGACTTCTTTTGTCTGATCAATCACAGGAAAGGATGTGCAGGGGCATGTGAAAATTTAAAAAAACTATTTATTTATAACTTTATTGCTATTTAATTGTAGAGAATTTCATTTTTGTCCATATAGGATATTCATTAAGAGTTGTAGCAATTATGTTAGTCTACTTCTAAAACTTAAAAGGAAGAAAATATTAAAAAAAAAAAAAAAAAAACTGTAGTACTGATTTTATTTAATGAACTACTGGCTAGGATATCCTATGTTGATAAAATAAAGGTTTAATTTTAAAATCATTAAAATCAATAATTTTGTTTTTTCTTCAACTTAATTAATATTCCTGTTTAATAAGAGATGTATTTATGAAAATCTGACTTTTCCTGCTCACCTGCATGTTTTGAGTGCTCTCCATTTATTTGTTTCAACAGGAATGTACAGGCTCAATATGTATGGCGTATGGCTTGGAGTCGTGTCAGTGCATTAGGAGTTATGGTGATCCCCTTATACGTTCCTGTGAGCTTTGCTGCAAAATACCAGGAGATGAGCTCAGTTGCAAGTAGGTTTTGGTTTAAAGGTGTCATATATACTATCAGGGCTGTACCTAGAAGTGAACAATAAGTAGGGCCAAGGCTTCACTCGATCTTACAGGCTATAACAGTTGCGTGAAATACAATAGGAGGGAAGGAATCAAAATATAGTTCCGGCTGCGGCCGCTGCTAGAATTTGGCACTGCATGCCCACCTCAGTCAACACCGGCGTCAAGTTCGAATGAAGCCTTGTTTGAAGTTGTTTACGTTTGCTATTAGCTTTTACCCCCTTGGGGACGAGCGACCACTAAAGATGCCGGCACCGATTGTACTCAGATCCCGCGAGACTACAATTCATGCCGGCGCTGTTTGTACTCACATCCCGCGAGACTACCATTGATGCCGATCAAACGGAACGTTTTGTTTTTCACAGTTTAGCATATAAAAAAATTTTCCTAATTCTATTTGAATGTATATTAAGGAAGAAGAGTTTTCCTTCAAACTAGGAAAGCTAATGAAAACTTATTTTTTTTTAATCCACGCGAATTTAATTTTTTATGGAAATACTACAATGGGAAAAAGATTATTTTTTCATCACGTCTTTGTGTTTCATAAATCTTTTTACGCGTCAAGTAAAACTTTATTTTTCTTTATTAGAAATAATGCTACTGAACTTCAGAAGAAAAAATTTGCGGTTAACGTAAGTAAGTGCATTAGTAAGCATATTTAAGGTTACGAATGATAACATGAACATCTGATTCATTCCTTTTTTGCCGCTCTTTTATTTCGATCAGATCGTAGTGGCAAAAACCGACGTCATTAATATAATCATTCTTGTAGAAGGAAATATTTATCTTTTTTATATTTTTATTTTATTTCAGGAGTGCTTCGCCATTAAAAAATAAAAAATAATAAGAAAGAAAAAAAGGGTTACATACTGATTGTGATAGCTGATACGCTGATAACATTCTTTCTCAGTGCAGCTAAATTAAGAATATTTTTCTGCGTTACTGACCAGTTTTTTTCTATAGGCTATTTCCATGAGTACTTGTAGTGTAAGTCACAGGCTACGATTTTTGGCTACCAGTATTTTAGTATGAAAAAATGTGATTTATTTTATCTGCACTTTCTCATTAATTGAATAAGGCCAAGCAGACTCTTCGAAAATAACGGTGGCAAACAAGCATAGCAATTATAAGGTAATGTGACTTACACTACAAAACCCATGAAACTAGCCTATAATTCTATATATTTATCTAATATGTTTTACATTACATGCTTGCATATACATACATTTCATTTTAAAAATTACTAGTAACATGAACAAAAGTCTTTAAAGAGTGTTTTAAGTTTTAAAGAGTATTTTAAAGTATTATTGTGCTTTCTTCATTATTATTCAAGATTTTTTTCTTACTTATATATTAGATTATATGTTAACATAGATTTTAAAAGATAATTTTAACATCAACGAAAGTTTTGAAAGTTTCAAATCATTATTAAATTTTATTCATAATTATCCAATAATTTTTATTTGATATACCTTATTATACGATATACCATATGGAAATATATTTTCTATTTCTGAAATAATTTTAACATAAACATATTTTGGAAAGGTACATTTTTAATTTTTAGTCTGATTTGCACATCATTACTGATTATTATTCAAGACTGTTTGTTTGTTTTTAATTATGTGTTATATATATTTTCTTTATTTCAAAAATATTATAAAATTAAACTAAGTTTTTTTTAATCCAATCTTACACACACACACACATATATATATATATATAAGTGTTACAAAGCAATAGTAGCAGGTTGTTTGTATGTTTTATTTAATATTTTTCATTTCTAAATAAATCGTTTTTTGTAAAACATTTATTTTATTTACTGAAAGTGTTAAAAATTATTAAATATCAAGATGGTTAGGCTTGTTTTTCTATTATAGAAAAATGTTTCATAGGTTGATATTTAACAGCCTGGTAAGCATTTTTCTGTCATGTTATATCATTTTAAAAGCTAAAAACAGGATATTAACTATTCATTATTTACAATTAAACATTTTTTTCCAATTAAAATATCACACAATATACATCATTTTTTGAATAAATATGTAAAATAACATCAAATTCCATGTATGTGAATTTCAAAAAGTTTCATGCGAAAGTTATTTTTTTATTAATTTTTAAAGAATTTTTGGCAAGCGTTAGGCTTAACAGCGCGAAATCCTCCGGCCCAGAAGGTGAAATCGAATTTCCCCGCTCCGTCCTCAGATGCGCACTTCAAAATGCGCGCGCCGTCGCGAACGGGTTAAAAATGATTTAGTGTTAAGATTAGTATTATTTATTTTATTTTTATAACAAAGATGGTATATTATTGTGTACCATATTGCCGCTCATCATCTAGGAATAAAGAAGGTGTTTCGTTTCACCAGTTTCCTGCAAATTCGGATCTATTTAAAGAGTGGCTGAAAGTTATTTCCTGGGGTAATTTTACGGTAAATGATAAATCGCCATCATCTGTAGTATGTGCGAGAGTATGTGGTAAACATTTCAAGCAAGAGGATTTTATTCCTGGATTGAAAATTAAAAAACTCGTCTCGAATGCAGTGCCTTCCATTTTTGAAAACTATCCATCATATAAAATTCCTACATAACAGCAGACGGCAGTTGATTCGTAATGGCACTACTGCGGAAATAAATAATCCTAAAAGACCCTACAGTGTGGAAGCTGAACTCAATAATAAGCGTCAAAAATTAGTGAAGGATTCAAATTCTTATACAGAAACTCAAGAAACCTCCACTAATGATATAATAGATCATGAAGCAGAAAAATCATCTCAAAATAAATCAGGAAAGACCAGTTTTTCAACAGGCATCAAAGCAAATTTTTATAAAGACATAATCAGTATTTGAATGGGAAAGCATTTTTTTTTTCTTGTAATTGCTATGTAGTAAAGAGTTTAAAAAAAAAAAAAAAAAAGGTTTAAGTTTTTTTTCCCTTCATAACAAATATTAAATTAATTGAATAGAAGAAAAAAAAAAACAAGTATTTTTAATGGAAAACACTTATTCAACTATTAAATTTGTTGATTAGATTAAAATTGATAAAGGTTATGATACAGATGATGTTAAATAGAGTGAATTTCAAAGAGCATCTGTAGTTTCTTGTTTCCTGAGTGTTTCTGCATTTCGATTAAAAAAATTCCTTCTATAATTGGTTAATTGTAAAGATTTTTTTTTTTTTTTTTACCATAAAGTTATTTTATTAAAAGGAAATGCAGTTTGAAGCAACCATGTGGTTATGGGATATCACGGCTGCTCAATCTGAATTAATCTTTCATCTTGTCGATGTTTTTTACAAAAGTACGGTGTATATGGATAAATATTAATAGCACGTACTTAAACAAACATAAATTTAATTAAACTTATAAAGAAATAGAATACATTTCTAAATAACTTGAGACACGTTTTGTCTCTCGGAACAAGGTGATTTTCCTTGCGTGCTACATAAGCGGCGGCAGTACAGTAACTCACTCACCGAACCAGCAGTCTATTACAGCTTGCCTAGAGTCCTTGTGAGATGCGCATGTGGCGCCATCTGTTGACAGTTTGTAAATGTTCTGGATCGAAGAGGCACCTCAGTACCCCCTTCCTAGTGCAAACGATACACTTAATTTTCCACCAAACGTTCTGGAAATCTGACAGTTCTGCCGGATCGTGTGACGTGAGGTGGTTTTGTTTTTCCAGAATTCGAGGCAGTCCCGGGAGTCGAAGCAGTTGTTTCCAGGGTTGAGGTTGTTTCAGGAGTAGAAGATAGTGAATCATTCACCAAAAAGGCTGGCTTCAGTCTGTCCAGCGATATATTTACTATTTTGCCTCTTATGGTCACTTTAAAAAGTTTATCGTTGCGCTCAACAACTTCAAAAGGTCCATCATACGGCGGTTGTAAAGCTTGCCGAATACCTTCTTGACGCACAAATACATGCGTACATGTTTTAAACTCCTGAGACACAAATGTTTTTGTGCTATTATGGGACTTAGTTGGTTGTGGTTTGAATTCGTTGAAGGTATTTCTTAATCGCTGCACTAATTCTTCAGGACTTTTAATGGTGGATTTGTCATCGAAGAAATCACCTGGAAGTCTGAGAGTAGACCCAAAAACAAGTTCAGCTGGCGAAACATTTATATCTGTTTTTAGTGCAGCACGAAACCCTAATAACACTGTTGGAAGTATTTCAGTCCATTTTCCAGTTCGTCTGGCTTTTAGTGCACATTTTAGAGGTCTGTGCCAATTCTCGATAATCCCATTACTCTGAGGGTGGTACGGAGACGATCGGTACTTTCTAGCGCCTAACAATCTGGCTAACTGCTGGAAAAGTTCAGATTCAAACTGGCGTCCTTGGTCCGTGGTGATTTTCTCAGGACACCCAAATCTTGCAATCCATTCGGAAAGTAGTGCACGTGCCACTGATTCTGCTGTGATGTCACTAAGTGGGTATGCCTCTGGCCAACGCGTTGCTCTATCAATTACAGTTAAACAATACCTTTTACCATTTGATTCCGGTAAAGGTCCAATTAAATCTAAATGTATGTGTGCAAATCTATCTGTTGGAAGATCAAATTTTCCTAACTCTGTTTTTGTGTGTCTAACAATTTTGGAACGCTGACAATCCAAACACTCACGAGCCCAAGTTCGACAATCTTTAGCTAGGGAAGGCCAGATAAATCGTTGTCGCAATAAATTCACACTACCTTTAGTTCCAGGATGAGCAAGTGCATGTAAATTCCAAAATGCCTGTTTTCTAAAAGTTGGAGTTAAATATGGACGTGCTTTGCCACTAGAAATGTCACAATAAATTTCTGTTGTGGAATTTGGAAGGGTAATTAATTTGAGTTCTAAGCTGGATTGACCGCTTTGCATAATTTCTCTAAGTTCTGAATCCTCTTTTTGCTCCATACTTAATTTATCGTAATCTAATGGAGTAGGCATTTTTATTACGTTAATTCGGGAAAGTGCATCGGCTGCATCATTTTGGTTTCCTTTTAAAAATACCATATCAGTGGTGAATTCAGATATAAAAGATAACCACCGACTTTGTCTGTTAGTGTAATTATCTGTTCTTTTTTTAAAGGCAAAAACAATTGGCTTGTGATCGGTAAAGATTGTACATTGACGGGCTTCCAAAAAGTGTCTAAAATGCTTAACGGACTCATAAATTGCTAACAATTCTCTGTCAAAGGTAGAATACTTTAATTGTGTTTCATTTAGACGTTTGGAAAAAAATGAGAGTGGTTTGAGACCCTCCTCTGTTTCTAAGCTTAGTGTAGCACCAATAGCAAAATCACTAGCATCAGAATGAAGTGCTAATTGACCGTCATGGCTAGGAAATGCAAGAGTTGCATCCGTTAATGCCTTTCTTGAAGCTTCAAAAGAATTTATTGCATTTTCAGACCAATCGATAGGAGTTGAATCTTTCTTTTTAGCTCCACGCAACAAATCTGTTAAGGGTGCAAGGATAGTTGCAGCATTGCGACAAAAACGTCGAAAGTAATTGAATAAGCCAATATATGTACGAAGTTCAGAAAGAGTTTTTGGTCGTGGATATTGCTTAATAATTTCAACTTTAGTTTGTAATGGTCGAATTCCAGCAAGAGAAATTTCGTGTCCTAAAAATGATACGCTGTCTTGTTTAAAAACACTTTTGGATATATTTATGTTAAGTCCGTATTTAGAGAGTCTGCTTAGAACAGCTCGTACATGGTCTATATGTTCCGATTCAGTTTCAGAAAAAATTAGAATGTCATCCAAATAAGCTATAGCAAATGGAAGACCATAGAGAACCTCATTAATAAATCTTTGGAAAGTGTTTGCTGCACATTTAAGTCCAAAATTTAAATATAGAAATTCGAAGCTTCCAAAAGGGGTTATTACCGCTGTTTTAGGAATATCTTTTTCATGCACTGGAATATGAAAATAAGCGCGGACTATATCTAATTTTGTAAAAATTTTCTTTCCATGTAGAATATTGGTAAGGTCATGGATGTGGGGTATTGGATAACGGTCAGGAAGAGTTACTGAATTTAGACGTCGATAATCACCACAAACTCTGTAAGAACCATCCGGTTTTGGTACAACGTGAATAGGGGATGCCCAAGGGGATTTGGAAGGACGACATATACCTTCATCCATAAGATATTGGAATTCTTTTTGTACTTCCTTTAAAATTTTTGGATGCAATCGGCGAGGTTTGGAATAAAGTGGTGGTCCTGTAGTTTCGATATGATGAACTGTATCATGGCAAGTTGGTTTTTTAAAATTTGGTATGGGATTTAAGAGCTCTGGGAATTCCTCAAATATAGTTTTAAAAGACATGTCTTCAGAAATTAGCTTAATTTGGGACTGTTTTGAGCAAGTAAGCTCACCCTTAGTGGATAATCCAGTTACAGAATCAATTAATCGAAATTTGTGCAAATCTACAAGCAAAGCAAAATTTCTTAAAAAGTCTGCTCCAATTATAGGGCAAGAGACATTTGCAATAACAAATGACCAGCGAAAACTCCTTCTCAAGCCGATATTTAGGTCAAGTAGTTTGTTACCATAAACAGGAATTTTGGAATTATTTGCAGCATAAAGATAATTAGAAGGATTCTTTTTGTTTGCTTGTTTTGGTACAGGGATACAAGAAATATCACTACCACTATCTATTAAAAATTTGAACCCTGAATTTTTATCAAACACATGCAACCTACATTGTTCTAATGCTGCTACGCCAACTGTATTTTCGCTTGTTGACCTAGCAGCAGCCACTAGTTTTTTTTAATTTCATCAAAAGAACAAGGTTCGCGGCACTTTCGAGCATCACTACCAAATTTCTGATGGTAATAACATAAGTCTGATTCGTTTTGTTTACGACTCGGTTTTTGGGAATCTCTATTTTTACTGTATCGTCTTTCCCTGTAATGCGATCGGCCGCGAGACATCGATCGCCTAAACACATTTTTGGATAACTCTGAAACCTGCAGTGTCAATTGCTCAATTTGTGTTTGAAGATTTAAGATCGCGTTATGGTCGTTCCGAGGCGATTCGGTGGGTTTGGAAACTGCATACACTGCCGATTCAGATTTAATTTCATTAATTTTGTCAGCTAGGGTTGCTAATTCCTGTAATCCGGAGCTTGAAACCGACAAAATTGCTTGCGTATGCGTCGGCAAACGTTCTAACCAAATAGCTTTCAAGAATTCTTCAGTAACGGAACTTTGCGCTAATTCTTTCATTTGCCGCAGTAAAACGGAAGGTTTTTTATCACCTAGCACAAGTTCAGAGAGTAATTTACGTATCTGCTGCGATTGCGAATCTGAAAACTCCTGAATTAGTCTCTGTTTCAAAACATTATATTTGTCATTTGGAGGCGGCGTAAGAATTAAATCAGATACCGCACTTAATGTATCTGTGTCTATAGCAGATAATAAATAATTGTACTTAGTAGTGTCGTTCGTTACTTGCGCCACGGCAAAATTTGCCTCAACTTGTACAAACCAAACAGAAATATTACTTTTCCATAAGGGAGGAATTTTAACAGCTACCCTAGCAAGCGTTTCTGTCGGATTATCGGCAGGAATATCATCAGGCATTGTGAGCGCAGAATTAAAAATACATATATTGATAGAGCAATAAATAAATAAATATACAATTTAGTAAAATTTTGAATGAGAACGCTTGGGCTCGAAAATTTTTTAATTAAAATAACTGGTAAATATAACAATTGGGCCAGAGAATACCACAAAGAAACATAGAAAATGGCACATACCGTTTTTTTTCATCGCTGTAGTTGTCCAGGAACGATATATCAGAAGGCGTCTTTCAAAATTGTCCGGTCACCACTTGAAGCAACCATGTGGTTATGGGATATCACGGCTGCTCAATCTGAATTAATCTTTCATCTTGTCGATGTTTTTTACAAAAGTACGGTGTATATGGATAAATATTAATAGCACGTACTTAAACAAACATAAATTTAATTAAACTTATAAAGAAATAGAATACATTTCTAAATAACTTGAGACACGTTTTGTCTCTCGGAACAAGGTGATTTTCCTTGCGTGCTACATAAGCGGCGGCAGTACAGTAACTCACTCACCGAACCAGCAGTCTATTACAGCTTGCCTAGAGTCCTTGTGAGATGCGCATGTGGCGCCATCTGTTGACAGTTTGTAAATGTTCTGGATCGAAGAGGCACCTCACAGTTTAAAAAAAAAAAAAGGTTTAAGTTTTTTTTTTTTTTTTCCTTCATAACAAATATTAAATTAATTGAATAGAAGAAAAAAAAAAAACAAGTATTTTTACTGGAAAACACTTATTCAACTATTAAATTTGTTGATTAGATTAAAATTGATAAAGGTTATGATACAGATGATGTTAAATAGAGTGAATTTCAAAGAACATCTGTAGTTTCTTGTTTCCTGAGTTTTTTTAAAAAGCAAGAAATTTGAAGATTGAAAGAAAGAAAGAAAAAAAAACGAAGTGTAAATTGTTTAAACTAAATATCATTTATTTATTTTTCTATGAGACGGCAATAACAAATTGTTAATAGTCCTTATATTTAAGATAACTAAAAAAATTTGGATTGAAAATACTAAATAAATATTTCTAATGCTTAATTGTTCTGTGTAAATAAATGAAGCAAAACTCTTCAAACATATAAAATTTTGTGCTTAGATTGTTTTTAATTGTCATTTAATAAGATAATAAGATGTCGTTTAATACGCAGAGTATGTTCCATTTTAGCCCTTTAAATAGTACGGATGAGGTGAGCAATCAACGCCATCTATCGATTTATTTGACACTTTAATGATTCCAGCGAAAACTGGTGATTGTTAAGGCCGTATAGCGCGTGACAGATCCAGTTCGGCCGTGGTAGGGCTCAAGAAAATGTAGGGTGACTCATAATTTTGTTTTCTCTCTCTCTGACGCAAAAAGATAAATTAGTGCATATTCACATTGTAGGTACTATGTTTCTTATCAAACTGTTGTAATAGCTTTATTTTATGCTAAGAAAAGTATATGTTGATGAAAATTTTGAGTGTATAACTAGTGCAAAATTAAACATGTTAATTTCATATGTTCAAATAGGATGAGGGAGTGTTGAAACACTTATTTTAGATACAATTTAGTAATTTTGCAAAACTCTGAAAGGGTCTCGAAACTGAATTAGATTTTTGAACAGAATTTCATTTGAATTTACAGAACAGAAATTCATGACCTTGGAATATTTTCCAGACGGGGGGGGGGGGGGGGGGGGGCTCAGAATATTTTAGGGAGGGACTGAGGTGCCTACAGCGCCCCCTTAGCTACGGCCCTGTGTACTATGCCTTGTGATTCAATTGAGAACTTTGCCTTAAAAAAATTACAAAACAACTTTTTAAAATGTGTGATGTAAATCAAAGGAATTTTTCCATAAATTCCTTTTATAAACCAATTTTTGTTTGTAAGTGACATTGTTAACAGAAAAAAAATCCTTTGATTTATTATTATTATTTTATATTGCTAAAGTTTTCCTTTTATCTCTATATCAACAAAGATTAATTCAGGTAAAAATTAAATACATTTTACTACTGCTTCATTTAGTCTTCATCTCACAATGATTTCAATTTTGCAAATTGGCAAAATTCATCATTAGAAAAGAATTTTTTAAATATGATTAAAGTATAGAAAGAATAGATGTGGAGAGGTAATGTAAAAACTGTCTATTAAATTTTCACTAATAATTTACAAAATTTCACAAACAAATACAAATTTATTTGTTTTTTCTTCAATAATTCTTGAATTTGTTATAATAAACACAGATTTATTATTGGCACCAATTAAGAAAAATATTAAAAATAAACTACTATGATGAATCTGTTAATAATTGATTCAATGTAATTGTAGATTTATTTGTATTAGCCTTCATGTTAATGAGCTTTAAAATCTTTGTTGTAAACAAACTAACAACCACAAAAATATCCACAATACTTTTTAAGCTATTTTAGAAGTAATTCTGAAACTTTTATTCCTTATCATTAGATTTACAAAATGTTTAGGGTACACATATCCCTAAATCTCCCCCCCCCCAAAAAAAAAAAAAAAAAAAAAAAAAAAAAAAAAACCTCACTTTTTTTTTTTTTTTTTTTTTTTTTTTTTTTTTTTTTTTTTATAGAATTATAAAAATAGTTTTTAGATTCTCACATAGAACTTAAAATGAACAATAATTCTGCCAGATATATAAGGACCACAATTCTATAACTTTTTTATAAAATTCTATTGAAAATTTATTTAAGAATGCCCTTATTAACACACACAATTTTTGTTTTTGGTGGTATGAATGACGATCCTTATGTTAAATTGAATAGGTATTTCATCAGTGACATCAATTATCACTTTCAGTCCACCTGAGAGTTGGTGATAGACAACATAAATTTATTTTTTCACACTAGATGCTAAATACTAATGTTACTGTGACTTGTTTATTTAGTTTAAAAATAGGAAGATTAATGCATTTTGTTTTTGAATTTTTCAATTTATGTACAGACTTAGGTCTTAAAATCTTTAGTCTTTTTGCATAGTGTATTTGACTGAGAGAGGTTTAAAGTTTGAATTTAGTTTTTTTTTAATAGCATCTCATTACTGAAAATTTAAAGGATATTAACCTGACTTATTCTAAAAAATTCTACTATTTGAGATTTGAATCTCAAAGTTTTTATGCATGCAAATACAAATATTTTACCCTGATCATAGTTTATATTGCTTTTTATATATCCTCAATGGATTTGTAGAAGGAAATGAATGCTAGATTTTCAAGAACTAAATTCTGATGGATTTCTTAAATATATAACATGCATATTTTTTACATATTTATTTATTTTTTTAAGTATAATGATGCAAATATATATACTAACTCATTTTCTCTGAGCTGAACAAAAATAAACAATTACTAAAATGTGTATTTTAATGTATATCCTAATAAAAATATACATTTAACCTTGAACTTTGACCTGCAAATCCATTCCCTTTCTTTATAGGTCTTCTTTTGAATGGAATCTACCACCTTACGACGTGCCTGATTTGTATGCCAAGCCAGGAGCACCTTGTGACAATTATAATGGCTACTGTGATGTACATCAATTCTGTAGAGAGGTGAATTCTTAATAACATTTATGAAACAATTTAGTTCAGTTTCTTTTTATTATTATTTTTATATAGAAATAAATATTTGCACTCCCTCCCACACCTTTTTTTTTCTCACCTTAAATTAAAATTACTTAAGTTGCTATCGGATTGTACAATTTTTCAAACAACCAACTTTTGAGATTTTAAGCCCAATTTCTTCCTTTATAAAAGAAGAGATTCTGTCTGATCCCTTTGGGGTCTGTATAATGAGTATGAAGCTTGCTTGGGAACTAAACACTGAGGATCTTGCATTAGGCTGACCATCTGGCCAGGATGCATGCTGCATAGCACCTTGGGGCTCAGGGTCAAACAGGAATGGGCACCGTCAGTGCTGATCCTTCATGGATTGTAATGCCACAGAGTTTAGTTTTTTATAAAAGAAGAGAAAGTTTACAACTGTTGGATAAAAAACTGACTATTAGTTATTTATCTTTTTTTCATTTGGTGTGAATAAATTATTAGATTACTGCTGATTTTATTTATTTCTATTATTTCCTGATAGGAATGGCTTTTTGAAGATTTTATTTGAATATAAATTATCCTTTATATCAAAAAGATGTGTTTTATCTCTTACTGGTTTGATTAATATAAACTTAATCATGGTTCTGCTTCATCATTTTCTTGCTATATTTTATTATGTCAGCTGTCTTGAAATTGAAAAATGCCTATCTTTTATTAAACTATTAGAGTAGAAATTGATTACATGAACAATTTTTTGTAGAGAGCAGTACATATTCTTGATTGCTATCTCATTCAATGCTGAAATAATTCTTCCAGAAAAATTTGCTCTGTGCAAATTTGTTAAAAAATTGCACAAACTTTTTTAATGTGGTGTATTAACTACAAATAATCTTTTTTTTTTCTGAAACCTGTTTCAATTTGTATTTTTCACATCTTTGTTTATTCTTCATATAACAATATTATTTTAAAAATAAATTCAAATACGTTTCAATATTGATTTTAAAATTTTTATACTAAAATAATCGTATGCCATAACCAGTTTGGGTCTGGTGAACATTTTTTAGTACATGTCTTTTTGTTGAGTATTATGCTGTCTTAATAATGACTTTTGTAACTATCGACATGTAGTAACTGTAGTTTATGTGTCTATGCATTTCTTATTATGGCTCCATTTATACTTCGGCACTTACAAGGGGATCACCAAACATGGTACACACTGATTTTGATTAATTTAAAGTATATTGTAGAGCTCTTATTCCTAATTATTCTAGTCAGAGGATGGGTCTTCAAATGGGCTTTAGATTTCGAGAAATTGGGGATCAAAGTTCAGCATATGTTTCAAATACTCATTGGTTTGCAGTCTTCACCGAGGAATCCATGGCATGAACACAGAGTGCTCGCCTGCTTACTGGATGGCCCAAGTTCGATTCTACCTCTTGACATTTTTTCTTTTTTAATTTTGTATTATGACACTTTACAACTTTTAAACATGGTTATAAATTGCTGAAACTTTATTTATTTATTTATTTATTTTTTTTTACATTTTTCTTGAAAATATACAATCATTAAAGTTTTTTAATATAAAAACTCCCCCCCCCCTTTTTTTTTTTTTTTTTTTTTTTTTGAAATTGATTTTTCTGTTGGCAGAAATTTAGATTGTGTTTCATAATTGTGAAGATTTTTTTTTTTTCATAAAATTGTTTACCTTTTTATATTTTAAAAACTTGCCTCAAATAATGCATAATATTTTATTAGAAAAAATGCTACAAAATGAATACTTTTTTAATATTTGGTTTGTTTCAAACATTAATATATGTCAAATAATGAAATACTAAAATGATTTTTATTATTGATATTGAAGTTTAGTAAATATGTAATTAATCAGTGACATATATAAAAAAATATTCAAAGTGGAATATTAATGTGGAAAATTTTCCTGTATAGAGCATAACTCCTTACCTAGTATTTGTCTTCAAAAGATAAAAGACATAAATAAAAAGTTTGATTTATTCCGATTTATTATGAAAATCTATCTGATGATTTCTTATAAAAAGTATAATTACATATGTATGTATCGTAGACTATGTGTTATGTGGGATTAGCAGACGATTTTTTTAAATTTCCATTTGACAATTTTTGCTTTATTTTTTGTTAGAACGAAAAAAATATTTTGAAATATAATTTTTTCATTATTATTCATCTAAAATTAAATAAATTTGGTTATCTGACATCAAAATCATAATTTATAATTTGCATGAAATAATGAATTTTCACTAAAATTTCCACAAAGTACATATACATACATTAAAAATACCTAATGGTAAATAGTAATTACAAAAACAAAATAATAAAATTCTAGACATAAAATAACGTACATTTTTGGTAGTAAAGATGTTATTTTACAAATGAGATAAAATATAAATTTTCATTGAAAAAGAAAAAAAGAAAACCTTGTATATTTTGAAGAAAAATGTATAAAAATTGAAGTTTCAGCAGTTCATAAATTTAAAATACATGTTACTTTTCTGAACTTATCATGTGTGATGAAAAGCATGAATATTAAAAAGCTATAACACCTGTCAAATCCTATTGTAATATGATAATTTCCAAAAACTCTTCCTTAGTCTATTACCTTATATATTTGAATTGAATAGCACCCAAACTAAGTACATTCATAAGATTTCAGACAATGACATATTTGTTAAACTTCAGTAAATCTATTTTGATGGCTACTATTAACGCTATTAACATGAAAGTAATTGTTTTCTCAAGATTGAAAAAAAGGATAAAAAGGATTAAAGTACATCAAGCAAAATGGCCATACTTCTTCTAAAAAACCAGCTCTAGCTTCTTTATAAACTGTTTGACATACTGAATGAAATTTTTTAATGGATTTATCTAAATATGAATTTTGTGTTTTTAAGTTTTCACTAGGTAAAATATTTACAAAGTTTAAATTAGTTTATAGTTGAACATTATCTGGATGTGTTAGCTAGTGTTGAACTTTATAATGAACATATGTTTGAAGACAAGATTTGTAATACAGTGCAACCTCGATTATCCGAGCTGAATGGGACTGCTAGTATCTCAGATATCGGAAATTTCGGTTAATAGAAATTATGTATGAAAACTCAATGTTCTTGTAAATTTAACCTATTTTAGACTAAAAAACATTAAAACATCTTTTTAGATGAAAAAAAAAAGTATATAAAGTTTTTTTTCACAGCTCAAAAATTTAAAAAGGAAATCCTCCACACTATCGCCTGTCAAGTGATTCGGGGATGTAACTTCAAGATAACACATTGCACCTGATGATCTATAGGACCACATAACCACTGGAAACAAAATTTGGCTTTGTTATCAGTTAGGTTAACAGAAAATTCTGTAAAAAAAATCATGATTAATTTTTATATATGGTTGCACAATTTAAAATGTTTTTGTCATAAACTAATGCCATCAAACAAAATTTGATCTTTATTAAATTAGTTGACTATATCAAGCAGGATGGTCGTTCGGCCAAGCCAAGCTAGAAAAAAATAATATGCCCGCCAAATGAACAAACGCCAAGAACATAACGATTGCTTAACTGCTTAATATACTCGAGACAACTTTCCCATGTTAAATCGACCAAACATGGCATTTTAAAATTTCTGATATTTAAGAAATGAAGCATTGCAAAGAAATAAAACAAAAACTAGAAGAATTTAATGGTGAAAAGCTCCAATTTGAGATCAAACTCATCTTTATAAAATAATTATTAAAAGAGATACAGCATTTTTAAAAAACCGTCGAGATGCTGAAAATGATCACTTTTTTCTTCATCAAACAGTTTTATTTCAATCAAGGTACAGACTTAAATAAAGGACAGAAAGAAGTATAGAATGCATTTTCGGATAGGTATCTATTCAAGCTACATGCTTTTGTAAAATTCCGTTTAAAAAAACAAAATTTCTATCCTTAATAAGCAAAAAACTGCTAATTAATTAACAAATTATGCCAAAGTCTGATAAACCCGCCAATCACATACCGGGTGTTCCAAAAATAACCGGTAGATTTTAAAATTCAATAACATAAAAACGGTGACAGCTATTAAAAAAAATTTTGCAGGAGGGTTATGTATAATGCCATAAGTTTTATCTCCGTGATTTTTGATTTTAGTTCGGAAACCAAACAATAGATGGCGCTGACGGCGATTGGCGCTCAGTCGAAGCCGAAACTGAGCTCACTCAGCATTGATACAAAGGAAGGAGATTAAGGATATGGAGTGCGTCTCATTCGATTTGATTTCAATGAAATGCATTTTTGCCATGGATGTAACAGATTCTTCGATAGTGGAATGCAGCGTTCAGAAATGGGTATAAATTTCGCAAACAGTATTTGAGTTTGCAGGATATTTTACATTTATAAAGTTTTATTTGCCCGGATAAAATTACTTTCTTATGGCATGATTTAAAGAATATTTTATGCATCGTATTTTAAAACTACACTGTTAAAAATTTTAAACCTTTGCTGCATCATCACACCTCCGCTTTTATAGAAAATGATTACTTCACTGTATTATGGAGCATTCTCATCGGTCAAAACAGAGATATTCTATAATAACATCGAGTGACGATGCAGCAAAAGTTTCAAATTTTAACAGTGTTGGTGACGATGCAGAGAGTCACAAAAATGACCGGTATATTTGAAAAATCAATAAAATTTAAATGGGCAGCGTTAGAAATATACCGTTTGTTGCAATATGATTGGGACAATAGTAAATTTTCAGGTATACAACTTTCGGAATCACTTAAAATTTTCAACAACAGATGGCACTGCAGGCAATTTGAAAGCTATTATAGAAAACGCAATCTGTGAATTTGCCATCCTGTAAACCCTCTGTCCCTGCCCGCGAAGAAACTCGCAAGCTAAAGCTATTCACTGTAAAAAAAATTGACCCATTTGCTGCAGCGTCATTCACTCTGCCGCTTTTATAGAAAATGGCTACTTTATTGCGTTATGGAGCATTATCATTGGTCATAAAAGACATATTCTATAAAAACTGTGGAGTGACGCTGCATCAAATGGGTCAATTTTTTATAGTGTTCTTTTGGAGAGGCATTTTTGTAATAACTCTGTCGCATTTTGACATTTTAATTTTATTTATTTATTTATTTTTTTTTTTGCACTGCATAAGTAAGGTCCCTCTCAAGATCACTCCTTGATTACATTTTCGATTTTGGTTGCAGATTTTTTTTATAAAGTTAATTTCAATTAAAAATCGGTTTTGGAAGTAAAAGTAACTTTATTCCGGCTGTTTCAAAAATGACGGTATATTTGAAAAATCAATAATACACCGTTTGTTGTAATGTGCTTGGGACAATAGTAAATTTTTAGACAGACAAACTTACCAAATTACTTACAATTTTCAACATCAGATGGTGCTGCAGTCTGAAAAATCTAAAGAACGATATTTTCCTTATATCCACCATGCGCAGCAATAATATGGCGTAGTCTCTGAACGAAATTACCAGTAACGTTTATAAACGTTTCAGGAGGGATGGCTTCACATACAGAAGAGATGTACTGCTTCAGTTGTTCGACTGTTCCTGGATTGTGGCGGTACTGCTGGTCTTTCACGTGTCCCCACAGATAGTAGTCACAGGGGTTCATGTCTGGCGATAAGGGAAGCCAATCCACGCCGCTCCCTGTATGTGTGGGATAGCCCAAAGCAATCACACGATCATCGAAATGTTCATTCAGGAAATTAAAGACCTCGGCTGTGCGATGTGGCCGGGCACCATCTTGCATAAACCACGAGGTCTTCGCAGTGTCGTCTAAGGCATTTTGTACCGCCACAAATTCTCGAAGAATGTCCAGATAGCGTGGTGCAGTAATCGTTTCGGATCTGAAAAATGGACCAATGAGCCCCTTGGAAGAAATGGCGGCCCAAACCAACACATTTGGAGGATGTAGGGATGATGGGACTGCAACATGGGGGTTTTCAGTTCCCCATATGCGCCAGTTCTGTTTATTTATGAAACCGTCCAGGTAAAAATAAGCTTCGTCACTAAACCAAACGCTGTCCACTTGGATATCGCCGACATCAATCCTTTGCACCATATCATTAGCAAATGTTACTCGTGCATCAATAGAAGAAGCGCTGAGGGGTTTCCGAGTTTGAATTTTGTATGGATAGAGGTGTAAACTCTGGTGCATGAGACGGTACGTGGACGTTGGCTTTATTTGGACCGCAGCTGCAACACGGCGAATGGAAACCTGAGGCCGCTGTTCGATCACCTTCTGCACAAGCTGAGCATTACTCGCTGTTGTTGTCGTACGCGGTCGCCCTACATTTCCAGCACGTTCATCCTTCACGTCTCCAGTCCGTTGAAATTTTTCAAACAAATTCTTTATTGTATCGCTTTTCGGTCCTTTGGTTACATTAAACTTCCGTTGAAAACTTCGTCTTGTAGCAGCAACACTGTGTTCTAGGCGGTGGAATTCCAACACCAAAAAAATCCTCTGTTCTAAAGAATAAACCATTTTTACCTGCAAACTTGCAGTCTGTGAACAGCATACGCTTGCAGCAGAAAGACAACTTACAGAATAGCGAACTCAGAGACTGGGTTTTCTTCAATAGCTTTCATCACACCTGCAGCGTCATCTGTTGTTGAAAATTGCCAAAATAATTGAAAATAATCAAGAAATATAATAAAGGAGAGATCTTGAGAGGGACCTCAGCTATGCAATGCAAAAAAAAATTATTAAAAAATGTCAAAATGCGATAGAGTTATTACAAAAATGCCTCCCCATACACTGTTAAAAATCTGCCGCATTTTGTTGCAACGCACTCCCCTGCTTGTATAGAAAACAAACGGTTACTTAGCCGTGAAATTGAGCTTTCTCATTGGTTGGAATAGAGATATTATATACAAGCAATGGAGTGCGTTGCAACAAAATGCAGCAGATTTTGACCAGTGTAGAAACACTGCAAAAACATTGACCCATTTGCTAGAATGTCACTCCACAGCTTTTATAGAATATGTCTTTTATGACCAATGATAATGCTCCATAATACAATATTGTAACCGTTTTCTATAAAGGTGGTGGAGTGACGCTGCAGCAAATAGGTCAATTTTTTACAGTGTAAGAGCAAAATTGTAGCAAAATATCTTCACCAACATTGTTAAAATTTGAAACATTTGCTGCATCGTCACTGCATTGCTATTATAGAATATCTCAATTTTGACCAATGAGGATGCTTCATAATACAGTGAAGTAATCTTTTTCTATAAAAGCGGAGGTGTGATGATGCAGCAAAGGTTTCAAATTTTTAACAGTGTAGTTTTAAAATACGATGCATAAAATATTCTTTAAAACATGCCATAAGAAAGTAATTTTATCCGGGCAAATAAAACTTTATAAATGTAAAATATCCTGCAAACTCAAATACTGTTTGCGAAATTTATACCCATTTCTGAACGCTGCATTCCACTATCGAAGAATCTGTTACATCCATGGCAAAAATGCATTTCATTGAAATCAAATCGAATGAGACGCACTCCATATCCTTAATCTCCTTCCTTTGTATTAATGCTGAGTGAGCTCAGTTTCGGCTTCGACTGAGCGCCAATCGCCGTCAGTGCCATCTATTGTTTGGTTTCCGAACTAAAATCAAAAATCACGGAGATAAAACTTATGGCATTATACATAACCCTCCTGCAAAAATTTTTTTAATAGCTGTCACCGTTTTTATGTTATTGAATTTTAAAATCTACCGGTTATTTTTGGAACACCCGGTACTAGCTACATTATAGTAAAGCAAACCATTTTAAATGCTGCCACTTCAAGTTTCATATGCCAATCAGATATTTTTCTTCGAGATTATTTTTTCGAATAAAACAGTGTAAAAGTTCATTTTTAGAAAGATCTTTATAGTAAAATAATTTTTGAAGGAAGAGATATCTTCTAAAGTGTAGTCATTTAAAATTATTAGCATTTAAAGTTTCATTCCTAATGTAAACAAAACTTTTGAAAAATAAATTGAGTGTGATTTTTATATAAAAAGAGAACCATGGTAAACGATATTCGCTTTGTGTGTGAGTAAAGAATCAACAAATATAACAACTTTGATGTCATTCTATGATGAAATACGATTTTACCATAAAATGTTTATTAAAAGAGGGTAATCTCTGGAACTATCGAACCAATTGTACCAACCGAACCAACTTTGTACAATTATATTAATCAATAGTATTTTTTATCATATCGATTTATGGCCATCTTTCCATATTTTATGCAAATTTTTAACCAATATTTAACCCGTTAGCATCCAACGATACCATACAGATTAGCTACAACTAGACAAAACTTTTAAATTTCAACACCAGTATTTAAGTACGGAAGTGTCTGGTATCTAAATGTCTGAATAAGTAACAATTTTGCATTCTAACAACGAATTTGGGTAGATTAAAATTTAATGTCAAATGCAAAAAGATGGCTTTCAGACCAATATTAACCAATTATAATCCTCAATAATAAACTACAGGCATTTCATTTGCGGGAAGACAAACCAATCAGAAAATATCTATGGCTCCATTTTCCTAGGAATAAATGAATTCATGTTTTTATTATTAGCACTTTCCAACAAAGCATGGAACAAAGAATATAAACTGGGAAGGAAAACGAAGCCTCTTTCCCCTTAGGAGCAGGGTGATCGTCGATGCCACCGGATTTCTGTGAGGTTCACCCATATCCCAGCATTCCCTGAGGAATGGCAACTGTTTGGCGCATTTATCACTTATTTGGCCAGAGACGGGTGGGTGCTGATTTCTACGGCGGCGAGCGGTAAAACACATGCCAAGTTATCGCCAATCGAAAAAAATCGCCAAGGTTGCCGGCAGTTCAGGGTCACACTTGTCCCAGAATTCTCGGCTTGCCTCGGCTCGCCGCCGTTGACCGGTTTTCCTTCCCGGTTTATATTCTTTGTTCCATGCAACAAAGTTGAAAAGTGTTTATGCATTCGGTTTGTCTGGCCATCTGTCCGTGCTCTAACTCTTGTAAATATACTCGGATTGCCATGAAATTGTTGGACGTTATTTACATTTACTCTAGCACGAACCCTATTGAAAATGAAGTTTCTACCATGATTAATTTATTTACAGGGACAGTCAAAAGTTTTCCATTACATTACGGCCTATCGGAAAAAATCGTTTCAAATGAATTTTAACGTATATAACACTTTCCAAAAATTTGAAAAGTGCTTATGCATTCAGTTTGTCTGTCCGTCTGCCCATCTGTCAGTCTATCCGTCTGTCCGCACTCTAACACCTGTAAATATACTCGAATTGCCCTGAAATTTTTGTATGTTATTGACGTTTACCCTGGCACAAACCCTATTGAAAATGAAGTTTCTACCATGATTTGTTTATTTACAGGGAGAGTCACAAATTTTCCATTAGATAATGGCCTATGGGGAAAAATCGTTTCAAAGGCGTTTTAAAGATGTTACACTCTGTCAAACATATTAAAATTTACATGCATTTAAGAGGTGCACTAAAATATGCATTCTATAAAATATGCAGTGAAAATATAGTATTATTCCTTTACAGGGTCGCACAAAAGAATTCCATTGGATATTGGTAAAGGGGGGGAATAGTGTGTGACATTTTTTAAATATGTATAACACAATTGGTACATGTCACTGAGGCTTAATATAAATTATATGATACTGTCTTGCATAATATGAAGTACATTGCATTTACAGGGACACACAAAAGATTTCAAATAGTATATTCCTTCCGACAGACTGTATATGTTTCTGATGATGGCTAATGGATGGATGTAATACATTTTAATTATGATATACACATTTAAGTTTCACTAAATCTTTGTACATTTAAAGGGTGTGTATAAATATTGCAGTTGATATGCAGGGCTATTCAAAAAAGCTCGCCAATGTTACTGAGTGTAAGTGTAAATTACTTAAAGGTGGTTCTTAAATAAGGTATACATTTTTATGCTGAACCCTATTCAATTTACAAAGAAATGTTAGCAGAATATAGATAAAATGATATACAGGGCCACGCAAAGAATTGTGTACATGGGCACCTATGAATGATAATTTATAACAATGTACAGAATTTCAATTGTTTTAAGAGTTTTAGTTTAAAATAAATTTTAGCTTATTACTGACATGTAATAAAGGTATAAGGTAAACTACAGGGCTGAACAAAAGTTTTCAAGTATGTTTCCCATTTATTAGTACAAATAGTTCATAAAGAAATTTTAAGCTTTTTGCTTGCTAAACTAAATTTTCCCATTTTATAATATGTATATCAACAGACAGATCAAATACAGGGCTGTTCAAAAGTATTGGAATACATATTTGGTTATATACCCTTATTTCCAAATTAACAAAGTTTTTTTAAAAGATTTCATGAAGTGTTGGAAAGTGCTTCATAATCTATGCTTAACGCATGATTTTTCTTACTTGTTAAATTAGCTATGCATTTTTATGCTGAATTATATTTAGCATACTAAAAGATGTTTACTGAATACAGATAAAATGATTTATAGGACCACGCAAAAAATTAGATATATGACCGTGAAAGGGTGATAATTTTTGGAAGTATGATTTTACTAGTTTTAAGAGTATTTTAGTCTAAATTAAATTTAAACTAAATAGTAGTATGAATGTAAAGATAGCAGATAAAATACAGGGCTGTAGAAATGTATTCAAGTAAGTGTCTGTGTACAGGCACAAATTGCTGAAAGAGAAATTTCAATTTATTACTCGTTTGCTTGCTAAACTAGATTTTCGTATCATATCTAACTAAAATAACAACTATAGATCTATATTTTATTTCGATTCTATCAGTTTTTTACAAAATTTTCATACTTATAAATGATAAATTACTCTAAGAAATAAATGATATATAAATACAATATACACATATTTCTTACTTCCTACTTACAAAGGTTCTGCGAGAACTCATTCCAATTTAAGTGAGTAGATTATTTAAATTTTATATAATCTCTTTAAAAGAAAGAAGTGATATCTGCTAAAAAACACTTTTCAAAAGTAGAAAAAAAAGCCAAGCAAGAAAAAAAAAAAAAAAAAAAAAAAAGGATGGAAGTTGTGTCTAAAAAATGGTCTGCTATCATATTTCCAAGATTATATTATGGTAATCATTTAACATTTTCCATTAAAAAAATTACTATTTCTAAGTGAATGCCTTTGCATATGTTGATAGAAATCCTTTTCTCTTGTTCTAAATACATCGTAAACGTGTTTTGAAAATTCAAATGTTTTAAAATTATGTACGATGGGCTTGGCCTCCATCTTTTCATATTGTACACAAATTTCCAAGCACCAAGTTTGTAAAGGAAAGCATAGTAAATTTACATTAAGTACAATTTAGAACTTCTGATTTTAACTACAGACAAATATATTTAACACATTACCACCCAGCGATCTATTTATAGATTGTCAACAACTAAATGAAACTTTTAAACTTCAATACCAAAATTTTAGTACGGAAATGTCTGCTTAAGTAACAATTTTGAGTTTTAAATTTTAACTATGGATTTGGGCACATAGAAATTAGTATACAATATGGAAAAATGGCCGCCGAGCCCATCACGCATAATTTTAAAACATTTGAATTTTCAAAACACATTTACGATGTATTTAGAGCAAGAGAAAAGGATTTCTATCAACATATGCAAAGGCATTGACTTAGAAATAGTAATTGTTTTAATGGAAAATGTTAAATGATTACCATAATATAAGCTTGGAAATTTGATATCAGACCATTTTTTAGGCACAACTTTCATCCTTTTTTTTTCTTGCTTGGCTTTTTTTTCTACTTTTGAAAAGTGTTTTTTAGTAGATTATTACTACAGTAGACTCCCTCAAATCAGCATAGCTTGGGACCAGAGGTTGGTTGGATTTTAGAATTTTGCGGATTTCTGGTCATTGCTTTGTTTATATATTTTTTTAAGTAATTTGAACGTAATTAAAAATGAAATCAAAACTATAATGAATGCTCACAATATAATAAAATATTAATATAAGTAATAAACTAAAATAATAAAAATTTAGGTAATTTTTAAAATGATTAAAATACTAAAAGCAAAGATCAAGTTAATAATCAATAATGTACAATTAAATATTCATTATAAAGATGTAATGTATTTTTTCTAAATTATTAAATGAAACTTGCCTCATAAAGGTACATTACTAATCCACATCAGAATCATAAAATAATGAAGCTTTATTTCAGGTTTCGCCAGACTTAAAAACTAAAACAGCTTGATTAATATATAAATATATTTGGTGAGATTCTGATTATCAATGATATCAGCAATATCTTGATTTTTTTCAGAAATAAATTATTCCTTCTTCATGAAAAAACATGAATTCAATAATCTTAACAAAAAATACAAATAAAAAAATGTATGGAATTGATATAAAACTAAAAAAGTCAAATTTTGCATCTACATCTGAATTGAATGTTTCATTGTTTACATGTGCGGATTTTAGAGAGTTGCGGATTTGAGGAATTCTACTTTATTATAGAAAAAGTTAAAAATGTAACAATGTGAGTTGTTCAGTTTTAAATATTGCTACAAAAACTTGATGTTTTTTCAATGAATTGCTTTTTGCATTTAATAATAATCAGAATCGTGAGCAATATTTATATTATCTTTGAGGCATAGCTCCTTCTCAAGCTAAGATATTTCTGCAGCAAAAACTCTAAATATATAATTGTATAACATTATACTATTTTATTCTAGAATAAAATGTGAACTTTGACATATTTTCTGCAGATTGACCCATCCGGTCCTCTTGCAACCCTGCGTAATTTACTCATGTCTTCAGAAGGTGTAGCTATTTTGAAAAAGTGGATTGCTGAAAAGTGGTGGAGTATGCTTCTGCTATTTCTAGGAGCAGCTATCACTGTGGTAAGTCATTCCTTTTTTTAGTTCTACATTTACTAACATAAGGTGCATAAAGATGACATTCATTGCAATTGTATTTATGTATTATTGTAGATGGCTGTATGTATTTTTTGTAAAATATGAAGAGCATGTTTATTTTTAATACTTAAATTGAAAAAAAAGAAAAAGTTATAATGCAGACAGCAATGCTATAACTAGTTATTTGATAACTAGATATAGCATTGCTGTCATCTGATTTACATCATTGGATTAGTCAGTTTTGATTAGATACCTCTTTCTAGATGAATTGTAGTGATTGTTTTATTTTAGCTTAAATAATGGCTGCTGTCTCAACCTATAAATTTGTCCTGTATGATTCTCTGAATTTTAATCCTACTATCAAAAAATTTGAACTGGAAAAAAAAAAAAAAAGTGTTTATTTTGTGGTATTTTTAGATCAGTATGGCAGTGTTTAGCTTGCAACATGCAGAGCTATTTTGTAAAAAATAGTGTCAAAAGTATAGTAAAAAGTTTGTCTTTCTTTCTTTCTAACCGATGACCAGGCCCCTACCTGCCGAGTTACCTCAGCTTAACGGGTTAGATACCTGGTATCGGGGCGGGTGACCGCCTAAATGCCACGTAGCGGCAAAAAACATAATTCCTTCGCTTCACTCTTTATCACATCTGAAGTACTTGCTTCTCAGTCTAGCATACTTTGTTTTGACGGTTGCTTAACGTTATATCCTGTTGTATGTATTGCAAACGGCTACTCAATTTGAATACACAAAAATATTCCAATAATGTAACAGAAACATCACAAATTTCTTTGTAGTTTACATTTATTAATTTTTTATATTCATATAAAATAAAATTTCAAGGTCTCGTAATTTAGAACCTTGATCAGATGACAAGACCTTCACCTGGCAAGGCACCTCCAGAGGTATAGTTCTAAAAAGTTATTGTCTTATGTGATGACAGAAATTTTATGATTTAACAAAGTTTTGATTAGAAAGTAGTGGAGCAAAAGATTTTCTCAAGAAGGGTGGACACTCTTTAATCAATAGTATTGTGTGCATCCAAAATTTCACATGCTGTTTTCTTTCAAAACAACAACAGTCAGAAACTTTTTTAAATTTCTATAGAAGACTTTGTTTGCATGATCATGTTTTATTTTTTCTTCCAGATTTTAAAATATTTCTTTTTTAATTTTCAGGTGTTATCCATCAGACTATTGACTCACAGAAATACTAAAAACTTTTTATCCACTCTGTTGCCTGGGCAAACGGATTTTCGATTTTGCAATATTCGATCCTCTTCTCAACCTTCAACATTCCAATCCAGTCGCATCCCACTCAGCAAAAGCAGAGGACCACGCATTAGTGCGGCACCAGAAAACGGCTGGGTTTGATTTGCTCTTTTTAAAAATTACTCTCGTTCCTGTGTCCCTAACATCTTCAGATATGCAAACATTCTTGGCACTTATTCTGTGCCAGTCAGTACTTGCAGTTAATGAAAAAAAATGTCCTGAAGAATTTTTTGGAACTATATGACCATGGCATTTGCTATGGAACTCAAACTGAGAATCATAGTTCATATTTTTTTAAACATCATTGCATGACTATGACTCATTTTAAAGAGGTTTTCTAATTATCAAAGTGATTAACTCCACTTTATTATTAAAAAATAATTACAAAACTATTTCCTTGATAATCAAAGCCATCATCATGATGAAGAAATAAAAAAGTATATTTTAAACTTACATACTAAAGCAAAAATTGTAAGGAGGATAATTTATATTATTACATGTTATTTTATTAAAAATTAATTCTATGTTTGTATTTTTAAAAGAAATTATAAAATGGAATACTATATATATTTTTACTGATTGACACTATTTTTTTGTACTGTGGAGTTGATCATTTTGCTTGTTGAACAAATCAGTTGTCGTTATGTAATAATATTTATTTGATGCTCTCAATGTTATTCCTGCATTGTTACTTTAATTCTCCCATACTGCTTAAATAATTCTCTAGACTGGAAATGAGAATTCTCTATTTTTTTTTTTTTCTCCATGACACTATTTTAAAAAGTCTGTGTGACTTAAACCTGCCCCTTTTTTTTTCTGTTTACTAAAACTGGATATAAGAAATTTAATTGAATAGGTATGGAGAAATGGAAAAGCCTAATCGAGTGGCATTTTGAAAAAGAAAATTTTCTACTCCATAAATGCTATTATTAAAAACTGTTACACTTAATGAATAAATTCATGAATTGGTATTTTTATTTATTTAATATTAATTTAAATTTTCTGTAAATTGATTACAAAATAAAATTTATTTTAAATACATGATGTTTCTACAACCTATTGTTTGCTTATTGCATAAAATCTCCATTTTGTAGATAGTATAATGATTTGCAACTTGGGTACTAAATTTAAATCTTTTCTTTTTCTCTCTGATAAATTGTCAAATTTAAACGTATTCATGAATTTTTACTTGTAAATCACATTGTATTTTACATAAGTATCAGAAAAATAATATGTATCAAAATTCTTAAAATATACATATTTTACTGTAATTATTTTAAAAGCTACATTTTATTTTCATAACTTGAAAAATCGGGTTTTCATAATTTTTGTTTTGAGGAATTTTTTGAACAAGAATAAGGCAATTAAAAGAGTGTTATTTATTTTCCTATTCATTTTTTAATGTGTTTCAGTTACAAATTTCCTTTTTAACCTGTTTATATCTTATGAAGCTCACATGTTTTCTTGATGACGAATTATAAAATTATAGTACTTAAATAGTTTATTTTTTTTTCATCTTTGATTGTCATATTTCTTATATCTTATTTATAAATTTTATTTTATATGAATATAAAAAATTAATAAATGTAAACTACAAAGAAATTTGTGATGTTTCTGTTACATTATTGGAATATTTTTGTGTATTTCTATACATGTTGTTGCTTGTGTATAGTATTTATTATATATTTGTTGAAATTTTATTTGGTTGTTCTATTAAAATGTTACTGTATTTTATACTTCACAAGAAGATCTTGTTATTAATTACTTTGTTTGCCCTCAGTGTTGTAGTTAGGAGCTGGCAACAGGTTACAAATGCAAATTCATAAACATGCTATAAGCATAGCAGCTAACTTTCCCTTTTTTGCAAGTCAGATAAGCATATTTTTAAAACAAAAAATTTGACTTTATAACTGAAATAAATTATGTACCATGTATAAACAAGTTTTATAAAATAATTTTTCCCCGATTTAAAATATCTTTGACTAAAAGAAAAAAAAAAAAAAAAAAAATGGAAGATTGGAAACTGTGAATTAGAAATGTAAAATTTCACTTGAGTGTCAAGTATCCTAGCTATGAACTATATTGTTTCTAAAGATTGTACAAAAATATTGCGATCAATTTTTTTTAATACAATCTACATAAAAAACAAAAAGACTGTAATTGACAAAGTGAAACAATACTTGTCTCAAAATTCACAATTTCTGAAAAAGTATATATACAGGGGTTGGACAAAAATATGGAAACACCTTTAAAAAAACACGTTTCCTTGCCTAGTTTTGTGTACGGTACCCGTTGTTATTCAAAACAGCTTGCAGTCTTCTCGGAATGGATAAATACAGTTTCTGTATGTTTGCCAAGGGAATATTGTACCATTATTCCTGCAAAACAGTGGCAAGTTCAGATAACGATGTTGCAGGTGGATAGCAAGAACGCACACTCCGCTCCAATGTAGACCACAAAGGTTCGATAATATTCAAATCTGATGACTTTGGTGGCTTGGAGAGATGCGAAAATTCATCCTCGTGCTCAGAAAATCAGTCCTGGACAAGGTGAGTTGTGTGAACGGGGACGTTGTTGTCTTGGAAGATACCATCATCATTGGGGAACAAAGCTTGTACCATTGGATGGACTTGATCGGCCAAAATGTTCACATAAGTCTGAGCAGTAATACGCCCTTACAGAGTTGTCATGGGGCCAGAAGAGAACCACGATATGGCTGCCCAAACCATCACCAAATCCCCGCCATGTTTCACTCTTGGCAACAAGCAGTCTGTATTATAGGCTTGAGATGGCGTTCACCAGGCGTAAACTCGGCCAGAAGTGGGTAATAATGCGAAAGAAGACTCATCAGACCATATTACGCTCTTCCACTGTTCTATAGTCCAGGCTTTATGACTTAAACACCACTTTTTCCTGTTACAAGCATTAGCATTACTGATGGATGGCTTTTCAATTGCAACGCGGCCAGCAATTCCCTATTTATATTCCCTATTTTACTCCCTTCTAATTGTTTTGGTACTCACAGGATTTGGTAACACGAAATTCATTTCAGCAGTAACTTTTGCAGCAGTGGACTGCTTATTTTTCGCGATAATCCTCCTTAATGATCGTCTGTCACGATCACTCAGCACACACTTTCGTCCGCGCTGTGATTTAGCGGATGATGTTTTTTCCGCATTTCAAATATGCGGAATAAATCTTCGACACAGCACCTCTTGAAACACTAAAAACCTCGGCTACCTTGCTTACGGAAACACCCACCATACGCGCGCCAACAATTTGTCCACGTTCGAAGTCTGTTAACTCTGACATAATGCAATGATAATCTCACATGACAGTGTTCCAACGACGAGTGAACGCTGCAGCGATTTTACGAAGTTGTATAGGTGGCGTCAGTAGGCGAAAATTCCAGTGCCATCAACATAGTTCATTATAATCAATCTTTCTTTTCAAACATGTATTTCTCAAAGGTGTTTCCATATTTTTGTCCAACCCCTGTATATATATATATATATATATATAAAAAAACCAATATTTTGTATAGGACATTTTTAATATATTTTTTTTCTTTTCTCGTTTCAAAGAATCATAAATGCTATTGAACAACAATAAGCTCTATTAGTTCTTCTTTGATTTTTTTTTTTTCTGCTGAGAAATCTTCAAAATTATTTTTGTTTACAATATTTTGGCTATAATCTTTTTGTTTATTACAAAAATCTTCCTGTAATTTTATCAATTATCAGGTGATTTTTGGAACTTATTAAAAATAATGCCTTTAAACTTTTTAGCTGAAAATTGTAGCCAGGACCAATCTGAGTATTTTGTTATTGATCCAATTATTCAGATTTATATGTTTTAAGTTTTCCTGTTAAACACCAACATTTCATGGTACTTTTTTTTTCCTTTTTTTTTTCTTTTTTGGGCACACAATACTAATATGCCACAGATTAATTTTTAAGTTATTATATCTTTATTTCAATATAAAAGACCTTGGCAACCTCAGATTAATGCTTCCCTTCTCCTACTTTTTTATTGAATGTTGAGGATTGGCTGATGCATGGACTTGTAGGGCTTTAAAATTTTAGTTGCATATTATTAAATGGGCCCAGATAAATAAAAGGCCTTTAAATAACCTATTTTGACTCTGCTCCAGAACAGAAGACCTTCTGTAACTCCATTACTGCTTGTACATCAAGAAGGAATTCTGTGATGAAAATGCATTTTGTAAATAACTGCTATGTTAAAATAAACTGTGATATTAATATTGTTTTGAGTGTTGTTTCTTTGTTGCCTGCTTGATCCATTCTTGATTGAATTAGCTTTAATTTCTTATATTAATCTGTATAAAATCTGTTTTTCTGAAAAAGACCTTTTATTAATACCAATTGTTATTGAATATTTTATATTTAAGGCTGTTTTCAACTGCTCTGCTCAACAAGTGAAAAGCATTTTGACACATTTACGAATTTATTTTTTAACAGAAAGATATAAAATTGCAAAGCCTGACCATGGAAGCAATCTGGAATTGAACTCAGTTTTTTATTTTTTAATCAATCAATTACCTATTGAGTAATAAGCATTTTTTGATAATTTGACAAAAGTGATTTTCACCTCAGTTTGGACTGGTTTTTTTTTTTTTTTTTTTTTTTTTTTTTTGCATGGAATGTCAGTTCAAAACACCCACTTTGACATTTTCTGAAAAATCTATTGTTAATTAAAAAAAAGGGGGAAACTGAGTGTAATTAGATAGTTTCTAAACAACACCTGCTAGAATAAATTTTGAATTTTTCAATGAAATGTTAACATTTTTTCAAGTAGGTATGCAAAGCTTATGAAAATGCAAACAAAATTGTTTGATACAATGAAGGACCATTTTGAGCAATTTTTTGCATAAATGATCACAAATATTTTATTAAATATATCATTGGCCTTTCTGACTAAATCTTCATTGGAGAAACATGAGTCAAACATGTTTTTTACATCCTAGAAGTTCAAGGACAATTCTTGAAGAATTTCAGATATTCAACAAAGCATGTAAAATCTAAAACATCCTGTCACTGCCTCTTAACCTTTTATATCACTGTGTTGCAGATCTGCAACATAACGAAAAATCAATGTCACTTACACAGTAAGCTTTAAAATACAATTTTATTATTTTTATTTCCCAACACAGCAGTTAATATAAATTTATCACAGAATTCTCAACTGACGTTAATTTTCCACACCAAAGTTTTGTTTATCATTTACTTCATTAGCTTCACGTTGTAATTGCTAAAACAAACTTCATAAACTAGTAAATCTGCAGATCAGGAGCCTCAACGTCAGCTTTGTTCATATTTTTTTAAAACACACTTTGGGTAATATTCAACTTCCTGGAAACTGTAATTTAAAATTTTCAAATTGCGTAATTATTTATAAGAATAAAATAAGAATTAGAAGTTTTCAGCCATCAAAAACGGTAAATTAAAAATTTAGTTATGTTAGGATATTCTGAAATTTTCATGATCTATTATTTTTGTTTTCTTCATTATAACATAGTAGATTTCTTCAGGGGGGCGGAGCCCCCCTGAACCCCCCGAGCCTCACTTAATTTAAATTTGTCACTTTCTAATAATTGTGCTAATGGTTATTGTATATCTTGCATTTCTTTATACATTTTGATTTATAAGAATAAGTAACAGTTTGCCTGCCAAACATAAACACCTAAACCTGATGCATCAGGAACTTTTGTAAGTGTAAACTCAGTAATCTAGAGTTTTACCATTTTGTTTCCGAAAAAAAAAAAAAAAAAAAAAAGTTTTGATTGCATTTTGCTGCAGTTATAGCGGGACAGACAGACATACAGAAGAAGAGACTGACATATGAAAAACAATAAATTTCGTGTCTCCAAAGTAAGCCTTCATTGAAGTTTCGGCAATGACGTCATTATTCATGAGTTATTGACATTCATGTTTCTTGTATTTTTAATGACTACTATAAAATACCTGTTTTTGTTCAACTATGACGTCATATTTTACTAAGTGAAATATTTATTAAAAATTCTTTTTTATTTCTTTTATTTCTAATTATGTCCCCATTTTTGTCAGAAAAATTCTTATTAATGAAACGAATATCCGTGTTTAATATTTAACAAAAAGTACTATATCTATAGTTATTTTAATTCTGACGTCATATTTATTCTTTTTCATAGTTTAATTTTTCGAATGGAAATTGCTCAATTGAAACTTATTACTGTTGAAAAATTATTATTCCAAATTTTGATTTTTTTTTGGCAATGATAAAGGAAATTGGCTAAATTTTATTTAAAAAATCCCTATTGATTCTGTATGAAAAAGAAGGAAATTTTGAATTATTAAGGAAAATGTTTGAATAAAATTAATAAAATATAGCCTATGTTTTTTTTTCTGGGCTATGCTATATTTATACCCAAAGATACAAAGACATTACAGTGGAGCATCGTTTATACGACGCCAAAGGGACTACCGTAAAACATCGTATAAACGATAACGACGTATAACTGATTTTCACGTCCAAAAGTAGAATTAATTTCGTTTTCATTTAATTTTAATGTTTAACGAGATGATTTGCATGATTTTGTAAATTAAACAAACCAAAATAAACAAATAACCAAAAAAACGGAAGGGGGGGGGGGGGAGAATTAATAAACAATTTAAATATGCGTACCTTTATTTATGTTTCACCAAAAGGTTCCTCCTTTGCAGTACATCATTTCCTTTCCATTTAAAGTCAAAGATCAAAAACTCCGCGTGGCCAACTAAAAGTCGCCAACAGTTGGATAACACTGATAACAATTAGAAGGATAGTCTATTTGCAACTTAAAACAGGTCGGGAAAGCTGACCATCCCCGAAAAAAGAATGACCCCTCCCAATGTAATCTGTTACACGTAAGCTGATTTTTCAGACTAATCGAACATCAGCCCACATTTTTATAATGTGTGCATTTAAACACACTCTTTGGTGTCATTCATAGCTGCCAACTTCCGCTTGTTTGTAAAATACACAAGAAAAATAAACAAGAATAAACCTATACAAAATCGACGTATAAACGATTTTGGGCGTCGTATAAAAGATATATTTTTACATTAAAATGAATAGAAATGAATCGGGACCACATTAAAACGTCGTATAAGTGTAAACGTCGTATAAACGATGCTTTACTGTAATTAATTCATAAGTTTTGATGTTGACTTCATTTAAATTTTCGTACACGCTTCCAAATTTATAACATTATAAGGATAAGGATTAAGATGAATGGTTGCTTAGCAACCATTAAAATAAAATAAAGAAAATGAAATAAATGCATTTCAAATAAGTAAATCTCTAAAACAAATTAGTTTATATTATTGGAACACATTTATAAAAAATCTCTAAAATTTACAGTAATAATTTTAAAAATCTGACAAATGCGTTGACAAAATTTCAAAATAATATGAATAATTTAACTGGTAAATTTTAGTATTCATTTATCATTGAATTCCATTAATCAAATGTGTCATTTTCTCTCAGGGGAAAAAAAATGAAAATCATTGGATTTGCCATAGAAAAGCATTATTATTGCGCGAAATAAAATATTCTATATCTTCCGAACGAATGAATCAAATCTAACAAAAAACTATACAGCTTAATCCCAGTGTCTCATTAACATACCCACTGAATTTCAAGCCAATCGAATGCTTTTTACATCAGTTATCGTGGAACAGACAGACAGACAAACAGACAGAATCCGAAAAATTTCGTGTCTCCAAAGTAAGCCTTCACTGACGTTTTGGCAATTATATCAAATTAAAAAACCTAGAGGCATCCAAAAATAGATTTTTTTGAAAGGTAATTTTGTATTAGGAAATAGAAAATACTTTTGAGAAGTATGTAAATTTTTGTTTATTGTACGTGTGAAAAAAGTATTTTTTTATCAATTTTTTTTTTTCAGATTTGTGTTGTAATTTTTTAAAATTATTTTTTACCTGCATAAAATGATGTATTCTGGCATGTTTGATATTGAAAATGAAGTCTGCACTGTTTACGATTAGCTTACAATGACACTCAAGAATTTCATTATACAGAGTTAGCCTAAATGATTCATTGGGTTTGAAAATACTGTGTATAGAATGCTATATGGCCTACAAAGATGAGTGATATATGACAAGATACTCACAAAGTTTAAAAGCCTAGCTCATATGCAGGAACACGTTCCTGCTGCTGTGGCGGACATTAACAGAAACATGCTATTGAATGTATGGATGGAATTGGATTACCATGGGATGTGTGCTGGATGGCTAAGGATATACAAATTGAACATTTGTATGTACCAGAAACTTGGTAAGCGTATGTTATTTTCATGTATCACTCATCTTCATATGTTGTATACTTGTAAATAAACAGATTTTTGAAACTTGATAAATCATTTAGGCTAAACCTGTATTATGATCAAATAGGAAAAATCGCTTTCAGTAAATTTTAATAGTGTTATACTATTTCAAATATAATGCATGCAGTTGATTTACATGACTGAGGCAGATGACATGTTTTAGAGTATAGAACAACTGTAATTGTAGATTGTGTACAGGGACACTCAAAATATTCTGTTACATTTCCGCTATTAATACGGTCAATTGGGTAAAATTGTTTTCAGTGCATTTTGACAATGTTACTCAATTTCAAACATTGATATGGTTACATGCCTTCTATGGAGTATAAAGTATGTAGCAATTATAGTTTTACAGGAATGCACAAACAATTCCACCTACATAATCTATAATGAAAAATCATCCGTAGTGCATTTTATTGAGGTGTACTAATCAAATATTCTATAAATACAGAGTATGTGGAATTTATCTTTTATTTACCGAGATACTTAAAATAATTCAGTTACAGGACAAACTATGAACCATAATTGCTGGATGTGCATTTTAAAATTGTTTTTCATGTATTATGGGATGTGCAAATTATATACAAGGCTGCACAAAATAATTTACAAAGATTAACTGGCTATTGACAAGAATTGCTCAAAATGAATTTTACTGCATTGTGTTTTTAAAATGAGTATTTTGAAATTTTGCTGCATTTTATAAACAAAAATGAAATTTCTTAACAATATTCTAATAGTATTCAAAAGGTTTCATAACCTATGCCATGATGCATGTATTTTTAAACAAAATAGCCATTCCTAGATAACAGCCTGTATCTCAGCAACTATCTTTTGATATATATCTATATATATAGACAAATAAAGATATTATTTTTGTTAGACATTTTGAAATAAACATTTTGAATAAAGAGACATTTGTTTCAGTCATCAAATTTCTAAAATTTTGTCAAAATTTGATTTTAAAATAACTTATACTCCTTTCAACTAAATGCAATTCTCAAATCTCAATGATCCAATAGATGATTTATCACATTGGGATATTTATAAGATTTCTTACGAATGCGATAGAATGTACATCGGTCAAACGAAGCAAGTTTTGAAAAAACGTTTGGGCGAACACAGTGCTTACGTTAAAAATTGTGAAATAAAACGATCCGCTATTGCTAACCATTGTTGGTCCAATAGTCACAATTTTATATTTTCCGAAGCCTCATTAATACAATATTGTTCATAAATTTATGATTTAGACTTTTGGGAAGCTTTTCATATTTGGAAAAACTCTAATAATTTAGTTAATGACATGTCCAGTACACCCAGATTTTCAGAAGTTTGGTTTCCTTTCCTGTAATTTCACTCCCCCTCTTTTATTTGGATTCTTCCAGTGGGAGTAGAGACATCTGATTGGTCTCCTTTGGAATGCGCGAGTCAGTTTGCTTTTGCTATTGCTTTGCGATGCTTCACGGTTAGTTCGCCTTGGCGGCGAGCTGCAATGCACACTTTTCATTTAATGATGTGACTTATCTTTGCATTTTACACTTATTTTTTAGCACTGATGATGGGACTTTAGAAGTTCCGAAACGGCTGTATGCCTTTTAAACATCTATTATTTTATATAATTTGTGCTCCTTAACATTGTATCATTGTTTATTCATATATTAGCACAAAGTACAATTCCCCCCCCCCCCCCCCCGTCTTCTTAAGAAAGAGTGTTGCCTATTTAATTAAATAAACTTACAATATCACATATTTTATTTAATCCTTCAGTTAATTGTCCAGGGATAACATACTGTAAAGGCTCTCTGAATAAAATGTTTAAATACCTAAACTACAAATACAAATCCCATCCTACCAAAAATAAAAAGTTTCTTGAAGATGGTGTTTAAATTATTTTTAGTATTCTACATTGATGCTGGAAGGAATGACAGAAAGAAAGGTGGATAGATTGCATTGGACCCATTGGTATGCATGCAACAGAAACTCTTCTCTGTTTATATATGGTCTCAGAAAAGTACTTTATTGGAATAAGCATTATTGAGTATATTTCTAAACTTTCTTTGCCTTGTATTTCCAGCACCTTCTATGGCTCTGTACTGAAATTAAGAGTTTGCATGTTTCAGAGACTATTTTAAAGAAAAGATGTTAAATAAAATTTGATGTGATAATTAATGGCATTTGATAATTAATGGATCATGTAGTTAAAGAGACAGACTGAGATAATAAAAATTATTTTATTAATTTAAGTCCTAATTTTAATTGCACCCTCATCCGGATTTCGTTGATTCTTGCTGCACAAATCTGGGATAACGACACTTAGCTGCTTCCCAAGTTTCTTTCCCTAGAGAAAGATTTGCAACTAGAGCAGCAACATGGTCTACCTGCAAGAAAACAATACAAAATATTTATATATATGTATAAACATTAATTGTAAAAGAATATGTATCAAAAAAAATGAAAAAATGAATTGGAAGAAATATTTGGAATTTGCAGAACTATAGTAGACTTGTCAGACCCCAAATACTACAGAACTATAAATAATGTGTGTCGTTTCATCTGCACAACAGCCATAAAAAGCAAAAAAAACTCTGAATTTGGGGTTGCCAATGCACATAAAACCAAAATAAAATGGAGAAAAACATCAAAAATAAATCATAATAACATTATTAAAATGGATAGATAAGGAAAAAACTAACCAGACACTAATATTTAGATATATAAAAAGAGGATAAAAATGTAAACAGAAGGGTAAAAATGATAAAAATAAAAATTGAAATTAATTTAATTTAATTTGACAATACTAATCTAAACTCAATATTTTAATGTAAGATAAAAGAAGGAATAAAATAGATAGTTAAGGTATGTACTTTATACACTTAGAAATAATGATTTAGGTATTGTCCTAATTGTTGAAATTTTGATTTAAGTTAATCTTTAACATTATTTTTTAAATTATATTAATGTATTTAATTAATATAACTATGCAATTATTCATACACTAGCTGATCTGGTCCGTGATAACCATGATGCATAAAAAAAGCTATAATACTGACAAAAATGAAAAAAAAAATTATTCTAAAAGCACAAAAACATGAAAAATCATTAAAAATTACTCCTAAAATCGCACTGAAAATCGCATTAAAAGTCGATGAAATTCCAAAATCGTAGCAGACAAAATTTAGTAAGTTAGGTTAAAAGTTTGAAACAATTTTCTAAAAAATAGCTGCAAAATGCAAAAAAATACTAAAAATCACATTACAAAATTCGTTAAAAATTCAAAAATCCCTCATGAATTACCAATAAGTTTTATTGAAAAGAGAACTAAATTCACCATGTTGGGTTAAAAGAATGAAATTGTATTCCATTCACTAATGTGGAAAAATCGTCTTGAAATATAAAAAGACCCCTAAAAATAGACTAAAAAATTAAATAAGAAAAATCTAAACAAAAAATCGAAAATTGGGCTTTGATGTGCAAAACTTCATATACAGAGGTACCTTTCCTCCAAATTTTATAACTCTACCTACAGTGATCTCTTTGGAACAGTGCTGACACACTCACAAACTTCGCTCTTTATTATTATAAATATGTGTTACTTCAACATCCAGTATAAAATGTATTATTGCAATTTAGTAAGTGCTTCACCCCCTCTCTCTGTTATTATTATTATTATAATAATTAATAAATAATTATTAACCATTGCTTATTATTCAGGCACACTATCCTCCTCCATACTCTAACATCTACACCCAGCCATCCTATTATATATATATATATATATATATATATATATATTTTTTTTTTTTTTTTTTTTTTTTTTTTTTTTTTTATAAGCAATGTGTTAAATATCTTTAAGATCATGCAATTACTAAATGTATATTAAAGAATATATGAATTTTTTAGGAAAACCATTATTTAATGCATCATAAATTAGTTTTTTAATATTTGTGTTAATAAGATAAGAAGAAGATAAACATTTTACTCTATATAAATGATTAAGGATTACATTATGATATACAGAATTATGAAGACAGAATTTAAAATTAGTAAATGTATTAACTATGAAATGAAATTCATTGCGTTTGTCATATATATCAATTTATATATTTTTAATACAATATTAAAAAAAACTGCTCAACAAATTCCAAATTGGCTAGTTTCTCAATTCATTTTTATTTTTAAACACTTAAAACTGGCAGGTGTTCTTATCCAGAAACTATGATAATTAATAGTGTTTCCCATTCTTTGATAGAGGCAACTTTCTGAAAATGTTGTTAAAGTTGGTGTTTTGAACCAAACTTCTAAACAGGGCAGCTCAAGAAAGACCATCATTAGACACCAACTGCTTACAATGCAAGATATATATTAAAGAAATGAAATACACTACTTGTTTTCAAATCACTTTAATAATCATGCTTGCCATTTTACCTGTAAAAATGAGTCAATGAACATCTAGAAAAAGTTTTGCACCATTGAATGGGGAAAATACCTTCCCAAAAACTGATTAAATGAATCAAAATAATTTTTAGCAAACATGGTGTACAGAACTTATGTATTCAGGTGTATAAGAAGATAATAAATATAATTAAAAAATGCTCTAAAAAAGATCAAAACACAGCTAATGTTTTTTTAAACAATGTACATTTTCTGTACTATTAGATGGAGTAAGTTAGAATTACCAGATATTCTAAATGAAATTGATAATGTATGTTGCAAACATCTAGTGTTATTTTTGAGTTTGGTGTTAATAATGGACATATTTGTGCTTTTCAATATACATTAGATTATGAAAAAAGCATCAATTATTGCTAAAAAAGTTTTTAAATATTGCTTTCTAGTTGCTAGTTTTAATCCACTGATAACATGCAACCACAATTTTTTGCAGGAATGTTGCAAGTGAAATAAATTTAAAAATACAACTCCTTATTTTCTCAAAAGACATGCATGTTGTTGGGATATAAAGACATGGCTATTATCTAGTAAGCAAAAAGAAAATAATAAATAAATAAACAAATAAAATAAAAACAACGGTATTGTTAAAGTTATATTAAAAAAAATATCTTTATAAACATTTTTTATTTATAGGAAATATTTTTATAAAATATACTACAAAAATTGCATTCAAATTAGAGGGGAAAAAAAAAAAAAAACTAAGATCATATTTGTTTGCAAGCTTTGACATTATACAAATGTTCAAACTTACTGGCACTCTTATCTGTTCCATGCTGTCACGTTCTCTCAACGTAACAGTGTGTGGTTCTTTTATGGTATCAAAGTCTATGGTGATGCCAAATGGTATGCCAAGCTCATCATTACGAGTATAACGTCGACCTATGGATCCGCTGCTGTCATCTTTTTGGTGCGAAACACCGTGACTCGTTAAGTCATTACCTGCAGAAAATAAACACGAATTATAGGTTTAAATATCTATAACAAACAATAGAGTCACATGACATACAGCACACTAATTTTAATACATCTGCCCTCCATTAAAGAAAAAAAAAAACTTATCTAAGATATTTCAAAACTATTTTAATGTAATTTAGGATAGATATTTATTGGCTCCCTCAATATGAAGCACTCATAACCTCATCAGCTTGTTAAAATATTTAATAAAATATCTAGATATATTATCAAACTTTAAATTATTAAAACTTATAAATTATATCAATTTTATTTGTTTAATGATATGAAGTGCTCCTAACATCAACATAGTTTTTTTTTTTTTTTTATGTCTTTTGATATACACATTAACGAAAAAAAAATCTATTCAAAAACAATAACGAAAATAAAATTGGGTAAGTGTGATTACAGATCATACAGAGGGTTTTATTTAATACTTTTTCAAAACAAGTCATCCTTTAATTAATAAATACAAATTGTTAATTTATAATTATTAAATCCTTATTATTTATTTTAATCAAATCAAGAATGTTAAAATCAAATTATTTAAATAAAATCCCCCCAAAATTAGCAGAGATATAAATAAAATTTTAAATTTCTAAACATGAAAAAAAAATTTTTTTTAATGAAATTTAAAATGCTGAATCATGAATAAATTACAATAGCTTTTAAAATAGAAAGAAAATTGATTTCCAAAAAAATATTATGAATGTCAGTTATTATTTATCACAGCATAATAATAATAATAAAAAATAATATAAACCCTTAAATTGGCAAAAAATATGAAATTTCTTTTTAATAAATCCATCTTAATATGAATATTTCAACTTCCAGCACTGGTGTTTGAACTAAGAACCCTTTGTTCACTGGGGTAGATGCTTTATCTCCAAGCTGTGATGTCTACACAAAAAACATTGAAATTAAGGTTCTCTTTAAAAATTTAAATTGCAAAAATCAATGGATGGCATTGAAAAATTTAATTTAATTAAAATTAATAACTTTTTCAAAATTTTATGATTTGTCTTGTGACATGATATTAAGCTGTAAGTAAACAAAATTTGAAGTCCCTGACTTATACAGTTTTTTATACGGACTCAGACGGACAAACAGAGGAGTGAAATGAATAGGGTTTTGGTGAGAGAGCAAAACCCTAAAAATTACCATAGTTTTATCAGTGCCAATCAAATACATTGTATTATACTTTTCTAAACAAAGCACACACACACACACAGTCTAATCACAGTCACAATCAGTAAACACAGTCTAATCAGAGAAGCAGTAAATATAACATGTTTTAAATTATAAATAAAAAATCTCAGAAAAAGATCTTTGAAACAATTTGAAATTGAAAGAGATTTCCAATTATTGATAAACTAATTACTTATCCAGCTATAAGCAATATTTGCCATGTCATGACTGATTTTTCTCTAATCTCTTGGTATAACATCCAGAAATTTAATTCAAAACTTTGGCAGCATTTACTGAAACACCTTTTACATTTACCAAAAAATGAAAAATGATTTTGATTTTTTTTTTTTTTTTTTTTTTTTTTTTTTTGAATAAAAACATCTGCCAATTTTAAGAGTTTTCAAACAAAAATCAATTAAAATAATGCATTGGAAAGTACATTTTTGGATTTCAGAACATACTTAAAGATCTTTATTTAAAATTTAATTATGATTTTTAATTATTTACAATTTATATATGAACGTGAAATTGCATTTTTGATCTATGATCTTACCTAACGCTTCTACAAATGGAGCAAAATCTGGATGTCCACTTAAAGGAAGAATACAGCATTTTCTAGGGGCTATCACAGGAGGGAGAGAAAAATACTGGAAATCAGAGAAAAATACAATTAGAATGGAATAAAAATTCAATTGTAATAATTTAAGAAATATATGTTATAAAGACAAGAATTAATAAAGCCTATTTTTGGTTTATAATATTATGTAGGGATGTGATGAATAATGATTTATCAAATACATTTTTTTTCTATTAAGAAAAAAATTGATTTTATATAAAATTTAATATTTTAAAATGGAAAAAATATTAAAATTAAATTTATGTTCCATTATTAATCCATTCAGTTTTTTTTAATAACTTGTAGGGTGAAAGTCTAACAAATAATTGACAGCTTAAAGATATATATAATTTTTTTTTTCAAATCACTATTACAAAATTTTAAATGCATTTTATATTTATTTTTCTTTTTGAAAGAGTAGTAGAGATACATTTAAAAATAACTGTTGATAAAATTATCAAAAATATACATCATATTATTAAAAATTAATTTTTTTCATAAATATAGTGAATAAACCTTAGCAACTAATACCAACCCCATTTTGAAAAAAAAAAAAAAAAAAAAAAAAAAAAAAAACAATAACCAATTTGAATAAACAAGTACTTGCCTTAATTTATTTGCAAAGATTTTTTTAAAGTTATTTTTTATTTTAATGAATTTATACTTAAAAAATGGTTTAACCTATACTAATAAAAGAAAGTTTTGCTCTATATGTGTGCAGTGTCTAGCAAAATTTATAGCACATATGAGGTTCAATATTTTTGTGAAGATAGTCAAAGACCTTTTTTGGTGCACCTGAGTTTCAGAAATTTAAATTTCATTAATTAGTTGAAAAAAATTAATTAAAAACAATGCATTTAAAGATTGGAAAAGTATTCATAATGGAACAAAAGCACAGGTTTTTACTAAACCATAGAATATTTTTATGAAAACTAGAAAAGAGGTTGAAGGAGTTAATAGAATTACAGTGTTGCCAGGATGATTAATGTACTGAGCTTTTTTAAAATGGGCTGTATCTTAAATTTTACCAGGGCTAAAAACTCAAAATTTCACAGCTAAATGACCCCCCTCTCTCCCAAAGAAAAAACCTTTTAAAATTTTTAAAAATAATTTTGCTAAAGTTTTAGGACGTCAAAAAAATTTTGAAAAATAAAATTATGAAAAAAAAAATATTTGTTTCGAAATTTCTGCCATGGACACCAAGTGTTCATTGCAAACAGCCAATGTATTTCATTAGTGGACATTTTGAACAAATATAAAATTTTTAAAATATAAAATTCAAAATGTAGATGTAAAATATTTTGCTGATTTCAGATATATAAATTTCTTTACAATAGCACAATTACAACTTTAAATATTAATTATTATTTCATTAATTGGATGATTCTTTTAAAACTCTCACTTTTAAAAGCCAAGATCCCAAACCATGAATAAATTTTAAACTAGGATTTTTTGGAATGCCACAATTTTTTTAAAAATACACTATTTAGAAATTTTAAAATTATGCACCTAGACCTCGAATCTTTAAATACTGTTTAATAATAATATCTAAATTTTAGAAAAATCAATCTGTAAGTTTTTGTTTTTTAAAATATTAGTTTTTAAAAAGGAAAAGAAATACATTGTTGAAAAAAATTTGTTAAAACTAAGCAAATTGATGAATCAATCGATTTTGAACTTTCACATAGTTTATAACATATAATAAAGATTTTAAAGAGTAGAGGGCATCAAATTTAGGGAGGCGGAGAAGGGCAATAAATTTTTTTTAGAAAGTGCAGTCAAATATTTAAAAATGTGCCATTTTCTGCCATTTTAGATGCAGATTTTTGGAAGAACCATGTGATAAATATTATTCATTTAATACTAAACTTGAAAAGTGTATACTTAACACTACTTTTTGAATAGTAATTTTAACAAATATCTTAAATTCTTGCTTAAGTCTGCCATGCTCTTGATTAATATATCTACAGATAGGATTTTTAATGGAAATTTGTTCCGAAAAAGTTTAGTTAAGAATAGAGTTTGCCCTCTGGTGGGAAATGTGGAACTGTGACTCAGCTAGTCCTTATTATAAAAACAAATTATACTTGAACCTTATTTATGATAATGATGAATATAAATGTTATTATGACATACAGACAACTACTATATTACAGAAACATACTACAGTCACAGCAAAAAAATCTTGACCCTTAGACATTTTGTTAAATATCTAAAAATATACTTGAGGAATAACTCCAAAATTCTAGATATAAAAACAAAATAGCACAAGTCATATATTTCAGCGAAGATTTTTTTCTAAAATCCCATAGGGGACCATCAACAAATTGAAAAACAACGAAGATCTTTTGAATAACCCTCTCAAACTAATGAAGCAAAAACTTTCACAATGCAAATTTTGATTAAATGGCTTATGGTTATAAACTGTGTTTATTGTTTATTTTTATGCGGATAGCATGTACACTTGTAGAAAAATTAAGGTTTTTATGAAAACAGTCCCAAATTTTGCAAAGTTTTTTGCTTATAATTTACAGAGTTCTTAATAAAACAATGTTCTTTTACGAAAATATGATAATCACGAAATTTACATTTCTACGCAATTGTTTTTTCCGCGCGCAAAACCGTACAAGTTGGCAACTATGCAGAACTGATAACCCAATTTCAACTTTTCGGAAGGGGATGTCTGGAAATTTCGAAATTTTCGGACGAGAATCACCCCTGGTTTATTTTTATGCGGATAGCATGTACACTTGTAGAAAAATTAAGGTTTTTATGAAAACAGTCCCAAATTTTGCAAAGTTTTTTCCTTATAATTTACAGAGTTCTTAATAAAACAATGTTCTTTTACGAAAATATGATAAACGGCATTGAACATTAATAAATAATCATAACTGTATGAAAAATGAACAGGTTTACTAAATAAATTTTCATTGCGCATACGTCAACTCTATAAAAATTTCATTTGCATATTGATTGTGTTAGCTAAGTGTATAGAGAAATTTTTTTTTCAAATTTCAAAATCATAGCTTGAAAATTCTGAAAATTATCGTCGATAGAATAAGATAAAAATCCATTATTCCCAAAATGAAGCAAAAAGATGAGGAGCTGTATCCAAATATAGTAGTATGTGCAATATTGTGTAGACACTAATCAAAGGAATATGCATACAGCCCCTCATCTTTTTGTTTCATTTTGGGAATATTGGATTTTGAAACTTTAACAAAAGTTGCTCTATACACTTAGCTAACACAATATGCAAATGAAAGCTTTATAGAGTTGATGCATGTACAGTGAAAATTTATTTAGTAAACCTGCTCATTTTTCATATAATTAGTAATATTTTTTAATTTTTACTACAGGGTATTATGTACAATGTTGTTTCTCATATTTTCTGAAAAAAAAAAAACATTATTTTGTATTAAGAGCTCTGTAAATTATAAGCAAAAAACTTTGCGAAATTTGGAACCGTTTTTATAAAAACCTTAATTTCTCTACGAGTATACATGCTATATTCATCAAAATGAACACAGTTTATTACAATAAATCAGCCATTTAATCATAATCTGCAGTTTGAATGTTTTTGCTGCATTAGTTTTGACAGGGTTATCCAAAAGATCTTCGTTCTTTTTCAATTTGTTGTTGGTCCCCTATGGGATTTCAGAAAAAAATCTTCGCAATGCATTACATGACCTTTACTATTTTGTTTGTATACCTGGAGTTTCAGAATAATTCCTTATGTATATTTCTAGATATTTAACAAAATATCTAAAATTGCAAGTGTCAAGATTTTTTTTTGCTGTGAGTGCACAGATATATACGTGTTCCATTTTTTATGTTTTAAATTATCAGTAAAGAAAATATCCAATAACTGACAATTATGAGCTTGTAACTGACAAATGGTGTCAGGTTCTGGTAGAACAATTTAAATTTTAATGGTGTTAACTACATTTTTTTTAAACAGTTTAAATAATAGATTTCAATTTTTTTTTAATACTATCAATAATTAACTCCTGTGTCGGAGATTGGCAAAATTAAATTAATAGAGCCGATAATTGATATTCTCCATTAAGCTGCATTAAATAACTATAAACTAGAAATCATGATTCAAATGTATATTACAGACATCTTTTAACTGATTTAGACAAGTATAACTTTAAGAAAACATTTAGTGTAGTTGTATTACAAATATATTAAAAGAAAAAAAATCTTAATTTTAGAAATAAGATGGATGCCTCAAAGCAGTATTTTTTTATGATCTCAAAAGTTTCTTCTATATTATATATGTTTTTGGCCAACTAATGATAAATAAATTATGATTCCAAAATAAAAATAAGTGTCTAAGTTACCACTAGACGAATTTATTTTGTAAAATTTCACAAGAGAATGCTTATTTAAACCATGCAATAGAGAAAAAAATAAAAAGAAAAAAAAAATCTTATGTTGAATTTATTTGGCAAGATATCTCACAGTATTTAGTAAGATAGCTCGAAACATTCAATATTTAGCAAAAGGACCAAATACCGAATATTTTAACAAATATTCATTCCCTCTTAAATATTATTTGTTTTTAGAATACTAAACAAAAAAGAAAAATAATAAAAACTATCTACAACTATTTAAACTATCATCAAATTAACTGATCTTCTGGTATTTAAAATTTTTTATGATTTGAAAACATGAGTTATGAAAATTCACGATCACAAGCACATGGTTGGGGGATTTTGAAAAATAGAAAAGAGTCAATCATTTAATTTTTAACATTCAAGAAGCATCAACATATGAAATGTCAATAAAGTCATAATTAGGACAAATTGGATTATTCAAAAGAAAGTGTATTATATGTTTTAATAAATGTAATGTATTTGAAAAAGCTACTGACAAAACACTGAAAAATTATTATTGTGAAATTATAAAGTTCATGTGATGTTATTTTAATGATTAGTTATTCAAAAAATCCAATAAAATTAACTTTTCACATATTATCTTCCAACATATATATTTAGACACAACATAATAACATATTTAAATCATTAATTTCAACAGCATCATCAAATTAGTTCAGAGATAATTTATTTTTATGAGAAAAATTTACAACAGAATACATTTGGAATAAAATATTTAGTATTTTTGTCATTCTTTTTTCCTTTAAGATTGTGTTTTCATGCTGCAAACATCTCTCTACCTCTTATTGTTTTACTACTTAAAAACGAGTTTCATATTATGATAACTGAAAACTCCTTACTAGTTTTTACTACTATGTCAACTTGCTAACATAACAAAATTTATAAAAATAAAGAGAGAAGTTTGTATGAGTATACCCCTGCCTGGTTGTCCAGAGTTTTCTGTAAAGATTACTATGCATGAAACGACAAGATTTGACAAAAAGGTACTTAAATGTCTGAATTTTTGCATCTTCCCAGTTTTTCTGATTTTTTTAATAATTAACAAACATTTAATTAAAAACCATACAGAACATCATAAAGTGGACAGCATCTATCTTGTTGCCGATTGTGTCCATGTCTGTCTGAGATTTCTTTGATTTTTCAAACAGACTAAGGAGAAAGGTACTTTCAGCTTTATCTGCATTTTGAAACTGCAATCTCCTGTGGAATTACAAAAGAAAAAAACACATTTTTGTTTTCTTTACCTTTTTGATACCTTCTCCCATTCTTTTTACAACAATCTTGAAACTTTATTTTAAGGTATTTACTTTGATAAATAATAACTTTCAAAAGACATTTCATAGTTTTAGAAAACCATATACATATAATTTTTCCTTATATGAATAATTTTTTAAAAAATCAACTACACATTTGACAGCATTTTAAATATTTGTTAAAATATAATAAAAAGTAATAATTACTGTTCGCAGTTCATCTTCTGGCCTAGTTCTAAAAGTATGCTCCCACAGTGCATACATAATTCTACCAATGCCAAAAGATGGTTCAATAACAGCTGGAACAATTTCATCAACTATATATATATTAAAAAAAAAAAAAAAAAAAAAAAAAAAAAAAGAATTAACTTGGATTGAAAATAATATATGAATAGAAAATAAAAAATATACAAAGTTTATTAAGCAATTATCAATTAATATAAATTAAAGCAATTACTTAAAAAGAGAAAACTTTATGCAAACAAAGAGAATAAATAAAATATGATGCAATGAAAGAATTGAAAAGTGGGAAGATTGAGGAAATTAACACATAGAATAGGTGTAAATACTAGTGCCACACAAATAAAAAAATCTGGTTACTACAAGGAATTTAATTTTGCACAAAACCACTCTCACCAAAATGGTAATAGAGCTGATCATGAAACTTTCCCCAATTAAAGTATTAAATGACATTAAGATAGTCTGAGACACAAAAATCTTCAAATTTTCGAAAAAAATTTATTAAATTAACTATTTCTCTCTCTCTTTTTTCTTCCTTAAGATGATGGTTAAAGCATGTTTTTATCTTTATCAGAACAGGAAATATTAAATGTTTTGTTCTGATTGTTTTCAAAATCTAGCTTTCAAGCAATGGTTGAGATCAAAATGACTTCTTGTGAAAATGTGTTTTGCTTCATGATGTTTTTTTCATCATTTCTAATATCAAAATTGTTATAAGTGAAGAAACATTAAAGATAAATGGTTGAAACTTGGAACATGTCTTTTTTAATTGTTTTACTTTAATTTTCATTCAGCAAATTTCAAAAAAATATTTACATCATTAAAAGAAAAATTACATTAAATATTTGTAATTTTTTTTTTCAAATTAATATTTTATAAAATGTGAATCAGAATAAAAAAGTATATATGTCTGTTTATTTAAATGAAAAAAAAAAAAAGAAATTTTACAAATAATATTTCAAGTTATAAAAATTTTAAACTACTCCACCTTTTTAATAAATAATAATAAATAGAAATCATTTTATAATAATAAATTACAAAAAAATTTATTATGCGATTTTGTTTACAAATAATATAGTTAAACATCACAAAGAATTTCAAAATTTTAATTCAATAAATAAAAATTATTTTAAAATGTATCCTGGATCCCCTTAAAGAAACATTTAAGTAGTAAAAATATCTATAATTCACAGTTGCATTTGCTGTTTCTCTGAAATTACAATTATCAGATTCAATTAAATGAAATAATAAAAAAATTGAAGCTCAGAATGAGAAATTTGTTGAATTTATAATGTCAGCACTGATCATAGATTTTGCATAATAGTGCCTGAAACTTCATTAAAATGTAAATTAATACTTTCAAGATCTTTTCTGTATGTCTACATGAAATCAACACCGAATATTTAATTTCCTGTCACCAGCAAATATTACATGATGTCACACTTCACTGTTGGATGTTAAGGGGCTAAGGAAAACAGAAGCACCTACATTTCTACTGTAACTTCATGATGTTACCCCTTAGGTAATATTAAAATAAAGAGTAAAAATTTAAAAAAAAATGGAAAACATTTCCTTTTGACTTATAGTGGAGTTGTGATATATAGTTGAGTGCAGCAGTTAGGCAGCTAATATAAAATACTTCCTAACTATACAATTTTATTATGCTTCACTGAAGAATAATGAAAATTGCTATCACTAAAATCACAAAAATAAATAAATAAATAAAAAAAAAAAAAAAAAAAAAAAATACAATAAAAATAATAAATAAAAATATAAAATAAAATAAAAAATAAAAATATCTCACCATGAACAGTTTTGTTAGCACGATTAACAACAACCATATCTTTGGTAATACTGAACTCCTTGTCTTCAAGACTTACTTTGAATTCTCTGCAAAGGAAAATATTTATTATTCACCAATAAAACATGTAATCAGAAAAACTGCTTTTAGTGAGATATGAATCATTAATAAGTGGTTTTAATCTACCAATCATCTTTTGATTATCTAGAACACCGTTAGCTCTCAGCAAAACGCGATTGGCGAATTTCCTGATTTTCCCTGACCAAATCTAAAAAACAAGTTGAATGTAGATTCTGCCATTGCAGAATTCAGTTTCGCCTCTGATTAACAAAAAAAAAAAAAAAAAAAAAAAAAAATGATAGAGGTTTCTTAGAAGGGCGACCCCATTTAGATTGCAATGAACTAACTTCATTTTTCTTGTGTTTATCAATATAATAGCAAACAGAACGGCGTGAAATACCCAATTGAATAGCAATTTCTTTCTGAGACATTGAAATTGAGAAATAATAAAGAGATACAATTTGACTTGCTACTTCTTCATTGACTAGATTCATCAAAAACGGATTTTTTCTTTAGTTTAAAAGCTTTTTTATAGACTAAGTAAAAGGAAATGCAATTTAACAATAAAACGAGCGGAATCCCATCGAGTTCGATGAATGAAATGTTTAAAAGACCCGATCGATTTCGTTTTTAAAAAAAAGGAAAAGTAATTACATTATTGAATCAATATATTTACAAAGTAAATGTCAAGTTTGCCAGTTACAATTTTGCATGCAAATATTCGCACATCTTCAGTTAAAACAGGGGTAGGAGTGACCAATTCATAAAATATAGGACATTTTTTGTGAAAAATATAGGACATATATAGGACATTTTGAAAACAACGTTATTGGATATATATTGCTATAAAATACATTTTAAAAACATAATCTACAATAATTTATAAATTTTCACTAATTAACAATAGTAAATCAAGATATAATATATATATATATATATATATATATATATATATAATTAATTTTTCCATTGTTATTCTTAAATCTTCTTGCTACAATGGAAATTTTCCAAACCACAATGTTAGATTTCAAGAAAATCTGTTATGTTTGAGAAAGGCTCACATGTGATAGATACCCTTGTCAAATGCATTGTGAACAATGTGTAAATTAAAGGTTTCAACACTATGCCTAATTTTCTCATAGATTGCACTTCTCTATCGAAAATTTTAAAAGCTGATTTATTTATATTAGGACCATTTGATCCAAAGATGAGCAAATGATTTAGATCCATTTTAGAGGCTTTCATTTCATTTATTTTGCAGTTACATGATCAAAACGCTCACTTCCAATATATTTTTTGGTAATACCACCAATTTCCTCACCCCAATATCTAGCAAAAATGTTTAATTATTTTTAGTTCTGGTCATTTAATGTCTCATAATACATGAGTGTGAAAAAAGGGGGATTCTTTGTTGAAATCATCACTAATTTGTTTTAAAATATATCAGCCAAGGCTATAAGGTATGGCACATGACACTTTCTTTGAATTTAACTGTATACCTTGTGGCAAAGAGGAAACTGTAAACATTTACAAAATAAATTTTGTATTCCATCTGATGACTGAAATAAATAATTAGGGCCATGTGAATTATCCACAGAATCTTTGATCGTCTCTTCCTCAAAGTCCTTCCTTAAAGTCCAAGTACTCAATCCACTTATTATTTTTTTTTATTTGATATTGAAACTAACTTTTTCTGCCAGTAAAATCCACAAAGCGAGATTGAAACTAGTTGCTTTGTTTTTCTGAATTATCTTTGAGCTTCACTGTTTTGGAATGCTGCATTAACTGCAATTAACCGCTGTTACTGATGGGAACTGGACATGGTAATGATCTTTACCCTTCACACAACATTCAGCAATTTTTACCATGCCCGTCAATCTGATCTATCCAAGCATCACAGAATTTCATCAATCTATGTTCACATTGTGTCATCGCATTAATGTAATGCAATAAATATGCCTTTTCTACATTAAAAAATAAAATAAAAACGATGTATTGCAGCTGAATACACGATAAGAGAAACTAAGATAATCGCAATGAAACACAGAACGACGTTGAATATTAGACTAACTCAGCGAACAAAGCGATGCATGAGAAAACAAGCGATGATATTAATACCAAATACATGAAAAAGTAGAGAAATATAGGAAATATAGGACAATTAGAAAAATATAGGACAATATAGGACATTTTTGAAGATTATTTTATAAATATAGGATATATAGGAAATATAGGACAACTCTGACCCCTGTTAAAATTGTAATCTGAGTGCCGGTGAAATTCAGAAATTTTATTTTATATGCACTCACAGAAAAAGTTTTATTTAAAGAAAAAAAAAAAAAAAAAAAAAGACTAATTTCATTTTTACTGTGACATTATTTTCACTAACTGAAATCATCTGAAAGTAAAATCTCAATCTCAGTATCCATAATGAAAAGAAATATTGAAATGTAATATCGGGTACTACTAGGTTATCCCGTCGACCAAAAAATTATCACGAAACTATAAGATTAAATGCCAATAATGGATGATCGTGAATGTCACATTCAATGACATTACATACGATTCATGTGTTTAAAATGTCATTAAGTGATTTTTATTTCGACTTTTTATTAATATTTTTATTAATATTCTACTAATTATTTGTTTTTTTTTTCCGTTATTTAAAATAAAAATTATGCCAATATGTATAATTTGGCTATTAGTTTGGCGATTTGTATAATTTGGCGAAATTGGTCGACAGGATAACAGACTAGTACCTAATATCGTTATGAGTAAAAATGCGATGTTTTAAATAGTGACGTCATTTTCTCTTCAAATGCTTTTTAAGAGTTACTGTTATTAGTAATATGAAAAAGGCATCCGTAATAATATTGTAATTCCCATTTATCTGGTTGCTGAATGACACCATTTTCCTCATTTGAAATTTCTCTTATTTTGATTTAGACATTAATTTTTATCATAAATTATTTTCTGTTATTTTATTTACATTATTAATATTATTTCTCAATAAATATATTTTTTTACTTCAATTAGTGCATAATTATACGCAATCATTTTTGAAAATAATTTTTTTTTATCGAGAGAAAAGCTAAACTGTGTTGCCACCATTTTGAAGAAATGTCATGAAAAAGCTTTTAAAATTAAAAATAAAATATAAAAAGGGAAATAAATTAAAAAATAACTAAAATGGGCATAACTACAAATAAATAGCTTTCATTTAAAAAAATAATTATCAAAATCGGTTGAATAGAAAATTCAGGGCTGATGACACGACATTTTTAGCTTGTCTGAAAGAAATAGCATCGGAGGCTTAAAAAAAAAAAAAATTTCCTTGACTTTTCTGGTTGTAATGGGCATAAAATAAAATTTGCTACTTACTTTTGCAAACTTTTGTTGAAATTAGCAATTTTTTTCTGCAATCTTTCTACAAAGTTTTCAATTTTTTTTTTTTTTAATGAATTTTGTGATTTTTTTCCCCCGAGATTATTTGATGAATTTCATGTCATTCTTTCTCCAGAGCTTTTCCATGACTTTTTAGAAATATTTGTATATTCCCTGACTTTTTCCATGATGCTGAGAACCCAGTAGAATAAATTTCTGAATACTGCAAGAAAGTAATAGAAATACTTTTTTCATTTGTGTTCAAATTCATATAAATGATTTTTAATGCAATGAAGACATGGGTGTAAGTTGTGAAAGGCAGTCGAGATGGAAAATATTTTGAACATATCCCCCCACCCCCCTTTTATATACACACACATACTATGTATTCTCAAACTAAAACTACTTAGAATATTAACTTTTATGTGTGATAATTTTTATATCAAAACAATATTTAAAAAATAAAAAAAAAGTATATTCACATAAAATATTGATATTATTTTTTTAGTTGAAGAGTGGTAGATGGTAATTAAAATCTAGTAGATGGTAATTAAAATCTAATTAATCTCCAAAATTTTTGATCATGCACAAATAAATATCTTATACAATAGACAAATCCATTATTCAAATTGTTTCCAATCCACATACATTCTGCTTCTATAGCATTTTAAGATACTGGAATAAGATAATCGAATTATTGAAATTGTAAGTAGTTATTATACATCATAGAAGATGCTGCCAAAATTCTTTAAAACTTCTGTTTCAGTTAAAATTAAAAAACATCTAAACTTTTGGATGCTGGGCAAGCATTTGATGTACCCTTTTTCTTCGTTTGAAGAAATGGAATTACCCAGATCTAGAACATAACTGACGAAATATCTGTTTCCTTAGCATAAATTTTTAGCTATATCTTTCTCCAAAACAATATTATTTACTCTCAATACAAATTGTTAATTTTATGTAGAATGTTTGCATTCCATGTTTTGGTGTTAGACTTAGCAACAGGCCCATAACATAAAAAATTGAATAAATTTACCCATGAGTTGGGTGCAGCAGTTTGTGTTCATGTATAACATCAAGTTTTAAATGTAAACTTATTAGAAATAGAGATACATTTTCAGTATAGATTTTAGTCCAATAGACCTGAAAATCTGACGGGAAAGATATGTATGTTTAGTAATGTTATGTAAAGTATGTTTTATAAATGATTTAACATAAGTTTGATTATAATACCATAGTATGACACATTTATTCTTTTAAATTATGTGCCTTTACTATGCTAAAATCTTATATATATTATAAATGTGAAAGTGTGTCCGAAAAGTTGGAATGAAATTGGCTTCAAAACGGATGGATTAATGTCTTTGAATCTTTGCATATAGATAAATTGAAGCCCTGAAATGAACATAGGCTAATTTTTAATTGATTTATTCAAATAATTTCCTTAATAATTCAAAATTTCATTCCTATTCATACTGAATAAATAGGCATTTTTTAGAAAAAATTTTATTTTCTTTCCCGTTGCCAAGAAAATTAAAATCGGGAATAATAATTTCTCAGCGGCAATAAATTTTCAATATAGCTACTTCCATCCGAAAAAAAAAAAAAAATAAAATAAAATAAAAAATAAATATGACATCATAAGTGAAATAAAAATAAAAGGAGTATTCTAATTTTTTCTGTAAAAAAAGGTGACATAATTAGAAATTTAAAAAAAAGTGGAAAAGACTTTTATTTATAACTAAATATTTCACTTTGAAAAATATGACGTCATAGTTGAAGTAACAGATATTTTATAGTAGTCGTTAAAAATACTAGAGACATGGATATCAGTAATTATTGTTGCTAGATAAATAATAACGTCATATTTAAAATGAATGAGAAATATTTTTTACTTATACTAATTAATAATTTATAAGTTATGTACAAATGAAAATGTTTATTCAAAATTCATAATTATCAATGAAGAATTTTTTTTGTGGGGAAAAGGTGGAAAATAAAACTACTGATTAATATATGTTTTGCTCTATTTTTTAACACTTTCCAACAAAGTTGAAAAGTTATTATGCTTTCGGTTTGTCTGTCCATCTAGCCGCTTTCTAATTTTCATAAATATACTCGGATTGCCATGAAATTTTTGGACTTTATTAACACGAATACCTATTGAAAATGGAGTTTCTACCATGATTAGTTTATTTACAGGGATAGTCAAAAGTTTTCCTGACATTATGGCATTATGGGGAAAAATCGATTCAAATGAATTTTAATGATGTTAAACCCTGTGAAACATATTCAAATCTATATGCATCTACAAAGTGCATCAAAATATACATTTTGTAAAGTATGCAGTGAAAAGGACACTTATTCTTCATTTGCAGGGTCACACAGAAGAATTCCATTGCATAATAATAAAGGGAGGAACAGTTTCCGACATATTTTAATTATGGTAAACGATTTCATGTATAATCAAATTGATATACATTGCTGAGGCTTAATGAGAGTTATTTCATGCATAATACGAAGTGCATAGCATTTACAGGGACACACAAAATATTTCAAATAGTACACATTCTATCTGAAGTACTGTATATGATGGATGATAACTGTTGCATGGATGAAATGGATTTTGAATTATGATATGTGCTTTTAAGTTTCATTAAATGTATGCATATTAAATGGTGTTTATAAATGCTAATATTTACACAATTTAGATACACAGGATTACACAAAAGATCTCGGAAAGGTTACTGAATATGAGCTTAATTTATTTAAAGGTGGTTTTTAAATAAAATATGCATTTTTATTTTGAACTGCATTCACTAAACCAAGAAATGTTTGTATTATATTGATAAAATGATATACAGGGTCAGGCAAAGAACTGGGTAGATTGTTGTCTTCGGATGATAATTTATGAAAATGTAATTTAGGTAATAATAAGGGATATTTTTGTTTGAAATAAATATTAGAAAAATACTTTCATGTATCAAAGATACTCGGAAAACTACAGGACTGAACAAAATATTCAAGAATGTTTCTATCTATTAGTATAAATCACTGAAAGGAAAATTTCAACCAGCAAAAAAATTAGCAAATAGAGATCATAAGATGTTTTTTACTATAAATCGCGATAAAAAGTTAATTATACATGCTTTTAATCAACAAATTCTTTTGCTTGATTGATCAATTAATTCTTCTTTAAAGGTTATGTGAACGAAGTCACGGGTAACAGCTAGTCTAAAATAATGCATGTAATTATATAATATGTTATTGAGATGAAATCTATTCTCTAGAAAATAGTCACAGTACAGTAATGATCCGAGTTCTACAAATAGAAAAAAATCTGATCAACCAGCAAAAATTTCTAGTTGTCAATAATAAACATTTGTGCTATCCATTCTACATGTATTATTAAATCATGAATTTTCAAAAAGTACATATCTGAAAATAAATTGATTGAGGAAGAATAATTTTTCATACAATAATGATATGCCATGAAATCGCATATCATTAATAAATAAAAAATATTTTTAATTAATAATTTATTTTTAATTAATAAATACAAAAATATTTTTAATTAAAATCTATAACTCTTTAAGCCAGTAAATGAATTAATTCTGAAAATAAATATAATAACAATATAATATATAGATATATATTGATCACTAATGACAATCTGGTGACTGCATTTATCAAGCCCTGGTAGTACCAAAGATCTTAGAGGAAAAGATGTGAAGGCTTCATAGGCGTAACGTAAATCCACAGCTGTCAGTGAAACAGTGCAAATAGCTAGGCAATAGAAGTCGCATACAGGGGCGAAAGATAAGAAGCGTTCACTTGGTGCGCTTTGGCATTATCACCAGTAGCGATAATTATCAAAATGTGGAGTAATGATGTGGTCACTGCTGCCCGCCTCGGTCCCTCGGTCCCCACGAAAGCAGTGCGTGTCCCCCTCCCTCTCCATCCCTTTTCGTGGAGAGAGATGAGTTAGGTCAAAGTTCATACAATACATTACAGAAGACTACTTATAGATGAATCTGTTCATTGTTATGTTAGTTTTCGAGTTAAAGTGGAACTTTCGATACATAAAATTTATTTTTTAACAAGTTCAGCATCACTGAAGACTTTTCAGTTGTACGTGTTAATCGGCTATCTATTTGCAATATAAAAAATATATCACAACAAACAAATCATATTAAAAAATCTCCCACAATCTTTAAGTCTCAAGACGAACTGCCAAAAGAAATGGCGTTTTGAATTCTCGCGGGGGAGTTGGTGCAAGGAAGTTTACTAGAAAAATATTTGGCGAATCGGTGGATGCAATGAACCAGCCTACGATTGGATCTCCTCCTTTGAGCGTGTTTCATAGCAGTGCTGTTTGCACTGTTTCAGATAGTCACGGTTTCCAAAGCCTTCATGTCTTTCCCTCTAAGGTCTTTGGTAGTACTACTAATAAATAAAAAGACTTTCAATAATTTTGTTTTTTAATTAAAAAAGTAAAAACTCTTAAGAAATGTTTATATACAGGGGGATCAATTTAAAAGAGTGCCCATTTGTTTTTTGTATTATGCATATCTATAATATACATAGCAAGACTTTCAATATCATTACTTATTTATATGTCTATATTTAATGTACTGGTATTGCTTTCTTTACACTTTCCAAACGGGAAGATTCATTTTATTCATTTTTTAAAACATAAATTTGGTGAACATCATTAGTAATTTTTAATCCAATTCTGCACAAATGATTTGAGTAAATTGTCTGCTTCTTTGATGACTGTTTAAATTCAATTGCCTTTTGCTACCAAGGTCACCAGACCTATCTCCAGCAAATTTTTTTTTTTACATGAGGTTATCTTAAAGATAGGGTTTTCCAAAGAAGTCCTGTAAACATCAATGAATTAATACAAATCATAACTGAAGAAATCTTATCACTAATACCAACAATGTTGCAAAATGTGTCAAAAAACTTGGTTTGACACGTTCATGTTTGAATTTAAAATGATGATGAACATTTTGAACATTTGCTGTAAGGAATAATAATGTAAAAAATTTGAATTAAATTATGTTTTTCAAAAATAAAATTATCTAAATTATGTTTTTCAAAAATAAAATTATCACAGAGTATAAACATAGTGAGTCTCCATTTCTGTTTTACTTCACATATAAAGTTGTAACAGTCCAATAATGTTGAAAATTGTCTCCCTTATCGAAATAAGATTCAAACAATTATACTTCAGCATTAGAATAGTTGCCATACCCATCAGATTTAAGGATAAAAGAAAAACCAACAGGTACTCTTTTAAATTGGTCACCATATATTTTATATAATCTTACTTGATGAATTAATATGTGAATTAGTTGTTTTACCCTTTAGACTGTAACTCAGCTTCTACAGTCAATACATCATCTTCATTCATTTCTTTCAGATATTTAACAATGTCTTTAGAATCTTTTTTGAAAGCTTTTCCTATGACAGACATCTGAGGCTGCAGTTCAGTAACTTGAACTGTCTTGTTAAAATATCATTAAGGATGCAATAAAGCAATGTTTAAGAATTAAAGGAATATATAAGAATAATTCTTAAAAACATACAATAGGGGCTAAAAATACTGTTTACTTTTTCCTAATTATTTGTGCAAGTATGCATATAAATAGGTCCATTTTTCTGAGATGAGTTGTATAACAGAATGAACTTCAATAAGATTTCAACTATACAACTATTATTACTTACAAAAATACAACAAACATTTAGTCTTTCACAATTACACACTTTCATAAATTTTACTGAAACATTCATTTGCACAGACAGATCCAGTAAATTAAAAGAATTAATTAAAACTTTTATAGTCAGATAAAACACTCTAAAAATACATTAAAACAATTAAAACATAATTTATAGACATTTCAGACTAAAAACTAGTCCCTCCTGCAGGAGAAAAAAAAAATTACAATGATGAAAGATAAAATGACTATAAAAATTTTAATTAATTATATAATTTTGTTCGGACATAATGCTTACTTAACTTAAATTTAAAAAAATTCTATTCTATACTATTCTAAACCATTTTTATAATATAGTAATTAAAAATTCATTGTGATTCATTCACAACTTAAATTCAACTATTGCCTCCTATAGTCTATAAAAAAAATTAGGAGAGAAAACAAATAATCGAAAGCATGTATTGGCAGATTTTGTAATGCTTTGGCTATAATCAATGTCAATCAAGCAATGATCATTGCTTTGCATTAAAAAAAAAGACAGAAAAAAAAAAAAAAAAAAAAAAACATAATTTGTCAAAATTAATATTTAATTTGCACAACTAATGCATCAAATATTTTGTTTAGTTGCATTTTACACTTTACATATTTTTCAACTATTTTTTTTTTTAAACAATTAACAAAAAATATTTATTAATTTCTTTTTTATAAAAAAAAAAAAAAAAAAAAAAAAAAGTAAGTCACCAAATAAGAAAAAAATTACAAAAACTATGTGGCATAATTTTCAATGAACTATAATTATGTTCCTTTTACAGGCTATATACTGATTGAAACTTTCCAAAATTCATGCTAACTATTGTGTCGAAATGATGTCATTCTCATTATGTAAGATTCTGAATTAATATATTTAAAGGCCAAAATGTTTTTTCAACAACTATCTTACCTTTTAAATGACCTTTCAAATGACACCATTGATGTCTCGCAATTATTAAAATAATAATAATTAACTTCATGAGAATTAGATAATTTAAAAAATATAATTTTCATTTAACCTATGTGGTTGTGGTAAAAGGATTTTCTTATATGAAATTTAATAAAATAAAATAAAATTAGTTTCTTAGAAATACAATTTTTTTAAAATATTCTATTCAGTTAAATTGAAAGTCATCTGCTGTAGATGGTAAATTGCACCTGAACTCTGATTTTTAAGAACACAGCTGGAAATTATACATTTCCATGGCAACAATAATTTTCTTTACTTTTTCCGATCAAAATTATAATGCTAGTGCTCACAATTACCTCTTTACATTTGTCATTTAAGTATTAGTTTGATTATATATTTGTTAAGTTGCATTTTTTCCCCCAATAATTATTTTGTTATGGAAATTATTAGGAAACAAATGTTGAATTATTTACATTGTTTTAAAATGAAAATGGGTTAATCTTCCATAATCAGAATGCACACAACAGAGATAAGAGTAAAAAACATGCTTGAAAATTATTTGAAATTCTCAAAATTCAAAATATCACAATTTGATAAATTTCAATTGTAAAAAAATGAAATATTTTTAAATGCCTTTCTTAGGTGAAAGACTTTTAAAAAGCATATAAGTTATAGGAAAAGTTGGTCATTAAAATAAATAAATATATAATACTGTATCAATAAATATCATTTTGTAATACAGTTCTTGTAAAACAAATATGCTATCTAACAGCTGTATCCGATTTGTATATTTTTTCAAACAGAAAGTACATTTTTTATCACAGCAGCGATAATTACCATAAAATTTATTGATAATTACCATAGCATGTATTTGTAATCACATGGTGTAGAAAATTTTTATGGAAAAGAATTCATCTTGAATTTTCCTTACTTATTTTGAACATTCACAAAAACATATGTTTTGACAAATACAAGCATAAATGTCACAGCTGACAACCACAAATTCAATTTAAAGTTCTAGTTTCAAATGAAATAATTTACTATTAAATCTCTAATTAATAAACTCTTTTTTTAAATATTTTAATATAAAAGTTTTATAACTAAATTATAAAATATATCAGGCATGAGATAGCAAAAAGTTAAAAAAAAAGAGGAAAAGTGCATGAGAAAATCAGAATTTTTTTAATAGAGCACAGACAATACAGTTAAGAAAGTTAATAAAATTATGAATATTTTATTTTAAATTCTATTTTATTTATTTATTTATTCTTGGGAGTTTGGGAAGGAAGAATCAATTTTGAATAGCTTATGCAAATACTAAAAATAATTCTGAAATCAATCACCCAAATTCCATGCTTTCGCTCAAAACATCAGTTAATAAATATGGATAGCTAATATTTAACCTGTCACTGAGCTGCAAAAACATCTATTGAAAATTTTAATGTTTTAGCAAATTTTTTGTGGTATTTTAACAGAACTTTTTCCCCTCTACAATTTTTTGATAGAACCCTGAGTTTTTCCATGATTTTTTGACAGAACTCACATTTGAATTTATTTATTCTGCAGTTTTTTGATGGAACTTGTATATTTTTTCTGTGGTCTTGTGACAGAATTCACAACTTTTCACAACCTTCTGACAAAATTATCTTTTGTACGCAGTCCTTTTGATGAAAATTGACATTTTTCTGCAATCCTTTGGTAAAATTAGTGTTTTTAATTAATTTTTTTTAATTCAGTTTAATTAGTCTGATGAAATTTGCCATTTTTTCATTATTCTTAGACGAAGCTTGCCATTTTTGCAGCCCTTTGATGGAATTTTCAATTTTTCTGTGATATTGTGTTGAAATGATTTTTTCATCAACCATTTCTATGCTTCTCAGAATTTCTTAACCACTGACCAATTTTTTAAATTTTTCAGAAAAGAATCACTTTTGAGAGAAACAACAAAAAAATGAAACGAAAAATCACAGATCAACAAGAGAATCTTATACCTGAGACATTCCCAGTCTACAAGAGAAAGGAAAATAATATAAAAAACAAACAAGGGCATCTATTCTATCCTGAAATCAATTCTAAATTCTCAACAGAAACTCACTGGTCCTATCAGAATCCTATATTAAAAAACATGCATAGTAAATATGCATATAAAGAATGCATAGTGGTGGCAAAACTAATTTTGTATGAGATATAGATATTCACTAAATTTAAACCAGATGAATAGTTTTAGTGACACGTATCACAGAATAAATAAACATGAAATTCTGATTGAACATCCAGAGTAGGCATGAAATGAAACATCAGCAAGTATTTTTTTATGATCCTATTTGACAGATTTTTTATCTAATTTTCTTACATTTTTTTCAAAAAACAGTAATTTATTCAGTTGGTGTAGCTATAATACTAACACAAGTCTTTTACTTTAAATCTTTTTAAGCAATTTTCATTTGCAGCACATTGAGTCACTAAGACTCAAAACAGTACAAAATATGTCCTTTTTTATTAAGGAACAAAAACAGGGTTGCCACTCTAATCTTGAAAAAAAATTCCCTGTGTTTTCCCTGTACTGCAACGCGTTTATTCTATGCTGAGTGTGCAAAAATACATGCATATATGTATGCCAGTTAACCACATTGTAATTTCCCATTACCCAACTAATTGAGCAAATATAATACATTATGTAATATGAGCAAATAAAAATAACTCTTTAAAGTTATTGCACTTATTATTAAAATCCCATATTTTATGTTAATAATAATAAAAACAGTACAGCAATACTCAAGCATTCAGCTAAAAAATACTTTGAAATATTTATCACTCAACTGCAAAAAAAAGTTGTTGAAGACAATATTGCAAAAAACAAAATTTTCTGCATTTTTTTTTTTTTTTTTTTTTTTTTTTTTTTTTGCTATTTTGCAACAAAAATTGCTGTTAAAAAATCGACAATTTTTGTCATAATTTTGTCAACGGCAATTTTTGGCAAAAATCGGCGTTTTTCATGCTTTTTTGACAAAAATCGCCATTTTTTTTTTACAGAAATTGCCGTTTTTTTCGACGAAAATTGCTGTTTTTAAATGAAAACCACGTTTTTTTCGCTATTCGATAAAGAAAATTGCCGTTTTTTTGCGATTCGATGAAGAAAATTGACGTTTTTTTCTCGACTTTATGACGAAAATTGCCTTTTTTTTCGCAGCCTTTTGATAAAGATCGTCGTTTTTCAATGATCTTTTGACAAGAACAGTATTTTTTCACGATATTGTGACGGAAACAACATTTTTTCGCGATGTCTTGACGAAAACAGCATTTTTTTGCAATATTTTGTCGAAAATCACGTATTTTTCGCGATCTTGGGATCCTTCGACGAAAATTGCGTATTTCTCGCGATTTTTTTTCGCGAAAATTCTATTTTTTCACGCGGTTTTTTAATGATATAAAAGAATCAAAAAAGCTAAAAAGGACAAAAAAAGAGAAAAATCGCGTTTTTTTCGCGAAAGTTCTATTTTTTTCACCCGGTCTTTTGATAATATAAAAAAAATCGAAAAAGCTAAAAATGACAAAAAGCGGAAAATCGCGGGTCCGCGAAAGAATCTCATGTTTGTTTTGAACTGACGCGACGAGAGGATAAGGAGAAAAGGAAAGAACACTACGCGCAGTCGCAGATGGAAGGTATGAGAGGAGGTCCTCTGTGGATTCAACTATTCGCATGGCAAAGAAGGGGTGTAGGCAGACACATGGAAGAGCCGCTTAAAGGGAATTTTCGCGTCGCTTTTCCGGAATTTTATTTCTTCCGCGAATTTTATTAGAATTTTTTTTTTGAAAGCAGAAAAAAATTATGTTTGGATATAAGAGGAAAAAAATTCCCTGTGTTTTCCAGGTTTTTTAGGAATTTTGAAAAATTCCCTGGATTTTCCCTGTTTTGAGAGGGTATTTTGAAATTCCCTGTGTTTTCCCGGTTTTCCAGGTTTTCCCGGTGGCGTGGCAACCCTGAAAAATTATTTTGCATTTACATTGTTTATGTAACTGCAATAAACTGAGATAACATAATAATCTTCAATAATAAAAGTATATATATTTGTATAAGGGTTCAACAGAATATATAGATTTTATATTTTAGAGCTCTCTAAAAAAAAAAAAAAAAATTCTGCATATTAATAAAAATAATGATTTTGAAAAATGAAAAGGATATTGGAGTTTTAAGTTGAACTTCAGCACTCAACCGAACTCCAGTTGTTTTGGAATGTTGATTCAGATCATAACAGGAGCGGTCAGCACATCCAACACACTCTATCCATCCCTGAAGATGAAAATATTTTCATTCAGATAAAATAATTATCATTTGTTTTATATATTTTAATTACACGGGTATCAAAATTCATCTGCATCACTCCTTCAACAACTAAAAATGAAGAATTTTCAATAAAAATAATTATTATTTGTTTCATATATTTTAATTAGATGGATATCAATTTTACCATGAATCACTCCATTAATCACTTCAGCGCTTGTCATAAGTTGGGAAGGGGGGGGGGGGAGATGGTGAAATGGTTAATAACTCACAATTCTTTATTTTGCATGACTACACATGATTAAATATTGATACATAATTAAATATACATGATTAAATATTGACTCTTTTATATGGCAAATTTATACCAATAAGCTATATGATAGGTGATATAAAAATTAATTAATAAGGTGATGATAATCATGGATAATGATAATCATGGTCAAGATCCCAATAGAGTGAAAGGTGCAGGTCAGTCGGTGCTTGGAACAGTTAAGCAAAAGGTGCTCTTTGAGGAGTTCTGTATTAGGCAGAGTTAGTATTTTACTATGAACACATCGCAAATGCTATCAGATGAAAATTCAGGATTTTGGAATTCTGATGTAGAGAGCTGATATTATTACTTTCATTGCATATAAATTGCTTCTTGCTTTTTCATTTAATCTGTTACTTTCTATATAGAATTACACTTTGATTCAGCTGTTTCAAGCTGTAGTGAATGTTTTTTGAGTGGTGATGGAAAAGAGTTATTTTTACATGTAAGAACATAAAATTTGCAAACATCAGCACAAAAGTGTTAAGGATGTATTCTGATCAAAACTGCTTATTTTCAGATTTATTTTCAAATTCATATTTACTCTGAAATGCACCAAACTTTTAAAATCTCTTATTTAGAAACTACACAAGGTGCTGTGATTGTTGATTTTTTGATAAATGTAGAAAATGTTGCAAAAAAATGCTGTCAAAAATCACGTTTTGAACCAAATTTTCCGAAGCGGGAGATTTTTGAATGAAAAAAAGGGTCATGCTGAGGAAATAATTGCTTATAAATCGAATTCTAATTAATTCAACGAAATATGACATCTCACTACACTTTATACATCACTCCAAAAATTCTCTCAGCAAGTTTCATATTTCTACTTTAAAAAATGAGCCTGAAAATGTATCGAAAAATTTCGAGAGGTTGAAGGTGGAAAATCATTTTTTCGAATACACCCTTAAATAGTAGATTTTTTTTAATTATTATTTACAAAAAGAATTATAATTAATTACTTAACTAATGACAACATTCTAATGAATATTATGTACCAAAAAATCAGCTAAAGACATCAAAGTAACAGCTTATTATTACTATTATTTTTAATTCATAGGAACATACTTCATTATAGTTCTCGCAAGAAAAATTGGCAATTCAAGGTCGAATGTCCCCCTTCACGATGGTCACTTTCGGCCCTTATCTTAAGATAGTAACTATGGTAAGTCATGTGACCGATTGACCGCTCTTCTTTTTCCCCACGCCTTTTGAGAGATACAGTGGATCAGCATAAATCCGTCCTTTGTTTGACTAAGTTGCTTTCTTTAATTTTCTCTCCTTTTTGCTTTCTTTTAATTATGTTTATGGCAACCAGTCCTGATATTAGAAAGCAGTCGAAGAAGATTATTTATAATGTACACAACTATTTAAAAGAGCTTGTTGCTTCCAATCCTGATGCAAAAATCAAAGATGTGTTTTTCTTACTCAGATTTTAACGTATGAAAGATTTCATACATTAAAATTTTATTCTATTTCAGTTTGCTTATTTTTATAGGGAAAAAAAAAAAAAAAAAAAAAAAAAAGAAAGAAAGAAAGAAAAAAAAAACAGTTTATATTTACCCACTCCCTCGAGATATTTCGGGGTAAGTAATGTTGAATGTAACATGGATTTTAATGATACCCCCCCCTTACCACTCCAAAGAGCAGGAGTTATTTGAGACAAGTATTAAAATTATTATAAAGAATAATTTTGCATTAAACTATTTGAAGTGGCGTGAATTGGTTGAACCATGTTTACACTTCTTCCCGCTCTTTTTATTTATTTTTGTTTTAAGGATGATGGTTAAGGAGTGCTCAAATTCCTGGATTCAAATCTGAACGTATTGCTCACTAAATTCATAAAACATTTCCATCCTTAAAAATTTAACACGCGAAAATTTTTCTCACTCAGATTTCTATAAATGAAAGATATATTTTAATTTACTTGTATTTTGCTTCTTATTCAAATTTTGATTGATTTCATTCTTTTATTATATGCAAAGTATTTTTCAGAAAATGCTGTGAATTTGCTATTTTATATCCAGGGATGTAGTGGAGGGTACACGGGAGTATACGCCGTATGCCTTCCGGATTTTTTAAAGTTCCTTATACCCTCTGTTTCACAAATAAAGCAGTTGCATATATCCTATTTATGAACATTCATGATGTAGCACATACCTTCTACTTATACCGTATACTCTCTGCTTTTTTTACGATTACAACTCTGTTTATATTGATAATTTGGTCATGACTGACATGATAATCAGATAACAACACAGTATAGTGTAATTTATAAATAAATAACATGCATATTATATATATATATACAGGGTGTTTCTAAATTCATGGTACAAACTTTAAGGGGTGATAGTACACATCAAAACAAACAATATTAAATAGGAAATTAAGGGTCCCAAACATCTTCCGAAGAAGATAGGCGCCATTAAAGTTTAGGGTCCAAAAATTCAAATGATTATAAAAAACAGAAAAATTGATTGATTCGTTTGCGGTTTTCACTAAAATTATTCTTTATGTCAGTATTGGCTTGAAAATAAATCATAAAGATAAATTTCAAAAACTGTCGATAGAGGGCGCTTTAGACTTTGGAGTAACGAACAACTATTTTTTACCGTTATTTTTTGCATCTCATTAATTTTTTTAGAAGCTTAGACATAAACTTGAATTTTGAGCTCAAAATCTAAATCTCGGCGAGTGGTTAAGTAGCGCAAACTGAACTGTAGGGAGAAGTTCAAATTTCAAATGATTATAAAAAACGGAAAAATTGGTCAATTGATTTGTAATTTTCACCAAAAGTATTCTTTATGTCAGTATTATTGTGAAAATAAATTATAAAAATAAAATTCAAAAATGCCGATAGAGGGCGCCTTAGACTTTGGAGTAATGTACAACTATTTTTTTACCGTTATTTTTGCATCTCATAAATTTTTTGAGAAGCTTAGACATAAACTTAAATTTTAAGATGAAAATCTCAATCGTTGGGAGTGGTTAAATAGCGCAAACTGAACTGTGTTCAATGGGGGTGGGAAGGTTCAAATTTCAAATGATTTTAAAAAACGGAAAAATTGGTCAATTCGTTTACCGTTTTCGCTAAAACTATTCTTTATGTCATTATTTCCTTGAAAATAAATTTTAAAGATTGATTTCAAAAAATACCGCTAGAGGGCGCCTTAAAATTTAGAGTAACCAACAATTATTTTTAACCGTTATTTTTTGTATCTAATTAAATGCTTGCAAATGCTTAGATTTAAATTTTGAGCTCAAATTCTAAATCGATGGGAGAGGTTAAGAAGCGCAAACTGAAATGTGTTCAGGAGTTGAAATGTTACCCTCCCCACCCCTCGAACACATTTCAATTTTCCGCTACTTAATTACTCACAATGATGCAGATTTTGAGCTCAAAATTTAACTTTGAACATTTACAAGCATTTAATTAGATACAAAAAATAACGGTTAAAAATAGTTGTTGGTTACTCTAAAGTTTAAGGTGCCCTCTAACGGTATTTTTTGAAATTAATCTTTAAAATTTATTTTCAAGGAAATATTGACATAAAGAATAGTTTTAGCGAAAACGGCAAACGAATGAACCAATTTTTTCATTTTTTATAATCATTTGAAATTTGAACCTCCCCACCCCCATTGAACACAGTTCAGTTTGCGCTACTTAACCACTCCCAACGATTCAGGTTTTAATCTCAAAATTTAAGTTTATATCTAAGCTTCTAAAAAAATTCATGAGATGCAAAAAATAACGGTAAAAAGTAGTTGTACATTACTCCAAAGTCTAAAGCGCCCTCTATCGGCAGTTTTTGAATTTTATCTTTATAATTTATTTTCAAGATAATACTGACATAAAGAATAATTTTAGTGAAAATCGCAAATCAATTGACCAATTTTTCCGTTTTTAATAACCATTTGGAATTTGAACCTCCCCCCACAGTTCAGTTTGCGCTGTTTAACCACTCCCAACGATTTAGATTTTGAGCTCAAAATTTACATTTATGTCTAAGCTTCTAAAAAAATTTTATGAAATACAAAAAATAACGGTAAAAAATAGTTGTTCGTTACTCCAAAGTCTGAAGCGCCCTCTATCGGCATTTTTTGAAATTTATCTTTATAATTTATTTTCAAGGCGATACTGACATAAAGAATAGTTTTAGTGAAAACCGCAAACGAATCGACCAATTTTTCTGTTTTTTATAATCATTTGAATTTTTGGACCATAAACTTTAATGGTACCTATCTTCTTCGGAAGACATTTGGGACCCTTAGTTTCCCATTTAATATTTTTTGTCTTGATATATACTATCACCCATTAAAGTTTGTACCATGAATTTAGAAACACCCTGTATATATATATATATATACATATATAAGTCACAATTTATTTAAATTTATAATTAATTTAAATTAACAATTAAGTTACAATTGCAAATTATTAATTGAATTAAAAAAATAATAGCATCATTAATCTGTCGTCGAAAAATCTACCCATATTTCTTGCTATAAATAGACTCACAAAACAAATGTTTTAAAATTAGCGAAACTACAGCTTTTTCTGAACTTAAGAAAATCCAGTTGGTGTGCAGGAAAAAGAGTCTTCGAATACCACACAACTCATACTCTTGCAAGGGTAAATTTGTTTAGCGGAAGTACAGTGGAAAAAAAGGGACAAGGGACTGGCTTCCTCCGATGCCACGGCAACGAAGGGAAAATGGAAAGAGGAACATTCGGCCTTGAGAAGTCGTTTTTTCTTGCATAGACTATAGTATAAGATTATCTGCATAAATGAAAATGACTTTGTGAAAATGTCAAAAAGTAGTAAGTTTAGTGTAAAACTGTTGTTAGCTTTCGTTTTTTCAAAACTAAAACAAAATAACTTCACCTTTTTTCATTTACGTATAAAAACATTTCATATTTATTTACTTAGAACAGGTGTCACAAATAAAAATTAAATTAAAAAGTTGACATGTTTCGGTTCATTCATAAGAACCGTATTCATAACACATAAAATCAGTAGAAAACTAAATGACACTAGATAAAAATATAATATAAAAACCCAAAACACAAAACATTGCGCCCCCTATGATCGTGAATAAATTGGTTAAAAATTATAGGGATAAAAATAAATCTCAGGTTAATTGTAATTTGATTGATAATGCATGTGAGAAGGGGGAAGAGATTGGGGTTAAAAGACTATCGTTTCCTTATATAAAGGGTAATTTTGAGAGGCTTAAAGCTAAATTTAAAAAGTTTAAAATAGAATTAGTTGCTAAGCCACCTCCTAAGTTAAAACATCTTCTATACAGAGCTTTTGATCCAGTTCCACAAGATGATCTAGCAGGGGTGTATGAAATTCCATATGAGAATGAAGGGGGGGATATTAATTTTTATATCTGTATGACAGGTAGAAAGTTTGGAGTTAGAAAGAAAGAGCATGAATGTGACATAAAATTTGGTAGGGATAAGACTGCGTTATCAAGATTGTTTTTAAAGAGGGGGGTTAAAATTTGTTTTAAAGATAGTAGATTAGTGTTCATTTCAAGTTTATACCAAAAATTAATCATCCGTGAATCCATAGAGATATATGGGAAAATGATATAATAATTCTAGGAGGATATATTCTAGGAGGATAGGGAATAATTCTAGGAGGGATAGGGTTTGTAATGATTCTTATTCTTATGACATTCCGAGTTTGTTGTTAGAATTACTTAATAAATATTTAAAGGGTGAGTCTAATAGGGGAAGCCGTGGTGGCATCGGCTATTCACGATCATAGAGGGTGCAATATTTGTGTTTTGGGTTTATAAATTACCTTTATATCCAGTGTCAGTTAGTTTTTCTACTTTTATTAATATTAATTTTATACATATTAAATTTAATATATGATCAAAATTTATTATATTTATATGCCGCGGTGGCAATGGCTATTCACGATCATAGGGGGCGCAATGTTTTGTGTTTTGGGTTTTTAAATTATATTTTTACCCAGTGTCATTTAGTTTTCTACTGATTTTATATGTTATGAATACGGTTCTTATGAATGAACCGCAACATGTCAACTTTTTAATTTTTATTTGTGACACCTGTTCTAAGTAAATAAATATGAAATGTTTTTATATGTAGTAAGTTTAGTCTTAACACTATATTTACAGATATTGATTGTATAGCTATTTTTTTTAATGGAATTCATCTTTTTGATGGGTACAATAAAATGCATAGTTTCATAGCAAATTTTATATAGATATGCAAAATTAAAAAATTGGTGGAGAAAATAGGATAAAATAATATTTGTAACATCATAAAAATACACATATTTCTTGAAACAAACAAACAAAAAATCCTTTTAGATTTTTTAAGTATAAATTCATAAACCCATTGAAGTCATTTTTAATAAATCTAGTGTTAAAATGAAGAGGAAATGTAAAATTGTGCCTTTTATTTAGTATTAAAAAATATATAATTAATGCATTGATTATCATATAAAATAACACTTTTTACTTACATAAGAAGTATTAATTTCTGCATCCCAACAGTCAGTAGCATAATGAGCCATCTCATTACCCATGTGCTGTCTGAAACGTAGTTTATCTCTTTGAATGCCAATACTTATTAAAAATTGATAAATCCTACCAATAAAATAGCCTAGTGTCTGATTAGCAATTATACCCTAAAGAATCAAAACAAAATATGAATTAAAAACAATAAAAGCAATTACAATGCATTATAATGATTTAAATTTTTTAGATATGTTCGTTATATGCTAAAAATAGATGAAAATGTGAAATATATTGCATTTATGAAAATATGATACAAAATTAACTTGATGTAACTTTAAAACAATTATATTTTGTTTCATACAAAATTCTTCGCTTAGTCATATTTTAAAGACAGAATGAAATTTACAATTATTAAAATGGATGGTTTTATAACGATTTACATATGGATAGGTAATATGTTGCTGAAAGGTGTATTGATGTAAATATTCTATAACAAGACTAATATGTATAACAACATACTTAATAATTGAATTAAAAAAAAAAAAAAAAAAAAAAAAAAAAATGTCTTTCATAAATTCCATATTATTATCCTGGAAATTTTCTAATATATCTTCATATATCTATTATTGAGATTGAATCCTCAAAGGTACAGTGTAAAAATTTTTTTTATTGCAATTTGACAAGAAATAACATAAAAGGCCACTTTTCCAGTGTAGGGAACTTGGTGAGATAGAGAAAATGGCCTTGTTGAGAGAATGAAATTTGGTAACAAATTTTCTGGCTACCTATTCATTGTTTGATATTAAACAAGCTATGTCACTCTTGCATAAAAGCAGAAAGAGCTCTTATGAATGAGTATTTAAACTTTCTAGTTTGTCTGTAATGGATGCCATGTGAGGACAAACATAGGCAAGATAAAAGCCAAACAATTAACATTTTACTAAAAAATAAAAACGACTGTATTATTTTCTAGACACATACTGAACATTTCAATGAGTCTTACACTTAAATAATTAACAGTATTTCTATGACAATAATGCTTACTTTATAAATACCGAGTCTTATATTTTCTATCTTGTGAATTAATTTAACAGAAACCATTTTGACACATTATTATGTTAGGGCCTTTCTCAATTATTATTTGGTCCCCTTTAGGATCTTTGTTCTAGCTGTAATAATCCAATTAACTAAATTTTTTTTTTTCCTAACAATTTTTTAGGCCCTCCAGCTACTACATGAACAAAAAAAAAAAAAAAATTTTCTCAGACTTCAGCTACAACCAATTTTGAATATTAATCTTCTTACTGGGGCCTTGTTGCAGCTTATTTAAAAACAATCCAATTTTATTTGAATTTATTTACAACCTAGTTTCTACATTCCAGTTAAGATCCTGCCACCCAGAGCTTCATCCTTTTTTTAACCTCAGCTACCATGTTTTTCAAACATCAATATCCTTTTTTAGGCAAAAACTTACATTTACCTACTAAGCGGAAAATTGAAAATCACGTTAGTTTATAGGTAACTTTAGTAGAGGGATTTGATCCATTTATTACATATTGTGTTATTAATAAAAGAGATTTGTGAAATTTACAGGAGTGAGCATCATCCACTGCTTGGTGACGCTTTCTTTCCTTGAGTTCTAAGGGCCTAATTTCAATAAAATTTGTTTAATTCAACTCAGATGATATTTAGTTTCTGTACTATGAAATTTTATCTTAGACTTCGGTAACCAACATTTACGAACATTAATGGTATATACTTTTTGGGGGGTTCTATGGGCTTGATTATTATGGGGTTTGGCTCAACTTGGTTTTTGAGTGTCTCTGGCATGTGCAGAGCACTTCTGGTGCTGATTCAGTTATAGGAAACCCAAGTCCCAGGTTCATTCAGGTTTGTTGGTACTGCGCTAGATGCTATAGAATGGCAATGGAGCCGCTGAAACTAGATCATTTAAAAGATTTTCAGAAGATGTGGGTCAGCTGGTGTGTGTGTATATCTCATTTATATATAATTTCTTTTTGCCATTTGAAAGCCACATTCTGTACTTTTCTTTGGAAAACTTGGATGTACGATGTACCTGAAACAGACTCACAAGGAACGAAACTTTAATCTGAAACAATCCAAAAATGGAAATACTAATCAACACAATCTACAGAAAAAAATTGAGAGTTAATGGGCCGCATGTTTCAGTAGAATTAAGTTTTATGATCCAATGCAAAACTCTAGTTGTTACAATAGTCCAAAATAGACATTTTTTCTTAGTTTAACATAAACATTCATATAATTACTTTTTCACTTATGTTTTCCATTTCTCATCTATATATTAAATATATTATTATGAATGAGACATTATTCTATATTGAAATTAATGAACAAATAAATAATTTTTAGTTTGATAATATGATAATTTGAATATTAATATTAAAAAAAACCCTATTTAATTACTTATTCATTTATAAAAATATTTACCAAATGCTTGTGATGCCAATACAAAAGATGATAAAAATAAGCATATGAGATTTCTTGTTGAACCTTATCTCTTACAGGCGCTAATAATTTCAATCAATTAAATGAACTCTGAAAAGGAACCCACATGAATTCTAGACAAAATATAAGGTCTTCAGTAACATCCAGCTGTTGCGACGACCGAATGTGAGCAACATATTGAATTCTCTTGTCTCAGACTAAGGATTAAGGGTGTATTTCGATTCAAACTGCTTATTTTCTGATTTATTTTTAAATTAATTTTTGCTCACAAATGTATCAAACCGACAAATTGTCTTATTTAGAAAGTACACAGGGTGACGAAATTGTTGATTCTTTGATAAATGCAGAAAATATTGCAAAAAGGAATCAAAAACGGCCTCTTAAATCGATTTTTCCGAAGTGGGAGATTTGTGAATGAAAAAAGGGGTCATACTGAGAAGGTAATTGTTTATAAATAAAATTCTAATGAATTGAGCGTAAAATTACATCACACGGCACTTTGTACGTCTCTTCAAAAATCCCCTCAGCAAGTTTCATGTTTTTACTTTTAAAAATGCTTCTGAAATTGTATCGGAAAATTTCGAGCTGTTGAAGGTGGAAAAGCATTTTTTCGAATACACCCTTAAAATTTTAATTTAGCTTGAAAATTTTGACATAATTTGGGTATAGTGTAAAATCATCTCATGTAAATATTCCGTGATCCAGATCTTGAGATACTTGAAGATCAAAATATATCATGTAAAACAGGAAACATGGCAATACTAGTTGCAGATTTATATTTTATCAAGTAATCTGATTTGATTAATGGGATTACTAAGAAACCGTAACTATTTCTTATTACTTTGAATACATGTTGATTAATAAGTAGAATGCACTTATTAGAAATCATTTGTTCAGTTAACTTAAGAGAAATTCCATGTTATTAACACTTTACCATATTTTTTTCAATGATTTGAACATAGAATTTATACCTTCTGCACAGCATCTCCAATTTTAATATAAGATGCTGCCTGTCCATCCATTTGATTGCAAGCAGAATACAATAATACTGAGAGATTTTCAACTTTTGAAAATTTGGGATTATCTTTACAGCGAGGATCTACAAAATGCTCTATCTCAGCCATAGTAAAATGCCTGCAAGGAAAAAAGATTATTCTTGTATAAATGAGGCAATTTATTAAAAAGAATATGATAGATAGTATCTGAAATTATAGGTTTTGTAAAAGAATTAAATTAAAAACATATTCATTAATTTTAAGCTTTTTTTAAAAATATGGATGGATTTTCCATTAGGTGACTGCTAAATAAGGTTTTAAAAATTTAAGATTTTTTTTATTGGATTTTTTTTATTTAAATTGAAATTTTTTTCCGGTGTTAAAATACCAATAGTTTTACCAAATTACCAATAGTTTAGATTTCTGGAACAATTCAGCAAGCAATTGTTATCATAACCCATGTTTTCAAGCTTCAATTAATTACAATTAGTAATTACAGTAATTATAAAAACTGCACTCATATGTATTAGTTAGTGGTATACAATAATGCTATGTACATTAAATTTTTGTAATAATTATATAAAACCATATAAAATACTACTGATTTACTAAAATTGTTAATAACTGCATTTAATATAAAATTGTTAACACTGTTTAAAATTAATAATTATTTAAACAATCAACTCTCTAATTACTATTACTACTCCATACATTTTTATGCTTTAGTTACGAAAATGATAATTAATATTATACACTAGTGATGCACAACCTTTTTGCCAGAAAAACGTTTGCCACCAGAATATTTGAAAAGTGACTTTTGTTTTCTTTCATAGCAAAGTTTCTATCATTATTATAAGGACAGTTAATCTGCATAAAATTACTGGTATCAGTTTGGCCCGCGGGCCACAGGTTGTGCACCCCTATTATACACAGTAAATAATTACAAAATTAATAAAACCCGTAAATAAGTATAATTTCATTGGTTAGTAATACAAATAACAAAGCAATCAAACATCATTTTACAACCCGCTTTGCATTTGTACGCAGAAAAATTACTATTCATCTGCTAAATCTAAATTTATGCACATGTATACATATGCTAACAAAACAATTATGAAAATGAGTTACATCCCATCATACACCTATACAGAGTAAATATAAAAATAATCAGTTATATCTGAAGATACAATCTGAAGGTCCAAGATACTTGAAAATTCAATAAATTGCTTCAATTATGTTCTAATTGGTTCAGCATTTTCCTCATTATTATGATAAAATTTGCATTACATGCAGATGGATGGATATAAAAACAAACTGATTTCTTTAAAAATCAATCTCAAAATCTTAAGATTATTATGCTTTCTAACAATCATTAAAGAATGTTATTTTTAGTCACATGAAAAATAGCTATGGATATGTGAGATCTATTTCAATGCACCAAATGCATTCATTCTTTGAAAATACCAACAAATTTCTCATTGTAGAGATATAGAATGCATTTCTGAAGATATTTATTGAAGAAACAAGTAACATTTCAGTTCTATTAAAAAAAAAGTTCATAATAAATAGAAAAAGCATTAAAAAAAAAAAAAAAAAAAAAAAAAAAAAACCTCACAATAATAAAAATAATTCAATGGATCTCTCATATTGGGTTTGACCTTCTGAATACTACAAATAAATAAATAAATAAGCTTTTCAGAAAAATCTAAGTGAAGATTTACCTGACACGGATTAATCCAGAACGGGGAGAGATTTCATTTCGAAAAGCATCTCCAATTTGAGCAACAGCAAAAGGGAGCCTTCCTTGGTTAAAATTCAGAAGACGCTTGAAGTTGACAAAAATGCCTTGAGCTGTTTCAGGACGAAGAAATCTAAACAAAACAGAAGCACAGCCACATTAAGATTTTTCATAAATGATATTTTACAGCATTTTCAAAATGCAAAGCGGATATAAGATACAATATAAAGCAATAAACTAAATGCATTCAAGGCTGTTTTCAAATCAAAACAGATTACTTTGAGACAGATTAATTCTTTTTTCTTTAGGGTTTCATTCATCTGACGAAGCCCTATCTGTCAAGTCAGATAGTTCAAATTTTGTGTACTTACAGCTGAATACCTCTTGTCACACAACAAATCATAAAATTTTGGAAAAGACTATTATTTTAATTTAAATATATATATTTTTAATATCATCAGTTCTTTTTGTTGTTGTTTTCTTCTAATTATTGGATGCCAGTTTAAATAAATATAAAAATCATTATGTATGTACAGTAGACTCCCTTAAATCTGCACTCTTAAAATCCGCAACTCTCTAAAATCCACACATATTTTACAGATGTAAACAATGAAACATTCAGTTTGGATATAGAGTCAAAATTTGACTTTTTTTTAGTTTTATATCAATTCCATACATTTTTTAATTAGTACTTTTTGTTAAGGTTATTGAATTCATGTTTTTTCATAAAGAATAGTTTATTTAAAAAAAAATAACGATATTGCTGATATCATTGGTAATCACAATCTTACCAAATATATTTATGTATTAATCAAGCTTTTTTAGTTATTAAGTCTGGCTAAACCTGGAATAAAGCTTCATAATTTTATGATCCTGAAGTGGATTAGTAATCTTATACTATAATGCGAGCAAAAATTGTGTGTGTGTGTGTGTAAATTTTATCTCAAAAAAGGCTCTAACGATTTTCGCAAAAATTTGGATTTTACCATTTTTGGACATGAGAAGACCATTGGGCTAGGTCACATGTTCGAGAAAATTCGATTATTGGGTCATTTTGGGTCATAATTGGTCAAGATCAAGCTACTTATATCTAGAGAACGGCTGGATCGATTTTAAGGAAATTTTCTATCCAATCATTTTTTGGCACAACAAAACTATTGGGCTGAGTCACATGTTCGAAAAATTTCGATTAATGGGTCATTTTTGGGTCAAGCCATTTTTATCTAAAAAACGGCTCTAACGATTTTGACCAAATTTTATATTTTATTGTTTTGGATTACGAGAAGACCATTGGGTTAGGTAACATGTTCGAGAAAATTCGGTTAGTGGATCATTTTTGGGGTCATTGTGGGTCATGCTATTTTTATCTAGAGATTTTCTGATGCAATTTTGACTAAAAATTGCATTCTATGGTTTTCGGGCACGAGAAAACCATTGGGCTAGGTTACATGTTCGAGAAAAAATTTTAATGGGTCATATTGGGTCATTAAGAGTCTGGGTCAAGCTATTTATATTTAAAGAATGGCGTGATGGATTATAACGAAATTTTGTATGTAACAGTTTTTTGACATGAGAAAACTAATGGGCTAAATCACATGTTTGAGAGATTTCGACTATGAGGGTCATTTGTGGGTCATGATGGGTCATAATGGGTCATGGTCAAGCTATATCTAAAGAACAGGTGGATCAATTTTAACGAAATTTTGTATGCAACATTTTTTTGACACGATAAAATCATTGGACTAGGTTACATGTTCGAAAAATTTCGCTTAATGGGTCATTTTGGATCATAAAGGGTCTAGGTCAAGCTATATATAATTAAAGAACGGCAGGATCAATTTTAACGAAATTCTGCATGTAACAATTTTTAGAAACGAGAAAATTAATGGACTAAGTCACATATTTGAGAGCTTTCGATTATAAGGGTCATTTGTGGGTCTTAATGGGTCAATGTCAAGCTATATCTAAAGAATGGGTGGGTCGATTTTAACAAAATTTTGTATACAACATATTTTTGGCATGAGAAAACCATTGGGGTAGGTCACATGATCAAGAAATTTCGATTAGTGGGCCACTTTTGGGTCATTCTAATTTTACCTAGGCAACATTTTGTGCAATTTTGACTAAATTTTGTATTTTATCGTTTTCGGGCACAAGAAAATCATTGGGTTATGACAGATTTTTGAGAAAATTCGATCAATGGGTCATTTTGGATCATAAGGGGTCAAAGTCAAACTAACTATATCTAAAAAACGGCACAATCGATTTTATCTAAATTTTGTATCTAATGTTTTTCGGCATGCTAAAACTAATGAGCTAGGCCACACGTTCGAGAGATTTCGATTATAAGGGTCATTTGGTGGTCATGATGGGTCATGCTAATTTTTTTATATAGAAAATGGTACTCACCATTTTGACTATACTTTGTGTTATATCGTTTTGGAGTAAGAGAAAACCATTTGGCTTGGACACATACTCGCAAAAATTCGATTAGTGGGTCATTTTGGGTCTTAATGCACTAGGGTCATTCGAATTATATATAACAACGACTCAATCAATTTTACCTAAATTTTGAAACAAAACGTTTTTTGTCACGAGAAGACTATTGGGCTGAGTCGCATGTTAAACAAAATTATATTAGTGGGTCATTTCGCTTCATTGCTGAATGCTGCCAAGCTAATTTTACCTAAAAAATGGCTTAAACGATTTTGATTCAATTTTATATTCTACTGTTTTTGATTATCTGAAGACGATTGAGCTATGTCACATGCTTGATCACATGCACAAATTTGATTAGTGGCTCATTTTGGGTAATACGGGTCAGGGTCACGAGAATATGGCAATAGCCAATAACTTGGTGATATTTGACAAAATATTGGCGACATATGGCCAAAAAATCGACTATAAAAATTCGGAAAACCAAAACACGTATTTGGAGCCAAATGAAAAAATGCCTCCAAATTTGGCTATATCTAGCAAAAAATATTGTCTTTCAGAATGTAAAGAATTTTTTATACATTCTTAAGAGGATTCGAGATGCATGGTTAAACCAATCAGAGTCGAGCTAAAAAAGTGATTTAGATCGATGTCCTTTCGTTGTAAATCCTGATATCCTTATATATATTATAAATGTGAAAGTGTGTCCGAAAAATTGGGATGAACTGGGCTTGAAAACGGATGGATCAATGCCTTTGAATCTTTGCATATGGATAGATTATAGGAGTGGAATGAACATAGGCTAATTTTTATTTATTTTATTCAAATATTTTCCTTAATAATTAAAAATTTAATAATTTTTCATACAAAATCAACAGGCATTTTTCAGATAAAATTTAACCCTTTTCCTTTCTTGTTGCCAAGAAAATAAAAAAATTGGAATAATAATTTTTCAGCGGTAATGAATTTTTAATAAAAATCTTCCACGCGAAAAACTATAATAAAATAATTTAAAAGAAAATAAATATGACGTCATGTTTGAAATAAAAATAAAAGATTTTTTTTTATAACATATTTAACAAGGATATTTGTTTAGTTAATGGAAATTTTTGTGTAAAATACGGCGACATAAATTAAAAGTAAAAAGAATGAAAAAGAATTATATTTTTAATAAAATGGTTCACTTATGAAAATGTGACGTCATGGTTGAAATAAAACAGGTACTTTATAGCAGTCGTTAAAAATACAAGGGGTATGAATATCAGTAGCTAATGGAGCGAGATAAATAATGACGTCATATTTAAAATGAATCAGAAATATTTTTTACTTATATTAATTAATAAGTTATAAGTTACATACAAATGAATATTTTTATTCAAAACTCATAATTAACATTGGAAGAATTTTTTTGTGGTGAAAAGGCGGAAAATAAAACTACTGATTAATATATTTTTGGCTCAATTTTTTAACACTTTCGAACAAAGTTGAAAAGTTATTATGCTTTCGGTTTGTCTGTCTGTCTGGTCGCTTTCTAACTTTAGTAAATATACTACGATTTCCATGAAAATTTTGGACGTTATTAACGTTTACCTAGCACGAATACCTATTAAAAATAAAGTTTCTACCATGATTAGTTTATTTACAGGGATTGTCAAAAAATTTCCTTACATTACGGCATTATAGGGAAAATCGTTTTAAGTTTAACGATGTTACACCCTGTAAAACATATTCAAATTTATATGCATTTACAAAGTTCACTAAAATATGCATTTTGTAAAGTATGTAGTGAAAAGGACACTTATTATTCATTTACAGGGTTACATAGAAGAATTCCATTGCATAAGAATAAAGGGAGGAACAGTTTCCGACATATTTTAATTATTATACACGATTTCATGTATAATGAAATTGATATACATTGCTGAGGCTTAATGTGAGTTATTTCATACATAATACGAAGTGCATAGCATTTACAGGGACACACAAAAGATTTCAAATATTATATATTCTATTCGAAGTACTGTATATGATGGATGATGACTGTTGCATGGATGAAATGCATTTTGAATTATGATATGTGCTTTTAAGTTTCGCTAAATGTATGCATATTAAATGGAGAGTATAAATGGTAATAGAATAAATAGTAATAGAATAAATAGTTAAATTTAGATATACAGGGTTACACAAAAGATCTCGGAAAGGTTACTGAATATGAACGTAATTTACTTAAAGGTGTTTTTTAAATAAAATATGCATTTTTTTTTAACTGCATTTAGTAAAGTAAGAAATGTTTGTAGTACATATATAAAATGATATACAGGGTCCCGCAAAGAAATGGGTACAAGGTTGTCTTCGGATGATAATTTCTGAAAATGTAATTTAGGTAATAATAAGAAATATTTCTGTTTGAACTAAATTTTAGAAAGATACTTTCGTGTAATAAAGGCACTTGGAAAACTACAAGGCTGAACAAAAGAATTCAAGAATGTTTCTATCTATTAGTATTAATCGCTGAAAGGAAAATTTTAACCAGCAAACAAATTAGCAAATAGGGATTATCAGAAGTTTTTTTTACTATAAATTCGCGATAAAAAGTTAATTACACATGCTTTCCATCATCGAAATTTTTTGCTTGATTGATCAATTATTTCTTCTTTAAATGTTATGTGAACGAAGTCACGGGTAACTGCTAGTTTTAAAATAAAGTAAAATTTATAAACATGCGCATAAAAACATAGTTTTCTTATTGATTGTTTTTCTAAATAATACTATTATAAGCATGTTTTACAGTAATAATACAGAGTTAATGATACAATGAAAATACTATATCGAGTTGAACACAAAGTTAATTTTGACCGAGCTAAGCTCGGTCTCCCCTGCTAGTGTACCTTTATGAGGCAAGTTTCACTGAATAATTTAGTAACAATACATTTCATCTTTATAATGAATATTTAATTGTACATTATTGATTATTAACTTGACCTTTGCTTTTAGTATTTTAATCACTTTAAAAATCATCTAAATTTTTATTATTTTAATTTATGATTTATTTTAATATTTTAGTATATTGTAAGCATTTTTTATACCTTTTATTTCATTATTTATTACATTCAAATCACTGTTTAAAAAATGTAAACAAAGCAATGATCAGAAATCCGCAAAATTCTAAAATCTGCAAAACCTCTGGTCCCAAGCTGTGCGGATTTGAGGGAGTCTACAGTATAACCAAAATTAAAGGGTTAAATAAATCACATGAAAAAACATGCTTTTTTTTATTTCATCATATTACACCATATTTATCATCTATTTTGACACGCAAAGTGAAATATATGTTTTGATTTATTAAATTCCTATTCATTTAAATTACTGGCTGTCTCTGATGACCAGTTTTGTAAAAGGAATTAGATGAGTACATTTACTATTACTTTTAGTACTTTTTTGTTTGATTATACAAGTCAAAGTAATGAAATGTTTCTGGAAGGGAGGGGGGGGGGGGGGGCGGGGGGGGGGAAGGTTGAGAGACTGGAAATTTTAAGAAGAGGAAGAAGAGGCAAATTTAGTTGCTTGATTATTTAGTTATAAGTAGTTCAAAATAATAAATAAAATAACTGGTAAAAACAACAACAAAAAAATAATAATAGTAATAACAATAAAAATGAATCAAAATTACTTTTAACTTAAAAATTTTAAAGATTTTTTAGTTTGTGTGCTTGGGGTAAGGTATTTATCAACCTAAGGAAAAAATTTCCTTGACTTTTCCAGGTATCAAGATTTTGCGATACAGGGTTGGTAAAAAAACAGGTTTTTTTGAAAGAAACCAAAAACCATGGTTTTTTTGGTTTAAACCGGGTGTTTTTTAAATATGATTTCCTATTGCATATACATGCATATTTATCAATAAAAATAAATATTTTTGAATATATAAGTAATAACTTGATTTAAAAGTAAATCTAATCAATGTAATAATTTAATATACAATTAGTTATGTAGAAAATGGAAATCATTTAAATATTAAACATTTTTAGAAAAAGCTATGTCTTTTTTTTTTTTCTTAAATAAAATGTTTTACATAATGAAACATTGACACCTTGAAAATCCTAATATACAATCTTTTAATTATTAGCACTATAAATGATGAAGAATATAAATATGATGCAGTTTCATATATATTATTTTCACAAGGCTATCAAAATAATGTCTTTGAAATACTTGTTATATGATATGTCTGATTTTTCTGTTCGAAGACTACATGAATTACCTTTTATTGAAATTAAAGCTTTTTATAAAGAATTTTCGGAATGATTTGAATTTAGCAGTAGAGTCTACACACTTTAAGAAGTATTGTGTAATGCTATTTGACATTTCTCCTCTGAAACTACCAAATAAAGATGACAAAATTTTTTTTTTAAAATAAACAAAAATACCTATTTAATAGCTTTTTAGACTATTGAAAACATTAATCTTAAAATATAAAGCAGTTTTATAAATACTGTCTTCCCCTAAAGCATTTAATAGTCATCAGACTACATGCTATATTTTAACGCTTAGTACTTTTAAATGTCTAAACAAAAAATTACTTCTTTTTAGACATTTTTTTTGAGATTTTCTTTCTATTATGTCTCAAGCAAACCTTGCTTTGTCCCTTTCTCCCCAATTTTCTCAGCTGATCTAAGCATGGAATATCTTATGCAATCTTATGCATCTCTGGCATCTTATGCAATAGAAGATTTAAATATATCTTATTGCATATTTTAATTAAAATTTTTAAAAAGGTGCTTCCCCAGCACTAAATTTTTCAATGTAATTTTTCTTCTTATTTGACTTTATATCTTGAGCTTTTTATTACTATTATTATTCTTAAAGATAATCTCCCCAATCAAGAAAATTTTCTTTTAGAGTTTGATTGAAATCTTAAAGGTCATTTTATGTTATTACCTGTAAATCTGCGTTTCTCAAAGGAAAACATTTTTTTTTCTAAATATTACATATTTTTAATTGATTTTGTCTTTTCCAACATAACATAATTTGTTTTCTTTATAGCTTCAGGTATGTTCATCATTGCATGAAATTTGCATTCTACATGTATACTAACATGGCCTAGACTAGACTCACTATGTCTCATGCTGACTGCTGAGATAAGACTTAAAAATAGAAATTACTTGCATGCAATAATTTAGTACACTTAAATTACAAAAATGAGAAAATATTATATAGATTTGTTCTAAAAAACCAATTGGTTTAAATTATGCCAACCCAATTAGTAACAGAATAAAATCATAATGCAAAATCCCCATTCCCAATGTAAAAATGCAAGAAAAACAAAGGCTTAACCCAATAAACACAGAGCAAAAATCTGCCAATTATTTATTAGCATACATAAAAAAAAAGAAATTAATGGAGAAAATTACTTAAGAATGTTATATTCGAAGCTTTGAGGAATGATCAAATCCTTAGTAAATCTTAACTAATCAAGCAATTTAAATAATAAAAATGCATTTTTAACTCGAGTTTGCACTTCTGGCTATGAATGTTTTACAATTAATGTTATATATATATATATATATATATATATATATATATATATATATATATACATATTTAAACCTTTAAAAAAAGGTAGAAATAAAATTATTTTTTTTCTAACCAGGTAATTTTTTAAAAATTGGTTATTCTGCCATGTATTCTGGGTTGATTAAAAATATTTGTCATTTTAGAAATTTATGAATTCATCATTTTTCTACAACTTAGCTTGTAGCTTCTGCATAACTTGGATTTTGCATTTTTCAATGTGTAAAATAAAACATAGAAAAAACAGCATGGTTAAAAAAAAAAAAAAAAAAAAAAAAAAAAAAAAAAAAAATCATTGGTTTAAACCAACTTGGTTTAAACCAAACAACCCTGACACAAAAACTTTAAAAGTTGTAAATTTGAGAATGAAACTTTCAAAACTGGTTCTGAAGTAACTACTGAATTGTTAAGCAAATTTTTGCAAAATTTACAAATTAATGATTTTATGTGCTTAACACTTTACAAATGCAAAACTTTTAGTGTCAGATTTTATAGATTTTGTCCAATCAAAATGAAATTCTTTAACACATTAGTCATAGTTAAACAGGGTTCATAGTCATTTTCATTTAGGAAAAATCCCCTGATGTATTTTCTGGGATATACAATTTTTCCAAATCAACAATTAATGACGTTTTGATAATACATATGATAATAAAGCACACGAACAGCAACATTTGCCCCCAATTTCCCAGAGTAGACTGTCATATTGGCAGGTTTTCCCAGGTTTGGGAAATTTTTTTATTATCCCCTGATTTTTACAACCTAAAGTTCATCTCTTGATTTTCCTAGGAATCCCATATTCCCCCTGATGAGTATGAACCCTGTATAAATCCAAATTGCTCTGACATATTTTAATATAAATAATAAGCATTAAACTAACAAAGTTCCAAAACAAAGATAAATAAACAGACAAACATCTAATCAATTCCATAACATTCAGTACACAGTTTCAGAGAAGCTTGAATTGAAAATCTCGGTGTTACAAGAAAAAATTAAAAAGGGTTATACAAAATTATTTCCATGGCGTTGACTTTTTACAGTACATATAAAAAGGAAAATTCAATTTTCCTGGCATTGCAATTTCAAATCTTAGTTTTATTATATATGTTACAGGCCAAACCCGATTTTAGGCCAAACTAGATTGGCCTAGGCCAAACCAGTTGCTAGGATGTGAGGATGATTTTCAGATTATATTTTTAATCTAAAAAATTCAGATCATTATTTTAGGAAAAATTAATTAATTAATAGTCATTTTAAAAAAAAGTAATTTTAATTTTCCATAATTTCATTAATATATCTTATTAATCCAGTATTCTCAATTTAAACATCGTAGCTTCCCTTTTTGACATAATAGCAATATACAAAATAATATTTTTCTAAATTATTTTATTATTAATTATTCATTCTTAAAATTATATTAATCAATCTTATTTTGAAATGTAAATCATTTTCATATAATCGCCCGGTCTTTTAAGCATATAATTCGCAATTTATGCTATTTCAAAAATTAAGCTTAATCTCTGTATTTTTTTATGAAGATCGCGGTTTTTCTCAATTTCATGCATCGCCATTTTTTCTTTTGCATCGTCTGTTTTGGCCAGGCATGAGTCATCATGCTTGAGATTGTTCTGGACACTTCTAGTAGCTTCGATTTTAACACCTCCCACGTAAAATTAGGGGAATACCCCTGAAGAAGCCTCCAGAAAACTCTTCTGATTGGCTGACAGCGGCGTCGCAGACAAGCACTGAAATTTTGGCGAGCGATTCGGGTCAGATTTAGATTTTTGCCAGAGAGAGAAGGTTGGAGAAAATAGATTGGGGATTTTCCCCGCTTGGCCTCCGGGCCAGGCATCGGCAAAGAGATTCCTTCAAGATGCAGTGGCGTAGGTTTTAAATTTTTCGGCAAAAGATCATTTTATCAAGTTTTACTCTATGAGAATTTTTCCAGTATACTGGCTTCTATTACTACAATTAATGTACGTTAAAGTACCTCCAGCCAAACAGCTTGAAAAGATTCTTTTTCTGCAACGCTAAATAGGGGTTGTAATTCCATCTATCTCAATCCCACCTGTCTGAACAGTTTGCTGCAAGCTCCACAGTTTCCATTCTTAGGTAGCGGTCGTCATTCACATCTTTCTAGATGAAATGTGCTAATTTACCACAGGAAGTTACTCAAGAGGATCAACGCCAGACGTTGCCCTGCTTTGATGCTCGCTTCTAAAGGATTGATTTCATCATAAAGATCAGCAGTGATCGTACGTACCTAGTTAACTTGACTTCAGAGACTGTTAAGAGGATGGACCTTATCTTAGAATATTAACACGGACATTCACAGAACTATAATATGAACATTCGCCGGAAAATATTTATGTTTAAAATGAAGTTTATTTTTATTAGTGTAACGAAGTTCATGGCCATGCACTACTGCACATTCTGATACCAGCAATGAATAAAATGATTAATTTGCAGTAAAAATAGTGTCTTTTTGTGTACATTACAGCTTGGGGTGAGTGTTTTATTTTTTTACTTTTCCTTTTTTCAGGTATTCTTAAACAACATATTTGAATAACTGATCAAATTTAACTTTTGGCACAGTGCTTTATTTACCACTATTCGACACGCGCCGCTAGATGTATTTGAGGAATCTGCTTCCCGGCAATATATTATTTGAGCTGACTCGTCTGTTTTGATGAGTTTAGCTGCCGAAATATTGCTTGGATCGGTTTCCCCAAATACAGTCATAGCACCGGTCTATCCTAATGCCCATCGGATAAACTAGTATTTCCTAGGCCAAACCGGTCTGTCCTAATGCTCATCAGATAAACTAGTATTTCCTAGGCCAAACCGGTCTATCCTAATGCCCATCGGATAAACTAGTTTTTCCTAGGCCAAACTGGTTTACCCTAACGCCTATCGGATAAACTAGTTTTTCCTAACTCTTTCAGGATAGACTAGTTTAGCCTGCTGTTTATTGGTCTGAACTAGTTTATCCTAGTCCAATTCAATTTGGCGTGATTTTATTGAATTCAATGACCGCCTCAGCACCAACATTCTAGTTTGTCCTAGGCTGATCTAATTTATCCTAGGACAATGTAATTTTACGTGTTTCTAGCTCACAGGCATCAAAGCCTGACAAATAATGGGCTCGCAGGTTCTGTATGTATGTATGTATTATGAACGTCTGTATGTACGTAACGCGATAAGGCTTGATAGAAATATCCGATTTGCTTCAAATTTTGGATATAGGTTCATTCTGATAAATACTTTTTTGATTAGTTTTGGGAATTCATTGGATAAGAATAAGGAGGCTAATCCTCCACCGTTAATTTAGAGAAATGGATTTTTCAAGTAGAATTATCAATTTTCATTTAAAATTTTAGATATAGGATCATTCTGACAAGGCGTTTCCATGATTAGTTGTAGATGCTTATTGGTTTATTGTGAATGTTCAATGTTTAAGTATAATTGGGGGAAATGGGAAAAAGTAATCCCCCTTACTTTATTTTTCGAGAGTGTTTTTCTTTAAAAAAAAACAAGGCTGTAATACACAATTAGTGTAAACAGCCTGTGAATGCTAAGCCATCAGTTTAACTGGGCAATATTATTTTTAATATTGATCGCGACTACTGCGCCATTGCTAACCTTGTGCAAAGTGATTTTGCCACCATCCCTGTATAATGTATTTTATTCGAAGGGTAGTAGAATACTGTTAGAGGTTTGCATGGCCCGGAATTTCGAGGTACGGGTCCACCCTTCCCGAAGGAAAGTCATTTTGCCTTGACCCGGTGTAAAAATTAAAAGTTAACCCCGAGCTCTGCCTGTACAATAATCAGAGAAAACAGTGAACACAGTCCGGCTCGATCTGGCCCTACTCAATTTCAGCATAAAAATCAGATTTTCTTCACATACAATTAAGATTCCTTTAAAAATATACTGCATACATATAAATTGGATAAATTTACAATGTATTTTTAAATAATGTGTTCGCAGAAGGGAAAATACACAAAGTATTATTGATTATTTAGACTCTTAGACCTTTCAATATTCAAATAGGGATTTATTAAATAATTAATGTAGTTTAGAGCAAAAAAAAAAAAAGGATAGTTATAAATATCGTAACTTTAGAATCTGTTTAGCAAAATGTAGATTTGTGAATATATTTCTCTGTCATTCCTTAAGGCTTTCTCAAATCCAAAAGAGCTACATCCTAACACATTTATGAACTAATTGCTTTTTGGAAATGCATAAGATTAAAAGACATTTTTACTCAGAAAATATGTAATTGAATGGCGTTAACCATTTTTTCATAAAAGAGTTTTTTTTTTTTTTTTTTTTTTTTTTTAGAAAATACTATTAAAGCTACGTTTTGAATCAAATTTCCGGTTACGACTTCACGAAAAAGAAAAACTTGACGCCGTGACAAGAATAGCGTATGTCGACAGGTAATAAATTTCTCAAAAATGTAAAACGCTGTTCTATTCCAAATTATGTTCAGCTCTTATCTGGCTCGAAAATCCAAACAATAATAATAATAATAAATGCAAGTCTGATCTCAGCACGGCACGAATCTGCAGAATAATAAATAAAATAAGCAAACACCATGTCCAATGCATCATGACTCTACGGTGGACATGTTAAATTTCTGTATTGATGTTATAAGCAATGACTCTTGACATACATTTATACTTATTCTAGGGAAAATATGTTTTTTACTGGCCAAACTCGATTCTGAGCTAAATTAGATTGGCCTAATGCCAATTGGATAAACTAGTTTTTCCTACGCCAAACTTGCTTATCCAAATACCTGCAAGTTAAATTAGTTTTTCCTAGGTAAGAGGACAATCCTTCATTTTTAACTGCATACTTAACCTTTAAACACCCAAAACTATTCTGAGAATAACTTTATGAGAAAGAACCTATATCCAAAATTTGAAGCAAATCTGTAAATTCTGCATGAAAAACCATTTATCTAAATTATGGGAGGTTACCCACATTGTCCTTTCTTTTACACTTAAGTATTTCTATTGCGTTACGTGCATACATACATACAAAACCTGCAAGCTATTATTTGTCAGGCTTTGACACCTGTGAACTAAAAATACGTAAAATTACACTGGCCTAGGATAAACTAGATCAGTCTAGGACAAACTAGAATGTTGGCGCTGATGCGGTCATTGAATTCAATAAAATCATGCCAAATTGAATTGGCCTAGGATAAACTAGATCGGTCTAGGATAAACTAGTTCAGACCAATAAACAGCAGGTTAAACTAGTCTATCCTATAAGAGTTAGGCCAAATTAGTTTGGCCTAGGAAAAACTAGTTTGTCCTGTGGGCCTTAGGATAGACTAGTTTGGCCTAGGAAAAACTAGTTTATCTGATGGGTGTTAGGATAGACCAGTTTGGTCTAGGAAAAACTAGCTTATCTGATGGGCATTGGGATAAACTAGTTTGGCCTAGGCCAATCTAGTTTGGCTAAAATCAGGTTTGGCCTGTAACATATATAAGAAATTTTTCACATTTCTTATTTATGGAAGTTTCAAACTTTTAAAACTTTTTTCAGCATTTTCATATTTTTTTTTCTTCTCAAGAATAGTACATTTTCATGACTTTTCCAGCTTTCCAAGTGGCTAGGCACGCCTATGTGAATGGGAATGTGTATACTGGAAATGTATTAAAAGGCAAAAATGTTAATTTCAGGTGCAGTGGTGGTGATAAACCAGAGTTACCCCAGAGGGTTTCAGGAGGGCGCTCCGCCCCTCCTGTCCTTTAGTTTAAAAACTAGCGCCCCTCTTGCCCCTCATTCAAAAACTAGCGCCCCTCTTGCCATTCATTAAAAAAAAATAGTGCCCATCTTGCCCCACATTTGAAAAAATGCAGCCCTCCAGTGATGATTCGAACGTGCTATAGCACGTAAATTACGCAAAAAATCGGCGACGGGACGCAAAAAATAGCTTAATACCGCCCTGTGGAACAGGTAATTTCTTCAAAAATTCACTAAAATAACGGCAAGTTTCGTTTAAAATCACGAAATAACGACTAATTTCTGGCAAGATTCTCAAAATAATGGCTAATTTCATCACAAAATTTCACTTAACGGCAGATTTACTCAAAAGATCGTAAAAAAAAAAAAAAAAAAAAAAAAAAAACGACAAATTTCATCCAAAAATCGCGATAAAAATGGAAAATTTTGTCAAATGAGTGGCAAAAAACGGCAACTTACATAAAAAATAGCGATAAAACGGCAGATTTCTTCAAAAGATTTGCGGAAAAAAAAGAACAGCAAATTTTGTCCAAAAATTGCATAAAAATGGAAAAATCTGTGAAATGTTCTGTTTTTTTCGCAATATTTTCACGAGATTTGTAGTTTTTTTCACGATTTTTTAGCAAAATTTACGATCTTTTTTTTTTACGAGCATTTTTTACGATCTTTTAACAAAAACTGCTGGTTTTACCATCTTTTAATAAAATTTGCTGTTTTTTCGCAAATTTTTTCACGAAATTTGACGGGTTTTTTTCGCAATTTTTTTTTTGCAAAATATGCCGTTATTTGCCATCTTTTAACAAAATCTGCTGTTTTTGCGATCTTTTAACAAAATTGGCCGTTTTTTTGTGATTTTTTAAAACAATATTTGCCCTTTTTTGCGATATTTTAACAATATTTGTCGTTTTTTTCGCGATCTTTTAACAAAATTTACCTTTTTTTCAGTTTTTTTAATTAAATTTCTGTTTTTTCACGACTTTCTGTACCGCTAGATTCTAGATTCAACTCTATAAAAATGCCCTTAAAAATGAAAAAGTGCCCTGAAAAGTGTAAAAAGTGCCCTGAAAAATGTAAAAAGTGCCCTGAAAAATGTAAAAAGTGCCCTTTTCAGAACAGTAGCGCCCTGCCCTTTTTTAAACCTGGGGGAAACTCTGGATAAACATTTATAGAAATGTAGAAAGTATAATCTTTTGCCAACATCTGCAGAACAGTCTTTGCGCTATGCTATTGCATGGATTTTTTACTCCCAAAAATACTGCTTTCTAAATGAAATAAAAAGCCTTCTACAAGAAATATTTGTCATACTGCAAAATTATCACATCACCACAGGTTTACGAGAAGAAAATTTTGTATGTAATAAAAAAATTTTCCTTAACTACTTTAATATCAGATATAGTGGATGATTGGTTGTGGTATCTGCTTACATCAAATTGACTATTTTAGTAAAAGTTTTAAAATATTTTTTTATTGTTTCATATGAAAGAGCAATCTTTTACAATTCCAAATCTGTTTTAATTTTATTCCTATGCTTATTAGAAGAGCAGTTATGGCAATTTTAACAAACAAGAAGTAATGGCTAAATACAGGAAGCGGGCGTATTAAGGCCAGGAAAAATATAAACAATGTTTCTCTGTATGATTTTCTTACATTTTTCTTTACATAAATTGAACCTGTATAAAAACACTATTATAATTCAGAATATCTAGGACTTTTACCTGCATTCCAAAAATTAGGAGTATCAGTTGAACAAAATATGATCACAAACTATTTTAACATTGATGATGAGTGAATAAAAAACTCAAAACGCCACTCGCTATCCTCTGCAAAACTTATCAGGAAAACGAAAAGAGCTACTAAGAAGTTAAAAATGGTTAAATATGAAGTTAAGAATGGTTTAGAATACAAATGTAGTGAATTTTAAGTGTATAAATTAAATATATTAGATTTTTACAAGAAAATAAATCTATGCAATTTCTGAAAAATGAATTTTTTTGTTATTTCTATTAGTCTAAGAGCCTGTGACTGGCAGACCTTCATTAGTTTATAAAAGCTGAAACTTTCTCAGCGCAGTCTTCCAACAAAGATAGAAACGATGGGTAATTATGAAATTTGGATCATGGTGGCTTTGGCAGTGACCAGTGAGCAAAGGTGTAAAAAATACCAACTTACTTTCGTCATTTTATAAAGCGTAATTTTTTAATATTTTCTTGGGAATGATGTTAGAAATCACGTCCTCCATTGGCAGACACTTCCTGTGGTTCCAACCCCCGGCCGACAACCACTAAACTTCAATAATAAGAAATTCTACTTTCATCATTTTATATATGTTACTTGGATAACTTATATAAAATATATAAGTTATATAACTTTAACTACCAGAAGATATTTCCTCAGTTAGCAGACAGTTTTGGTGGTTCCGACCCCCAGCCGACAGACATATACAGCAGCTTCTCAATACACTAGAGTCTGCGTGAAACAGACATTTTCCCCGTTTTCCCTTGGGTCAGAAATTGGTGACAGTTATTTGAGGTTGCTGCATTGAAGAGAAAATGAAGAAGGAAAATCCCATACATTTCACTATTTTAAAAAATATATGTGTAGGTAACGTTCTAAACGTTCGTAACGCATATCGCGTCAAGCGCGCGCGCACGCCAAAGAATGACGTTAAGACGTCGTTGAAGAACTCGTTACTGCACCCTTGTACCTACTGGTATTTTTTGTATGATTTTCATGCATTCTGTTCGCGAATAATTTGACATGTATTTGATGTGTACTTTGTTTTTCAATTTTTCTCGTAAATTATCAATCGTACAGGTGCAGTTCTTTGGGCTTCTTTTATGTATTCCCAATGAGGAATCTGACTGCGCAGAGTTTGGGTGCCATTTTTGGGACACCACATATAGAATTTTTTAACACTATGTATGAATAAACAGTAAAACTCTAATTTTGTATTGAAGTGGATATTAAAAATAAAGTTCATAAAATACCTAAACATAATTTTCTAACGTATTTCATTTATTTTTAAAACAAGTATCAAAATGGAAATCATAATCAATAACATTATAAACATGCAATTTTTTTATTGATAAATAAGTACATAATAAAACAGCAATTTCGGCATGTGCCAGGGGGAGGATATAGCTTTTTTGTGACTCAATTAGATGAGTTAATAAAAATTCTTTAATGCTTGATTATTATCTCATTGAAAATTTTACTGAAATTTTAAGAAAATCAAATGCTATGACCCTATAAAAAGAAATTTTGTAAATACTGAATTTGAATGAGAATTGTGCCAAATTAGTAATCTATAGCCAAATCGGCAATATTTATGATTTCTTAATTTTTGTCTTCAAATTTGGCAATATTTTTAAATATTTGGCGATAAGTGTTTCCAAGCTTGGAGAGAAATCAAAGCTAATGTTCATTAATACTCATAAATAAATAACTAATTTTTTGTAATTTGGAAAATAGTTGTTATCCTCGGTAGAGAATTGGGAAATTCGAAGTATATCTGAATGTTTTTATTGATTGAATTCCGCATTTTATTCATTTTCTGATTGGTCCATGTTTAATGTCCAAAAATAGTTTACATCTGTTGCCACAATGACAAAAAAAGTAATAAAAACTTTAAATAATAATAATAATTTGAAAACAAATTGTCATAAAAATTTCAAACGAATTTCATTCAAAAGTGCATTTTTTTTTTTATGCAATGGTATAAAAATTTAAAATGTGCAATGTTTAGAAGTTTAAAAATTTGCAGTTCAAAAAAATTGTAAAACTGAAATTTCATTTAAAATTTTATAAGATGGGTCCAGGAATATTAATGTTTAATCCATGTCGTACGTAATAAGAGGCAGTCAGCCTGATTAACTCCATCAAATAAAAATGCACATTTTAAACAGTCAAAGTTATACAACAATAAACTACTTTGTTTTTTTTATTTATGGTCTAGAAATATTAATGTTTAATGCATGGCGTACGTAATATATGACTCGTTATGGTCATCCTAAAAATGATGTTTATTATTATTATTATTAAGTATAGAATTACTTTTTAAGTCTTTAAAATTTTAGTCTTTGAAAATATCATTTTCCAAATAGTCGTTCTAATTTGTTAAATTACATTTTTTTTTGTTCATTGTGGTCTTTTTTCAAAATGTCAACAACCGTATAATTACATGCAACAACCTCAAATAACTGTCGCCAATTTCCGACCCAAGGGAAAACGGGGAAAATGTCTGTTTCGCGCAGACTCTAGTGTATTGAGAAGCCGCTGTATATGTCTGACGGCCGGGGGTTGGAACCACCAAAACTGTCTGCCAACTGAGGAAATATCTTCTGGTAGTTACCCAAGTAACATATATAAAATTCAGCTTTTATAAAATGACGAAAGTAGAATTTCCTATTATTGAAGTTTAGTGGTTGTCGGCGGGGGGTTGGAACCACAGGAAGTGTCTGCCAATGGAGGACGTGATTTCTAACATCATTCCAAAGGAAATATAAAAAAATTATGCTTTATAAAATGACGAAAGTAAGTTGGTATTTTTTCACCTTTGCTCCCTGGTCACTGCCAAAGCCACCATGATCCAAATTTCATAATTACCCATTGTTCCTATCTTTGTTGGAAGACTGCGCTGAGAACGTTTCAGCTTTTATAAAATAACGAAGGTCTGCCAGTCACGGGCTCTTGCTCTATATGTTCGATAAGTTTCATTGCAAAGTTCTAAAGATATTTCAGTGAAATTTGGTAAGTATGCTTTCAATATCACTCACTATGCTCTAAAGTAGGATCTAAGCTATATGTAATAATTTAATTATTTTACAGGCACTCAAGTATGAAAAAATTGTATTTTTTACTATAAAAATTTTTTTTTAATAATATATATATTTTGAATTTTTTCGGGTTTTTTTTAAGATATTGTAAAACTCTTCATTCTGTGTACAGATAAGTGTAATAATGTGCAGCATAAAGGAAATTGAAATACATTTATTTGAACTGAGTGCACGATCTCTGGCGTAAACATGAAAATTTACCAAAAAAAAAAAAAAAAAACAGTAAAAAACCCCAATTTTTTAAAATATTAAAAAGATATTGCTAGGATTTTATGTTTTCTTATTATTCTGTAATACAATCAAACTAAATATTATTATATTTTTTTTTAAACTGTCCTTTTTTTAAAAAAAGTGCTCCACACGTAGGCAGATACCAAGGAGCTGTTCAGTTTACAAAGATCGGTTAATGAATATATGTTTGAATAATGAATACCTCACAAAACAACATCAAGAAGAAGCAATGATGTGTTTCATATTTGCTAAGATACATTTAATTGCATCTATTGTTGACTTTTTATTAACATTTCCTCCGATTTATTGACAAACATTTTAAGAGTTTATTACTTATGGTCTAATTAATTCAAAGAGTACTTGAGGGTTTAGAGCCTACATTTTAGGGCCCCCAGTTTAGAATAAACAGATATAAACAAAGAAAGATTAAAAACATTTGTTATATTTTGTGTCACTTTTTTAAAGAAATAATTATTATTTACAGTTTTTAAATTCCACTTCAGCAGGTCCTGCTGATCATTATTATCAGATCCTGCAGTAAACAATTTTTTTTTTTTTTTAGAGAATTGAGGAGTTTTTGAAAGGTCAAAGTGAGAAATTGCTTTGATTTAATGCCTCAATCAATGAATTTAATTCTAAAAGAATTTACAAAGCACAAGTAATTTATTTTTAAATCTGCAAAGACATTGACAAATTTATCAAAATAAAATTTGTCCATATTAAATAAGGACATATATTAACCTTACTATAAAAGAAAATTTTATGTTATTTTTTATACATTACTTAGCTTTTGAAGACGAATTAATTGAATTCTCATACAAATCAACACAAAATCTGTGATTGGTTAACGAACAATTCAGTTAATAAATAGTGTTTTTGGAATGGATTAAGTTCGTTAACCCCCTGTATACTGTATTTCTAAGTATCTTAAATTATGCATATAAAATGATGAATTACCCTTTTAGATTTCCAGTAGGTCCAATTGAAGTGCTAAACATGAGATTAAACTCCATAGCATCAGACAACTCGTTTCCTGTAATGGGGGATTTCATTTCAAATCTTCTCAATACAGCATTCATTTCATCTTTGGAATAACCATCTAGCTACAAAAAAAGAAGATAAATTTATTTTAATGTAAATTTACATGCTTTTACAATAAACATGAACAATTAACAAAATTTAGCAAAAATAAAATTCATTTTATGAACCACCTATGAGCGTAAGTACTAGAGATGAGTTCAGGCTCTTTTTTCGGAGCCTGGGCCCGCCCAAGCCTGATGATTTTGAATCTGCACCTGCCCAAGCCCAATAAAAACCATGATATTTAAAAATTATCTCAAATGCGATGTCTCATTTTTAAAAATTTCTAACATAAAAATTATTGTTAAATAAAAATTTTAATTCAATCTTATCAAAAGAGCAGTTTAGAATCAAATAAAAATATACTTCATATTTAAAAAGATTCTCATATTTTTTGTCCTTTAATGAGAAAATTTTATGGATACATTAAAGAAGTGTAATGAATAAATGTATGAAGTTTGTAGACATTACTATTTGTAAGCTGAATATTAGAACAACGTTCTCAATTTCCTATAAAATATATACATCTTTAAATATAATCAATTCATTTTTCATAACAGTTATCTTAAAGGCCTGATTCTTTTATAGGAAAAGAAGAAACACTGATCGATTGTTTTCTGTCGGTGTAACATGGAAAATATATTTACTTATGAAGGGAAATCCTCAGCATAAGTAAAGCTCATAATGAGAAACAGAAAAATTAATCACTATGTTATTTTCTTAAGAAGAATGATTATGACTCACACAATTAAATAATTTGCAAATCACAATCTTTTTGTCTACATAAAAAAAAAAAAAAAAAAAAAAAAAAAAAAAAATCAGTCTCTAAGTTTCATATAACTAACTAAATAAACGACCGAATTTAAAATATCCTCTGTTACAAACGAAAATCCAACCAAAAGGTAATTTATTGTTTTGCTTGTTTTGATTGGCCCCATATCAAAAATAGATCATCACAGGAAATACTGTAGACATAAATCTCCATTCATCACAAATTTTCTTTTGAAACAGCAATCAACTATTAAAATACTAAAACATGATTTCTGTTCCCCTTTCGTTTTGACAAAATAGCATTGAAATGATGTGAAAAACAATAAGTATTCTCAAGGGGGAAAGTTCAATCTTTTCTACATTCCAATAAATAATATTCAGATTTCAGAAAGAATGAGCCCGAGCCCGCATCGGGCCTAGGCTGAGCCCATATTATCTCTAGTAAGTACGTCTTCATACACGTGTGTGTTGATACATTTCCATAATTGGGTCAAACTGGAATATTTTCGTGAGAGTATGATAATTACTATATTGTTGCAGCAGAGTTCTAATTATACTATTTCTAACATTATAATGTAAGCATTGTTGACTTGAAAGTTTTTAGTGAAACTAACTCATTATTAATAATTTTTCCCTGTATTTGCTGAGAAAAATTATTGCTTTTTATTGATCAAAAACTTAATTTTTGTGATAACATCCAGACATTTTAGTAACAGTGAGAAAGGAATTCAACCAAACTTTTAAACAACTCATTCCTGTTAGATTGTTAAATTTAATTAATGGTAAATAAAAAATAAAAAAAAACCTATGCACTTATTTTGGTAAATACAACATTAATTTCATTAAAAGAGCCTTTTGTCTCTCTCAGACTTGAACTGTAAGTGAATATTTGAAAACATTTCTGTTTGATAACAAAATTTGCAGGGTATAAATTGAATGTACATTAAGTATTTTAACCATTTAAGGTATTGCTTCACTAAAACTCTCTGATCACGAAATCCAATGTTGGGCTATGAGAAAACTTAGAAGGCTATTACTGATTATCTAATATTATTATAAAAGTATGCTTTTTACCATCATGAAGCAGATGTCAGATAGTGATGATGTGCTTTTTAAAAAAATGACTTCATAAGTTTCAAGTATTTCTTAAGAAGATTATAAAATTTCAAATTCTATAGAGATTTGTTAAATGCTTAAAATTTACAGACACAATTATTAACAAGTGGATAAGTGTGATCGCAGATCACACAGAGGGTTTCATTTAATATTTCCTAAAAAACACTTTATCATTAAATTAACAAACGAAAAACGGTTTTTTGGTGCTATTATGGGATTTCTTTGCCAATCATGCAAAACAGAATGAGTATTGAATTTTCTGCCTAATGCTGTCTTGATAGCTTTTTTTTTTTTTTTTTTTTAATTGATTCCTCTATCTGAATCTGCAGATTTAGTGAAGGTACGCAAGTAAATAAAATTATAAATAAAAGTAAAATATTGCAAAGCTTAGCATAAATTTAAGGGAGACCAAATTGGTCACCAGAGACGGGTCTTAATTTAAATGAATAATAATTTAATAAAAAATAAAAAAATAAAAAATATTTCATTTCGCGTGTCAATATAGATGATAATTATGATTTAATATGATGAAATAAAAACAAATAAGCACGTTTTTATGTGATCTATTTAATCCATTAATTTATGTTACACACATAATAATTTTATTTAAACTTGCATGCAACAATTAAAAGAAATGAAATTTCAATTTTGAATTTTACACTATTGCAAATTTTTAAATTTCTAAATATTGCACATTTTCAATTTTTACATCATCGTATAGGAGAAAAATTTACTTTTAAATGCATTTTGTTTAAAAGCTGTATCTCAATTTATTTTTGAGATATTAACTTTTTTGTAGTTATTAATACAAATTTTGTAATTTTGGAAAGAGAAGTACTCCAAAGTAAAAGGTAAAAAATAAAATAATTTTTTTATCTATTTAAGCTTGCCTGGCAACAATTAGAAGAGAAAAAAAATGATCAGATGATTTAAAAAATAATATTTAAATTAAAATAATAGTCTTTTTCAAAATTTTAGGATTTGTTGTGTGACAAGAGGTACACAGCTGTAAGTACACAAAATTTGAGCTCTCAGGCATATATAGTTTTTGTATACAGATCCTGTGACAGACAGAGGACAGAGAAGAATAGGGTTTCGTCAGATGAACAAAACCCTAAAAATGCACATTTTCAGCAACTGACATTGCCTTTACAATGGTGTAAACCATATTTTAAAAATCATATAGGTACTGAGTACCTATTTAAGCATATTGGCATTCTAAATTTCCCATAAGTTAATAAGGGATTTCGAGATTGTGGAGTATTAGTGAAGCAGCCTCTTAAATTACACCATGTTAAAAAATGCAATTTCTATTACAGCTTTAAATTTTTGTAAAATGTATCAATATGAAAGCATCGTATTGCTTTTCCAATAATAGTAACAATTCTGATCTTTAACCAAAAATGATCCATTTTCAAACAGTATTATTTTTTACAAGAAAATATGCATTTTCGTACCTGACTTGAGTTTCATTGAGTGAAGATTTTTTATCATTTAGGTCATTAGTTTCATAGCATAGTTTATTGTTGATTAAAGCAATTTACCATTGTGATGGGAGATTTTAATCTTAGTCTAAGCTGAAAATAAAAGTAGAAAAAAAAGTATGTCCTTTAAACAATCATTTTAATGTGTTTCATTTTTATGGATGAAATTGGACAATGTATGTCATGGAAGCATTGTGTTTTTCTTTGCATAGAGTTGATATATATATTTTTTAAGTCTCTCTGTGTGAAGGTGCTTATTACTAAACTACATTAATAAAATAAATATGTCTAGGAAATCTTATCACATAAAGAGATTAGAAATTCTTACCAACAAAGCAAGCGAACAACATTCTTTCTATTTCTCTTTAACTTATAAGTTAACACACGGTTCATTTCAAATCTACTTTACATATGTTTCTCGAACCGTGATTGATATCATATGTGATTGCATACATATATGAAGAAGAATGGGAATTTCAAACATTAAAGTATTCCATATATTAGAAATAAATAATTTTGTAATAATTTAACGTTTTTAATAAGAACTTTGTGTTTTTGTATAAGTAGATAACATACTGAAAAAAAGATAACATACTACTTTTAAACCAAATACCTTGTTAAAAATAACAAGTTGGAAATTGTACGTGAAGCGTAGCAAACGAGGTGCGTTCGTACTATAACGAAGTTTTAAAAATATTACTCTCATATATCAATCTCATAAAATTGTAAATAGTGAATTACAATTAAAACGCTCATCAAATAATGTTCTCCCTATACCATAATGTAATGGAATACTTTTGTGTGGCCTTGTAAATCAATAACAAATGTCCTTTGCATCACAAATTATGTAAAATGTATATTATAATATGTACTTTATAGTTGCATATAAATTTTATTAAGTTCGAATGAGTGCAACACCATTAAAATGCATTTGAAACATTTTCCCCCATTGACCGTAATGTAACAGAATACTTTTGATTGACCCTGTAATTGATCTATGCATCCGATTTTCATAAAATTTGAAATAACTCGACAAAATTATGTAATAACTATGTATTTTAAATTTCAAACGTATAAAATACATTTGAAACTTTTTCCCCATTGACTATAATGTAATTGAATACTTTTGATTGCCCCTGTAATTGATCTATGCACCCGATTATCAAAAAATTTGAAGTAACTCGACATAATTATGTAATAACTATGTATTTTAAATTTCAAACAATTAAAATGCATTTGAAACTTTTTTCCCCATTGACCGTAATGTAACGGAATACTTTTGATTGCCCCTATAACGGATCTATGCATCCGATTTTCATAAAATTTGAAATGACACTACAAAATTTTGTAATAATTATGTATTTTAAATTTCAAACGATTCGGTTGGGTAGTTTTTGCGTTGTTATATGCGGACGGACAGACGGACGGACTGAGCGACAACAATAAATGCTACATATTTACATAATTACAAACGCACCTAAAAAGAGAAAATTTTGATTAGAACAAAAATGATAATGCTATCCAAAGACAACCACCTCTCCCTAGATATATCTTACGATATTATGTGCCAGACCCTCCCCCCCAATCCCTCTTAAATGATAATGTTATATATACACAGCCCCTAAAATACTAAAAAATGTGGCGACTGTTATAGTTTTGCTACTTGCAGTAAACTATTTTTGATCTCTGCTCTTTAAATTTTAAGTTAAAATTTTGATGAGTAAAAGCCTGGATTAAAAAGAAAAAAAAAAAAAAAAGCATTTGTCAAAAATTAACAGTGCTTCACAGAACTGAAAAATTAAAAAGAAAAGAAAATGTATTCAACAATGAATATAATTACAGTGGTTTAAATATAAATTGTTCAATAAATAACAAAAGATAAAAAATGAAAGATGTTATGTAAAAAAAATTGTCATTTTAAACAGAACTATACAAATATTAAGAGCACATTTTTTTCAAGTACCTTTACAATGATGTCTTCATATTCTGCTTTCTGCTCAGCAGTTGTATTTTTATCAGAAATGAGTTTTTCAAGATGAGCTGTTGAAGAGGGAAAAGCATATTATCTACTTTATACACAACAGTAACAATTAAATAGAAATTTATTTGGAATAACAAAAATATCTTGTGATAAATGAAGACACTTTGAATCAGAATCTGCAAAATTTTATACATTACTGACTGTGAATGTGGCAATAAATAAAGATTTTAGAGTTGAGAACAGACCAATAATTTCACTAAACACATAACATTTTTCTTGAAATGTAATTTTTGAATTTTTCAACTTCTTTCTTTGTTTTGTGTATAGTCAAATTAAAGTTTCAATAGGCATAATATCGCTAAAACATAAACTGTATTTTGCATGTCTAAATCTTATTTACAGCTTAATAGCTTCCTTAATATTTTATCACTTTAAAGTATAAAATTAAGAGAGTATTTGAGCATCAAAAAATTTTTTTTCTATTCAAATGGAAAGAAACATTTAGAAGATATGCATATTAAAACAAGAAATGAAGTTGAATTTATAATTTTCAGGTGAGAAATTTGAAAATTATGTGTGCATTTCAAATTGATTTGAATAATATCAGACAGGAGAATATGCAGCATGGCTAACAAACAACCTTTGAGAATATAACATATCAAACCACATAATCAGTGCTTTATACTTGAAAATAAAATAATAAATATGTGAAATCCATTATTTGTGTATGATGTGAAAATTATTCAAAGTGAAATTTTCAAAAATAACAATAAATGCTAGGAATAAGGAAAGCACTTTTCAGATCTTTAAAAGATATGTCTTTTTTAAAATACAAAATCTATACTAAACAAGTTGGAAATTGCACGTGAAGCATAGCAAATGAGGTGCATTCGTACAATAACGAAGTTTTAAAAATATTACTCTCACATATCAATCTCATAAAATTGTAAATAGTGAATTAGAATTAAAACGCTCATCAAACAATGTTCTCCCTATACCATTATGTAATGGAATACTTTTGTGTGGCCTTGTAAATCAATAACAAATGTTCTTTGCACCACAAATTATGTAAAATGTATATTATAATATATACTTTATAGTTGCATATAAATTTTATTAAGTTCGAATGAGTGTAACACCATTAAAATGCATTTGAAACATTTTTCCCCATTGACCGTAATGTAACAGAATACTTTTGATTGTCCCTGTAATTGATCTATGCATCCAATTTTCATAAAACTCGACAAAATTATGTAATAATTATGTATTTTAAATTTCAAACGATTAAAATGCATTTAAAACTTTTTTCCCCATTGACCGTAATGTAATGGAATACTTTTGATTGCCCCTGTAATTGATCTATGCATCCGATTTTCATAAAATTTGAAATGACTCGACAAAATTATGTAATAATTATGTATTTTAAATTTCAAACGATTCGGTTGGGTAGTTTTTGGGTTGTTATATGCGGGCAGACGGACGGACAGACTGAACGACCACTATAGGTGCTACGTATTTACATAATTATGAATGCACCTAAAAAGGAAAGTATCATGCTGCCTGTCTGTGTGTGTCTACAATGGCTAGCATACATACATGGCTAAAAATTTGTGTAATGACAATTTAATGCCTCTCCTAATGCAACTGAGACTCAGAATTTTACTATATCTTATACTATAATGTGAGCAAAAATTGTGTGTGTGTGTAAATTTTATCTTAAAAACGGCTCTAACGATTTTCGCAAAAATTTGGATTCTACCATTTTCTAGCACGAGAAGACCATTGGGTTAGGTCACATGTTTGAGGAAATTCGATTATTGGGTCATTTTGGGTCATAATGGGTCAGGATCAAGCTATTTATATCTAGAGATCAGTTGAATCGATTTTAAGGAAATTTTGTATCCAATCGTTTTTTGGCACAAAAAAACTATTGGGCTGGGTCACATGTTTGAAAAATTTGAATTAGCGGATCATTTTTGAGTCAAGCCATTTTTTTATCTAAAAAATGGCTCAAACGATTTTGACCAAATTTTATATTTTATTGTTTTAGATTACGAGAAGACTATGGGTTACGTAACATGTTCGAGAAAATTCGGTTCGTGGGTCATTTTTTGGGTTGTTGTGGGTCATGCTATTTTTATCTAGAGATTTTCTCATGCAATTTTGAATAAAAATTGCATTCTATGGTTTTGGGGCACGAGAAAAGCATTAGGCTAGGTTACATGTTCGAGAAAAATTTTTAAAGGGTCATATTGGGTCTGGGTCAAGCTATTTATATTCAAACGACGACGTGATTGATTTTAACAAAATTTTGTATATAACAGTTTTTGACTTGAGAAAATTAATGGGTTAAGTCACAAGTTTGAGAGATTTCGATTATAGGGGTAATTTGCGGGTCATGATGGACAATTATGGATCATGTCAAACTATAACTAAAGAACAGGTGGATCGATTTTAACGAAATTTTGTATACAACATTTTTTTTGGCACGAGAAAATCATTGGGCTAGGTCACATGTTCGAGAAATTTTAATTAATGGGTCATAAAAGGTCTGAGTCAAGCTATTTATATTTAAAGAAAGGCAGGATCAATTTAATGAAATTTTATAAGAACAATTTTTAGACACGAGAAAACTAATGGGCTAAGTCACATGATCGAGAGATTTCGATTTTAAGGGTCATTTGTGGGTCATGGTCAAGCTATATCTAAAGAACGAGTGGATCAATTTTAACAAAATTTTGTGTATAACATGTTTTTGACACAAGAAAATCATTGGGCTAAGTCACATGTTCGAGAAATTTCAATTATAAGGGTCATTTGTGGGTCATGCTAATTTTATGTAGAAAATGGCTCTCACCATTTTGACTATATTTTGTTTTATGATGTTTTCGGGCAAGGGAAAACCATTGGACCAGGACACATGCTTGCAAAAATTGGATTAGTGGGTCATTTTGGGTCATTTTGGGTTAGGGTTATTCTAATTATATATAACAACGATTCAATCAATTTTAAGTAAATTTTGTAACAAAACATCTTTTGTCACAGGAAGACTATTGGGCTGAGTCACATGTTGAACAAAATTATATTAGAGTGGGCCATTTTGCTTCATTGCTGAATGCTGTCAAGCTAATTTTATCTAAGAAATGGATTAAATGATTTTGATTCAATTTTATATTCTACTGTTTTTGATTACCTGAAGACCATTGAGCTAAGTCATGTTTGATCAAATTTGATTAGTGGGTCATTTTGGGTAATACGGATCAGGGTCACGAGAAAATTGCAGCAACCAATAAGTTGGCGATATTTGACAAAATATTGGCGACATTTAGCCGAAAAATTGACTATTAAGATTACGAAAGCCACAACACATATTTGGTGCTAAATGAAAGAATGTCTCCAAATTTGGCTATATCTGGCAAAAAATGTTGTCTTTCAGAATGTGAAGAATTTTTTTATACATTTTTAATAGGATTCAAGATGCATTGTTAAATTAACCAGAGTTGAGCTAAAAAAGGAATTTGGATTGATGTCCTTTCGTAGTAAATTTTAAAATAAAGTAAAATTTATGAATAAGTGCATACAAAACATAGTTTTCTTATTGATTGTTTTTATAATAACATGTTTTACAGTAATAATACAGAGTGATTGATACAGTGAAAATATTATATCTTGTTGAATATAAAGTTAATTTTGACCGAGCTTAGCTCGGTCACCTCTGCTAACTGTTAATTAATCAAGATAAAAAATGACAATGAACTCTCATCAAAACTTCACTCTTTTCATCATGAGCCCAGATAAACACTTGCACATGCATAGAAACTTACATAGGCATTAGGAGGAAGCGAACATTGTAGCGAAGAGCTAACCTTTTAATTTTCTTTTAATTTTTCATAGTTTTGATTGAATTTTTATTGACCAAACCTTTTGGTACAGTCAAAATTGGGGGACATATTCTGAAAGACTATACTCTTATATCTCAAACACCAAAGAATTGAACAAAAATTTTTTAAGCTACTGAAATAGTCTAAGATAACAGGAGAAAAGTCTTCATAAGAGTCTTTTTATTACTAAATATAAATGTTTTTTCATGATTTTTTCAGCCACGCTATAAAAACATGTTTCAATTTTTTTTTAATTTCAAAGTTTGGATGATAATGACAATATTCTTAAACGTTTAAAATACCTACACTCTGCACAAAGTAAATGCACAAAATTTGAAGGTATTTTTATTTTAAAATGATGCAGAAACAAAGTCAGCCAATCTTTTCAGTCCCAAAATTACCCCCATCTTTTTAGTTCACAACCCCTTTTCAAATACATCCAAGTTAAGCTCGCACTCCATATTTAACTCGACTCATTGAAAATAAATAAATAAATAAAAATAATAATAATGTAACAGCATGACATTGCAATGCAGGGTAGTAAAGTAATAAATTAAAAAAAAAAACCTGACAACCAATTTATACAGCAAACATACAAGATTGTCACAAAGAAATACTACAGGAAAGAAATAATTCAGCCAGGATGATTGTCATTTGACAATCTATTTGAATAGATCATGATCATGTAATAATCAGGAAAACTTTGCCCCATTGAAAGTTGTAAAATGACAAACTAGTAAAATTTTAAACAGATAAACAAGTGGTAAAATAATACACTAAGTTATGACATGTACAAACATTTGAAGAAACATTATCAATGTTATTAGTAAAATTTCATGGTATTACATTATTTTAAAAATGAATAACCAGAATAAAAAAGAATACAGACCTTTGATAAGATGATCTAAACGAAAGCAGTCACCACTTTTTAAATCTTTTACCATGAGGTCTGCGAAACGATCAACATGCCCAGATGCTCTAAAAAGAAGACAAAAACGTGCATTGGAACAATAGAAGTCATAAGAAAACAAAAATTCACTATGCTTCTAAGAGTCTCTCATCAAATACAAAGGCAAGAGATTTAGTTCAATAAATATATAATTAAATAAAATACCCAATAATTAGAATTATTGTACAGTTAAAACAGCTAAATTGGTACATTTTGAATATATATATATATATATATATATATTGAAATAATTAAAATAGAATGAGAAAATTTTACTTAAATGGAACTAACAACCAATTTTGTAACAAATTTATAACTTTACCATACACAACTTTATATAATACTAGCTGACCCGCCCGGCGTTGCCCAGGTCCATATTAACAATATTAAACGAACTTGAAATTTGTATGATTTTATCATTAACTCGTTACATGCAGAAATGCATTGTCTGAAATACGTAGCCACTGACTGTGTGAAAAATCGGTTTTAAAAACAACTAATATTAAGCTCTAAAAATACTCAAAATGAGCAATGAAAAACACGGGAGGGAATATGTATCCAACGATTGCATGATTTTCGTGTAAAAAAGTTGATATTTACCCGTAAAAATCACTGTTAAGTCACGTAACTAATTATTATTTTCACATACAAATCCCAAGTGAAATATTTTGAATTTCAAACTAATTATATCACTCTTAAATCCGACTATACCATGAATGAAATCGATACACGACGGTAGCTAAAAGGTTGGTATATAGAACTATAATTTCAGAGCTATTTAACAAAAGTAAGTGTTATTTTTAATCAAATCTTGCGTATAGGTTCACTCTGTGTATAAATTCCTAACCTTAAACTTTTATACCGTAACCAGAACCTGTCTGTAACCTAACAGCGACTTAACAGTACCCTACCGTAAATTTAATATAACAGAAATGTAACCTAGCCTAAATGTATTCACTTTATTGTAACATATCCTTATTCTAACCATAACATAAATGCAATTTAACTTTAACCTAACTTTAACTTAAATAATATAATAGAAAAAAACCATTTAAAAAAATTACTATTTCTTCGTAAAATATGCTTCAGCTGTAATTCGTTTCTTTCAATTCGTTTTATTAATACAAAATTCCTTCCTCATGCTTTTGTTTGAGACATTAAAATTTCAGCGATAAATGGTTTAATATTGCAAACCACGGAGTAAGAAGTGTCTTACTCCGTGTTGCAAACCTTTTTTCGGTTTACTTCGCCTCCACCTATCTTTTTCTCCGTGGTGTACAGCAGTTGTGATTTAAAAAAAAATCCTCATTTAAACTGACAGTTTGCCAGTCTATGAATTTTAAAGGTCTGTCCCAGCTTTTTTAATTATTTCTGCGAAAATTTTATGCAACCAATCAACCATAAGAAAATGAAATGAAAAAAAAAAGCGAAAAAAGGCAATTTTTTATGAGAGTGAACTTTGGAATTTAATTAATTACTCAGTTAATAAATAGAATTTTGAAATTCTGAGCTTCAGGTGCATCAGGAGAGACATTGGGCTACTCTCAAAAAAATTTTGAGCTTCGTACGTGCTGTAGATTTTGCTAGCTATCGCAGACACATAAACACACACACAGACAGACAGAGCGTTTTGTTCTTTTATTAGTATTGATTAATAAGACTGATTTCCATATCCATAAGGCAGGACGACTACAGGGAAATGCAAAATTGAGGTATAACAAACTGAGGTTACTGGCCTCGACAATATCTTTAAATTGTTATAAGAAACAAATGCTGAACTGTAGATGCTAGAAAATGCATGTCAACAATAAATTTTTCTGAGCATATACGTAAAATTTTACATGCTTTATTATGTGTAGATTAAATAAATAATTTTTCAATATTTGTACCTTGTTAACACAAACACTCTTAATGTGCATTACTTTTAACATGAACTATTTATAGTTTTCTTGTCAAACTGTACAGCCATTTACTGTGATTTTAATCCTTTTAAGATGAACATTTTTATAGCAAAACATTGTTTATCATGATCTCGAAAGGATCGGAAGTTGAAATATTTCCAATTCATAACATGAACAAATTAATTTTATTTTTTAACTTTTTAATACAATTTTATCGATTGCAATACATATATATGTTTTTTTTTTTCAAATTTTACAAAGAATGGTTTTAGTTTTGATAGTCACAGACTAACGATTGTAAAATTGTCAGGCAATTGCTCTTTCTGTCGATTCAAAAGATAAAATTCTATTGGGGTAAGACTGGTTTCCATATCCATAAGGCAGAAGGACTACAGGGAAATGCAAAATAGAGGTATAACAAACTGAGGTTACTGGCCTCGACAATATCTTTAAATTGTTATAAGAAACAAATGCTGAACTGTAGATGCTAGAAAATGCATGTCAACAATAAATTTTTCTGAGCATATATGTAAAATTTTACATGCTTTATTATGTGTAGATTAAATAAATAACTTTTCAATATTTGTACCTTGTTAACACAAACACTCTTAATGTGCAGGGGGGCCCACATTAATTCAGGGATGAAAAAAATGCATATAACCTTTTAGAATTGTTTTCACAAAACTATTTACATAAACTAATTAAACTGCAGCAGTGATAAATTAAATTTTAATATGCAAAATAAGTTGAGTTGGTTATCCAGAACTTTAGTTGATTTCTTCGGTAAATACCGGTCAGTTCTCCTTGACTCCTAACGAAATATATATCACATGTAGGTTTATATTCTTGACTGATCAATCTTGGGAAACAAATTCAACACCAGCAACACAGTAGATTTTGAAAATACATAAGTATTTTTATTCATGTTACATAGAATGTATCATGTTTTTAAATATGGATAATGCAAACTACTTTTAACAGAAACAAATTTCCACATGAGTGTTTGTGTTAATGAGGTTCAACTGTATAAATATTGAACAAATTGCTTATGTACATAAAAAACTCAATAAGTTAACAAAAAGACTTTTTTTTTTCTCTTGTATTATAAAAAGAAGTAAACAAAAACATAACAGTAATAAGAAAATAACAAACAGCAAAACAGCCTATATAACAAAGAAAATAACTAACTTCAGCACATTTTCAGGTGTGAGAATTGTACAATCTACTTCAAGCATTTGTTCTTCCAACACAAAGTGAGATCTCCATAAGTTTAAGATGTTAGTTTTCATTGCTGTTCCCATAGGACCAAAATCAAATAAACCAGCAACACCTAAAAATAAATTCAATAATGTAAAAAAATAACAATAAATTCTTTAGTCACAGAAATAAGTTCAAAATAGAAGCCATAAATTACATTCTTTAAAATTTTCTATATAGTAAAATAATTTTTACAGTGAAACTTCTCTGTGCGACCAACTCCCTAAACGACCGTTTTTTCATGGAACAAAATTTATTCTCATAGGATCAATACTAATTTTACCACCATTCAGAAACCATCCCAGTGGAATTCCCTATATGAGTGACCAATATTTTCGAATAAAATGAAACAAATTCCGCTTTTTTTTTCTCCAGGTGACTTGGAAGAATCTATTCAAAAAATAATTCTGCTAAATTTAGATTTTATTTTATTTTATTTATTATTATTATTATTTTTTTTTTTTTTTCTATTCAGGTAACTTTTAAGCTTTTAATCCCTTTTGTGCCTTTTTAGGCAATGAATTGCACTCTGATAACAATTTATGAAAGACTGTCAATAAATTCTCTGGTCAAATTCTATCAGAAAATTCTTAAAAAAAAAAAAAAATCGATAAAATAATAAAATAGTCATTATTTGTGTTCATAAATAAAAAGCGTTTATTTATTGAACTTCAAAAGTAATTGGAAAGAAAAGTTATAAAAGATAAAATTAAAAAATCAAAGCAAACGTTCATGTATTCATTTCTTTAAAACTCAGTAGTAATTAACTTTTATTTTGATACTTAAATCTTTATATTTTTTCCTAATGTGAAAAATAAATTTTAGTAATATTCTTTTCTTTTTTAAACAATTAAAATCTAAATTAAAACATGACCTTCATTAAGAGACTACCTCTCAGAGCAACCAATTTTTCTTAGAACGGAATGAAGTCACTTTAGGAAGGTTTTACTATATATAAAACAAATAAGTTGACCATTGTGTATTAGTGTAAATTTGTTCAAAAATTTAAAGAATTACAGGGAAGCCAAAAATGACTTCGTACCTCCCCCCCAAAGTGAAAAATGTCTTTGATGATGATTTAAAAAACTTTAAAAGTTCTGTTGGGTTGGAAAATTAAAATCTAGATTATACAGCCTTTAGTCTTTTCAATTGTTACATTTTAAATTTAGCCATAAAACAAGCATCAATAAACATGATGCTGAAGACGAGCGGTAATTTTGCAGCTCGAAACGCGTCCTGTATAATTTTTCTTTTATGGTGATTTAACAAAGTTTTTATATTTATTGAATATATATTTATCGCCAGTTTTTTCGGTGTTTCTCAATATTGTTCAACTATTTTTGGGTTTGTGACACGTGTTTGGACCAGCTGAAGACGAGCGGTAATTTTGCAGCTCGAAACGCGTCCTGTATAATTTTTCTTTTATGGTGATTTAACAAAGTTTTTATATTTATTGAATATATATTTATCGCCAGTTTTTTCGGTGTTTCTCAATATTGTTCAACTATTTTTGGGTTTGTGACACGTGTTTGGACCAGCTGAAGACGAGCGGTAATTTTGCAGCTCGAAACGCGTCCTGTATAATTTTTCTTTTATGGTGATTTAACAAAGTTTTTATATTTATTGAATATATATTTATCGCCAGTTTTTTCGGTGTTTCTCAATATTGTTCAACTATTTTTGGGTTTGTGACATGTGTTTGGACCAGCTGAAGACGAGCGGTAATTTTGCAGCTCGAAACGCGTCCTGTATAATTTTTCTTTTATGGTGATTTAACAAAGTTTTTATATTTATTGAATATATATTTATCGCCAGTTTTTTCGGTGTTTCTCAATATTGTTCAACTATTTTTGGGTTTGTGACACGTGTTTGGACCAGCTGAAGACGAGCGGTAATTTTGCAGCTCGAAACGCGTCCTGTATAATTTTTCTTTTATGGTGATTTAACAAAGTTTTTATATTTATTGAATATATATTTATCGCCAGTTTTTTCGGTGTTTCTCAATATTGTTCAACTATTTTTGGGTTTGTGACACGTGTTTGGACCAGCTGAAGACGAGCGGTAATTTTGCAGCTCGAAACGCGTCCTGTATAATTTTTCTTTTATGGTGATTTAACAAAGTTTTTATATTTATTGAATATATATTTATCGCCAGTTTTTTCGGTGTTTCTCAATATTGTTCAACTATTTTTGGGTTTGTGACACGTGTTTGGACCAGCTGAAGACGAGCGGTAATTTTGCAGCTCGAAACGCGTCCTGTATAATTTTTCTTTTATGGTGATTGAGCACATAAATAGACATTTTTTAAAAAAGAAAAAGCAGCATAACATTTGATTTTCAACAGATATAATTGTCATAACATACAAATCAATGTAAATTATAATTTATTATTATGGGTCTATTAAATTTTATTAATGAGTCAAACCACTGTACTAATACCAGTGTCTTTGATGGAAAATTACACCTTGTTATTAAATCAAAATATACAAATAAATACTTAAAAGGTGTTGCAGAAATATCGATATTATTTATTTATTAATTTACCTGAGACCTTTCGAATGCCCATGCATTAATTTTCAAAGGAAAATAAAAGAAAATAATTGATTAGAAAATAGAAAACGTAAAAAACAAAACAAAAACAGTCTGCATGTATAAACAAAGTCACAATGAATTCATCGAAACACCAAGAATATCGTACCAGAGTGTGGGAATATTATATGAAATGACGTCATTGCAAACAGTATTTTTGTTAAGCAAAATTTCAAGGGATTCATGGATATACAAAATATTTTTTTTTGTTTCATTCTAGATAAGGCTGTACTTGGCTTGTATTGTATATCCGAAAAATGCTCTTTCAGTCTTACTTTTAATTTTCAAGAAGTCTGACCAATATAGGATAAACTTTTTTGATGCTCTGTTGTGAATGGAATCATATAAACATCTGCTTTTTCATAATCTGGGATTGGATCTATTTTGTTAACAAAGATACTGTTTGTAATGACGTCATTTCATATAATATTCCAACACTCTGGTACAATATCCTTGGTGTTTTGATGAATTCATCGTGACTTTGTTTATACACGCGGACTGTTTTTGTTTTTTACGTTTTCTAATCAATTATCTTCTTTTATATTCCTTTGAAAATGAATGCATGGGCATTTGAAAGATCTCAGGTAAAATAATAAAGAAGTAATATCTATATTTTTGCAACACCTTTTAAGTATTTATTTGTATATTTTGATTTAAATTTATTTTAATTATTTTCATTAAATTTTACATGATTTTTTTCTTTCTTCATGCTTATTATATGGGAAAATGTATCGATGAGAAGAAACACCTGACATTAAAAAAAAAAAAAAAAAAAAATAGTACATAAAATACAGAAACAAAATAGCCTAGAGAAGCATTTCGCAAGCCTGTATTATTTGCGATACATTTATAGGAAAGAAAAAATCTCACATGCATGTTTCAAATTCAGATTAAAACTATGATAAAAATTAATTTATTTTCTTGCAAAAATAATGTTTATCAGAATGAATAATTTGAGAGTGAAAAAAATATTTCCGGGTAATCAAGGTTACTGAAATTTAAATGGCTTCTTCTCATTATTACATTCATTAGTACACTTAGTAAGCATACACACCAAATTTCAAGTCTCTATCTACATTTGTTTCAGAGCTAGAGCATTTACAGACCTACAGACACATGGATGACAATTTTTTTCTTCTAAAATTATGTTTTTCAGACTCTTTAGTATATGAAATATATAAATCCGTCATTTTTTTTCCTTTTTTTAAAATGGTTAAGACTTACCCTGTAATACTATGTATGATGGGTAAGTAAAAAGGTAGTTCCAAAGCTTTAAAAGAGAAGAATTGAATAGCATATAAAAGATGGATGATGAAGAGAAAATCCAGATCAAAGAGGAATGTTTTCTGTTTTTTGTATTCATTCCAAATAAACAGGGGTAGGAGTGACCAACTCATAAAATATAGGACATTTTTGTAACAAATATAGGACATATATAGGACAATTAGAAAATAATGTTATTGGATACATATTGCTATAAAATACATTTTTAAAACAATCTATGTTAGTTTATAAATTTTCACTACTTAAAGATAGTAAATCAAGATACAATTAAAAAAATATGCATAAAATTAATTTTTCCATTGTTATTCTTAAATCTTCTTAGTATGATGGAAATTTTCCAAATCGAAAATCTTAGATTTCAAGGAAATCTTTGATAAGCAGTTTCCTCTAAAATCCGATTTCAATGAAATTTGTTATGTTGAGAAAGACTCACATGTGATAGATATCCTTGTCAAATGCATTGTGAACAATGTGTAAATTAAAGGTTCCAATATTATGCCAAATTTTCTCATAGTTTGTACTTTTCAATCCAAAAATTTAAAAGCTGATTTATTTACATTAGGACCATTTGATCCAAAGATGAGCAATGATTTAGATCCAATTTAGAGGCTTTCATTACATTCATTTTAAAGTTACATGATCAAAAAACTCACTTCCAATATAGTTCTGGTCATTTAATGTAAAGTGAAAAATGAATACATACATACATCAAATAAATACATACATGAGAGTGAAAAAAAAGATGAATCTTTGTTGAAATCATCACTAATTTGTTTTAAATACATGTCAATGAGATATGGCACATGACAGTTTAAATACAGACATGACAGACAAAATAAATTTTGTATTTCATCTGATGACTGAAATAAATAATTAATTAGGACCATGTGAATTATCCACAGAATCTTTGAAAGGGTAGATCTTCTCTTCCTCATTTAAAAACCAAATGGGTCATTCCATGCCAAATCAACCAGCGACTCAATTTGACCCTTTCAGATTTCGATGAAATTCTCAGGAATCATCCTGGCTGATGATATCAATGAGAATATATGTTCATAATCTTTTTTAAGCATCAAAATTTCATATAATTAATTATTTAAATTTTGAAAAATCATCATTTTTTGGCTTGCTCACATGTTTTCAAGGTTGTTTGGTTAAAACCATGCTGGTTTAAACCGTGGTTAAAACCATGCTGGTTTAAACCGTGGTTAAAACCATGCTGGTTTAAACCATGGTTAAAACCATGCTGGTTTAAACCATGGTTAAAACCATGCTGGTTTAAACCGTGGTTAAAACCATGGTTTAAACCAAGTGGTTTTTTTAAAAAAACCATGCTGGTTTTTTTCCCTTTTTTTTTTCTTTTTTTCCTAATGTTTTCGTTTATTTTACACATTATTAAAATATGCTAAATACCCAAGTTATGCAAAAGCTACAAGTACAGTTTTTTTTCTTTTTCTTTTAAAAAATAAATAAATGAAAAAAAGGCTGTATATGTAGCTTTTTTTCCTCCTTTTTTTTTAAAAAAAAAAAAGAGAAAGACATTAATTATTTTTTAAAGTGATAATCATTTTTAATCCACCCAACTTTTCTTGCTAGCTATAAATCTACATGGCAAACGGATTTTTCTAAAATAAGCTGTAATTAAAAAAAAAAAAAAAAAAAAAAAAAAAAAAAAAAAAAAAAATCTTAAGTTTTTTATTTTTAAAAAATAGCCAAAATGCAGTTTTACCATTTAGATTGCATCATAACAAAGCATTAATGATGACTAAAGTCATTCTCTGCATTGGTTACTGTTTGTTCTGTATGCTAATGAATGAATGGCTGTTCTGTAGCTATTACTTTTAATAAACTTTTTTTTTTCTTCTCTCTTTTCATTGGAGTTTTTATATTATGATTTTATTCTGTTTGTACTGTATTTTATTTTTAGAAAGCTACTTATATAAATAAGATATAATATGGTTTTCATTTGAGGAAATAAGAAATACACCAAGAACAGGCTCAAGAGCCAATTGTAAAGATTGCATGCATTGCAAATGGTGTCAAATTAGCTTTTCCTTATAATACTAGATGGAATTGTTTTTCAAGATGCCTTAGATGTTTACCTTAAAAATTTCCCCACTTAAAATTTGTAGTAAAAATAGGAATGTTAATAATAAAAATAGTCAAAAGCTTGTATCTATGTCTAATTTTAATCTAAAAAGAAATGTTGAAGATATGTTTGAATTGTTAAAGCCTATTGCAGTTGCCCTGGATAATATCTGAGTAATAATTGTTCCATTGCTTATGTAGTTTATATTTGGAAAGATCTTCAAAAAAATATTAAGAGAAAAAAAGATAAGAAGTCCCGCAGTATTTTGAGTCCAGGTATAAAATGACTCTGACACCCATGCACTGTTTGGTATATATGCTTCATCCGTGGTACAGTCAAAGTGAACTATTTGAGCAAGAAAAAAAAGGGTGCATTAAATTTTGCAAAACTAGAATATCTATATAACTCTAGCTTGCACTGATAGTAAAATTTTATGCTAATTTTCACTTTTTGAAGAACTTTTTTTTAGCAGAATATAGTAAAAGATGTTATCACATATAAAATGTAGAAGAGTCAGCAAATTCAAATCAACAAATTTAATAGCAACGTCTTTACTGAAGTTGAACAGCTTATAACAGAAAAATTCTCATCAGTGAGTGTTGAAAGAATATTTTCAACACAATTTTTATTTGGACTGGTACAGCCAAAAATACGAAATAAGTTAGGATTAGAAAAGGCCTCAAAACTTGTCTTTTTATTTAAAGCTTTTGATTAAAATTAAATACATGGAGTTGTTTTTATAAATAATTTGTTTACCTAAATATATATAACCAAGAAAAATAAATTTTGTATAAAAAAAAAAAAAGAAAAAAATAGTGATTTTTCTAAGCTTATGTCTAAAATGGTATAAATATTGCACTCATTGATAAATAAAGTATGTGAATACAAGTGATTTTTTTTTTTTTTTTTTTTTTTTTGGAAATAAAAAAATGCATATTGATGTTTTTAAAAATAAATATGTATGTAATAAAAGATAAATAATCATTTGTTGATGTCGATATTTTAGATACAGTAAATGATTTCTAAATTAAGCACAGGAAAATGTTTTCTATTTTAGCTTATTTTTTGATGATTTAGTAAAATATGTTTGTTTACCCCTCATTATGTTCTGCATTATCAATTTGCATTGTAATTATTTCTTTAATTATTATCTAAAGGCTTTATATAAGCAGACTAATAAATTAATAGTTTACATTTTTTAAACAATAAATATTTCCTAAAGAAAGCTAAAATTATAGGTAATATAATTTTTATATGCTTTAATTATTTAATTATATCAAAAAATAATGTGAATGTTTAACATTATTTAACTGCTAATTACAAAAAACATCATGACTTTCTAAAACTCAATTTTTCCCCCTTACAAATGCTATTTAAATAATAATGGTAAAAAAACCTGGTTTAAACCAAAAAAACCTGGTTTAAACCAAAAAAACCCGGTTTTGTGGGGTTTAAAAAAAAAAAAAAAAAAAACGGTTTTTATACCAACCCTGCATGTTTTTAATTTTGAATTTCTCAAGTTCTATCAAACATAGAAAATTTTATGACCACTCATTTCAAAGAGGAGTTTATAAGGTTTAATTTGATATGCAAGTCGACTATGTATAATTAAAATAATTAAAATTTAAAAATTTTTAAAATTTAAAATTTGAAAATTTTTTAAAATTTAAAATTTGAAAATTTTTTAGATAGTCATTTTTAAAATTTTTGAAAAAATTGTATGTTTGTTGTAATATTATAAGCTTAAAATTCTGAAATTTTTAGAATGGGATCTCAATGGGATCAGGAGTTATTAAATAAAAGCAAAAATTACCATTAAAATAGCTATTTAATTCTGTCTATTTTGCTATTTATTTAAAATTTGTATGGTAATTTTCAGCTTTTATTTCATAACTCCTGATCCCATTGAGATCCCACTCTAAAAATTTCAGAATTTAAAGCTTATAATATTACAACAAACATACAATTTTTTCAAAATTTTTAAAAATGACTATCTAAAAAATTTAAAAATTTCAAAAAATTTAAATTTTATTTATTTTAACTATACATAGTTGACTTGCATATCAAATTAAACCTTATAAACTCCTCTTTGAAATGAGTGGTCATAAAATTTTCTATGTTTGATAGAACTTGAGAAATTTAAAATTGAAAATAGTTATGCAAGTCAAAAAATGATGATTTTTCAAAATTTAAATAATTAATTGTATAAAAATTTAAAGCGATAAACAAAAAATAAAAATATGCTCTAATTTATATCATCATAGAGAATGATCCCTGGCAGTTTCATTGAAATCGGAAATGGTCAGGTTGAATATTGAATTTTTTTGGTTGATTTGATATGGAATGACCCAAATACTCAATCAACTTTTTTTTAAATTTTGATATTCAAACTCAAATTTTTTCTGCCAGTAGAATCCACAAAGCAAGATTAAAACTAGTCACTTTGTTTTTCTGAATTATGTTTGTGCTTCATTGTTTTGGGATTCTGCATTAATTGCAAATAATCACTGTTACTGATGGGAACCGAACATGGTAATGATCTTGACACTTCCCACACCATTCAAACAATTTTTTTTCCTATGCCCATCAATCTGATCTATCCAAGCATCACAGAATTTCACCAATCTGTGTTCACATTGTGTCACTGCATTAATGTGATGCAATAAATTTGCCTTTTCTACATTAAAAAATAAAATAAATAAAAAGGATGTATTGCAGCTGAATACACAATAAGAAAAACTAAAACAATCACAATGAAACACAGAACCACGTTGAACATTAGACTAACTCAGCGAGCAGAGTGATGCATGTAAATACAAGCAATAATATTAATATCAATTATATGAGAAAGTAGAGAAATATAGGATAATTTGAAAAATATAGGACAATATAAAACATATTTGAAGGTTATTTTATAAATATAGGACAACTCTGACCCCTGAATAAATTCAATATGCATTCTTATATAGATATTGAAAATGTATCTGTTTGGGAGAATAACTCATTTAGATCTTCAGCAATTATTGTCTATTTTTGGTAATATGTGCAAAATCTTTCATGTAACCTTGTATATGAACTACAGAATTTATACACATGATATATTATACTAAAATTAGTTTAGTTTAAAAATGCATATCACAGCACAAAATACACTTCCAACAAAAGTGAAAGTAACTTTATGAAAAAATCTGCAACCAAAATCGAAAAAGTAATCAAGGAGCGATCTTGAAAGGGACCTCAGCTATCCAATGCAAAAAAAAAAAAAAAAAAAAAAAAAAAAAAATTACAGGGTGATCAAAAAATAAGTTGTCCACTTCAGAGGGATTTAGAATGCATTCTATTGGTCCAATCAAATTTGAAATACAGATAATTCAAGTAATGAACTTGACATTAAAAAAATAAATAAAATATAAAATGCAAATTTTGTCACTAGGGGGGCACTGTAATGCACCTAAAACACTTAATTTGCTTGATTCACAAAATGATTAACTGTAAAAAATGTGATGAAAGAAGAGAAAAAAGACTGACATATCTTTGCTATCACACTAAAAACTAATTTTGTTACTTTCAGCTATTCTAAAAAACTACAAGTGTTCTATGTACATATATCTCAGTAAATTAGAGTTTTTTATTAGAAATGAATTTTTTTTTTTTTTATGAATAATGAATCTAATTATTTAAATCTTAATTAGTTAATACATGTTTTAAAATCCTACTGAAGATCATCAATTTTAATAAATGCTGATACATCAGACATCACAATAGTATCAGTATTATCTTTATGCTATTAATTTATGGCAAAATAGTTATCCAGAAAGCTTTTTAATAACTATGGTGGGTCATAAGATATGATCCCACATTTAACGAAATTCTTAATTTTATTCAGAATTTTTTTTACAATTTAACTGTTAAAAGAATACAAACCTCCATAGATCTCAAAAGAGGGAGCATAGTAAAATCTTCTTTTGATCAAATCCTCCATTCTATTTCTATCAAAACCATCTTTAGGAGGTGCAAGCTCCAATTCCTAATAAAAATCATAAAACACAATTTAATTTTATAGCTATATCTCAGAGAGAAAAAAAAGCTAAGCATTTGTAATTGGTACACATTCATATTAATTTTTGATAGACATATTTAAAATAATCCCATCAAAGTAAAAGCACTGGAAATTAAAAAGAGTGATTAAAAGTAATTAAATGTCAAAGATGACATTTTTAAACGCATTTCCTTACAAAAGCAGAAAATACAGACAATGAAGGGAGAAAAATGTGTGATCAAATTAGCTTATAACTTGATGGGTAATTTATTGATCAACAAATGGAAAACTCAGTTTGATTTCAAGTTGCTTCCATAGTCATGCCTTCCAGTTTTATATCTTTATGTTAAAAATGAATTTGTAAATGCACATTTGTTGAGCAGAGCATCGAGAGCAGCCTTAAAAGGCTTATGCTGGAAGGCAAGAAAAAGGAGCGATATAACCAATGATATTTCAAAAGAAATAAGAAGGATAATTCAAACAGGGTTTCATCAGATGAACAAATCTCCAAAAAGTCAGCATTGGCAACAGAATTAGTTAGAATTTTGACAGCAGTTTTTCTTTCTTTTTTTGTTTAATTTAATACCATTTCTTGAAATACAGTGGACTCTCTCTATTCTGAACACTCATGGGACCAACCAAAAATGTTCAGATTATGGGGGGGTTCAGTATAGAGGGAGAATCGGAAATGCATTACTACGGACCACTATGTATTGAATTTGCAGTCGGTATAAAATATCTAGCACTGTTAGTCATCCCATTGTGCATCCATTGCACAATGAGATGACTAACAGTGCTAAATTCAGTCAGTTTTGTACTGTACCATCCCATTTTTTTTATTACAAACTTTTTACAAAACATACATTTACATTACAATACACTGCTTAAAAACATAACCAATACATTACTTGAATAATTCTAGTCTATTTTTGCATTGTATGTACTCATGCAATGTACATGTTATTTGGCTGTTTAAGAAGTGGAAAAGTTTTGAGGTGATGTTCAGATGCATAGTTCAACAGGTCTTGTATGAGTCTCTTAGTGATATTGTTTGAATGTAATCATCGTTCGTCTTATTCTTCTAGTTCTGTTTCTCCTTTACTGTCTTCTTCCTTTTCAACAATGTTGTTCTTGCTAACCATGAGGATTTCATCGGTTTCGAGATAAGCTCCAAGTTTTGTTTCAGTATGAAGCTTCTGAAGAATTGATCCCAAGTCATTCAAAGTTGTTGCTTCTTGGTCCTCTATTCTTGTTTGCTCATTCTCATCTAGGAATCCAACTTTATAGAAGCATCTTTGGATGGTGTAGGAGGTTGTTTAATTTTATGCTGTTGCTATCCAATAGACAGCATCCATGACATTGACTTTTTTTTCTGCCAAATTTGCGCCTCCATCACCAGGGACAATGGACCACAAGCATTTCTGACGTCAATGAACTTTATGATACATTATAGCTAATCAGCTTCTTGATTTATCCCACAAGAATTCCCCAAAAGCCAATCAAATACTGCAATGCTTGTGGGAAATATTGTTTACCCCACCCAGTGCTAGTAGTCAATTTCTTCAGAAAATGGATTTGGTAGTAAGTTTTGGTAGTAAGTACAGTTTGGTAATAGGAACTTCAAGGTTATGTTGCTCAGCTGCATGTTTGTAAATGATCTGGGATATTAACAACAACATTTTTTCTTCTTTTCTCTCTTCATTATCTCGTTAATTCTCAAGAACTACTATGAGAAAATTGTGAATATCATCTACACTTTCCCATTTGGTTTATAGTGTGTAGGCAAGGATGCGATCTTCACATTTTTTAAACGTTTTTCGATCACAAAGGAGTTGAGCTTCTCATCTATAAAACTGGTTCAGAGCATAATGGCAATATTTCTTTTGACATTTTCCCAACTATGCAATTTTCACTTCTTTTTGCTTGAGTTTTGTTTGGAAGAGCTGTGGAAAAACAGGTCGTTTTTGTCAGCATTGAAAATATTTGCTGTATCGAAATCCTTCGTTATGTTCAGAAGTTTTATTTTCTATTCTTCCACAGTGTCGATATTTACACCTGCAATTTCACCATTGATTATTTTGAATTCAATGTTATGTTAAATTTTGAAATGAGTCAACAATCCTTCTGTTGCCTTTAATTCTGAAATTTTCTGCTTTTCTGAAAAATCCGAAGTAGGAGTCCAGGGACAGGATGATTCTTTGTTCTCATTTGAAAAAAAAATCTTCTGCACATTAATGTTTATGTTCTTATTTCCTGTTTTCTATTACGAAATTCTATATTTATTTGAGTTAGTTAAACGTTTTTATTCTTCTGTAACAAATTTTGCTGAATTTATATGATGCAGGAATTTTCTGAATTCCGATTCCAAACACATGTTCAGTTTACGGAGAGGTGAGGTAAAATTGGGAATCCAAAGTAGCGTTCATAATAGCGGGGTGTTCAGAATACAGAGAGTTTGTCTTATGTTAAGTCTATGGAGTTTCGTCGGGACCATCGAAATGTGTTCATAATAGCGGGGTGTTCAGATTAGAGAGTGTTCAGATAGAGAGTCCACTGTATAACATATCTTTGTGGAAATGATTTTTCAGTTGCATTTGTTTACCAGTAGAGCTAATAAAATATAAATGGTCAAGTGTAAGCATTACTCATGCTCAGAGGGTTCCATACAATAAATAGAATTATTAAATGTACTTTTTTGAAAAACTATGGAATCTAGGGTAATCTCTATAGTTCTCCGACAAGTTTTAAATTAACATCTACTATCACTAATTTTTTCATAAATTTAGTTTCAGTAGATTTGGATTATAGATTAATTTGGCACATATTTTTGCACTACATTTTCAATGATACAACTGAAAATACAATACTTAAAATAAAAAGAAATGTACCTTTGAGTTTAGCGTCAGTTACTGTAATTTAGTATCTTAGTTATTGTAATTCTGGAATTAATATAAATATTATCATATTCAAATCTTCCATTCTTTAAAAATTGATAATATATTACAGAGTACTGTCTGGCTCCTATAAGAAAGACTCTAAAACCGGTCTTAGGTCCGTTCTGTTGCCAAGGTAACTGGTCCGTCCACTTTATTTTAGGGTAGTCCGGCATTTCTTTTTCACCCATTCACCCGATCTTTCTGAGAATAAGCATTTTTCTTTCGTCCTATGGATGAAGTTCCCTCCCTACAAATTTTGGAACCTTCAAAAACAGGAATCCTACTCAGGGTTTTTCTTATCTCGGTCAGACTATAGACTCCCTCAAATCCACAACATTAAAATCTGCAAACCATTTCTGATGTAAATAATAAAACTTTCAGTTCAAATGTAGAGCAAAATTACAAAAATTTTTTAGATTTATATCATTCAATGTGATATTTTAATATGTAATTTTGGTACTACTCTGTTATCCCATCGACCGATTTCGCCAAATTATACAAATCGCCAAACTAATAGCCAAATTATACATATTGACATAATTTTTATTTTAAATAATAATAAAAACAAATAATTAGTAGAATATTAATAAAAATACAAATAAAAAATTGAAATAAAAATCACTTAATGACGTTTTAAATACATGTATCATATTTAAAGTCATTGAATCGACATTCACGATCATCCATTATTGGCATTTAATCTTATAATTTGGCGATAGTATTTTGGTCGGCTGGATAACAGAGTAGTACCGTAATTTTTTATAATATGAATGGATTTGTGGTTTTTCATGAAGGAAGTTTAAATTTATTCTTGTAAAACAATCAAGATAAAATAAAATGATTCCAAATAGGAAAAGTTGAAACTTCTTTTTGGGAAAAATGTCCCCCCCCCCCACCCCCCAAAAAAATAAAAAAAATCTTATTTTTTAGTGGAAACCGTGAGAAGTCACCAAGTACGTTTTTTTGTTATTATTTTAGCAGAAATTTTTGCAACTCTCATGGTCTAAACTAGTTTTTTTTTTTTTTTTTTTTTACCCAGGGAAAGCAGGAATTCTGGTGCCACTGCTCTTTCCAAAATAAATTTAGAAAGGGGAAGTTTATTTTCCTTATGATATAATACAAATACGGCGATGCCGCGGACGCGCTATAGCACATAACATACGCAAAAGAATTGGCAATGGGACACAAAAAAATAGCTCTTACGCGTCCCATGAGACGTTTAGTTTCATCAAAATATCACAAAAAACGGCGACTTTCGTTATAAAATCGCAGAATAATGATTATTCTCCGGCAAATTTCGTCAAAAGATTTGGGGAAAAAAAATTTTAATTTTGTCACAAAATCGAAAAGAAAAAAAAAAAAAAAAAAAAAAAACAGCAAATTTCATCAAAAGATTTGGGGAAAATTATTTTAATTTTGTTACAAAATTGCAAAAACGACAAATTTTGTCAAAAAATCACAAAAAAACAGCAAATTTCATCAAAAAATTGCGAAAAAACAACAAATTTCATCAAAAGATTCACGAAAAAAGGCAAATTTTGTCAAAAAATTCACGAACAAATAGCAAATTTTGTCAAAAAATTCATGAAAAACTCAAATCTTGTTAAAAAAATCTCGAAAAAACAGTAGATTTCGTTAAAAGATAACGAAAAAAATGCAACTTATGTCAAAAGATTGCGAAAAAATACAAATTTCATCAAAGGGGCATGGAAAAAAAAATAATGCCGAGAGCGAATTTTCCTGTTCTAAAACCTAATTTTCTGGCTTCAAAATTGTTTTTTGCTGCTCCAAAAACAGATTTTCCTGCATCATAATTCCTTTTTGATTGCTTCAATTCTTTATGAGTAAATGTGACTGCTGAAAAAACCTATTCATTAAACAAAAAGTGTTTCTTTACTCAATAAAAGAGTTCTTTTTTTTAGCAAAAATGTCTTTTCAAAAATTAATCAATGTCTTGCCCTTTTAAAAAGAAATCTAACAATACTTGTTATCTTCTACACTCAAGTAAGCATTATTTTATAATTAAATTTGTAACTTGCACATTTATTTTTTTAAAAAGTAAAGAAAATTTCTCTTAATAGTTAAAAAGTAATAATATTGGCTTCATTTACTTATTATTAAAACAATAATTATTGCATTTAACTTTTCTTTTTTTTCAAATGAACAAGTTCAATCTTTGCGTCTAAAAATATGACTTATTGGGGACCTGCTTTTGTAAAAAAAGGACCCAGAATTTTAGAAGTCCTGGGTCCCAGGGACCCAGGATTTTTCGAGTCCAGCGGCATCACTGCATATAAATACTTACTACATGCATAATTAAATATAACATAGCCAACTATAACAAAATTTCAATAAAATTATTATAGTTATATTTAAATTGTCCAAAAGAAGAAAACAGATTTTTAACAATTATCATTAACTTTTACTACTTTAAACATTATTTATGAAAGAATGAAAGATATTCATTTGATATAGAAAAACCTCATTATCCTGTATATGTATAAATATATTTTGTAAATTAATTGTACAAAGTGCAACCTAATAAATATAGAGGAAGTGTTTTAATTCAAGTGTGACACCCACTATACTACACACCTTAGACACAAGTGACAGTTACAAAAATGAATATAAAATTGTGATTTGAAACATCAGCCTCACCATGTAGAAAGAAATTAACAATAAGTGATTTATATTAAAGTTTGAACAAAAACATCACAAAAAATTCTAAAAATACCTTATCTTCTAGCATCTTTTTCCTTGATTTCAATTCATTGACAGCTTTTTTAATGTCCAACTCTGGAGCACCTGATCCTTTTAATGAACGAATTAAATCACCCTGAAGGAAGAAAGAATTATTTTAAAAATCGGTATGCATAAAATTTGCAATAAAATTTTCCAATTAAACAAGAATGATACCTGTTCTTTAACAGCAAGACGTAAAGGTTGCAAAAGTTTTTCAATTTCAGTAACATCCATATTATTGATCACAGAAAACTTACTCTTTTTTAATTTATTTTTATTCCAATTAGGAGGTAATTTACTGCGATGATTCGCAAGTGTTCTGAGAGCAATATATGATGTTGATACAGCGGTTCGTCGGATGAGGACGTGGAAACTGCAAACAAGAAAAGTTACCATCAATAAATAAACACCGGTTCGGTTGGTTGATTACAAAGACTTTAATCATCACTAAAGGCCTAACCAGTATGGAGCATGGAGCATTCATAACTGTCACAAATTATTACAGGTGGCGCCAGTAACACTACGATTATTTTTTGTAGATGCAGAGGTGCTATTTGAAAATAAATAAATTTTCATGAAAGATACTTCCCTGTATGGCGAAATTTATGATAACTGACAGTTTTGACAGGGATAGAAATGTTATACACCTAATAATTAATAATTTATATTTGCATCGTAACTCAGGTTTCCGTGTACCAGCAACCAACCAACCATGAAAAGACGTGGCGGGCGGAGCAAAGGAAATTTCTCCGTGTTTCTCTTTGTTCAGTTACGGAGACGCGTAATTATTTGAAATTGAAAAACTGTTGTAATTATCTTGTCTTTTGCGGAAATTTGTGTTTTTTCCAATGGATTATTTATTATCTGCATTGTGCTTAAATGTACGGATAATCTATTTTTAAAGGTGAGTTTACATTTGTTTAGAAAATTTTACAGAAAGCATCATTTGAGAAGTCCTTTTAAACGTAACATCTGTTGATGTGTCTGTACTTTTTTAGATCGGCTTTCTACTTCTTTGGACCAGTCATTTAAATTTGATATTTGAATAATGCTAACTATTTCTTAATGCATGCTATTAGTTTTTCTTTCTTTCTTTTTCTTGAACAAATGTGAGTAAAAAATATTTCATGTTGGAGGTAAGCCATCATAGCCTTTTTTTCTCCATTTACTCATTATCATAAAATGTTTTTTTCATTATTTGTCGGTAAAAAGTTTTAAGATATTGATTTTTTTTAACTAGGTATTTTTTTTTAAAGCTAAATTAATTTGATTCTCTGTTTTTTATGAAATTTTACCTAATATGGAAAATGACATTTAAAATAGGGATGGGACGAATAGTGATTTGGCCGAATAGCCGAATACCGAATATTCGGTCGGCCGAATACCAACTTTTTTTCCAATAATAATAAAAAAAATTGATTATGTATAATTTGAAAAATAGGAGCTCATTAATAATTATTAATCTTAATTGTGCTTTTAGATGTATTTTTAAATTTGAAAAACTTATATTAACATAAACAAAATTATGAAATTGCATTATATTCTTTTATTATAATGTACATCAAATTGATTTTCACTAAGTCAGGATAGTAAGACATTTCCATTAAAATATGAAGAATGTACTTCACTTTTACTGTCAAATGACACTTTTTACCCTTTCTTCCATTCAAAATTAATAATATTCTTAATCTCTCTCTCTCAGAACTCACGAGGAGATATTGTCTGAAATAATCTTTAATGAAGTAAATTTGATCATTTAGAGTTTGTGTCCCTAATGATAAGCAAATTCGTAAGAATGAGACTTTCTAAAATCAGTTGCCAAGCTTTAAATTACAAATATTACAAAAGGTTAAGCAAAAAATTATGCTTAAAGTAGAATGCATATGTTAATAAAATCTTTGACATATGAATCGGTGGATACAATATTTTACTTCAATATTCCACTTATTTACATATTTAAGTCAGTAATTATGCAAATAATTATTTAAAAGTGGAAACTATAGAATAAAAAAATTGTGTATATTTTGTTCAGTATATGTGTTAGTTATATGTGTTTATTTTGTTCAGTATTTAGAATTTATTTTTAAATATTTATAAAACCATCTTCATAAAGCAAGTCGTGTCATCTAATACATATCTAGTTTAACCCCAGTTCTGTTTTCAAATGTACCGTTGTATTTGGGATAGTGATATTTGATATTTAATTTTGAAAATGAATTTTCTTTAATACACCTAGTGGTCGAATTTTTTCATTTCTTACTTTATAGAAAATAAGTTACGAATTTCATAAGAGCCTTTTTTATATGTGCATGGAATTTGCAGACATTAATAAATATTCAAGTGTTTTAGAATAAGGCAGTGTTTTTTTTTCTATAAGTGTTTTTATATCTTGAATTGTAATATATCATTCTCTAATGAAGACATTTCCCGTACAATTAAATATCCAATTTGGACAGCATTTTCTAAAATACCACAAACTTTTACAGGGTTGCCACTCTGATCTTGAAAAAAAATTCCCCGTATTTTCCCTGTACTGCAACGCATTTATTCCATGTTGAGTGCGAAAAAATATATGCGTGTATGAAGTCTAATTAGAAATGTTATAATTTGCCATTACCAAATTCCCTGTGTTTTCCAGATATTTTAGGATTTTTTTTTAATTCTCTGGATTTTCCCCGTTTTGGGAGGAGATTTAAAATTCCCTGTGTTTTCCCAGTTTTCCAGGTTCTCTAGGTGGCGTGGCAACCCTGTTTTAAAGGAAATACAGAAATGCTGTATCTTATAGTATCTGAATAATTGTATATTTTGTAAATAAGAATGAGAATGACTTCATGAATGAAGTAACCAATTTGGATTAGAGAAGAAAAAAATGCAAGTAATGAAATTCTTTAAATCCTAAATTTATTTGGCAAGATATCTTTCACTATTCGGCCAGATTTTAGAGATATTCGGTGAGATATCTCTAAATATTCGGCCGAAGTATTCGGTCAACAAGCCTTCAATATTCGGCCAACCGAATATTCGGCAAAAGGGCCGAATACCGAATAGTGGCCGAATATTCGTCCCATCCCTAATTTCAAATATTTTCCCTTTTTATCATCCTGACAATGAGTGATGGAAATAACAATTTATGAGCAATAACAATTAATTTTAATTACTTTTAATTTTATACAAGGCACACAATTTGCACATATTTAGACGCAAATTTAGTCAAAGGATTGTGAAAAAAATGTGAGCTTTGTTAAAAGACCTTCAAGAAAATCATGGATTTCAACTAAGAATTGCATAAAAAACACACAATTCAACAAAAGACTGTGTAAAAAACCTTATTTTGACAGAAGACCACATGAGAAACTTGAATTTTGACAAATTATCGCGTGAATATTGACTAAGGACCACACTATTAATACAAAATTTGACAAAGGACCACGCAAAAAATACAAATTTCAACCAAAGACCGCATCAAAAATGCAAATTTCATTCATGAATCGTCTAAAAAAACACTAATTTCGTCCATGTCAAAATTATATAACGTGTAATTTTATTAAATATTAAATTAATTTGCAGAAAGTATTTGCCCCAAAATTTACATGCACAGGAAGTTTTTGTTTTTACACGAGTCTGCTTTATTGGGCAGATTCGATAAGAGTGTCCAAATTTAATAATACAAAGTTCAATCTAATTTATTAGTTGATCATGTTTATTCCATTAAAATAAAAATGTATTAAGAGAAGTTACCCAACTTGCTTCTAAATTGCTTTTCATCGAAAGCAATATGGTATATATGCTGCATAATGATGTATTGCATCAATCCTAATCTTTAAATTCAACGATAAATGGCAAATATCCAATATGTCATACCCAGCTAATTTTTTTTCAATATCTGAATCACAGTTGCTGAATATCTGACTTCTTTTCCAATTACCCAGCAGAACGTAGAGCAAAGCAAATATTAGTGTATGGATAACAAAAATCATTTGACCCCAGAAAATGCCAAAAAACTTTTGTTATTGTTTATAATGCTAAAGGAAGTTCCCTATCTATGAGTAAAAGATAATTTTCAAAAGTTGAAAGAATTGTCAGTTATCCTAATATTGATATTTGAACTCTTTGTAATAAATTTCTTCAAATTCTCCTCCCTTCAAACATTTTTTGCGGTAAAAAAAGCAGCAACCCTGAAGCTGAGAATCAGCTCAAAATTCGTCGATTAAACATAAACCAGATCGAAACGATTATCGCCAAATTTTTTAGCTCAGGATATGAGACCTCTATCTAAATTTAAGAACTTATGATTACATCTTTTAGAAAATTGTACCTTTACTTTCAGATTGTGAAACAAAATTTGAAGTTGTATATTAAAGTATGATTGTATTAGTTTTCTTTTTTTAAGTTAAACAGTTAAATAGATCTGTTTTTACTTTCTTCTATCTTTAATAGAAAAATGTATTGTAAGCAAAAATTATTTTGACAATTACAGGTTTTAGGGATCGGACATTCCAAAAAGCATGTTTATACAAAACGTTTGTCTGTCCATGTGTAACCATCTTACAATCAAAAAGTATGTGAAGAAGATGCATTTGGTGACCACAAATTATACCTAGTCGTCATATTTGGCGCCTAGTTTATTTTCACTTAATTCTAACCTGATTTTGCTTATTTTCTATTGCCTGACACCTGCTTATTTTCACTAAATTTTGACACATAGCTTATTTTCACCCAGGATAACTCCTGGTCAACAACTTTCTGGGGTAATTCTTGGTCAAAGTACTTTTGAGTGTTTGAAAATGTCCTTATCAAAATGAAAAAAAAAAAAATCATAGAGATATTCAACTAACTTCTTTAGTCCTGATCATTAAATTGAACAATTATTACTAATTTAGTTTTAGAAAAAAAATTGTTTTGAAATTGCTTGCTAGGTTTTTGTAAAATAGCTTGGATCTTAATTATAACATATTTTAACAAAGATTTTTGTCACAACTTAAATGTTTAATATTTTTCTTTTCTCTCGTTCTGGTTCAATTATAAAAGTACTTTAGCTATTAAAAGATAGTCTTGAAATTTCTTATGCTATTTTAAATCATATATATTAAAACAGTAGGCTACCTGGTTTAAGATCAACTCAAATTGGTCTTTGCGCAAGCGCAAAGTTGAACTTATTAGCCCTTCCAGTCAGAATTGCAAAAAAGCCGGCTAAAATTAAAAAAAAAGCCAGGCCGACGGCTTTTATTGGTTTTAGCCGGCCCTTTTTGGCCAAAATTGGCTTTTATACAGAGAAGCGTTTTTATTATAAGCTACACATTTTTTAAGTGTCCTTTAACTAGTTTTAATGATGATGTTTAATTTACTTTAAGTTTAATAAATTTACTAAATTAAAAAATTAGGATTTTAATTATGATTTATTATGAGAAATTGGGTTATAACCCAATTTTTCAATAATGAAGACATTAATACTAGAATAACATATTGATGGAGTTGCTAGTAATTTATAGCCAGAATAGCAAATATGTCAGCTAAATTATAAAATGCCCATACCAAGTGCTTTTCCTGATTTACATTAATCTTTAATCCAACCTTGTTTTTCCATTTTTATTTCTTTATAAAATTAAAGAGGACAATGGGTACTTAGTTACATGTTTTATTACTCAACTAATTTTAAGAGTTATCAAAATGTCATGTTTTGTTTCCTATAAACATTTAAAATCATACATATAAAAAAATCACAATTTCTCACTATTGAAAATATTATGAATTATGCATATTTCATAATATATTATATTTCACAATTTATTTCAGTATTCTCAATTAGCATATGCATGAATATATTCATGTGAGACGGCATATAAGCACTTTTAAATAACAAAGAGCTATTCAAAATTTTAATTCAACAAATTTTATTCAAACATTTGTTGTTGTTGTTTGAGTATATATAATTATGTATAAACTTGCCTCAAATACTGAATCCTTCCTTATTTGTCTTTCAACATTGTTCATCTATGACATAATCTTTACATATTGACTCAGCGTTCGAAATCCTTGGTGGTCTGCTGGTCCGAGTCCACCGATAATTCAATCGGACCACTAATTTGAAAAATTTAGTGGTCCGCAGGACCAGTGCCTTTTTTCAGGCCCTGAGAGAACCGCAACTGATCGCACATAAGATTTTTTTTAAATTATTAATCAGCGATGCCGCGCATGCGCTATAACGCATAAATTATGCAAAAAAAAGCTCTTACGCGTCCCACAAGACGCGTAATTTTGTTAAAAAATCGCGAAAAAATGCAAATTTCGTTAAAAAATCGTGAAATAACGACTAATTTCCGGCAAATTTTGTCAAAAAATTCTCAAAAAAGTGGCTAATTTCATTCCAAAACCCGAAAAAAAGGCAGATTTCTTCAAAAGATCGTGAAAAAATGCAAATTTTGCCCAAACTAGCGATAAAATGGCAAATTTTGTCAAGAAGTTGCGAAAAAAAGAGATTTCTTCAAAAAACCGTGAAAAAACGAAAAATTTTGTCCAAAAATCGCAAAAAGCGACAAATTTTGTTAAAAAAAATCGCTAAATAAAGGCTGATTCCCGGCAAATATCGTCAAAAAATTCACGAAAAAAATGGATAATTTCATCTTGAAACCCGAAAAAACGACAGATTTCTTCAAAAGACCGCGAAAAAAACGACAAATTTCGTCCAAAAAGCGTGATAAAACGGCGATTTTTGTCAAATATCGCGAAAAACGGTATATTTCGTCAATAAATTCCGAAAAAACAAAAGATTTCGTCAAAATAACGCGAAAAATGGAAATTTCGACAAAAAAGCACGAAAATAAATAAAGTGAAGCAGGGAGAAAATTTTTCTGTTTTAAAAACTAATTTTCCTGCTTCGAAATTGTTGTTGCTGCTACAAAAACTGGTTTTCCTGCTTCCCAACCTTTTTTTTTTTTTCCTCCAAATCTTTCTGAGTGAATGCGTCTCCTGAAAGCACCATTTCATTAAGCATCATTTGAGTATATACCATTTACTCAACAAAAATATCCCTTTTTTCAGCAAAAATGTCTTTTTTAAGTAAACCTGTCTTGTCCCATTTTAAAATGGGGCAGACAGTAGTGATACTTGTTATCTTCTACACTCAAATAAGCATTATTTTATAATTAAATTTGTATCTTGAGCATTTATTCTTTAAAAAGTACAGAAAATTTCTCTTAAATTAATATTGGTTTTAATTATTTATTATTATTAGAACAATTATTGCATTTTATTTTTCTTGTGGAAATGAACAAGTTCAATTTTTGCGTCGAAAAATATGACTTATTTTTAGTGGGGACCCGCTTCTGTAGAAAAGGGACCCAGAATTTAAGTCCAGCTGCATTACTGACACTAGCTATAATTCCACCACTCTGGCTAAAATCTGGAGAAAAATCGAAAAAAAATGTGCATTAAACCTTAGTCAGTTGAAATAAGTAATGGGAAATAAAATATTTAATTAATAATTTGATAGTTTTTCTTTACGTATACTGTTTATTTAATTTTTAGCAAAATATAATTTTACATTTTATTATGCTGAAAATTTTGGACAAATGCAAAGTAAGATTGGTTTATTTTCCGGGGGTGGGGTGGGGGGGGGGTGGGGAGGTCACTCTAAGTGTTAAAATTATTTAATAGAATTTTATGTAGCAGACCAGTGATGAAGTCTGCGGACCAGTAAATTCTCATGCTTCTGATCCTTGGGACCAGTGACTTTTTTTTAGGAATTCTAATGCTGTTGACTTGAAAAATGTTTCCATGAATGCTTTGATATGTTACATTTTGTCATAATTCATTTAAATATTCTTAAGAATGTGTAATATAAGTAGAACTATGAAATACAGAAGTTTAAAACACATTTGTTGTTATATTTTCTTTTTTCCAAGATTTATATATTTTTTTGGACATAATGCCTTCACAGTTGACTTCTAACAGTTATAAGGACTTACTTATTTGAAAAATTAAATAGAAATTTATAACTTTTTTAATTGTAAATAATTAAAAATGTATTAAAAATAAATCAATCCAAATTTAATATGGATTTGGTACAATACAAATTAACACTTTAAAAATAAAAGCCGGCTTTTTTCAATTTTAGCCAGCTTTTTTTAAATGGATAAAACCAAAAAAAAGCCGGCCGACTTTTTTTGGCCCGGCTTAAAGCCGGCAGCCCTGCTTCCAGTTAGCGATCCGTTGAAGCAAGGCTGGTTAGCTCAGTGGTTTAAGGCACGGATTTATATCTCTGAGCTTTTGTAGAAGACTAGGGTTCGATCCCAATGCTCGGCAAAATATATATATATATATATATATATTTTATAATGATACATTTTACTACAGGGGTAGTTATATGGTTTTTATTCTTTTGTTATTATTATTATTTTGATGCTTTATAATTAAATAAAATTTAACACTCAACAATGATTTTTAAGTAGCAATTTTATTTTTAAAATATTTCAAGTAATTAAAACACAGTAATTATTAGATATAAACAGCTAATTTCCAATTCAGGGCATCCAATTCAGTTCAAGAGATACATTTGTAAGAATAAAATTACTGAAAATCTCTACAAATTGCATTCTTAATGATAAACAACAATAAATACAACACACACAAATAAAAATTGTGAAAATGTCGTAAAATTTAACATCTAGCAATATTTAAAAAAATGTATTCTAATTTTCTAAAAAATGTAAATATTTAAATATTATTTAGTCGGCAGGTAGTAGCAGCAATTTTCCACTTTCCTGTCATGTGCGTGGAAGCTTAGAAAAAGTAATCCATTTGTAGGGTCACCCGGGGTAAAATGGGTATATTTTATTTATTTATTTTATGTTTTTACCAGACAAATTTTTAAAGAAAATTAAAATTATGAACAAAGTGCTTACATATCTGGCAATACTTAAACCTTATAAAAACAAACTGGCGACGCATTTAATGGGCTTGGCAACCATTTTGATTTTCAGAAGATAGAACAGAGTGTTTTTAGTGGTTGAAAAACTTCTTTCCAGAAAAATATAGAGGAAGAATTTTAGGAATAAACTGTTTGATATTTACAGAAGAAGGATTCTTCTAACTGAAAATTGTAAAATTAAGTAAATTTATTTACTCACAAAAATTTTATAGCGTTTTTTGTCATATGGGGTAAAACGGGTATAGGTCAAGATATGAATGTATGAAGATTGATCAAAGATGAAAGACCTTTGAGGGCAAATTGTTATTGATCTTATGTTTTAAACTGAAATTATGCTTTGTTATATGAAATTAGGCTATTACTTATATCATCAATTTATCATTTATATTATAAATTAGGCTATTTCGGGTGACATTAAAATACATGCAAATTGATTAAATGTACAGGAACACAAGGTAAGAAAAATATCACAGAATTAAATTAAAACACATTTTCTAGTACTGGCGAGGCTATAAAAAAACTCAGAGAAAATGCAATAGAGTACAAGCAAAGGTAGGAGAAGTTTTAACTACAGAGCAGTTGGCTGCAAGTCTTTGCACTAGGAACACAAAAAAAGTGCAAACAGTTAAAAGAATCGAAGCAACCCATAAAATAGAAGTTAAACGAAAGGTTTTCACTGCAATGAATCCAATGATTGGCGATTGAGTCCCTGTAAAATTTAATGTAAAGAAGTCTGTTCAAGAATTCATAGGTCTTGTAAAGTTTGCAACAAAGTCATCTGCTGGATTATTCTATGTCTTTCCTGAGAAAGACGATGTTGCTAATGTGAATGCATCCAAATTGTCAGAAAGCTATCTCAACCAAGCTGCAATAGTCCTTGCCAGTATACACCATGCATGTAAATTTTTATGTTATACCTACCTGCATAAATTACTTTTGATTAAACATTGATTTTTCAGTGTAATTTAATTTCTCATTTTTTCCCTACATATATTCATGCTGATATCTATCTGCTTTTGAATTTCATTAAATAAAAAAAAAAAAAAACTTTTAAAGAGAAACATGATTCACAGCATGTGCGTAAACTGATGTGGTGAAGGATAGGATTTATCAGTACTCTCATCTTATTTACATTAGTTTCATAACAGTGTTTTTATATGTCAAGAAAAAAAATTTAAGCAAATTGAAGTGGGGAGTTTTTGAAGCCCCTTTCCCTCACCTTCCAAGTTTACACATGATTCAGAGGATGAAAGTACAAAACTTTTAAAGGGTTTACACATTAATTATAGTTTATTTAAATATATTTAATTTATTATTCAACTTTAACTAGCATATACCCATTTTACCCCGGTGCATACCCATTTTACCCCGAACCACGGGGTAAAATGGGTATACACCGGGGTAAAATAGGTATAGTGTTTTACACAAAAATTTAAGGGTGTATTTGAAAAAACGCTTTTCCACCTTCAACAGCTCGAAATTTCACGATACAATTTCAGACACATTTTTAAAAGTAGAGACATGAAACTTGCTGGGGTGATTTTGGAAGAGGCGTAGAAGGTGCTGTGTGATGTCATTTTTCGCTGAATTGATTGGAATTTGATTTATAAACAATTTTGTTTTTCAGTTTGATCATTATTTCATTCCCAGATCTCCAGGTTCGGAAATTTCTGTTCAAATGAGCAACTTTGACAGCATTTTTTGCAACATTTTCTACTCTTATCAAAAAATCGACCCTCACGGCACCTTGTGTAGTTTCTAAATAAGGGTTTTTGAAAGTGTGGTGCATTTGAGAGCAAAAATGAATTTAAAAATAAATCGGAAAATAAGCGGTTTGGATCGAAATACACCCTTAAAAAAAAAGGAAACAGAAATTATGTTTAATTTAGACCTAAGATACACAATGTCAAAAATATTGAACAAAAACATGAATTTATTTCGTAATATTTCTGCCATGAAACATTAAAATTAAAAAAGCTGATTTTTATACCCATTTTACCCCGGGTGACCCTAAACTGTAATAAATGTGAATTATATAAATAAATAAATGTTATACATCATTTAGACCATATGTTAAATGATTTTTAACTAAATCCCCGAGTGCCGTTATGAAGTAATATCTGAATCTTTAAAATTGTAAAGTATGCTAAACTATTTTAGAAATAGTTTAACAATTTTAATTTAAAATATATAAGCTAAAGTATTTTTCATTTAATTATCTTTTAAATATATTAAACTAAACTACAATTTTTGTTATATTTCGTATGTGCATTACAAGGAAGATATATGTTTGTGTCATGAAAAGAAAAATAGTCATGTAAGGCTTAAAATTGAACTACTTTGTGATACTCATGGTTTAATAATTAAATAATGTGTGAAATGTTATGAAAAATTCAAATAATTCAAATATATTATAAATAGTTACTTGGTAGCATGAAATTTTAAGTTTCCGGATTTAAAATGAGACTGATAAAAATAAAATTAATAACAACTTTTCAACATGATTTTAAAAATTAGAAAATACTAAGCATTTTTATTTTTTTTAAACATTGAGAAAATTCACCAAGATAAATATCAGTTTAATTAATTTCAGTTATTCTTCTGTTAAAAAGCAAGCACTGTTAAAATTTTTAAAATTCTGCTTAAATTCTTTCAGATGATTACTTGAGTAGGTTAAACTGACAGAACCATCAAACGCTTTGAATTTGTTGGAATCACATAGATAACATTCAAATAAATCAAGTTTTCAAAACTTTACTTACAGGTCGGAATTAATCTTTTAACATGTTTATCGTCAAATCTTGACAGGTACCATCTAGTATTTATAATAGTTGATCAAATATTGCTCCATGTATCTGGGGTAAATCTTGGTCTCTAAGGTAATACTAGGTCAATTTTTTTTTTTTTTTTTTTTTTTTTTTTTTTTTTTTTTTTTTTAATCATTAAATATCTTTTTATTGTCATATTTAATGATTTCAATTGTAGGCAAACCCTTTGAGCATTAACTGTAATGATAACTGAAACCACACTGTTCAGTAAAATTTAGTTAATGGTAGTTCTCAATAGAGTACAATTACCCTGGATAATTCCTGGTCACTGAATTTCTGAGATAATTCTTGGACATTTCTACTTAACTTATCAAAATAACAATTTATCGAACTCTAAAAAGCATTAAAGATACCTTCTATCCTTTGCTTTGAAATGTATGACGTAATTATTCATTTTGTTGAAATTTTGTATTTTTAAAAAAATGTAGAGGAGAGTATGGTAGAGTGGGACAGTGAGAGGTATGATGCAAAAGTATTTTTGTTAATATTAAAAAGAGAAAGAAAAATTTACAGTTACACTGTTACACACAGTTATAATTAGACCAGATTTAATTTTAAACAATAAATTTAAAGTTCCTTATTTTTTTAAAAAAATTCATACGACAATTCAAAAAATAATCATGAGGCAAAGACCCTGTGTATTTCTTTGTTTAACTGATCTTGTTAATCAATCATGTAAATGGCCAGTAGATGTTTAACAACCATCTGAATGCTGAATTGACCTTAAAATTCTCCAATCAAGGCAAATTAATGGAAACCTGTTTACAGGGACATGGACATCGCCCCTTTAAAAAATATATATATAGTTTAATGTTTCACAATCTTTTAAAATCCGGTCAAATTAGCCTGTTTTTTAGAGTTTATGCAGTCCCAAACAGAGGTTGACAAGCGTTGCTTGTAGTGGGCAGATCTTAGTAAGATAAAAATTAGTATGTGTTGACACATATGTGTACTGTTCTAAAGCAAAATATTAAAACATATTAATTTATCAGAGATAAAATTAATTAAAAATATTCAATATTTAATACAAAATATTTTCATTTTATAAAAATACAAATTGTTTAAAACAATTAATAACATAACACAATGATCTTTAAAATTTTAGTAAAGCTGTAATTTTTTTTTTTTTTTTTTTTTTTTTTTTTTTTTCGGTACTGTTAGGTTAACTTGTCGACCAAAAAATTATCGCCAAACTATAAGATTAAATGCCAATAATGGATGATCGTGAATGTCACATTCAATGACATTAATACAATTCATGTGCTTAAAATGTCATTTATTTTTATTTAGACTTTTTATTAATATTCTACTAATTATTTGTTTTTTCATTATTTAAAATAAAAATTTTGTCTATGTATAATTTGGCTATTAGTTTGGTGATTTGTATAATTTGGCGAAATTGGTCGACAGTATAACAGAGTAGTACCTTTTTTTCTTGTTTGGGGAGATTATCTTTAAAAATTAGAGCTGTTACAAACTGCACATATTCGTTACTAAGTAACGGGTATTCTCTAAATTATGAGATAACCAAATCGTTACTTTAAAATGAGACTTTTGTTAGTTGTTACTGTGTCCGTAGGCACACAAACAACGTGAAACTAACTTCAAACACTGCTTACATTTTTGTGTAATTCATGAATGGAGCCAGACAATCGGATGTGGTACAAGACACAAAATTGTATTCAGACTCTGAAAATAGCTGCCGGTTTCAGTTGTTTCAATATCAATGTATTATGTATCCTTCTGTTTGTATCTGTTATTCTCAAATCTCAAATGATGTTCAAATGATTCTCAAATGAAAATTCAAAATATGAAAATTAGATCATGTGTCACAAGCGAAACCCATCCTTATGGCTGTTTTCAACTGTTCTGCTTAACAAGCAAAAAACGTCTGACACATTTATAAATTCATTTTTTAATGGAAAGATGTAAAATATAAGAGCCTGACCAGGAAATTGAACTGGAATTTAACTCATTTTTCTATTTTTGGATCAATCAATTGCCTATTGAGCTATAAGCTTTTTTTGATCACGTGACAAGGTGATTTTCACCTCCAATTTCGGCAGTTTTTTCTTCTGTCATACAGAAAGTCAGTTCAAAGCACCCATTTTGACACTGTTTTCTGAAAAATCTATTGTGTTTGTAAAAAAAAAAAAAAGTAGAACTGAATGCGATTCAGTAGTTTCTGAACAACATTTGCTCGTTTCATACATTTCTGAACACAAATAAATTAAAATTAATGTCATAAAGTTGCCCTTTTTAATTTTTTTTACTGTACTGTTTCTTACTGTGGAACAGCCTTATCTTACTGTACAGTCTTAGCAAAACAAATCTTGACACTTGCAATTTTAGACGTTATGTTAAATATCTAGAAATATACATTTAAAGGAATTATCCTGAAATTCCAGGCATGTAAACAAAATAGTACACGTCATTTATTTTCGCGAAGAGTTTTTCCAGAAATCCAACAGGAGACCGTCAACAAATTGAAAAAGAACGAAGATCTTTTAAAGAACCCTGTCAAAACTAATGAAGCAAAAAAGTTCAAACTGCAGATTATGATTAAGTGGCTTATTATAATAAACTGTGTTCATTTTTATGAAAATAGCATGTAAACTTGTAGAGAAATTAAGGTTTTTATAAAAGGGGTCTCAAAGGTTCGAAGTTTTTTGCTTATAATTTGCAGAGTTCTTCATAAAACACAATGTTCTTTTCAGAAAAAATGACAATCAACATTGTACTTAACACCCGGCAATCAGAATTAAAAAGTAATAAAAATTGCATATTGCATAACAAATGAGCAGGTTTACTAAATATTTTTTTACTGTGCATGCATCAACGCTATTAAAATTCCATTTGCATATTGTGTTAATTAAGTGTATAGAAAAACTTTTGTGAAAGTCTGAAAAACACAGCTTGAAAATCCTGAAAATTATCGTCGATAGAATAAAATATAAATCCGTTATTCCCAAAATAAAGCAAAAAGATAAGGAGCTGTATCCAAATATAATAGTATATACAATATTGTGTAGGCACTAATCAATGGAATATGGATATAGCCCAGGGTTGGGTTTCTTCCAGGACAGTGGAAGAAATGGAAGAAACCACCAGAAACCAAAACAAATGCCCAAAGTTAAAGTATATTAACTATGTATAAAAGAATTAAAGTATAATTACATGAAATCTAAATTGGAAATTTTAATTATTATTAAAAATATTATTTTTGCAAAGATAAGTTATTTTTTTAATAATAAACTTCATGTTCTGCAGACATTTTCAGTTGATGGATTTTTACTACTGTATTGGGATTTTTTTTTGATATGGAATGGTTTTTTTAATTAATTGCTGGATTTATAAAAAAGAAACTACCTATAAATGTGCATTATCTTAAACTGTGCAACACAGTAAATAAATAAATAATTTGTAATTTTTTATATTTTTCACCGAACATGAATATTTCAATGCTGATTTTAAAGGATAAGTGTTCTAAAAACATCTATGGGAATGTCAAAATGCTTTTAAACTATCTTGAAGTGTAGGACTTGAAAAAGAATCTTCATTTTTTGCTTCCATCCAGTTTAAGGGTGTATTCGAAAAAAACGCTTTTCCATCTTCAACAGCTCGAAATTTTCCGATACAATTTCAGACACATTTTTAAACGTAGCAACATGAAATTTGCTGAGAGGATTCTTGAAGGGACGTATGAGGTGCCGTGTGATGTCTTTTTACGCTCAATTCATTAAAACTTGAGTTATAAACAATTATCTTCTCAGTATGACCCCTTTTTTCGTTCTCAGATCTCCCGCTAGGGAAAAATCTGTTCGAAATGCCGTTTTGGATTGCTTCTTTTGCAATATTTTCTGCATTTTTCAAAGAATCGACAATTACGGCACCTTGTGTACTTTCCAAATAAGAGATTTTGAAAGTTTGGTGTATTTGAGAGCAATAATGAGTTCAAAAATAAATCGGAAATTAGGCAGTTTGAATCGAAATACACCCTTAAGTTGAGAAATTGATTGCAGCATCCTACTGCTAAAAAACTTTTTTGCTATATATGTTGCATTATACTAAGAAAAATAAAGATTTTAATGACTTTTTTTAATACTGAGGATAGATCAGAATAGGTTTTTAAAGCCAAAACTGAATTTAGGTGACCTTCCTACATTTTGGCCGAAAATGATAACATCGAAAAAAAAAATTAAGTAATTAAATTATATGTTTTAAAGTAATTAATACATACATAAATATAATAATTGAAATTAATTATATGTATAGTATTTATTAATTATGTAAAACTGTTAATAATCCAAAAACGTTATTTTCATATACAATAATATGTAATTAATTCATCCATGAAACAAAGATTTTCCAATTATATGAATTTCATTTAACTGAAAAATATTTCAGTTTTTGGTATATAATCTTAATTTTTCTTCTATAATGAGTTTTGTAAATGATCATTTGTTATTTTAGAACTTTCTGAAAGAATATTTGAAATCTAATGCAGTTTAAACTAAAAATTTTCTATGAGATGATTGATAAATGATGACTGATAATTATGAATAATGAAGTTTATTCCAATACATTCATTTGAGCCAATACAGTTCAAATCAATAACTAAACCTGAAAAAGCATTTATTCGAAAAAACACTTTTCCACTTTCAACAGCTCGAATTTTTCCGATACAATTTCAGACACATTTTTTAAAGTAATAACATGAAACTTGCTGAGGGGATTTTTGAAGAGAGGTACAAAGTGCCATGTGATGTCTTTTTACGCTCCATTCATTAGAATTTGATTTATAAACAATTACCTTCTCAGCATGACCCCTTTTTTCGTTCACAAATCTCCCACTTCGGAAAAATCGGTTCAAAAGACCATTTTTGATTGCATTTTTTGCAATATTTTCTGCATTTATCAAAGATTAGGCAATCACGGCACCTGGTACATTTTCTAAATAAGACAATTTGCCAGTTTGATGCGTTTCAGAGCAAAAATGAATTTAAAAATAAATCGGAAAGTAAGCAGTTTGAATCGAATAGTTTCATATTCGGCTTAACTTAGTAGTTTGAAATTCGGCCTAACCGAAAATTTGGTAACATTGCCGAATACCGAATAGATACCGAATATTCGGTACATCCCTATTTCTGACATGGATCATTAATATACATACTAAAATTGTCTACTAGTAATTTGTGTCTATTTTGGGGAATGGTCCTATATCATGTGCTATGTTTTTTGTACATAAAAATATATAAATCAATTTTGGACAGAGAAAATGTAAGCAGTTATCAAATAAAATTTTTATAACATCTTTTGAAATTATGTGCTCAAAAATTATAAACAGATTAAAATCATATAACTATAAAATTATTATATAGTATAAAATATTACTGATTTTTAATAAAGGAAAAATTTATTCCTGATTATATATACAGTGAAACCTCCAAATAAGGGACAAAAGTTGCGGTCCCATAGGTGTCTTTCGTTTGGAGGTTTCACTGTATAAGAAACTCCGAATAAGGGACACATCTATTTAAGGGACAAAAGTTGCAGTCCCATAGGTGTCTCCTATTTGGAGGTTTCACTGTATATATAATTGTAAAAGTTAATTTCTTTCACATGTATAGGTTTAGATCAGTTTTTTTTTTTTTAATTAGAAAGGTGAGTAAATTTTAAAACATAATATTAAGGCCCTACATCAGTAACGCTCCGAGATAGAACGGCTAATGTTATTTCAATGGAAGAAATTTATCGCTTTCATTCCTTTGCATTTTGCTCAAATTTAATAATTTTTGTTGTTTTGAAAACCTGTAGGTTTAAACTATGCACGTCATTCTGAAATTTTATTTGTTTTTTTAATTTTAAGGCGATACAAGTGCGTTATTTTATAGTCTTTAAAATTCACTTTTAATGTCTTATTACGAAAAATCTGTTTGACATTTTAAAATTTGGTAAAACAGCATGCAGAGTTTAATTATTTAGCTTTCAGAAAATGTTTTTTATTTTGATTTTTACAAAAATTTAATCTATGCTATTTGTATAAAAAGTTGAAATACTTTGATTTAAAATAGTAGAAAATGGTGTTTAACTCCGCCTTTAAAAGGGAGACGCCTTAAAAGTAATTAGGGTGAAAGACGATATGGGTTTACCTCCAGGGAGTCTTACAGGGACGAAGGTGTAAAATCTTGCCTGTGGCTATTAGTAAAATGTTGTTTGCTGGTTTAGGATAAAAAATAAAAACATCCTTTCCTGAATGCATGATAGTTCGATCAGAAATGAATTTCAGAAATGATGTAAATACATGTTGATTTCAAAAAGTTTGTTTAACTAGGCATTCAATCTCAAATGTACTTTAAAAGCATTATTGATTTCGAATAAAAACACATTTAACATCTTTATTATTTTTCTTCCATATATTTAAAGTTTAATTTCTAAAAAAGATTCTTTAATTGCGGACAACATCAAAATGAAATATTCGTTAATTTATAAAAAATAATAGAATTAACTTTTTGTCATCTGCAGACGACAAAGGGAAAAGAAGAAAGGGCAGAAAGAAAATAACAATGGTTCTGACATTAAAAATGAATAGATATATTCGCGAATAAATACATTTGTATTAAATTTTTCTTATCATTCTTTTAGACAATTCTTAATGAATTAGTTTAAATGTTCCTTTTCATAAATATTTCATAAATATTTCTATTTTAATCAATAAAAGTTTGCAGTATACCCACTCTAAAATATAAAGTAATTATTATGCAATTCATGATTAAATTGGATAACACTAATTTAAAAAATAGAAATATTGACACTTCTATCGAAAATTATGACTAATTTACAATACTTTAGAAAATATATTCTGTTGCGGTAAAATTCACATCCGTAAATGATATATTTATGCTTAATTGTATATAAATTGTCTTTCCTTTGTTTTTCCCTTTCAGAAAGATAAACGAATGATTTTTAAAGTTCTTATACTATTTTAACTAAATAATACGCATATATTCCAAAGCCTGTCATAGTCTAACTGATCTAAGTTTTAGAATAGCGGTTTTTTCAATCACGCAAAAAGACAAACTCAATTATACTAAACCTATGGAAGATTTTTTAAAAGATACCATATTTTCATTCCAATTTTTAATTATTTTTTTTTCTGCATTTTTCACGATGGTTTGTATAGAGGCCGCTTTTTACTTTTTTCGATACTGACTGTAGATTTTAAATATGAGGATAATATCACTTTTGAAAACGGTTCCGAAAATGAAACTATCCTGTAAAGAAAATTAAAAAAGTAGAAAAAGGCCTTTGAAGAGATCGCTCTGAGCTATTAAAGGGGAAAAATATTAAAATGCAGACGAGACCTATTTATAAATTTCGACCGTTGGATTATCGTCGAAAGAATTATCATAAGCTAGTAAATTGTTTCGTTTAATTAAAGTTTATATATATATATATATATATACTCGTAAAATAAATCGAAAAAATAGAAAATGGCCTGCAGACGATAAACTTTTATAAATTTCTTTCATAGCATTAGTTTTAAAGCGAAGGCATTGTTTCGTTTAACAGCAGTAGCCTCTTTAAAATAAATGAAATCATAAAAGCTATTCAATGTAAGAGAAAAAAAAATAAAAATATTTTTTTTTTTAAATGTAGGCGAGATATCTTTATAAATTTCTACAATGGGATTTCGTTTGACTGAAGTAAGTCACTTTAAAATACCTGTAACGAAATCAAAAATTGTAATACCGCCTTTGTACAGAAAGATCTCAGCTGTTCAATATAAAAAAGATTATTAAAATATAGACGAGATATTTCTATAAATTTCTGTGATAGGATTTCGCTTCATTGAAGTAAGCCCCTTTAAAATACCCGTAAAAAATCGAAAAAAATATAAAGCGGTATTTGTACAGAAATATCTCAGAAATTCAATGCTAAAAAAAAATATTTTAAAAAATTAAAATGTTGACGAGATATCTTTATAAATTTTTATAATGGGACTTTTCTCTATTCAAGTAAGCCACTTTAAAATACCCGTAAAAAATCGAAAAAATGTAAAAAGGTGTTTGTACAGAGAAATCTCCGATATCTAATGCCCCCCCCCCCCCCCCCCCCGAAAAAAAAGTTTAGAGACAATTAAAATACAAACGAGATATCTTTAAAAATTTCTAAAATGTGATTTAGATCTATTGAAGTAAGTCACTTTAAAATACCCGTAACAAAATCGAAAAGATATAAAACGTTCTTTGTAAAGAAAGATATCAGTTATATGATGGAAAAAAATTACAAATATTAAAATGATCTTTACAAATGACTTTTAAATGATCTTAAAGATATCTTTATAAATTTCTACCATGGGATTTTCCTTGATTGAGGTAATCATCAGTTTATATTTACTTGTAGACGAGATATCTTTATAAATTTCTAACATTCAATGCTAAAAAAATCATTTAAAAATATTAAAATGTAGAAGAGAAAAATATATATTTATATGAACTTCAAAACTTCATAGGATTTCGCTTGATTGAAGTAAGCCCCTTTAAAACTCCCATAACAAAATCAAAAAAATATAAAACGGTCTTTGTACTGAAAGATCTCAGATATCCAATGCCAAAAAAACATTTAAAAATATTTAAATGTAGAAAAGATATCTTTATAAATTTCTACTAAAGGACTTCGCTTGACTGAAGTAGCCTCTTTGAACACCTGTAAACAAAACCAAAAAAGTACAAAACGGTCTTAACACCAAAAAATCTCAGCTATCCAATGACAAAAAAATCATTTAAAAATATTAAAAAGTAGAAGAGATATTTTTATAAATTTCTACCAATGGATTTCACTTGACTAAAGTAGCCTCTTTAAAACACCTGTAAACAAAGTCGAAAAAGTACAAAACGGTCTTTGTACCGAAAGATCTGAGATATCGAATGCCAAAAAATAATTTAAAAATATTCAAATGTAAAAGAGATATTTTTATAAATTTCTACCATTGGATTTCACTTGACAGAAGTAGCCTCACTAAAACACCTGTAAACAAAATCAAAAAAGTACAAAACGGTCTTTGTACCGAAAGATCTTAGCTATCTAACGACAAAAAAATCATTTAAAAATATTAAAATGTAGAAGAGATATTTTTATAAATTTCTACCAATGGATTTCACTTGACTGAAGTAGCCCCTTTAAAACACCTGCAAACATATTAAAAAAAAGTACAAAACGGTCTTTGTACTGAATGATCTCAGCTATCCAATGACAAAAAAATCACTTAAAAATATTAAAATGTAGAAGAAATATTTTTATAAATTTCTACCAATGGATTTCACTTGACTGAAGTAGCCTCTTTAAAACACCTGTAAACAAAGTCGAAAAAGTACAAAACGGTCTTTGTACCGAAAGATCTTAGCTATACCATAACAACAGAATCATTTAAAAATATTAAAATGTAGACGAGATATTTTTATAAATTTCTACCATTGGAATTCACTTGACTGAAGTAGCTTTTTTAAAATTCCCCTAAACAAAGTCGTAAAAGTACAAAACGGTCTTTGTACCGAAAGATCTTAGCTATCCAATGACAAAAAAAAACATTTAAAAATATTAAAATGTAGTAGAAATATTTTTATAAATTTCTACCATTAGATTTCACTTGACTGAAGTAGCTTTTTAAAAATTCCCCTAAACAAAGTCGTAAAAGTACAAAAAGGTCTTTGTACCGAAAGATCTTAGCTATCCAATGACAAAAAAACATTTAAAAATATTAGAAATGTAGAAGAGATATTTTTATAAATTTCTACCAATGGATTTCACTTGACTGAAATAGCTTTTTTAAAATTCCCATAAACAAAGTCGAAAAAGTACAAAACGGTCTTTGTACAGAAAGATCTGAGATATCGAATGCCAAAAAATATTTTAAAAATATTAAAATGTAGAGGAGATATTTTTATAAAGTTCTTCCATTGGATTTCACTTGACTGAAGTAGCTTTTTTAAAATTCCCTTAAACAAAGTCGAAAAAGTACAAAACAGTCTTTGTGCCGAAAGATCTGAAATATCCAATGCCCCCCCCCCCCAAAAAAAAACCTTTTAAAAACATTAAAATGTAGAAGATATTTTTTTTTTATTATTATTATTACTACCATTTGATCTCAGCTATCCAATGACAAAAAAATCACTTAAAAATATTAAAATGTAGAAGAGATATTTTTATAAATTTCTACCAATGGATTTCACTTGACTGAAGTAGCTTTTTTCAAATTATCCAAAACAAAGTCGAAAAAGTACAAAACGGTCTTTTTACCGAAAGATCTGAGATATCGAATGCCAAAAAATCATTTAAAAATCTTTAAAAATAAAAAGATATATTTATAAAATTCCACTATAGGATTTTGCTTGAATGAAGTAGCTTCTTTAAAACACCTCTAAACAAAATCGAAAAAGTACAAAACAGTCTTTGTACCGAAAGATCGCAGCTATCAAATGCCAAAAAAATCATTTAAAAATATTAAAATGTAGAAGAGATATTTTTATAAATTTCTACCATTGGATTTCACTTGACTGAAACAGCTTTCATAAAATTCCCTTAAACAGAGTCGAAAAAGTACAAAACGGTCTTTGCACCGAAAGATCTCAGCCATCCCATGACAAAAAAATCATATAAAAATATTAAAATGTAGAAGAGATATGTTTATAAATTCCTACCATTGGATTTCACTTGACTTAAGTAGCTTTTTTAAAAATTCCCCTAAACAAAGTCGAAAAAGTACAAAACGGTCTTTGTAGAAAAAGATCTAAGCTATCCAGTGACAAAAAAATCAATTAAAAATATTAAAATGTAGAAGAGATATTTTTATAAATTTCTACCATTGCATTTCACTTCACTGAAGTAGCTTTTTTTAAATTCCCCTAAACAGAGTCGAAAAAGTACAAAACGGTCTTTGCAACGAAAGATCTGAGATATCGAATGCAAATAATAATTAACAGATATTAAAATGTAGAAGAGATATTTTTCTAAATTTTTACCATTAGATTTCACTTCACTGAAGTAGCTTTTTTAAAATTCCCCTAAACAAAGTCAAAAAAGTACAAAACGGTCTTTGTAACAAAAGATCTGAGATATCGAATGCCAAATAATAATTTACAAATATTAAAATGTAGAAGAGATATTTTTATAAATTTCTACCATTGGATTTCACTTCACTGAAGTAGATTTTTTAAAATTCCCTTAAACAGAGTCGAAAAAGTACAAAACGTTCTTTGCACAGAAAGATCTCAGCCATCCCATGACAAAAAAATCATTTAAAAATATTAAAATGTAGAAGAGATATTTTTATAAATTCCTACCATTGGATTTCATTTGACTGAAGTAGCCTCTTTAAAACACCTGTAAACAAAATCAAAAAAGTACAAAACGGTCTTTGTTCCAAAAGATCTGAGATATCGAATAACAAATATATTAATTTACAAATATTAAAATGTAGAAGAGATATTTTTATAAATTTCTACCATTGGATTTCACTTGATTGTAGTAGCTTTTTTAAAATTCATCTAAACAAAGTCGAAAATGTAAAAGACGGTCTTTGTACAGGAAGATCTAAGTTATCCAATGACAAAAAAATCAATTAAAAATATTAAAAAGTAGAAGAGATATTTTTATAAATTTCTACCATTGGATTTCACTTGACTGAAATAGCTTTTTTAAAATTCCCCTAAACAAAGTCGAAAAAGTACAAAACGGTCTTTGTACCGAAAGATCTCAGCTATCCAATGACAAAAAAATCATTTAAAAATATTAAAGTGTAGAAGAGATATTTTTATAAATTTCTACCATTGGATTTCATTTGCCTCTTTAAAACACCTGTAAACAAAATCAAAAAAGTACAAAACGGTCTTTGTACCGAAAGATCTGAGATATCGAATGCCAAAAAATATTTTAAAAATATTAAAATATAGAAGAGATATTTTTATAAATTTCTTTCATTGGATTTCACTTGACTGAAGTAGCTTTTTTAAAATTATCCTAAACAAAGTCGAAAAAGTACAAAACGGTCTTTGTACCGAAAGATCTGAGACATCGAATGCCAAAAAATCATTTAAAAATCTTTAAAAGTAAAAAGATATATTTATAAAATTCTACTATAGGATTTTGCTTGAATGAAGTAGCTTCTTTAAAATACCTGTAAACAAAATCAAAAAAGTACAAAACAGTCTTTGTTCCGAAAGATCACAGCTATCCAATGCCAAAAAAATCATTTAAAAATATTAAAATGTAGAAGAGATATTTTTATAAATTCCTAGCATTCGATTTCACTTGACTGAAGTGTCTTTTTTAAAACATATGTAAACAAAATTAAAAAAGAACAAAACGGTATTTGGACCGAAAGATCTCAGCTATCCCATGACAAAAAAATCATTTAAAAATATTAAAATGTAGAAGAGATATTTTTATAAATTTCCACAATTGGATTTCATTTGACTGAAGTAAGCTTTTTAAAAATTCCCCTAAACAAAGTCGAAAACGTACAAAACGGTCTTTGTACAGAAAGATCTAAGCTATCCAATGACAGAAAAAAAATCAATTAAAAATATTAAAATGTAGAAAAGATATTTTTATAAATTTCTTCCATTGGATTTCACTTGACTGAAGTAGCTTTTTTAAAATTCCCCTAAACAAAGTCGAAAATGTAAAAAACCGTTATTTGTACAGAAAGATCTAAGCTATCCAATGACAGAAAAAAAAAAATCAATTAAAAATATTAAAATGTAGAAGAGATATTTTTATAAATTTCTACCATTGGATTTCACTTACTGACTGAAGTAGCCTCTTTAAAACATCTGTAAACAAAAAAAAAAAAAAAAAAAAAAAAATACAAAACGGTATTTTTACCTAAAGATCTCAGCTATCCCATGACAAAAAAAATCATTTAAAAATCTTTAAATGTCGAAAAGACATATTTATAAAATTTTACTATAGGATTTCGCTTGACTGAAGTAGACTTTAAAACAGATGTAAAAAAAAAAAAAAAAAAAAAAAAAAAAAAAAAAAAAAAAAAGGTCTTTGTACCGAAAGATCTCAGCTATCCAATGACAAAATTCATTTAAAAATTTTAAAATGTAGAAGAGATATTTTTATAAATTTCTACCATTGGATTTCATTTGACTGAAGTAGCCTCTTTAAAACAACTGTAAACAAAATCAAAAAAGTACAAAACTGTCTTTGTACCAAAAGATCTGAGATATCGAATGCCAAATAATGATTTACAAATATTAAAATGTAAAAGAGATATTTTTATAAATTTCTACCATTGGATTTCACTTCACTGAAGTAGCTTTTTTAAAATTCCCCTAAACAGAGTCGAAAAAGTACAAAACGGTCTTTGTACCGAAAAATCTGAGCTATCCCATGACAAAAAAAAAAAAAAAAAAAAAAAATCATTCAAAAATATTAAAATATAGAAGAGATACTTTTAGAAATTTCTAGCATTGGATTTCACTTGACTGAAGTAGCTTTTTTAAAATTCCCCTAGAGAAAGTCGAAAATGTAAAAAACGGTCTTTGTATAGAAAGATCTCAGCCATCCCATGACAAAAAAAATCATTTAAAAATATTAAAATGTAGAAGAAATATTTTCTAGATATTTCTTAAAGATCTCAGCTATCCAGTGACAAAAATTCATTTAAAAATATTAAAATGTAGAAGAGATATTTTTATAAATTTCTTCCATTGGATTTCATTTGAGTGAAGTAGCTTTTTTAAAATTCCCTTAAACAAAGTCGAAAATGTACAAAACGGTCTTTGTACCGAAAGATCTCAGCTATCCAATGACAAAAAAATCATTTAAAAATATTAAAATGTAGAAGAGATATTTTTATAAATTTCTACAATGGGATTTCACTTGACTGAAATAGCTTTTTAAATAAACAAGGTCGAAAAAGTACAAAACGGTCTTTGTACCGAAATATCTGAGATATCGAATGCCAAAAAATAATTTAAAAATATAAAAATGTAGAAGAGATATTTTTATAAATTTCTTCCATTGGATTTCACTTGACTGAAGTAGCCTCTTTAAAACACCTGTAAACAAAATAAAAAAAGTACAAAACGGTCTTTATACCGAAAAATCTCAGCTGTTCAATGCTAAAAAAATCATTTAAAAATATTAAAATACAAACGAGATATCTTAAAAATTCCTATCTTGGGATTTCGCTCTATTGATGTAAGCCACTATAAAATACTCGTAACAAAATCGAAAAAATATAAAACGGTCTTTGTACAGTTCAATGATCTCAGCTATTCAATGCTAAAAAAATCATTTAAAAATATTAAAATGTAGAGGAGATTCTTTGGAAAATGTTTAATGTGCAATCTCTGACATAATAATCACGATCTGTATGTTGTCTTTTAAAATTTCATATAAATTTCACTTGAAACTATCTAACAAAAAAGGTCAATGTCGACTTGTTTTAAAACGGATCCGACTGTTTTGATCAGAAATAATCTCGAAGAAACTATCCAAATGCACATATCCCTCGGGCTATCAGTATTGAAAAGGTGCGAGAGTTTTTAGCATTTGCTAATGACTTTTTTCTTCCTGGGGTATCTTATCCCCTTTTTATCGCCTGGAGGTAAAGGGTGGCGTGAGATGACCATTTTCTTATTAATTACAAGCTTGGAAAATATCATTGGTCTTTTAAAGTGTCAATCGTTGGGTTCGGGATACGCCTTCCTGGTGGCAACACGCATAGGTTTGTGATCGGATTTTGAGTTTCGGTTTGACTGATGCAGGCTCTTAACTGGTGTATGATAAACATAACTGAAGAAATTAATATAATTATTATCAATTATCTGTAATTGCACCGTGAACTATGATTTTTATTATAAAAAATGTGGCAAAAGATAATGTTGCAAATGAAATATCGTCCCAATTATTATTTTTTAATTTTTACGGCAGATGGCAGCATCATACGTTTTGCTTGAAATTTGCGTTAGCTTCTATCGATATTGCGAAGTACGTTGTATTAAATATATCTATATAAAATCATTTTCTTTTTTTATTGAAGTTACGTGCTTCTTTAAGTATTTATACGGTGAAATGTGTTAGTTTTTATTTTTTTTGTAGATTTATCAGCTTTTCTGATAATTTTAATATGATGGAAAAAGACGTTAGGAATGATGGTTCGTTATTTAGTCACTAGATGGAGACACCAAATAAGATTTTTGGCTTCTAGCACAAAGTAAGAGAGGCTCCTTTTCCGAATCAAGAATCAACATACAGTCGACTCTCGTTAATTCGAAATCGGATAATTCGAATTTTCGCTTAATTCGAACTAAACATGAAGTCCCGAAATTTTCAATGGCAGAATAACATTAAAAATTTTCATTAATTCGAACTCATTTTTTCTTGACTTCGTTTAATTCGAACTATCGAGAATTCCGATTTTTAATTTTTCTTAACTTTTTCGCTAATTTTAGATTATTTGAGTAACTTTCTTTCTTTGATTTTTGTGAGAATTGTTTCGAACGAATATGCATATAATTTAATGCATTTGATACCCACTTTCTTGGTGCCTCGTCTGTCCATCAGTGACGCTTCAAATTTTTCTTCCATTGTGCTTGTTTCTAATCTTTTAAATAGATTATGTATTTATACATTCTAATTTAATATTAAGTAATATTCTAATGATAACAAACGAAACAAATAAAAAAAAACACTATAAAATTAATTCCTTTGTAATAGTACCATATTAAGCATGTTTCATTTCATACTTTCGATAATTCGAACATTTCTTGTGGTCCCGACGAGTTCGAATTAACGAGAATCGACTGTATCTTCTCAACACTCTCACACTTGGCGCAAGCAAATCGACTATACCGTCCAAGTTCTACAAAGCAAAAAAAAGACCTCGCCCATCTCCTGTACAGTCATGAGATGAGTATGAGCAATAAGGTACTGTTATACAAAACAGTACTTCGTCCCATTCTTCTTTATTGCGCTCAGATCTGGGGTTCAGCGGCTAAAACCAATCTGCAAAAAATTTAGGTGGTTCAAAACAAGACTCTCCGTGGTATTGTTCACTCTCCTTGGTATCGCAGAAATACTGTTATCCATTCAGACCTTAATATTCCTCCTATTCGTTCTGTTATCAAAAATCAAGCCATAAAGTTTTTTGACAACATTCCTCCTATCCCAAATCCTGCTTTGCATAACATTTCTAATTATGATGTAAATGCTCGTTGGAGACGACCACGAGCAACCCTACGTCTCCCTGAAAACATCGACCCAGGATAATTTTTCCTAGTTTTTATCTCATTGATAGGGTTTTCCTTCCTGAACGTTCACCATCTCCTAGTCTTTATTTGGTAAATATTTGTAAATATTTTTATTTCTCTTATACTCTTATCTGTTCTTTTTTTTTTTTTTTTTTGTATGGTGCCCTTAAAGGGCCTTTGTTTTTTGGGACCCGGCTTCTCCCCCCCCCCCCTCTTTTGTTTCTGACGTTATGTTTGTCAGACTTTGGTTATGACTTGAATTGTTCCATGCATCATTTCTCTACTAGAAGTAAGGAGTTGATCTCTCCAGGCACTCTGACAATTATCTCGTCCAAGTATCTGCTCAACAACCGCAAAGCGTTTTGACACGTTTAAAATTCATTTTTAAAGAGGAAGATACAAAATTGGAAAGCTTGACTATGAAAGCGAGTGCGAAACGAACTTTGGTGTCTATTTTATGATAATATGATATGATAAGTTACCTATCCAGTTATTCATAAGCGATTTTGATCAAGTGATCTTGCGTTTTTCTTCCTTGTACAACTGTTTTTTAAGCATTCGTCGGGAAATGCGGTTCAAAGCACCAAATTTGACAGCTTGTTCTTAAATATCTATTGCATTTGGGGAAGGGGGGGGGGGGCAGGGTTCGCCCAAGTGGGCCCAGTCCGAAAAAACCCTCCCGGGTTTTTCGGGCGGGCCCACTTGAAAAAACCCATGAAAAATCCATTTGTAGGTTTTTTTCAAATTTTTTAGTTTTTTCACAATTGTATCATTATTAGGTGCGTTCGTAATTATGTAAATACGTAGCACCTATAGTTGTCGTTCAGTCCGTCTGTCTGTCCGCATATAACAACGCAAAAACTACCCAACGGAATCGTTTGAAATTTAAAATATATAATTATTACATAGTTTTGTCGAGTCATTTCAAATTTTATGAAAATCGGATGGATAGATCAATTACAGGGACAATCAAAAGTATTCTGTTACATTACGGTCAATGGGGAAAAAAGTTTCAAATGCATTTTAATCGTTTAAAATATATAATTATTACATAATTTTGTCGAGTCATTTCAAATTTTATGAAAATCGGCAGCATAGATCAATTACAGGGACAATCAAAAGTATTCCGTTACATTATGGTCAATGGGGGAAAGGTTTCAAATGCATTTTAATGGTGTTACACTCATTCAAACATAATAAAATTGATATGCATCAATGAAATATATACTATAATATACAATTTGCACAATCTGTGTTACAAAGAACATTTATTATTGATTTAGAAGGCCGCACAAAAGTATTCTTTTACATAAAGTTATAGGGAGAATATTGTTTAGTGAGCGTTTTAATTGTAATTAACTATTTAACATTTTATGAGATTGATATACGTTGCTGAGGAATATTACAAGATATTTCCTTTATAAAATAAAGCAGATAGTATTTACAGGGACACACAAAAGATCTGGGGTACTATAGTGTATCCGAAGTACTATCTACTATAACAGCAAGATCTGAATATTTTTAAAACTTCGCTATCGTACGAACGCACCTCATTTGCTACGTTTCACGTGCAATTTCCAACTTGTTTAATCTAAGGTATGAGAATGCAAAGATAAATGCTAATTTAAATATATTTCAAAAGAACCAGATTCAAAGGAATTTCTATGCATTGATAAAAAAAACCCAGAAATTAGCTTGTAAAGAAAGAATTTTCATGAATGTATTTTAAAATGCATCCAAGTGCTTTAAATCTTAATTTATACCTAAAGGTGGCATTTGAAACTTGAACCCTATCCTGATTGCTTGCAATGTTATAGCTTTTAAAATTAAGCATTACATTTATTATCCTGTACCTGTTTCAATATTTAATAAATGTATAATACAGTAATTTTCAACACAATGACAGATTATAACCAAAAAGTGAAAAAGATAAGTTTCTTCATGGATATCGTCAGTTTTTCTTTTTGTTACATTAAGCACAATTTCTACTTCAATCCAACAATATTTTTCTACATTTGATCTGGTTTGGAACAAATTACATAATCATTTAGGAGTTTATTAAGCAGCAAAGCTAGTAAAAGTGTATTTCCATTAGTGGTGTACCGAGTAGCACTTTGGCCGAGTACCGAGTACCGAGTAGTTGTATAGTAAGAAAATAAAACACTGATGTGCGCATAATGTGAGCTTAGGTGTACATATATATAAATATACCTGAGTACGCATATCTATACCTGTGTGTACATATAATATAATATACATATATAGTATAAATAAATTAACTCATTAAATTTGAAGTTTATTTGTGCACTTTTTAAAGACAATTTTTGACAGTTCAAAACTAATAAAAAAGGAGAATTGATGCATGACAACTACAGTTATTAACTAATATAAAATTTAAGCATTCTTTAACCCTCCAATTTATTCCAACCATTGAAATCTGTCTATAAAAAATAACAATGTTTATTGGTTACTGTAATAATCCATTGAATAATGCGAACATTTCATATTTATTTTGTAACTGTCTGTACCTTATTTTCTTTTGATTAAAAAAAAAAAAATGTATTGGCTTTGCAGTTTCTTTTCATTTTTCATGTATACAGATTATATTATGTTATTTTAAATTTATTGATTTTAAATATCTCAGTAAAAAACTAATCTTTTTCAATGAAAATTATAAATGTGTAAATTAAGATTGCCTTAAAAAGCAGTTCTAAAATTGATGAGTTTAGTTGATCTAGAACTTGAAAATCCACCAAAGAAACAAAAAATAAATATGAGAATGCTAATGTCGACGAACCAAAAGAGAAAATGCTAACAAAAAGTTCATTTTTTTTCTGGAAATGTTTTGAGGAAATTGTGAATGAACAAAAAGATTGTGAACCTAGTACTAGTTTAAAATCACCGCATGAAGAATTGGTACAAGGTATACAGGCTTTCTTAAGGGTGTATTCGAAAAAACGCTTTTCCACCTTAAGCAGCTCGAAATTTTCCGATACAATTTCAGACACATTTTTAAGAGTAGAATCATGAAACTTGCTGAGGGGATTCTTGAAGGGACGTATGAGGTGCCGAGTAAAATCTTTTTACGCTCAATTCATTAGAATTTGATTTATAAGCAATTAACTTCTCTGGAAGACCCTTTTTTCCGTTCCCTTATCTCCCACTTCGGAAAAATCGGTTCAAATTGCCGTTTTTGATTGCTTTTTTTGCAATATTTTGTACACTTATCAAAGAATTGACCTTTACGGCACCTTGTGCACTTTCTAAATAAGAGAATCTGCGAGTTTCATGTGTTTGAGAGCAAAAGTGAATTCAAAAATAAATCGGAAAACAAGCAGTTTGAATCGAAATACACCCTTAACAGATGACATGTTAAAACTGACACTCCATTTTGCATGGTGAGGGAAAAAAAAAAAAAAAACTTTTCTGATTATGTGCAACCTTGCAAAAAACTCTTATATGCACCTTCAACAACTGTTCATTCTGAACATAATAGAGGCCAGCCAAATTTATAGTAGTAAAAGAAATGCCTTGTCTACTGATAATGTAGAATGTTTGGTGTTTTTGCACCATAATTTGAAATACCATCAAACCCCGTTATAGCGAACCCAGTTTATAACGAACTCCCGGATATAACAAACAAAAATTTTGGTGCCATCATTTTCTTATTGTATTTAATGCTATTTTATCCTTTTATAGCAAACCTCCAAAATCTTAAGAATCGGTTATAACGAACATTTTTTCCAGCCGACCATGATTTTTTTCTTTTTATTTTTCCGCTGTGGTGAAAAGATTTTCGATTGTAATGTTATAAGAAAATGCATGCCGGCTGGTGAAACATGGTGCAAATTAAAGGTAAGTCTTTTTATTAAAGAGTAGTAAGACCTGCATTCTTTCTCTTTTATGGTAGATTTTCTGCAGGTGTGATCACGCCTACCCGTCAATTAAGATTTTAGTATAGTCAGGATCATTCTTTAAGGGTGTATTCGAAAAAACTCTTTTCCATCTTCAGCACCTCGAAATTTTCCGATACAATTTCAGACACATTTTTAAACGTAGAAACATGAAACTTACTGAGGAGATTCTTGAAGGGACGTATGAAGTGCCGTGTGATGTCATTTTACGCTCAATTCATTAGAATTTGATTTATAAACAATTACCTTATCAGCATGACCCCTTTTTTCGTTCTCAGATCTCCCGCTTGGGAAAAATCGGATCGAAATGTCGTTTTTGATTGCTTTTTTTTGCAATATTTTCTGCATTTATCAAAGAATCGACAATCACGGCACCTTGTGTACTTTCCAAATAAGAGATTTTGAAAATTTGGTGGATTTGAAAGCAATAATGAGTTCAAAAATAAATCGGAAAATAGGCAGTTTGAATCGAAATACACCCTTAAATGTCTACTCATTTGTCCTAACATTTATCCGAACTAGGATCAGTCTCTACTTGTTTGGATAGTAGGCGCTGTATTATATTTCTATTTGTCTTCATTTCTAGTTAATTCATTTAGTAGTCTGTCAGCTTATACCTTTATCAATTTTAGTCAATTTAATTCATTAATGATCATATCTAATAGACTTTACTTTTTTTACTTAATATATCATTACTGAATTTATAAGTATCAGCTAATAATATTCATATCTTATAAACTAACATTTTTTAATGGTCCGGATATAGCGAACAAAAACTTCGGTCTCTTGAAGTTCGTTATAACGAGGTTTGACTGTATAATAAATTTTATTATTAATTTTTTATTGCATTTATTGTATTTTCAGTTTCTTTATCCAAAATAAGTCTTTTCTGTTTTCCTATATATATAAAGTATTTTTATTTCATTTTTATATTATAAAAGTAAAATCTTTTTAGGGATTTTGTTCTTAACTTCTTTTATATTTTGCAGGCATATTGTTAAATACAAAGTAAATAGTTTTTTGAATTACTACATATATTATACATTGATATTCGAATAACTTTTTACAGATCAGTTATAAATTCATATGCTTAAAAAATGAAATTCTTACAACTACTCGGCCAAAATTTGGCCGAATACCGAGTACTCGGCAAATTGGCCGAGTAGGCCGAATACCGAGTATTTACCGAGTACTCGGTACGGCTCTAATTTCCATTTGGGTTCTAAATTTACAAATGTCATTGACACCGACTTCTACGACAATCGAATTTAACATTTAATGCTGTTGCAATATATATAAATGGTAAATTTTGCTAAAATTTTCAAAAATATTATTAAAAAACCCCTTAAAATAAATTAGACTGATTTTTGAATTGAAGTGAATGAAAGAAACTATACAAATTTAGCATGTTTAATTATTGCAGTTTTTTTTTCTCCAGCCTAAAAGGCTTTTTTCTGAAAAAACCCAAGTGGGTTTTTTTCAAAATTCCAACTTTAAATTACATGAGGAAGGAAATATATTTCTTAATATTAGTACACCACTTGTAAAGTTTAACATCCCCCTCCCCTTCCACGGGGAAAAAAACCTTAATTCTCCCAATGACAATTTTTAAAACAAATAATTGTAACAACTTAATTTTCTATGAGTATGTGTAACTATCACAAACACTAAAACTAATTTTTTTTCTATTAATCAACATAAAAATAAATATATATATATACATATAAATGTTGTTGTTTAAAATGATTTTTGATTGAAGTAAATGAAAGAAATGGTATAAATTTGTCTGTTTAACTTATGTAAGATTTATATAAAGAAATTCAGTTGTACTTGGCATAATATATCATTCTTACAGTGTTCTAGTCCTATGAGATACAAAATAATTTTTTTTAATATATTTTATTATTTTTCTTTTTATATATTTATTTCTATTGTTAATCCATACTTAATGCAAAATTATACCCTTGTTTCACTGATAAATGAAAAATTTAGTTATTATGCATAGAAAAATGTGAAGTTTGAAGAGTTCTCTAAAAAATTTTAATAAAACCCGGATTTTAGACTACTGGGCCCAGCGGGTTGGGCTTTAAAAAAAAAAAAAAAAAAAAAACTGGTTTTTTTTCAAATTTTTTTTGGGGGGGGGGGGGGGTGAGTGCGAAAAAGTAGAAACATGAAACTTGGTGAGATGATTTTTGAAGTGACGAATAAGATGCCGTGTATCCATGTATAGTAGTACGTGCAATATTGTATAGGTACTAATCAATGGAATATGGATACAGCACCACATCTTTTTGCTTCATTTTGGGAATAACGGATTTTGATCTTGTTCTATCGACGATAATTTTCAGAATTTTCAAGCTATGATTTTGAGACTTTTACAAAAGTTGCTCTATACATTTAACTAATATAATATGCAAATAAAATTTTAATAGCGTTGAAGCATTCACAGTAAAAAAATTAATTAGTAAACCTGCTTATTTGTCATACAATTTTTATTATTTTTTAATTCTGATTACTGGGTGTTATATACAGTGTTGATTGTCATATTTTCTGAAAAGAGCATTGTGTTTTATGAAGAACTTTGCAAATTATAAGCAAAAAAAAAAAAAAAAAATTGGGACCGTTTTTATAAAAATCTTAATTTCTCTGAGTTTACATGCTATATTCATAAAAATGAACACAGTTTATTACAATAAGCCACTTAATCATAATCTTCAGTTTGAACTCTTTTGCTTCATTAGTTTTGACAAGATTAACCAAAAGATCTTCGTTCGTTTTCACTTTGTTGTCAGTCCCCTATTGGATATCGATCCTGTTAATTCAAATTTAAGTGATCCTTCTAAATCCTTCAACCCTTCTAAAATCCTTCAAAAATATATTACATGATTATGTAAATCTTTTAATTTAGTTTAAACAGTTTTACCTAAAATGCTTTAGAATGTAAAATTTTCATGAATTCATAATGCGGTAGATAAAGGGTTATTTAGAATTTGATTTATATATGTTGCAGCCAATACCCGAAATTGGCCAATTCTAGAACTGGCCGGACAATTCCCGAATTGGCCAGCAACGTTAAAAAATGACTGGCCAATTCTAGAATTGGCCAGCCAATTCGCGAACTGGCCAGTAGCGATTGGCCAATTCGCGAAATAGATATAAGTACTCGGCTTAATTCTTTCTAACATAGTTGAAAGTGTCTATGAATTCAAATAATCTAGACGTCAGCCTGTGCGTGATCTAACTCGAGTAAAATTTCCGGTTAACTTGTAATTGTCATCGTATTTTGTTCATCAATTATTTTCGATATTGAAAGGGAATAGTGTACTATTTTTGGTTAATTTAGTTGGGTACGCAAAAATATTTCGTTTAATATAATCAATGGGAAACATTTTTACTGTACATTTTAATGTTACATTATCTTAATTACAAAAAAAAAATGGTACCTATGCATCATAATTCGGATGTTGGCCAAGGCTTCCCCCCGGCCAGTTCGCGAATTGGCCGGCCAAAACCCGAAATACGCTATTTATTTCATGTATTTCGGGTTTTGGCCGGGAAGCTTGACCAGTTCGGGTATTGGCCGGCCAGTTCTAGAATTGGCCAAGCTCCGGGTATTGGCCGCAACATATACAATTATTTTCTCTATATAACTATTTTTTTTCCGTTCCCGGATCGCCCGCTTCGGAAAATTCGGTTCAGAATGTTTTTAATCATAAAGAGTAAAATTTACAAATTTGTTTGATTTGAAATTATCACTCGAGTTCGCACCCGGTTTTGTTCAATCTGTGCTACTTTAAACTCTTGAGCCTAGCGAGTGCTTCTCAACTCGTCGTAGCAAATATAATCTAGAAAAAAAGGTTTTTCGAAAGTTAAAAAAGTTTTTTTTACAAATAGCATTGGATAGCTGAGGTCAATCTCTATGCAGACCTTTTTTAACCTTTTTCGATGTAGCCTACAGATTTTCTTTATACTCATGCGTTTCCGAATAAAAATGCGTCATAAAATAGCTCTATTGAATTTGAGAACAGCTTTATAAATTTATCACGTTGCTATTGACTAACTTAAGGCCCCTGTCCTCGCTCGAGAGCTAATGCAATTCCTATGGGCAAGCATTTTTCTAATAACTCTTTCGCATTTTGACATTTTTGAATAATTTTTTTTGAATTGGATAGCTGAGGTGCATGCCGACAGCGCACCTTTTTTACTTTTTCGATTTTGGTTGCAGATATTTTTTACAAAGTTAATTTCACTTTCAAAACCGGTTTGGAAACAGAAATGGAATTTGGAAACAGCTTTTTAAAAAAATATCTGCAACCAAAATCGAAAAAGTAAAAAAGGTGCGCTGTCGGCAGGCACCTCAGCTATCCAATGCAAAAAAAAAAAAAAATATATTCAAAAATGTCAAAATGCGAAAGAATTATTAGAAAAATGCTTCCCCATAGGAATAGCATTAGCTCGCGAGCGTTTCCTGGAGCGAGGACAGGGGCCTTAAGCACTCACTTGGCACCTATTGCATCTGAAACTGTTTTTTAAAGATTCAAAACGCTGAAAATCTGTGAAAAAATATTTTTTTATCGATCATCTTGTTCAATAATTGGTAATTTACAAAAATTTCAACATTACCTGTCAAATTTCATTATCATACATAAAATATGATTACCTTGTTTGATTGATAGTATTTTTTATCATTATTTAGTTTATTAATACTCTTACAGATTTTACCACTAAATTGAAAGAAAAAGAGTGATTATATTATCAATTCACTAATATTTTTGTAAACACAAAACTTTTATCACCAGACATGAGATACGTGAACTGCATCCGTAGATATGCCTCAAATCTCCAAGGCAACAAGGCGCTGCATATTCCCGTGATGTCAGGAGAGAAAAAAAAAAGTAAAAAAGAAAGAAAGCGACCTGTCGTGGGAAAAGCTTATGGATCTGCCACCGGAAACACGCTCCCCGCACCCATGACCCTGTGGGGCACCTGTAAAGCGAAAGTAAAGTTAGTTTGCTGTGGCTGTGCAAGAAGCATCTTCATATTTCTCTTCGTTTAAAAATTCCCGAAATAGAATTATTAATTTAAAACGCGTGAAAAATTTTCTTATAAGGGTGTTCTCAACTGCTCCGCTCAACTAGCGCAAAACGTTTTTACACATTTACAAATTCATTTTTGAACGGGCAGAGTTGCATAATATAGACGCACGCCGTGCGCAGAAAGATTATGAACTTTGCAGAAAATTTTAGGAAATAAACTTTTGTAACTTTTTTTAATACCAAAAAAATAAATATATTCCTTCAATTTTATGTACGAATTATTTACTGCTAACGCGAATTTCGTCAAAAGACATCGAAAAATTGCGAATTTAAACAAAGAATCCATTAAAAAACGCGCATTTCAACAAAGAATCGCGTAAAAAACGTGCATTTTGATAAAGAATCGCGTCAAAAAAGTGTACTTCGATAAAGAATCGCGTAAAAAGGCATGCATTTCGACAAAGAATCGCGTAAAATACTGACATTTTGACATAGGGCCGCGCGAAAAACGTGAATTTCATCCAAAGACTACATAAAAAACACGAATTCCGTCCAAACACTGCGCTAAAAGCGTGAATTCCATCCATGAATCGCGTAAAAAAGCGAATTTCGTACATGATTTGCATAAAAAATGCGAATTTCGTGCATGAATCGTGTAAAAAAACATGCATTTCGACTAAGAATCGCGTAAAAAAAAAGTGCATTTCGACAACGAATCGCGTAAAAAATGAACATTTCGACAAACGGCCGCGCGAAAACCGTGAATTTCATCCAAATACTACATAAAAAACGTGAATTCCGTCCAAACACCGCGCTAAAAGCGTAAATTCCATCCATGAATCGCGTAAAAAACGCGAATCTCGTGCACGAATCGCGTAAAAAATGCGAATTACATCGATAAATCGCTCAAAAAACGCGTAATACGTCCACAAATTGCTCAAAAGACGCGAATGTCGTCCATGAATCGCGTAAAAAACGCGAATTTCTTTTATAAATCGTTAAAAAAATTATACGTCCGCATAAATCGCTCAAAAAATGCAAATTATGCGTCCATCAATTGCTCAAAACGCAAATTACACGTCCATGAATCGCAAAAAAAAGCAAATTATGTTCATAAATCGGGGAGGGGGGGGGGGGGAGAGTGAAATACGTCTATGAATCGCGAAAAAAAACGCAAATTACACCCATGAATTGCGTAGAAAAGCAAATTTCATCTATGTCTATATAATATAATACGTAATTTTATTAAACGTTAAATTCATTTGCAGAAAGTTTTTGATCTAATATTACGTGCGCAGAAAGTTTTTGGTTTTATACAAGTCTGTTAACGGGAAGATATTAAATATGGAACGTCTGACAATAAAAGAGATTTCGAATCGAATTTATTTTTCCATTTCATAATAATTAAATTACCTATCCAGTTCTAAGCTATTTCGATCACGTGATCACCCGTTTTTCTCCTTTTTTTCGACCGGTTTTTCTGCTTTCGTCGGGAAATGTGCTCAAAAATGTCCACTTTGAAGGCTTGTTATGAAAGATGTGTTTAAAAAAAAACAGAAAATTGAATGCAATTGGACAGTTTCTGAATAACAACACCTGCTATTTTCATGCATTTCCGAGCAAAAATAAATTAAAGCATATGTCTCAAAGTTGCCCTTTTTGATTTAAGAGCACCCTTAAGGAGGAATGAGGATGGATAGAGGTTCTAAGAAATTTGAGTTATAAACATTTTATCATCTCAAACCTTAAAGAGTGTTTCTATTCTACATAGAAAGATTAGCTTTATGTTACCAGAACTTTAATTTGAGGGCGGTATTAGCGGCCAAACTTTTGAAACCCCTCCCCCAAAAATCTGGTGAATAAGAGGCTCCCCGTTCAAAAAATTTCATCATTTTTCGGAAAATTTTGCATTTTGAAATTACGATCAACTTTCACGAACACCATGCTCATTTGCGCGTAACCTATTGACACGGTCGGCTAGTTTTTTACTGCAAAAGATCCATGAAATTTACGATTTTTTCTCGCAGCGATCGACAAATTTCTCGTCTTGTTGCCGAGATCGATAGACAAATTTCGCGTTATTTTCTGCGATCGATTGACAAATTCAGGGATGATTCTGTTCCAAAAGTTTCACGCATTCGAAAATCATGAAAATTCGGTCATAAAAAATATAATGGAGAAAATAACTCGAGTTTCGACAAGTGATCGCCGGAAAAAAACAATTGCGTCGCAAAGGACTGCGGAAAAAATGTGATCTTCATCGCAAATAAAACACAAATTTTGTCAAAGGATTGTGAATAAAATGCAAATTTCATCAAAGGATAGCGAATAAAAAATAAATTTCGTCAAAGGATCGCGGATAAAACATGACTTCCGTATGATCACGAAAAAAAGCGAATTTCATCAAAGGATCGCGGAAATAACGGAATTTCTTTAAAAGATAGCATCAAAAGCGAGAATTTTGCCAAAAGATCACGTCAAAAACACAAATTTTTTCGAGGATCGTTGGAAAAAATAATTTAGTCAAAGGATCGCAGAAAAAAAGAAAAAGCAGAGTTTCGTCAAGTAAACGCAAATTTTGTTAAAAGGTCGCAACAAAAGACCAAATTCTGCCAATTAATAGCGACAAAAGCGTGAATTTTGCTTAAAGATCGCGAAAAAACAGAATTTTGTTATAGAATCGCAAGGGGGGGGGATCTTGAATTTCGTCAAAGGATTGCAGATTAGATTGTTTTAAAAGAAAGCACAGTACATCATTCGTGTTTGTGCGAGATCAACTTGTGTGGAAAAACGATAAATTCAAATTTACGAATTAATTCGATTTTTTTTTTCTTTTTAAAAAAATGGGGTAAATGGCCCATGCATTTCCTAAAGAAATTTTTCTGTTTGCTGCAAAGAAAAGGTTTGAGAAGCAGCGTCATATTTTGACAGCTAATTTTACCGTAGACTATTTTGGTATTTATAATAGATTAGACTGTACAGATGGAGATAACGAAACTGACAGTCTGATAGCATCCAGAATATAGCGGGGGATGATACCGTAGCAACATCTGACAGCTTGCCACAACATGAAATATGTGGCAGTCTGATTACTGATGTTACCCCTACTCAGAGACCTCATCAGTAATTGGGATGCCATTCATTTCACATTGCAGCGACTTTTGTTATGGTGTTATGGCAACATACTTCCTCCCTGCTGCTGCGCCACCTCACTGTTAAAAACGTTATCTACACAGTCTAATCTCTCAAATACACCAAAATCATGGACGCTAAAATTGGTTGTCAACGTGTGATGCTACTTCACGGTCTATTCACTTGTCTTCTATTGAATACCGAAAAAAAAAAGTATCTACTGCTTTCCGTTTGTTTTTATTCTGTTTCTCACGCATCTCGTAATTGGCCTCCTTCCATTTTGATCTGGATTATCTGTCCCTCCACTCAGGATGGAGTGCTGCTCTTGCTCTCTTGTAAAGCTGATGCTCTCTTCCATTTCGCACTCTAAACAAAACCCAACTTCCAAAAAGTAAACTTCGTATATCTCACCTCTCTCTGGTTGTAGTGCCGCCAAGGAGAATGTTATATTCTTCAGGAGAAGAGGGAACATTTGGATGGTGTTTCTGTCTGCCTATTTCATTATTATTACATTCTTATAAGAAGTAAGAATAGGATTCGTGAAAAATTTCAAATTTCGGTTTTCGACGAATTTACGTGTTTTAGGGGGTCGGGTGTTCCGAAAAACATTCTTTTACAAAATGTCTGTCTGTATGTGACACAAATTTTGTGGAATCTCAAGAACTAATGCACGAAATCTCACAAAACTTTAGAATAAGTTAGACCTCGAAATAAACTAGATTTGATTAGTTTTTGGTAGTGTGTCAACGATTTTAATCAGTTGATTTAAAACTGCGATTAAACCATAATTTAAATCAACCGATTTTTTTAAAAATCATTGATCAAAAAAAAAAAAAAATAAATAAATAAATAAATAAATAAATAATAAATTATAAATGTTTAAATTGACGTAAAAATATTAAAATGTAAGATTAATTTGGAATTTTGCCTTATGAATAACTGAAAAAAAAAAAAAAAAAAAAAAAAAAAAAAAAAAAAAAGCTTTAAAAATTGTTTCTAAACTTCATATCTGAGAATTGTAAAATATTAAGTACAGTAGGTTTGTAAAGGGTAAAAAGCATTTCCTTTAAGTAATCAATTTATTCAATCTTTTATATAAAATAAGCATGACAAGCATAGTTGGTGTTCACTCTAGAAATAACAAGTAAGAAAAATCATGCGTTAAGCATAGATTATGAAGCACTTTCCAACACTTAATGAAATCTTTAACAAAACTTTGTTATTTAGAGAAATAATAGTGTATAGCCAAATATACCCAAATATGTATTCCAGTACTTTTGAACAGCTCTGTATTTCATATGTCAGTTGATATAATGGGAAAATTTAGTTTAGCAAGAAAATACCCAGTAGCTTGAAATGTCTTTTTCAGCATTTCATACTAATAAATGGAAACATACTTGAATACTTTTGTTCAACCCTGTATTTTACATTGTACCTTTATTACACGTCAGCATTAGGCTAAAATTTATTGTAAACTAAAACTCTTTTAAAACAACTGAAATCACATTCTCATAAATTGTCATTCATAGGCGTCCATGTACCGAATTCTTTGCGTGGCCCTGTATATCCTTTTATCTATATTCTGCAAACATTTCTCAGTAAATTGAATGAAGCTTAGCGTAAAAATGCATAGCTTATTTAAGAACAACGTTTAAATAATTTACGCTCATATTCAGTAACGTTGGTGATCTCTTTTGGGTAGCCCTGTATATCAACTATAACATTTATACACATCATATAATGTGCATATATTTAGCGAAATATAAACGCGCATATCATAATTAAAATGCATTTCCGGAAAGAATATAGGGGAGAGTGGGGATACTTGAGCCACCCCTATTATCTCAACAGTTGGTTAATTTTTCTTTCTAAAACTGCCAATATGATAACATATTTATAGTTCTGAACATGTAAAAAAGAAATCACACATCTTGGTACCATTTTGAAAATATAGTGATTAATAGTTGTTTTTTCCCTATCTGAAGTAAATATTTGGGTGCATGGTTTTTTTGTAATCAAAGTTTTGTTTAAAGTTGCAACTATATACATACATTCAATAAGCATAATTTCAATTGTATTTTGAGTCTAAAATAGTTCTAATATCTGCATGCTTTATTTAGTAAAACTTTGGGAAACAAAAATAGTGATAGTGGGGATACTTGAGCCAATGAGAGTGGGGATACTTGAGCCATATCTCAGCCATCCTCACTAGAAATTAAACATGGGTGAAACAAACAAAAAATAAAATTCCATCCGTATATTCACTAATAGATATTTTTCTGGATAAAAGGGAGAATAATTTTTCATTTTATTTTTTTTTTCTTAAAAAAATAACGACCTAAAAATGTTTCAAAATGTATATTTTTTAAATGAAAATATCTATTTTATTTTTCATTTTGACTAACAAAATAGCCTGTCTAGATAAATGTAAACATAGTTTTCAATTTAACTTTCATTAAATTAAAATAACTTTTTAAAACGGTTTTACAGGCTATAATCTCTAATACTTTAATTAGTTAGGTCCAACATATTAAAATATTTATTTTTTAATATAACATATTAAGATTAATATTTTATATTGAAATCGTAACCTCTGTTGCTGTAACTTTTTTTTTTAACTAAGAAAATTGAAAAAAAATTGGTAAAAAGAGCGCACAAAACACAAGAAAAGCAACAAAAATCCCAGTTCAAACTTACCTGCATGGAGCCAAAGAGGAAGACAAAATCTTTTCCTGTGAAATCAAAAAAGTGTTTGAAATAGTAGAATGATACATCTGGCTTAAATTCCGACAGCTACTAAATTAAAAGCATGAGTTCGACAATATCATTAGCGGAAAATTCTGTCAATGATGGTGATGATGTGAAAAGAAAACCTTCTATTGATGGTTGGTTACTAATAAAATATGCCAGAAAGAAAACTGTAAAAATATTTGTTGGATAAGTGCTTAATATTTTGAAAATGAAATTTGCCGAAGAATTGCAGATTCCAAATTTAAATGGCTCTGAACTGAGGATGTTTCTACCGTCGTTATAATTCAAGTTGAAATTATCCTCCGACAACCAGTTTTAACGACAAAAAATGATTGCATTACTAGCTTTGTTTTCTCAATTGGTTTGGAAGGACTTTACGTTTCATAATTTATCATTCTGTAAAATGTTTGTGCAAAAATAAAGCGAAAAAAATTACTTTTGTAGATATTTTTCCGTAGTGGCTCAAGTATCCCTTCACCATGGCTCAAGTATCCCTCCCATGGGGATACTTGAGCCACGATGTAAAACAAAAAATAAACATTTATTATACATAGAAAAATAGTTCAAAATTAGTTGAAAGTGGTTTTTAGTTGAAGAAAAAATATCAAATTTTCATTTTCAATATTTTATTTTATTATAAGAAATTATAAAAAATTTAAAAAAATTAAAATTAAAAAAATGGCTCAAGTATCCCCATCTTCCCTTACTATTTGAAATCTTTTGTATGGCCCTGTAAATGCTATGTACTTCATATTATGCAAGACAGTAGCGTATAATTTATATTAAGCTTCAATGACATATATCAATTTTATTATACATGAAACAGCTTAATATATTTAAAATATGTCACACACAATTCCCCCTTTTACCATTATCTAATGGAATTCTTTTGTGTGACTATGTAAATGAATAATAGCTACATTTTCACCTTATATTTTATAGAATGCATATTTTAATAGGTTTGACAGGGTATAGCATCTTTAAAAAATTCCTTTGAAACGATTTTTCCATGTAGGCCGTAATGTAATGGGACACTTTTCATTCGCCCTGTAGATAAACTAATCATGGTAGAAAGTTCATTTTCAATAGGGTTCGTGCTAGGGTAAACGTCAATAACGTCCTAAAATTTCATGGCAATCCGAGTATATTAACGATTTTTCCCCATAGGCCGTAATGTAATGGAAAACTTTTGATTCGCCCTGTAGATAAACTAATCATGGTAGAAACTTCATTTTCAATAGGGTTCGTGCTAGGGTAAACATCAATAACGTATAAAAATTTCATAGCAATCCGAGTATATTTACGGGAGTTAGAGCGCGGCCAGACGGCCAGACGGACAGACAAACCGAATGCATAAGCACTTTTCAGCTTTGTTGGAAAGTGCTTAAAAGGGCATGGTGCTATTCACTAAAAAGGGCACTCTGTAGCAGAAAAGGACATTTTTGCAAGAAAAAAATTCTTATCTTTAGAATAGGGGAAAAAAAAGTAAGCTGGAAAATACATAATTTTTAATGTTATTTGATTAACATGGAAATATGACTAATAGAGAAATTTTCTTCCAGAAAATTTATAATTGTAAAATAGCGCTAAGTAGCTCGCAGAGTAATGGATAAATTAGTACAAATGTTGAATTTTTTTCCCAAGGCGAATATATTAATTCGACTGTTTTCTATGCAAAATATCTTATAAAATAAATCAAATAACATTAATTTGGAAAGATTTTATGATATAAAAATTAAAAATAGAATTAAATTAAAACTTGATTAAACAGTTTCATGGTCTTTAAAAAAGAAGTTGGAAATTGCACGTGAAGCGTAGCAAATGAGGTGCGTTCGTACTATAACGAAGTTTTAAAATATTCAGATCTTGCTGATATAGTAGAGCGTACTTTGGATACAGTATAGTGGTCGAAATCTTTGTGTTCCTGTAAATATGCAGGGAGTAATTTTTATTATACTTCATTAACGTATATCTTATTCATAAAATGTGAAGTAGTTTAATATGATTAAAACACGCCCCAAACAATGTTTCCCCGTATAACATTATTTAGTGGAATACATTTGTGTGGCCCTGTAATTTAATAATAAATATTCTTTGCATCCCAGATTGTACAGAATGTATATTTTAGTGCATACTTCATAGATTCATGTCAATTCTATTATGTTCAAATGAGTGTAACACCATTCAAATGCATTTGAAACTTTTTTCAACATTGATCGTAATGTAACGGAATCCTTTTGATTGTCCCTGTAATTGATCTATTCATCCGATTTTCAAAACATTTGAAATGACTCGACAAAATTATGTAATAATTATACATTTTAAATTTCAAACGATTAAAATGCATTTGAAACTTTTTTCCCCATTGACCGTAATGTAACGGAATCCTTTTGATTGTCCCTGTAATTGATCTATCCATCCGATTTCCATAAAATTTGAAATGACTCGACAAAATTATGTAGTAATAATTATGTATTTTAAATTTCAAACGATTCGGTTGGGTAGTTTTTGCGCTGTTATATGCGGACAGACAGACGGACGGACGGACTGAGGGACAACAATAGGTGCTACGTATTTACATAATTACGAACGCACCTAAAAAGAAAAAAAAAGAAATGAGAAAGTTCTATCATTTTTGGGCACACAAGTTTAGAAATAAAGGAAATGTTTATTAAAAATCTCTGGGTAAGATCAGTGGTGCATTTTACTTGTAAAAGGGCAGGGTGCTGCACTCTTCAAAAATGACCTAGAATGAACAGTAGCATAGTAAATATCTGCATGGTTAAGAGAGTAAATAACCAGAATCTTATTTTTTCTTCTACTTTTGCTATCATAAATTTCGAAGACCTTACAAAAATTATAGAACTTTATTTCTTGAGAGGGGAAAAAGGGGGATATTATTAAACAATATTTTTTAAGATTGTTTTTCAATTTATAATGCAAAAATTTTAAAATGAATTAATGATTTTTTTTTTTTTAATTTATCCTAATACAGTGAAACCTCCGAATAAGGGACACCTATGGGACTGGAAATTTTGACCCTTAAGGGTGTATTCGAAAAAACGCTTTTCCATCTTCAACAGCTCGAAATTTTCCTATACAATTTCAAACACATTTTTAAACGTAGAAACATGGAATTTGCTGAGAGGATACTTGAAGGGACGTATGAGGTGTCGTGTGATGTCTTTTTAGGCTCAATTCATTAGTATTTGAGTTACAATTATCTTCTCAGTATGACCCCTTTTTTTCGTTCTCAAATCTCCCGCTTGGGAAAAATCGGTTCGAAATGCCGTTTTTGATTGCTTTTTTTTGCAATATTTTCTGCATTTATCAAAGAATCGACAATCACGGCACCTTGTGTGCTTTCCACATAAGTTTTTTTAAAGTTTGGTGTATTTGAGAGCAATAATGAGTTCAAAAATAAATCGGAAAATAGGCAGTTTGAATCGAAATACACCCTTAAATAGAGATGTCCTTTATTTTGAGGGAGGTTTCACTGTAAAAAGTTAAGTACTTTTCCCCCTTATTGTTACTAAACACATTACAAATATATTTTCTTATGAAATAGTGCCCTTTTTTCGGAGCTAACATCCTGCCTTTTTTTCTACTTTCTTTTGTCTTGAATAGAAGAAAGTATTGTGATTGAAATTTTTTTCGACTGATTTGCACGTTTTAGGGGTCAGAGATTCCAAAAAACATGTTTTTACAAAATGGCTGTGTCCGTATGTCGCCATTCTACCATCAAAAAGTGTATGAAGATATGCATAAAATTAAAGCTTTTTTTTTTCCATCCAGATTTGGCAACCTTTAATTTTGAAATATTCCGCCGAGAGGGGGCGCTGCAACCAGGGGTGATTCTCGTCCGAAATTTCCGAAAATTTAAGGCATCCTCTTCCGAAAATTCGAAATTGGGTTATCAGTTCCGCATAGTTGCCAACTTGTACGGTTTTGCGCGCGGAAAAAGCAATGTGTAGGAGTGAAAATTTCGTGATAGGATCGCCGAAATAGCATACATTTCGTCAATATTTCGTGGAAAAACGACGATTTCGTCAATGTTTTTGTAAACGAACTTTGTGTAAAGGTCGATGAAAAACGCGAATTTCCTGTGCGGATCGCGAAAAAAACGGCAATTTCACCAAATATCGCAGATAAAACGCTAATTTCTTCTGAAGACGGCGGGAAAACGCCCATTTCGTCTAAAGATTGCGGATATAACGCCGATTTCGTTAAAAGATCGCGGGAAAAAACGCCGTTTTCGATAAAAGATCGCTTAAAAATATTTTGTCAAAAGAATATTTGAAAAAACACTCCGATTTCATCAAAAGATCACGGAAAAACGCCGATTTTGTCAAAAGATCGCGTTAATAAAACGCCGTTTTCAAGAAAAAATCGCGTAAAAAAAGCAAATTTTGTCTAAAGATCGTCGAAAAAACGCCGATTTCACTTAAAAAACATGAGAAAACGCCGATTTCGTCAAAAGATCGCGGAAAAACAGCCGATTTTGGCAAAAGATCGCAATAAATCGCCGATTTTGCTAAAATATTGCTGATTTCGTCTGAAGATAGCGGGAAAACGCCGATTTTGCCCGAAGACCGCCCCCCCCCCCCCCGCGCGCGCCAATTTCCGAAAATGCGATGCGAATTTCCGAAAAAAAAATTTCATGCAGAATCACCCCTGGCTGCAACAGCGATTTGTGTACCATTTTCAATATTGTACCACCTAAAGGTGTATGAAGTTAGGCACATAGAATTACACCAAATTTTTTGTGCAAGCGTTTGGCTATGGCTAGTTGATCCTTCCTGAATATGAAAAAAATCCACCGGAAGGGGGGCATTGCATTTGCGATTTTTGTGCCATTTTCAATATTGTACCACCGCATGAAGTGCATGAAGTTATGCATAGAATTAGACCAAAATTTTTATGTAAGTGTTTGGCTATGGTAGGCAGAACCTCCCTGAATTTGAAAAAAAAAAAATCCGCCGGAAGAGAGCGTTATAAGCGCGATGTCTGTGTCATTATCATTATTTTACCATCAAAAAGTGTATGAAGTTATGCATAGAACTAAACTAAAATTTTTGTGTGCGATTATTTTTGGGTATGACAAGTAGATCCTACCTGAATTTGAAAAAAATCTGCCTATCGCTTTTTGTCCATCAGCTCGTACAGAGACGGAAATTAAAGCATGAAAGTGTGCATTATATATCTAATTAAAGATTATTTGTTTAATAATTATTAATTTTAAGTAGTTTTAACATTTTAATATTAAATGCAGTTACTCATGATTTTGATAAATGTAAATATCACTAATATTTTATATACTCCTACATAATTATTATAAAATATTGTGTATAACTTTTATTGTATTCAACCATCTAATGAAACTACTAATTTGTAATTTCTGTAATTACTATCTAATAATATGTAAAAACGTAATTAGTAATTAGTGGTTTAATTGTTCTGGAAACACAGGGTTATGATTTTGCCCAGCCCAAAAAACCCGGGTGTGTTTTTTCTGAAAAAACCCAGGAAAAAACCCAAGTGGGTTTTTTCAAAATTTCAACTTTAAATTACATATATAATGTATTTATATTACACATATAATATATTGTAATATATTTCTTAATATCAGTACACCACTCATAAAGTTTATAACCATCACCCCCCCACCCCAAAGAAAAGAAATGTCCTAATTATACCATTACAATTTTTAAAAGAAATAATTGTTAGTTAATCTCTGTAGCATGTGTAAGTAACACAAACAATTTTTTTCCCATTAAAAAAATACTTTGGTGTGTAATCCGTTCTATGTTATACAATAGAAACTCATAACAAAATACAGTCGACTTTCGTTAATTCGAAATCGGATAATTCGAATCTTCGCTTAATTCGAACTAAAAATGAAGTTCCGAAATTTTCAATGCCAGAATAACGTTGAAAATTTTCATTAATTCGTACTCATTTTCTCTTGACTTCATTTAATTCGAACTAACGAATACTCCGATTTTTCATTTTTCTTTTCTTTCTCACAGATTTCAAATCATTTGAATAACTTTCTTTCTTTGATTTTTGTGAAAATTGTTCCGAACGAGTATACATATAATCCAATGCATTTGATATCCTTTTCTTAGTGCCCCGTCTGTCCATCAGTGACGCTTTAAATTTTTCTTCCATTGTGCTTGTTTCTAATATTTTAATTAGCTTATATATTCATACATTCTGATTTAATATTAAGTCATATTCTAATGATAACAGACAAAATAACTTTAAAAAACAATATAACATTAATGCCTTTGCAATAGTACCATATTAAGCATGTTTTCATTTCATTTTTCTATAATTCGAACATTTCTTGAAGTCCCGACGAGTTCGAATTAACAAGAGCGACTGTACCATATATACTTAGAATCCTAACTTAATTATGTCAGAGTTTCCCCCAGAGGGTTTCAGGGGGGCGCTCCGCCCCTCCTGCCCTTTAGTTTAAAAAATAGCGCCCCTCTTGCCCCTCGTCCAAAAACTAGCGCCCCTCTTGTCATTCATTCAAAAAAAATAGTGCCCTTCTTGCTCCACATTTGAAAAAACGCAGCCCTCCAGCGATGATCCGAACGCGCTATAGCCCATAAATTACACAAGAAATCGGCGACGGAATGCAAAAATAGCCTCATACGCGTCCCGTGGGATGGGTAATTTCGTCATAAAATCGAAATTTCCGACAAGATTTGCAAAAAAAAAAATGGTTAATTTTGTCAAAAAATGTCACAAAACGGCAGATTTTTTCAAAAGATCGTGAAAAAAGACAAATTTCTTCCAAAAATCGCAATAAAACGAAAATTTTTGTCAAATGAGTCGCAAAAGATGAAAACTTTTGTCAAAAAATAGCGATAAAACGGCAGATTTCGTCAAAAGATTTGCGAGAAAACGGCAAATTTCGTCCAAAAATCACAATAAAACGGAGAATTCTGTGAAAAGTTCTGTTTTTTCGCTATATTTTCACGAGATTTGTTGTTTTTTCCCGATTTTGTTTAGCAAAATATGCCATTTTTTACGATCTTTTAACAAAAACTGCTGTTTTTACGATCTTTTAACAAAATTGGCTGTTTTTTCAAGGTCTTTTATCAATATTTGTCGTTTTTTCGAGACCTTTTAAAAAATTTACCTTTTTTTTTTCTTTTTTTTCAATTTTTTGATTGAATTTGTTTTTTCGCAATTTTTTGAACCGCTAGATTCTTGATTCAACTCTATAAAAGTGCCCTTAAAAATGAAAAAGTGCCCTTAAAATGTAAAAAGTGTCCTGAAAAATGTAAAAAGTGCCCTTTTCAGAGCAGTAGCGCCCTGCCCTTTTTTAAACCTGGGGGAAACTGATTATGTAGACATGTAGAATTATTTGGCTTATTCTATTATTTAGTAATAATAAAAAATACTTTATAAATTATTACTAATAATTAATTTATCTAAAAACAAAGCATAATTTTGATTACTGTCATTGATTTATATATATTTGTAATCAATTAGCTATTTTAAATTTAGTAATAAGTACATTTTTTTTTTTCAAGCATTCTGAACCACTTCCCATAACCCCCCAAAACCTGAAAAACCCCGAAAAACCCTGATAAAACCCCCAAAACCCTGAAAAAACCCAGTGGGTTGGGTTTTTTCTGAAAAAACCCGGGTATTTAACAACCCTGTGGAAACATGAAACTTTTGTTTTCTATTCAGAATTTTACCGCTAGAGGGGAAAAAAATTAAAAAAATGATTTTTTTTTTCTTGCATTTTAATTTTTTGTTTATATCGCCCAACAGGTGGCGCCGCTATGTTGCCTTTTTCACATGATTTAAGCAATAGCTATATCTCAAGAACTAATGGAAGGATTTTCTTAAAACTTCAGATTCCGTTAGTCTTTGATATAATATGGTTCTAGTTACGTTGTGGAGTAAACCGCTCAACAAGTGGCGCTGCTATGCGGCATTATTTATGATTATCGCAGTAGTTGTATCTCAGGAACTAATGAACGAATCTTCATCAAATTTCAGATTCAGTTAGTCCCTGATATAAATGAGTATTCTTTAGTTTTTGGAGTAAATCGCTTAACATGTGGCGTTGATATGCAGCATTATTCATGATTATCGCATTAGCTTTATCTCAGGATCTAATATACGGATTTACATCAAACTTCAAATACAGTTAGTCCCGGATATAAATTAGTATTCTTCAGTTTTTAGAGTAAATTGCCCAACATATGGCACTTCTATCCAGTTTTTTCTTTTTTATAATTTCTACGATGATTTTATCTCAAATATTAGTAAACGGATTTTCATCAAATTTGAAATTAAGTTAGAACTTGAAACAAGTTGTCTCAGATTAGATTTTGGTGTAAATTGCCTAACCGGTGACGCTACTATGTTTCATTTTTCTGGAAGTATTAACGTGTATGAGAGAGAAGAAAGTTTTGGTATTGCCACATCCGACTAGTTATTATTGACTTGTCCAGAAAATTCAGATTCAGAGCGTGTTTTCGTAAAAGAAAAATATGATAGTATGGTAGAGGTCTGCACGGGCAGGAATTTCCATGCCCGTCTCCAGCTGGGTCCGGTGTGAAACTCAAAATTTTGGCCCAAGCCGGCGCGGCCCATATACAAATCAGTGAAAAAAGGTCTGACCCGTCACAATTTCTATTTCGAAAAAATTCTGATTTTTATCATGTAATTAAAATTCCTTTGAAGAATAGTGCATACACATTTATGGCATGATTTTAGAGTATTTTTTACAGAAAATACGCATTAGTAACATTAATTATTACTTATATTCTTAGAAAGACTTTCAACATTCAAATAAAGATTCATTAAAAAAATAATATGGTTTAGAATAAAAGAAAAGAAAGAAAGTTCGAAACATCTTATCTTTTGAAACTGTTTAATAAAAAGTAGATTTATGAATGTCTGGGGAGATCTGTAATGTTTTCTTGATACACCCAAAATGATGTTTACATCCCCAGCTTGTTGGAACCCAAACACTTGGATGCAAGCGTCAGGTCGACTGCAGTTTTAACCCCCGTTTCTTGAGAGGGGGCAACGACCTACTTAACAAGCCAAAACATCTCTTGGGACATTTTGTTTTTTAGATTAGTTTTTTTTTTTTTAGCCCCCTAATCTATTCGAAATCAGAAACCTTTTTTTATTTATTCTTTTTTTTTTTTTTTTTTTTTTTTTTAATACACGAAATTTGAGACTGTAGAAGCGAACCTTAGTTGACCGTAATAATCTAAAATCCCCTCTTTTCAAATCCAAGATAGCAACTTTATGACGTAAGTTTGTTTATTTTTGTTCGGAAATGCAGGAAACTAGCATGTGTTGTTATTCAGAAACTATTTAATCAAATTGTTTTTGGTGGTTTGGGTAGGGCAAACACAATAGATTTTTTAGAAAATAGTGTCAAAGTGGGCAATTTAAACCGTATCTCCGTGCGAAAGAAAAATAATCGCTCAAGGAAGGTAAAGTTTTTGTCACGTGATCAAAATCGCTTGTAACTCAATAGGTAAATTATTGATCACAAAATGGAAAACACAGCTCTATTCCAAGTAGCTTTCATAGTCAGGTCTTTCAATTTTATATCTTTTCGTTGAAAATAATTTGTAAATGTTTCAAAATGTTTTGCTCTTTTTTAGCAAAGCCGTTTAGACCTTAAGAGCGTACACTAGCCCCGCGGTAAAAGCCGAGCGCTAATGTAAAGTCTATGAGGGCGTTCTTTTCAAATATCTCGTTCAAATTTTAATATTTTTACATGTTTTTTTTTTTTTTTTTTTTTTTTTTTTTTTTTTTTTTCATAGGATAGTTGAGGACGATCCACAACCGGCCTAGTTTTTACTTTTTCGATTTTGGTTATATATTTTTTTATATTATGATAGTTTGTTTCAGGACCGGTTTAAACCGGTTTTGAAAATAAATCTAAAACCAAATTTGAAAAAATAAAAACTAGGCCGGTTGTGGATCGTCCTCAGCTATCCTATGCAAAAAAAAAAAAAAAAAAAAAAAAAAAAACTAGTAAATTTGCAGATCAGGAGCCTCAACGTCAGCTTTGCACACATATATATATTTTTAAACACACTTTGGGTAATATTCAACTTCTTGGAAACTTTAATTTAAAATTTTCATAGTACTTAATTATTTATAAGAATAAAATAAGAATTAGAAGTTTTCAGCCTTCAAAAGCGGTAAATTAAAAATTTAGTTATGTTAGGATATTATTCTGAAAATTTCATGATCTATTATTTTTGTTTTTTTATTATAACATAGATTTCTTCAGGGGGGCTCCGCCCCCCTGAACCCCCCGTAGCCTCACTTAATTTAAATTTGCCACTTTCTAATAATTGTGCTAATGATTATTGTATATCTTGCATTTCCTTATACATTTTGATTTATAAGGATAAGTAACAGTTTGGACAAATATTTTTCATTATCTTCATACTTCTACATACCTGCCAACCACAAACACCTAAATCTGATGTATCAGGAACTTTTGTAAGTGTAAACTCAGTAATCTAGAGTTTTACAATTTTGTTTCCGAAAAAAAAAATGTTTTGATTGCATTTTGTAGCAGTTATAGCGGGACAGACAAACATACAGAAGAACAGACTAACAGATGAAAAACAATAAATTTCGTGTCTTCAAAGTAAGCCTTCACTGAAGTTTCGGCAATGGCGTTATTTTTCATAAGTTATTGATATCCATGTTTCTTGTATTTTTAACGACTATTATAAAATACCTGTTTTTGTTCAATTATGACGTCAAATTCTACCAATTGAAATATTTGTTAAAAATATAATTATTTTTTATTTATTTTACTTCTAATTATGCCCCCATTTTTGTCAGAAAAATTCTTATTAACGAAACAAATTTCCGTGTTTAATATTTAACAAAGTACTATTTTTATTTTAATTCTGACGTCATATTTATTTTTTCTTAGTTTGGTTTTTCGAATGGAAATTGCTCAATTGAAACTTATTGCCGTTGAAAAATTATTCCAGATTTCTTTTTTTTTTTTTTTTTTTTTAAGGAAATTGGTTAAATTTTATCTAAAAAATCGCTCTTGATTCTATGAAAAAGAAGGAATTTTTGAATTATTAAGTAAAATATTTGAATAAAATTAATAAAACATAGCCTATATTCTCTTCTGGGCATGTTATATTTATCCGCAAAGATAAAAAGACATTAATTAATTCATCAGTTTTGACGTTGACTTCATTTAAATTTTCGTCCACGTTTTCAAATTTATAGCATTAAAATATAATAAGGATTAGGATGAATGGATGCTTAGCAACCATTAAGAGAAAATAAAGAAAATGAAATAAATACATTTTAAATAAATAAATCTCTTAACCAAATTAGTTTATATTATTGGAACACATTTATAAAAAATCTCCAAAATTTGAAGTAATAAATTTAAAAATCTGACAAATGCATAGACAAAATTTCAAAACAATACGAATAATTTAACTGGTAAATTTCAGTACCATTTATCATTGAATTCCATTAATGAAATGTGTCATTTTCTCTCAAGGAAAAAAAAAATTGAAAATCATTGGATTTGCCATAGAAAAGCATTATTGCGCAAAATAAAATATTCTATATTTTCCGAACGAATGAATCAAATCTAACAAAAAACTATACAGCTTAATCCCAGTGCCTCACTAACATACCCACTTAATTTCAAGCCAATCGGATGTTTTTTGCGTTAGTTATCGCGGAACAGACAGACAGACTGACTGACTGACTGACAGACAGAAAGAAACCAAAAAATTTCGTGTCTCCAAAGTAAGCCTTCACTGACGTTTCGGCAATAAAGCGAGATATTTGAAAAGATTGCGCCCATAGACTTATCATTAGCGTTCGGCTATTACTGTGTGACTTATGTGTGCTCTTAAGGGTGTATTCGAAAAAACGCTTTTCCACCTTCAACAGCTCGAAATTTTCTGATACAATTTCAGACACATTTTTAAAAGTAGAGACATGAAACTTGCTGAGGGGATTTTTGAAGAGACGTACAAAGTGCCGTGTGATGTCTTTTTACGCTCAATTCATTAGAATTTGATTCATAAACAATTATCTTCTCAGTATGACCTTTATTTTCGTTCCTAGATCTTTCGCTTCGGAAAAATCGGTTCAAAATGACGTTTTTGATTGCTTTTTTGCAATATTTTCTGCATTTATCAAAGAATCGACAATCACGGCACCTTGCATAGTTTCTAAATAAGAGAATTCGAAAGTTTGGTGCATTTGAGAGCAAAAATGAATCTAAAAATAAATCTGAAAAAAGGCAGTTTGGATCGGAATACACCCTTAAGGGTGTATTTCGATTCAAACTGCTTATTCTTCGATTTATTTTTAAATTCATTTTTGCTTTCATATACATCAAACTGGCAAATTCTCTTATTTAGAAAGTGCACAAGGTGTCGTGATTATCGATTCTTTGATAAATGCAGACAATATTGCAAAAAAAGCAATCAAAAACGGTATTTTGAACCGATTTTGAACCGAAGCAGGAGATCTGGGAACGAAAAAAAGGGTCATATTGAGAATATAATTGTTTATAACTCAAATTCTATTTTGAATTGAGCACAAAATGACATCACACGGCACCTTGTACGTCTCTTCAAAAATGTCCTCAGCAAGTTTCATGTTTCTACTTTAAAAAATGAGTCTGAAATTGAATCAGAAAATTTCGAGCTGTTGAAGGTGGAAAAATGTTTTTTCGAATACACCCTTAAGGCTTCTGTCCCTGCTGTCGAAGACACTTGGGAGCTAATGCTAAACCTATGGGGAGATTAATATTTTTTAGTATCTGGTGTGAATCTAACATTTTAATTTTTGCATTTTATAGCTGGGATTCGTCTCTACATCATCCCTTTTTTACTTTTTCGATTTTGGTTGTAGATATTTTTTAGAATTAAACTTTCATTTCCGGAACCAGTTTTGAAAGTTGGAGTAGATTCGTTGGATATCTTAACAAGTTGGAAAATGTATGCGAAGCGTAGCAAATGAGGTGCGTTCGTACGATAGAGGTCTGCACGGGCCGGGCCGGCAGATTTAGAATAGTTTTTTCAACGGGCCGGGCCGGGCCGGCAAAAAAATTGAACGGGCCAGACGGGCCGGGCCGGACCGATAAAAAAATTTTTCGGGCCTGACGGCCCGTTCTGAAGATTTAAGCAGAAACGATAGAATATGAACTATTTTCAACGAAAATGGTTTTAACGAGAATAAGTATAAATGTGGCCATACTAGTTTGCCAGCATCAATATAAAAATGCACAGTGTATCGGAGAATTACATTATAAGTAACCCGTTTTAATATTTTTTTAGCTGACTCGTACTGGTCCCAGATCACGCTTGCATTATTTTTCTACATACAGACTGGCCGGACCGGTACTAAACTTAATTATTGGCAGAAAACATGATTTGTAAAATTATTAACAGCGATAAAGAACTTATGTTAGCTTAGTCTTCGGATATATACTTCTTGATGGTTTTTAAATTAATTTCTCACTAATGCGAAAGTTTGACACATTTTCTGTTTAATTTTTAATTGTAAAAGTATAAAAGTGATAAGCCTAACTATTGAAGGGATTTGGAATCGAATAGCGTTTTTCATTTTTGGTAAAATACTTGTATAACTTTGTTGAGATATAATAGTTTTTCAAATGATTGCAGGTTTTTCTCCCTTCCCTTGCTATTGCTTCCGGAAATTCTATTCAAAACGCTAATTATGACAGTATTTTATTTGTTTGCAGTATTCTTAAATTGCTTGTATCAAAAAATGGATTTCGCCATTCGATTATATAGTTTCTGAATAAAGATATCTGCTAATCTTATGCGTTTCTGAAAAAAAAAATGAATTTAGAAATGTACCAGAAAGGAGCTTCTTTGAATTTAAGAATGAATTTGGATTTGAAATCTATACATATAATAAAACAGTAGGACCCGGTGTGTCTGTACATTGAAGATAATTGACAAAAAATGGAGTCAGGGCGATAAAAGAAAACCGATGAAACACAAAAAAAAAAATTTTGAATTTTTTGTCTGTCTGTCTGTCTGTCTGTCTGTTTGTTCGAGGTTATCTTCGTAACTACTGAATGGATTTTTATGCGGTTTTCACTAATGAAGAATGCACACTCCCGGGCAGTGTATAGGCTTTGTTTCATCAAAATCGGACAACAGACAAAAAAGTAACAAAAAGAAACAAAAGAAACTATTAGGTGCGCTGCTCACGTTTTTTAGTACATAACGTTTTTTAGTACATATAAAATCCAATAGATGTCACTGTGCGATTTTAAAACGCGCTATCGTTATGTTTTCGCCAGTCTACTTAAGTATGAGAAAGTTTCAAGCTGGCTGTCGTTCCATGTGGTTTAGTCGGTAGAACGTCAGTGCGCCATACTGATGGCCCGGGTTCGATTCCCAGCATGGAATTTTTTTTCACTATGTTGGCATTAACGCCTATAAGCAATTAAAAGAATTTGAAATATTGTATTCAAGGCGAATTTTCTCTCTGGGAAAATTTCCTTGCATTAATATGTCAGTGTAATTTTTTTTTCGATTTAATTTTTTTTTTCGAAACTTTGTTTTTCTTAAAAAATTACAGTAAATATTTGATATTTCCCAACGTTTTTTGAATGATCGACTTGCTTTTTTTTTTTTTTAATGTATGTCTGAACCTTATCTAACTACTTCTTCAAGATTTCTTTAGATAAACCGACCAGCGTAGCGGGCGAAGGCCGCTAGTGGAAAATAAATTTTTATTATCGAGAGAAAAGCTAAACTAAGTTGCCACCATTTTGAAGAAATATCGTAAAAAAGCATTTAAAATTAAAATTAAAATATAAAAATGGAAATAAATTAAAAATAGCTAAAATGGGCACAACTACAAATAAATAGCTTTCATTTAAAAAAATAATTAACAAAATCGGTTCTGTAGAAAATTCAGGGCTGATGACACGACACTTTTAGCTTGTCTGAAAGAAATAGCATCGGAGGCTAATAAGGCTCACCGGAACGTAATTGCAACCTAACTGTTACTTAACCGTAACCAAGTTCTAATTTAACACTAACTATAAACGAAATATTTTAATCATCTCGCGTTAAGTACTTAGATTCACTTTCCACCGCTACGGAGCGCATTATGTTTTGTAGAACATCCGAATTTTAGGTTCGGATTGGATTCATGTTCATGGAAATTATTTTGTCTTATTCGGATACGGTTATGGTTGTTTGGAATATTTTTGTTCAGTTTAGATTCGATTCAATTCAGATTTCGTGTTTTTTTTTTTTTTCCTTCAACTGGGATTTTTAAGTTCGGGTCGGGTTGTACTTCCATGGAAATTATTTTGCATAGTTCCAATGAGGTTATACTTCACTGAAATATTTTTGTTAGGTTCAGATTAGGTTTGGTTCAAATTTCGGGATTTTTTTAAATAAATTTTTTGGTTCGGATTGGGTTTATGTCCATGGAAATTATATTGTCCTGTTCGTATATGGTTATAGTTATTTGGAATATTTTCATCGGATTCAGATTTGGTTCGATTCAGATTTCAGGTATTTTTTCAAATTGATTTTTAAGGTTCTGGTCGGTCCAGGGAATTTATTTTGTCTTGCTCAGATCCGGTTTTGGGTCTTTGGAATATTTTTTTCATGTTCAGATGTCGTTCAATTCAGATTTCGGTTCTTTTAATGGACTTTTTAGGTTCAGGTTGGGTTGCGCATCAACGGAAATTATTCTGCATTGTTCGAATAAGGATATGTTTCTCTGGAATATTTTTGTCATATTCAGATTTAGTTCAGTTTTTTAGGTTCGGATCGGGTTCATGTTCATGGAAATTTTTTGTCTTGTTCAGATCCGGGCATGGTTCTGTGAAGTATTTTTGTCAGGTTCATATTTGGTTCGATTCAAATTTCAGGTATTTATTTCAAATGGAAGTTTAGGTTTGGATTGGGGGCATGTCCGCGGAAATTTTTTTTTCTTATTCGAATCCGGTTAATTCTTTCAAATATTTTGATCGGATTCAGATGTAGTTTGCATAAAATTTCAGGTTTTTTTTTTCAAATGGAATTTTTTAGGTTCGAGTCAGGTTTATGTTCACGGAAATTATTTTGTCTTGCTCTTATCGGGTTATAGTTCTTTGGAATATTTTTATCGATTTCAGGTTTCATTCTGGTCATTTTTCGGGTTTTTTCAGAGAAATGTTTTAGGTTCGGGTCGGGTTGCATATACACGAACATTATTTTTCTTTGATCGGATTGGGGCATGCTTCATTTGAATATTTTTGTGGGATTCAGATTTGATTCGGACCTTAGGTTGTTTTTTTTTATGGAATTTTTAGCTTTGGGTCGGGTTTATGCCCGTGGAATTTTTTTCTTGCTTGGATCGGAGTATGGTCTGTTTTTTTCTGGTTGGGATCGGGTTATGTGTTAATACGCCTAAACATTATGTTTTGCTTATAATTTATTTTGCTATTTGATAATTTATTACTGTGTGCAAATCGTCTGCCGATTCGAACAATTGTACGTCAAACAGCCATTTCATTTTTGTTTTAAAAACAAATTAAAGTCTTAACAAAATTTTAACTTAAATAAAATACATTCAAATTTAATCAATGATTTAAAAAAACTGCTAAAAAAGCCTCATATATACATATACATATATTTACTGCAACATAGCTAACCACATATACATACTAATATACGAAGTACCAACGATCTGACGTAACAGCTGTGTTCAAAAATCCTAAGTTAAACTGACATTTTGCCAGTCTATGAATTTTAAAGGTCTTTGGGGGAAAAAAACAGTCACTTTTGAAATGTCAAAATATCAAATTGGTTTCTTTCATAGAGTAAAAAGAAATTAATAGAGTGGAAGTATTATCTCTGGAAGTGATGCTAAAAATGTAATTGAATAACAAGTAATGTATTGAATAACAAGTAACATAACAAATCATTTTAAGCAATTGAATAATATTATGCATGACAGGAGTTATGATTTAAGGACAACAAGAGGGGTTAACAACAGGGGTTGTATCCATATATTCATTGATTAGTGTAAATATAGAATACACAATACGAGACGTACTACTACATTTGGATAAAATCCCTCATTTTTTTTGCTTCATTTTGGAAACAACAGATTTTGTCCTTTTTCTATAGACGATTACTTTCAGAATTTTCAAGCTATGATTTGAGACTTTCACAAAAGTTGCTCTATACATTTAGCTGATATAATATGCAAATGAAATTTTAATATCGTTGACTCATGCGCAGTGAAAAATTATTTAGTAAACCTACTCATTTTTCAAACAATTTTTATTATTTTTTAATTTCGATTACATGGTATTGTGTGCAATGTTGTTTGTTCATATTTTCAGAAAAAAATATTATTTTATATTAAGAACTCTGAAAATTATAAGGAAAAAACTTGGAAAAATTTGGAGCCATTTTTATAAAAACTTTAATTACTCTGCGAGTATGCATGCTATTTCCATAAAAATGAACACAGTGTATTACAATAAGGCATTTAATCATAATCTACAGTTTGAGCGCTTTTGCTACATTACTTTTGACAGGGTTATTCAAAAGATATTCATTCTTTTTTAATTTGTTGACGGTCCCCTGTAGAGTTTCGGGAAAAAATCTTCACGGAGATGTATGACTTATACTATTATATTTATATACAAAGAGTTTCGAGATGACTCCTCATGTATCTTTCTAGATATTTAACAAAATGTCTAAAATCGCAAGTGAACGATATTCAATGGCCAGATTGTGTATTTGGCTGCTCTTCATATAGCGATTTTATTGAGCGATTCCAGGACATTTTAAACATGAATATACCGAGTTGGGTTTTAAATCCTTTCGCAAATGCAGATAAGCAGCAATCATCAAATTAAGAAGAGGAATTCATAGAACTCGCACAACTAATGAAGAACTAAAAGCAAAATTTGGAAGTGGATATCAAGAGTTCTGGCTTCAATAGTCTATACCAGTTCGTTAGCTTGAGTTGTGGGTAAAAGTACTAAAGTTTTTAATTGGTTTTCCGTCATTTTATTTGGCTGAGCGTTGATTCAGTGCAGTATCTAATTTATTGGTTAAGAAAAGAAATAGACTGCACATCACTGAACGTGGCAATTTATGACTGCTGTTAATAAAATTGGAAATCAACATAACAAATTATTAAAATTCCATCAGCCTCAACTATCTCTTTAAATTTTTTATTTCTTATTGCTTTTATGTTTATGTCATTATTTTCTTTTAATTTCATCTTGATTTTTTGTTCATTCACATTATTATTTGTGAAACATTTAATGCGTTAAAGATGTCACAAATCTAAAAGATGCTACATATTACACAGTTTTAAAAACTTGAACTTCAAATAATGTACGCAGAGAGCTTTCGATCAAAACTTGATCATCCTAGGGGCAGTTTTGTGTACATTCGAGTTACGTAAGAATACGAAAAGCAATTTCAGTACATAAACAAAACTGTACTGAAGGTGAAGAAGTTCTGATTGAAAGCTCTCGGTATATAATATTTAAAGTTTTAAGCTTTTAAAACTGTGTTTTAATAGCTTAAAACTCATCTTTTAGATATATGACATCTTTAACCAAGGGCGGATCCAGCCCAACCTCCAGGGGGGGGGGGGGGTCACAACTTTTGACAGATGATTTAATGAAACAATTTTAAAATACAGTAAATCTTGTGAAAATGGAATTACGATAAAAAGTAGCAAATTTCACAAATCGGGCATGAAAAAAATCGCGAATTTTGTCGATTAGGCACGGAAAAATCACGAATTTTGTCGATCGGACGCGAAAATTTTCAGATTTCGTTTATCGGCCAAGGAAAAAGAATCTAAATTTTTTTATAATACTTGAAAAAATTACAAATTTTGTTCTTAGGTTGCGGAAAAGTCGCCTGTTTTGTCTGTTTACCGCGCGAAAAAAACGCGAATTTCGTTGACTGGGCACGAAAAAATCGAAAATATCGTCAACTGGACATTGGAAAATCGCGAGTTTTGTCTATCGGCCATCGAAAAATCTCTAATTTTGTCTGTATGTTTCAGAAAAATCGCAAATTTTGTCGATTGAGCACAAAAAAATCGCGAATTTTGTCGATCTGGAACGAAAAAATCGCAAATTTCGTTAATAGGGCACGGAAAACCCCCAATTTTGTCGATCGCTTCGTAAAAAGCGCGAATTTATTCGATCGGGAACGGAAAAAACGCGAATTTTGTTGACTGGGAATAAAAAAATTCGTGAATTTCGAGTTGATATGGAAAGCAAATATTGCCAATTTCATGAATCGGGAAAGAAATTATCGCGAATGTAGTCGATTGTCTTCGTAAAAAGATCGATTCGGGCGATTGGGTACGAAAAACTCGCGAATTTTGTCGATTCGGAACGAAAAAAATGCTAATTTCGTTGATAGGACAAGGAAAAATCGAAGATTTTGTGGATGATGCGCGGAAAAATCAAATCTTTTTGAGCGGCTGCAGAATAATAGCAAGTTTTGCCAGTTTATCACGAGAAAAAAAAATCAGATTTCATCAATTTACGACGGGGGAAAAATGCAGATTTCATCAGTCAGTTAAGAATTGCGAATTTTATTGTTCGGTGCGAAAAAATGCGTATTTCATGGACAAGAACGAAAAAGGAGAGAATCTCGTCGATTGGGCCCGGAAAAATCTCGAATACGGTCGATCGCTTTCGTAAAAAGCGCGGATTTAGTCTATCGGGAACGAAAAAAATCGCTTTTGGTAGGGCACGGAAAAATTGCGAATTTTGTCGATCGGGAACGAAAAAGTCGCAAATATGGTCGTAAAAAGCGAAAATACAGGGATTGAAAAAAAAATCGCGAATTACGTTGGTATGGCGAACAAAAATTGACAATTCCATCGAAAGAAATTATCACGAATATAGTCGCTCGGCTTCGTAAAAAGCACGAATTCGGACGATCGAGTACAAAAAACTCGCGATTTTGTCAATTTGGAACGAAAAAATCGCTAATTTTATCGATTCGGAACGAAAAATCGCTAATTTTGTTGATAGGGCGCGGAAAAAACCGCAAACTTTGTCGATGATGCGCGGAAAAATGCAAAAAATCTTTGAGCGGCTACAGAACAATCGTGAGTTTCGTCAGTTTATCGCGAGAAAAAAAATCACAGATTTCATTAATTTATGGCTGGAAAAAAATGCAGATTTCGTCAGTTTCATAGTTTATGTGCGGAAAATTTCGTATTTGATCGAACAAGAAGGGAAAAAATGTGCTAATTTCGTGGATTGAACACGGAAAAATCGTGAATTTTGTCAATCAAATGAAGAAAAATCGCAAATTTCGCAGACCATTCGTGGAAAAATCTCAAATTTCGTCGATCACACCCAAAAAATCTTGAATTTCGTCGATTAAGCATGGAAAATTGTGAATTTCGTGGATCCGCTTCACAAAAATCGCGAATTTCACCGATCGGGTGCGGAAAAATTGTGAATTATGTATATCAGGCGCGGCAAATTCGCGAATTTTCTCGATCAGTTTCGAAAAAAGCGCAAATTCTTTCGATTAGATCTTATTTTGCATTCCTGTTTTAGTACTTTTTACTTACACTTACATTCCTCTTTGAAGAGCTTCAGGGGGGGGTCATGACTCCCATGACCCCCCCCCCCTTGGATCCGCCACTGCCTTTAACGTATTTAATACACCTTATTAGCAAGTTCATTTAATTTTATTTTGTGTTTATTTTTTAAATTTTTACTGAACAACTTTTTATTGCGTTTGATAGTCGTTTTATTTATAATTTTTACTTCGTGTTTCTTAATAACTAGACAAAAAAGGCATAGATGATACGCAACAGTAATTTAATTGGTACAAATAACTATCATAAAAGGGGGGAACGGTGAAAGATTTTTTTTTTTCTTTGTAAAAGGACAGTGGTCTATAAAAGGTTGGAAATCTATGATTTTTAGATGATCTCCTTTTATATTCTTTGACATTATGCGAACTGAAACCATATCTTGCAAAATTTTGCGAATACTTTGCTTAAGGCTGTTCAAGAATCAGAGGAAGGGAAGGATTAAAGGAAAGGAAATTGTTGAATCTTTCTATGCATACATAGGTTAGTGATATAGTTGCTCATTCGGAAAATAAATTCATGTATCATAGGATGTAGATAAAAAGGTAAAAGTAGCGTAAATTCAGATTAGTAAGACACAACAGCGGAAAGCTCTGTATTATAACATGCGATGTGGAAGATGGGTACTTCACTTTGTTAAAAAACACTGGGTTAGTTTTATGTAGCAGATGAGATCAAGGAATTGAAATTTGACCAAAAGTTTGTTGGTCCATTTAAAGTTTTTGGAAGTGGTTATCATTATAATAAAGTTTCATTATAGGTGTTGACGGAAAGAGAACGGCAGTTAATTTAGATCATGTGGGTATTTCCGTTTTTAGATGGGTATAAAACTTAAGGGGGTATCATGGGATATGATTGAATTAATTACGTATGATAGAATTCAATATAATAATAATCACCATGGCAAGCTAGAATCATTATTTATCATGAGATGTCATTGAATTAATTACGTATGATTAGGGTAAAGCAAATATTTATTAAAGTTTTTTTAAATTTTTGATTCGATTTTCATAAAATGTGAAATGACTCGTCAAATCTCTGCATAATACATAAAATATCAAACTATACACATAAGATTTCAAACCATTCAATTAGGTAGTTCTGGCGCTGTTATATGCTGACAGAAGGACAGACAAATGGATGAAACAGACGATGACTATAAGTGCTTACGTATTTATATAATTACGAACACACATAAAAAGGAAGGCAGATCATTCTCATTTCGAGGATGATGTAGCAGTCGAAACATTTGTTTGCAAATTGACTTGATAACCCATTACTTTATTATGCGATAATTGATTAAAATTTATTAACCACACGCTGGAAAAAAGGTGAATATTTTGCATAAAGATAATACGGTATCCCAAATTTTCGTATTTTATTTCAACACATTTTGACAATGAAAAAAAGTAATAGCTTGCTTATATTTGATTGACACTTGTAATATAGAAAAGTTTATTATTTTCAAATACATTTATACAAAATTAAATTTTTACATAAAATAAAATATTCTATTGATACACGTAGTAAAAAAAAGAGGATATAAGAATGACATAAAATAGGTTTAAAACTAAGAAACAATAATACTAATTCTGTACCAAGTATGTGATTTTTTTTATTTGCTAGAATATGATAAAATCAGTTATTATTTGGAAAAATAAAATAATTTTACATCCTTATATATATTATAAATGTGAAAGTATGTCCGAAAATTGGAATGAACTTGGCTTCAAAACGGATGGATTAATGTCTTTGAATTTTTGTATATAGGTAAATTATTGGCCTGAAATGAACATAGGCTAATTTTTATTTATTTTATTCAAATATTTTTCTTAATAATTCAATATTTCACTATTTTTCATACAGAATAAATTGAAAAATTTTCCATAATATTTAATTATCTTTCTTTTTTCGTTGCCAAAAAATAAAAAAACCGGAATAATTATTTCTCTTCTGTAATTAATTTTCAACTGAAAGATTTGCACGTGATAAAATAAAATGAAATAAATAAATGGACCCTATTCTGTTTTTCGGTTCGAGATTAAAAACCGCAATTTCACCAATTATGACGTCAGAGGAATACTGTTTTACTTCTTATATCACGCAAACGATTATATAAAATTTCTTTTACACTTAGAAAACTTTACAAGAATATAACTTCACAGTTTACAAGAATATAAATATTTTAGTAGTTTTTCCAGATATTAATCAAAATGAACCTTTTTCTTTCTTTCGGTTCGAGGCTATAAAATTCAACTTTTTACCAATTGTGACGTCTGAGGAATACTTTCCATTAAGAAATTTAAAAATATCAATGTAACGTCATATATGAAACAAAGTATAAGTTCACTTACAAGATTACAGAAAAATGTTCGGTAATATAATAGTCTACGGAGAAAAAATATTCCCAGCGTATTTTAATTGCGTTGCGCTATTTCAAACATGATGAAATTAATATACTGAGATAATCAATACAATGATAAATACTGAAATTTACTACAATAAGCTTGCAGTTAAGTATCATTTGTATCACATTTGTTGTTCATTTACAGAGACGCATACAAGATTTTGGACCTGTGTCCAGATCTCTGATATTGTATCCAATGTATTGTCTATTAGAAAAGATTGCTGAAGAGCTTTTTCAATTATCGTATGTATTTGGAAAACTAATGCATCCTGAAGTTCAGCTACATTTGATATAATAAAAGATGTTTGTAGAATTTAAATAAATCATGTATCGGACTATACAATAAACTGGATTGGTCACCAGTGCAATAGCGATTCCCGGAAATATGAATTCAATAATTTGAATCGGGTTTTTTGCTTGAATAATTTAAGCTAAATATGCGATCGTATACATATTTGCACGTAATATACAGGACTGTAAAAAAGAATTCAAGTAAGTTTCTGTCTATAATTAGAAATTGCTAAAGGTGAATTTTAATATTCGTTATACTTTTTCTCACTAAGCAAAATTTTAACATTGTATTTAGAATATTTACAAACACATAGATCATATACACAGCTGCAGAAAAGAATGTCCCGGGAAATTATGCATTATGGAAATGTTGGATATTTTTTTTATTACCTAGGTTTAACACATGATTTTTCTTTCTTTGATATGGAATTCTGAAATGCACTACAACATGATTTCTGTACAATTGGGGTGCGTTATAGTTGTTCTACAGTATAAGTGGTTACAATTTCATTTTCGTGATTGTTCATATTATCTAACACATTTTCCTTTTATTTGACTGAGTTCTTTAAGTCCCCTATGAAAAAACTACTGCATAGCCTTCTATAAGATAAATGTTATATATATTTTAAGTTATTGTTAATGAACCGTTTTGTTTAATTAAAGCATTTATCTTTTTTTTAATGCTACGTGAACGAAGTCACGGGTAACTGCTAGTCTATAATAAAATGATATAGAAATATATTTATAAATCTTCTTTTACGAAACAGCTTCAAATTAACGATGTTTTTAGCTTTCTTTCTTTTTTCTTTTATTCTAAGCCATATTAATTTTTTAATGAATCTTTATTCGAATGTTGAAAGCCTAAGAAAAGTAATCATTAATATTGTTAATGTGTATTTGCTGTAAAATATACTGTAACATCATTCCATAGATATGTATGCAGTATTCTTTAAAAGAATCTTAGTTATTTGATAAAAATCTGAATTTTTTAGAAATCGTAGAAATTGTAACGGGTCAAAACGGGCCGGGCCGGGCCTGTTTTCGCTGATTTTTGCACGGCCCGGGCCTAAAACATAAAAATTTAAACGGGCCGGGCCGGGCCGGGCCGGGCCTGGAAATTCCGGCCCGTGCAGACCTCTATCGTACGATAATGAAGTTTTAAAATATTTAGATCTTGCTGATATAGTAGAGCGTACTTTGGATACAGTATAGTGGTCGAAATCTTTGTGTTCCTGTAAATATGCAGGGAGTAATTTTTATTATACGTCATTAACGTATATCTTATTCATAAAATGTGAAGTAGTTTAATATAATTAAAACACGCCCCAAACAATGTTTCCCCGTATAAAATTATTTAGTGGAATACATTTGTGTGGCCCTTTAATTTAATAATAAATATTCTTTGCATCACAGATTGTACAGAATGTATATTTTAGTACATACTTCATAGATTAATGTCAATTCTATTATGTTCAAATGAGTGTAACACCATTAAAATGCATTTGAAACTTTTTTTCCCATTGATCGTAATGTTTCAGAATACTTTTGATTGTCTCTGTAATTGATCTATCCATCGGATTTTCATAACATTTGAAATGACTCGACAAAATTATATAATAATTATACGTTTTAAATTTCAAACGATTAAAATGCATTTGTAACTTTTTCCCCCCATTGACCGTAATGTAACGGAATACTTTTGATTGTCCCTGTAATTGATCTATGCATCCGATTTTCATAACATTTGAAATGACTCGACAAAATTACGTAATAATTATACGTTTTAAATTTCAAACGATTAAAATGCATTTGAAACTTTTTTCCCCATTGACCGTAATGTAACGGAATACTTTTGATTGTCCCTGTAATTGATCTATGCATCCGATTTTCATAACATTTGAAATGACTCGACAAAATTGTGTTATAAATATACGTTTTAAATTTCAAACGATTTGGTTGGGTAGTTTTTGCGTTGTTATATACGGATAGACAGACAGACGGACGGACTGAACGACAACAATAGGTGCTACGTATTTACATAATTACGAACGCAACTAAAAAGAGTAAAAGTATACATTTGTTTCAGTAAAATAATTAAAATAAATTACCGAATTAAAAAAATGTTCTTTTTTTATTTCATTAAGTTTTTATCTCCCCTTCCTCCCAAATAAAAGGAAAAATGATTCATTTGGTTTTTAGCATTCAGATAATTGAATTCAAAGATATGTATTAAGGGTGTTCTCAACTGCTCCGTTCAACAAGCGCAAAACGTTTTGACACATTTACAAATTCATTTTTTAACAGGAAGATTTAAAATTGAAAGGCCTGACTATGGAAGCGATTTCGAATTGAACTTAATTCTCCATTTTAAGATAATTAAATTACCTAACGAGTTAAACTATTTCGATGACGTAATCGCCCGTTTTTCTCCTGGTTTTCGACCGGTTTTTCTGCTTTCGCCGGGAAATGTGCTCAAAAGCGTCAACTAGGCTTGTTATAAAAAATTTATTAAATTAAAAAAAAAAAGTGCAATTACAGTTTCTAAATAACAACACCTGCTATTTTCATGCATTTCCAAACAAAAAAAAAAAAAAAAAAAAAATTATACTTGTATTTCCTAGCATGAAGATTATGCAATAGTTTGTACTAAGGTATAATTTGATGTTTGATATATAATAGCTTCAGATTTCTGAATTTTTATTTTAAAGTCTAAGTAAAATTTTTGAGTAGATCTAATTTTCAAATCTATTAAAAATTGAGATATTGAAAATAATGTACCAATCATACGAGGGGGAGTTTTTCCTGTCGTCTGTGATCAGAATGGTGTATGAAAATCAAAAAGTAGAATGAGATATTAAAGAACGACACAACTTTATTTTTCCACATCATTAACGAGTACGTTGAGATATTTGTTATACTGCCTTGATAAGCTTCAAAAAGGCCCTCCAGTAAAAACTCAGAGATACAAATCCTTGATGTTCTGAGGACGAATCTCTGTATCCCTGAGCGGGATGACAGATGTCTCAACGTACTCGGTAATTATGTTGACAAATAAAGTTGTGTCGTATCTTACATGTCTCTTTCTACCTTTTGATTTTCATACACAACTCTGACCACAGACGCCAGGGGAAACTTATTTTCAGACTCTCTTTTGTATTACTCTAACCGGTATAAAAATGTTAACTTTTAATAATTACTAAAAGAAATATTCAGTTTATATTATATCGGTTAACATTTGCATACATTTTATACATATCGCAAAACATTTATATTACAGGAATAGGGCTTTCTTGGTTCTCTTAGCCGGACATTTTGCATCGGATTAGGTTCCCATATCCGACTGGATCTATTCTGAAACTAAGCAAATCTTGTCAAAGGCTGGGCCTGTCGGAAGAAAAACTGCCCTTTTCCAAATGAGCCGAAAAATGTCTTTCCTCAATCAAGGGGAGGCTGTTGGGAGTGCAAGCAATAAGTACCACCTAGTATTCCTCTCACGTTCTCGGGCAGCTGGTACTCCGATTTTTGTACTTTTTTTTTCTTCCTGCAAGTGCCAGGCTGCCAGGGGTGGGTTGAATAATGTGGGTTTTATACCAATTTTGGATGACTTTTTAAAAGCAACTATTTATAAAAAAAAAAAAAATTGCCTTTATTAAATTCTAATAGGTAAAATCTAAGTATTAAATTTGATTATTTAGCTTTTCAGTTAAATCAAAATATTTTATCTCTACTGAAATAACACTTTTTTTACTGGTCACTTGGGTGGTCCATTACTGGAAAATCGCGAAATAAGCAAATTAGTAATGGACCACCCCTCCTAAAATCTTAAAAATAAATAAAATTTTGTTAATGGCCATTGGTACATTAAATTCAATGTTTTATATTGCTAACCAAACAAAAACATTCAATTTTTACGGAAAAATAAAAAAGTTATAAACTAAGTAAGTAAAGTCTGCTCTTAGCATGTTCATTAAGATTTTCAGTGAAAAACAGAAAAACTGTGAAACTTTATGTTCTGCTTCTTTATTGTTTTGACGAAAAGTGTAAAAAATTAATCCAGCTTATAAAGCATGCAAGGTGGAGTTCAGAAAAAAATAATAAAAGCTAAACTATTATTTATTATTTTTTTCTAAACAAAAAAGTGCGAGGTGGCCCATTACTGGAAGGAAGTCCATTACTGGCACATCGACCCTATAACGTTATCAACTGTTTGGTAATTTTGGACCCTCTCCCCCCTCTTCCGATATTATACGTTATCATCACTCAAATCACCCCCCCACACACACACACACACACACGCACACACTCCACCACCTGTAATAATATCGTTATCAAAGTATAAATTTCTTTTCATTTTTAGAAATTTATTTCTCTTGTTTTGGAGTGTCATACAAAATGTGTTGCATTTATTTTTCGCATAATTTATTGATTCAAATGAAATGAATTCAATAAAATATCGCTTTGTATCAAATAACTCTTAAAAGAAATAGTTACAATTTAAAAGTATTTTATAATACATTTTGTTGCACAGTGCATTCAACAATAATAAAGTCTTGCTGCACTTGCTCCGAACGGAAGAGAGGTATGGATTAGATAGAAATTCTTGCCAACAAAGCAAGTGGACAACATTATTTTTCTTTATGATTAACACAAACTTCATTTCAAATATATCATATGATTTCTCGATCTGTAATTCTGATTTAATACGTATACACATATGAAGAAGAATAAGAAGGTCAAACGTTGGGGGTATTCCACAGTTTAGAATTAAATAATTTTATAATAATTTACTGAGTTTAACAGTAATTTTGTGTTTTCATAAAAATATATAACCGACTAAAAATAGCATACTATTTTGAGACAGACTGTGCTACAAATAAAAAGAGGAAATTTTGATTGGATCAAAAATGATATCGATATCAAAATACAAATCCCCTCTCCCCCTACAAATATCTTATGATATCACGTGCCAGACTCGCGCCTCCCATCTAAAATGATAACTCTATATATGCTCAGTCCCTAATGGTAATAAACATCAACATCAAATTGATAAAAAATGACTAATTAGAATTATTATAAAAAGAAATGTTTGAAAAAACAAGGTGGTTTTCAGGGGCACCGTTTATAGTCTGCAAAAGGTTAATTTTACTGCCCAAACTGCCAGGAACTGTCAACCAGTAATTACTTCAGTGCAAGCAGATTACTAGAATGTTACCTGTTAAATTTGAAACGCATTTTCTGCAAAGTATTTTTTTTTAACCTCATTCGGATTATAAAATAAATAAAGAAAGAAAGAAAGAAAGAAAAAAATGCTTACAGAAATGAAAAATTACAACAATGCATCCCACAACCAATGTTTTTATTCGATATTCTTTTAAAATATTTATAGATTTTTACGAATTTAGATGGCAGGTCCACAGCACTCGGATCGAGCCTGTTCTCTGTTCTTTTAGGGCCAGGCCTGGGCCATATTTTTTAAAGGCTCAAGCTGGGCCAAGTTCGGGTTTACTTTTTTCTTGCAGATCCGGACCGGGCCTAACATATTTTTTTCTGTACAGAGCCGGTACTGGTTTCATTCCTAGTCTTCACGGCCCAAAAATTTCAGTCTTTGTTTTGACCCAGTTCGTATGAAAATCATTGTCTCGGCTTAGCCTGGCCTGTTTAAAAGTCAGTAAAATTAGGCAGGCCCGATTTTTTTTTTTTTTTTTTTAAATGTATATCTTTTCTAAATCGCCATTATTGTACAATTAAAATTTATTCTTTAAAGCAGCGGTTCCCAAACTTTATTAGTACGCGACCCATATTTAAGCAAAAAAAAATGTTCGCGACCCACCTAATACAAAATTGTATATCAGTATGGAAATTATTGTATGACCTCTATATAAGCTATCGGTTATCCTATCCTACGAAAAAGGCAAAATTTCATACGAAGGATTCACTATCAATAAAAACAACAATTCGTAATTAAAATGTGCGTAAGCAGAATAATAATTAACACTACACACAAACTACACAGATAATTTAAAATACTTAATTCCTTTCAAAACATAACTTTATAATCAGTGCGTTATCTGGCAATGGTTTTTACCGATGAGAGCATCTATATATGAGGGTTAAAACTAGTTAAGGGTGTTCTCAACTGCTCCGCTCGACAAGCGCAAAACGTTTTGACACATTTACAAACGCATTTTTTAACAGAAAGATATAAAATTGAAATGCCTGACTATGGAAGCGATTTCGAATTGAACTTATTTTTCCATTTTATGATCATTAAATTACCTATCGAGTTATAAGCTTTTTCGATGACGCAATCACCCCCTTTTTTTCCCTCCTTTTCAACCGGTTTTTCTGCTTTCGTCGGGAAATGTGCTCAAAAGTGTCAACTTTGAAGGCTTGTTATGAAAAATCTATTGTGTTTTTAAAAAAACAGAAGAATGAGTGCAATTAGACAGTTTCTGAATAACAATATGTTGGGATAAACCCGACACATTTTCGCGGCTCGCTGGAGTAATACAGTACAGTAAAAAAAATAAAAGACATATTATATAGGAATGCAGGATCTGGACCCACCAGATCACGTGCGATTTGAGTTTCACGTGCATGCGGGAAGTCGTCAAAAGGATAGAATTTCCACGATTTAACGACACTTGTGTAACCGGGGTGTTTGGTAAGGGGTTAGTGAATTCTGGCTAAACAGTCAGTTAGCCAATAAATTTGTCAAGATTGTTTATAAGTTAGACTGGAAAAGATTGAATTTCCTGTAAACAAGATTAGGAATCTTCGCGCATATGGGAGTTCAAATAATTAAATATGTCCACTGTGGTATTTGAATGTCTGCAAATTTAGTAGTGGGATTAACATGTTAGCTGCAAAAATGTCGCATTTCGGTAACACGATTCTCACATTACATCGTAAAAGGGGTTTAGTTGTTTACTAGGATTTGTTTTCAGACCACCTGCATATGAAGTTGCGCGTTACTTGAAAAATTATAATGATATGCAAGAGAGAGAAATTTTATAGGAGGATAAGATTTTTAGGAGGGATTTTCAGGCAGGGAGAAGTTAGTAAAATGGGATTTCGAGAGAAATAGCGGAATTAAGGATAGATGAGAACAGTCTTTGAAAGGGGTTTGTGCTCTCTCTGGGATAGAGAAGTTTGGAGGTTAGGATATGAGCGCCGGTGTGCGGATATGCACGATGCCCGACGAGGACTTTACTAGTGAAACTACGAGGTGAGCGGTTTCCTTTTGAATATTTTTGGGCAACCTTTCGTATGCGAATTAAATCATATATCTGTAAAGTTAGGCATCCTTAAAATCCTGTGTTATATTATTTATGAGAATCCCAATAAATGTATTGGAAGAATAACAGTGTATTTATCATGCTTAACTACAAATAAAGTGTTGTTATTTATCTTTATGTTTAGACTCTTATGTCTTCTAAAACATCAGACTCTAGAACCTGGGAAACTTTCTAATATAAATAAGCAAAATAAAGTACAGTAAAGCAATAAGTAGTCGGACAAATACCTGCTATTTTCATGCATTTCCGAACAAAAATGAATTAAAGCATGTGTCACAATGTTGCCCTTTTTGATTTAAGAACACCCTTAAGGGTGTATTTCGATTCAAAATGCCTATTTTCCGATTTATTTTTGAACTTATTATTGCTCTCAAATACACCAAACTTTCAAAATCTCTTACTTGGAAAGTACACAAGGTGCCGTAATTGTCGATTCTTTGATAAATGCAGAAAATATTGCAAAAAAAAAAAAAGCAATCAAAATCGGCATTTCGAACCGATTTTTCCCAAGCGGGAGATCTGAGAACGAAAAAAGGGGTCATACTGAGGAGATAGTTGTTTATAACTCAAATTCTAATGAATTGAGCGTAAAAAGACATAACACGGCACCTCATACGTCCCTTCAAGAAACCTCTCAGCAAATTTCATGTTTCTACGTTTAAAAATGTGTCTGAAATTGTATCGGAAAATTTCGAGCTGTTGAAGGTGGAAAAGTGTTTTTTCGAACCTTAATTTACTTTACACGCACAGTTTTTTCTGTACTTGTTTTTCAAAAACAGCCGTACAAAACGCATGTTCACATGAGTATGTTGTGTTAAACTCTATCAAGGAATTCAAAGCTCATTTAAATGTCTCTGGGTATTCTGATTGTACATTTCTTCTTGTTTCCACAAAAAGAAATGTACAATTAGAATATCCAGAGACATTTGAATGAGGAAATTAAGCAATTTCGCTCGAAATATTATTTGCTGTTGAAATTGTTATATATTTAAAAAAGATGAAATACAAAATATTTTTTGTCAAAGAAAACTCTATTGTTTCCGCGACCTACTAAAATATCCGCCGCGACCCACCAGTGGGTCGCGACTTATAGTTTGGGAACCGCTGCTTTAGAATAGTAGATTTCATACGCTTTATACAGGGTGAGTCATAAATATCGAAACAATAAACTATCTCCTTAAATATTGCCCCTAGGCCCATACTTCCATTGCAAAAATTCATTAAAAAAGGTAAAGTTTTTGAAAAGATAAGTTGCAACTCCATGGGGGGTCGATTTGAAAAAGTACGAAAATGAACTTTTTACACGGCCCCCGTAGGATAAAAATTCCAAGAGGAAAACTTTTCTTATCCCGTCCTGAATAGGACACAAAAAGTTGCATCTTCATATCTTCAAAACTCGAAGAGTTATAGCCGTTTGAATAATTCATCAGGTTTTAAGGGATTAGACACAAACTGAAATGCGCGCAATTCAAAAGACAATGTTATTTTAACAGATCTAGGAAGTGTATAAAAAATCTACCTTTTGAGTTAGAATTTTGATTTTTTTTTTTCTTTTTTTGTGATGGTTAGCCATATAATTTGCTAAGAAAATCACATCCTAAAATTTATAAAAATTCCACATGATTAGTACTGGTTTAAATGGGATAATTAAAAATCGTTATAACTCGTAACATTATTTATCGGATTTCAATTTCTTTCCATTTAATTAAAGATGAAAATCTGATTTTAGTTTTGTTTCGGACTTTTTGTTTTTCAATATTAATTTTAGAACTATTACAAATATTTATTGAAAAAATAATATAACTTTTTAAAAAATCTTATTTTCAAAAGTAAATAATTTTTCAATTTTGCCCGAAACAAACCTAATGTAAAATAATTAAAAATGACATGTTTCAAGTTTGTACTGTTTTTCTTTAACAATTCTTAATTTTTAATAAGGTCTGCACTGGACGAAATTTTCAATCCCGGACTCGAACAATCCGTATTAAAATCATTGTTTTTGACTGACCTAATACGTGCATCAAATAAGTAAAATTTGGTTCAATCAAAATTTTTACGAAAACCACATAAATTTTTAAATCGCTTTTATTTTACAAAAAAAAAAAAAAAAAAAAAAAAAAAAAAATTCTCTTTTTTTTAAGTATAGTATATTTAAATGCTAAAAAATTAAACATTATAAAACCAGAAAAAAAATCTGCCTATGACGGAATTCTGTCTTAAACAAAAAATGTGTTGATCCATGCAAAATGAATACAATAATACCTAAGGAAAAATAAACTCCATTTAACCCTCCTGGGAAGGGCGTTTGTCTATCACGTATTTTTTCTTTTCTATGTGATTCCGTCTTAAAAGGTTTTACTGTATAACATTTTTCAAAGTCTCCAACGTACGGGATATGGTTATATTAAAATATAAGTGAAACAGTTACATGTAAACAGAAATTCATTGATAAAATAAATGTATCACAGCCTTTGGCGCTTCTTTAATAATAAAACGTATAAATATAAAAAACGAAAAGCTATAATAAGTATTTTTGTTCAGAACTCCTCCCCGCGAAACAAGTTTTAACTACAGTAAAGTAAAAAACTATGTAGAAATTAACGACTGAGCCGGGCTATGATTTAAACTTTTTTCCAGGCTGGTCCGGATTATGCTTTAACATTTTTCCATGTCGGGCAGAAATTTTTTCCCTATGGGTTGGTTTGGGACCGGACATAGATAAGATATTTCGATCCATGCAGACCTCCAGTGCTAACGATCAACATATTTTGAAAACAAGTTTTGTTTTAATCAATACGCTGCTTTATTATGTCCAAATAAGAGGCGCGATCTTGAATCGACATTTAATGCGAATAATTTGTGGACGATCCCTCATCTGCTTTGAAAACAAGCCAAAAATTCTTCGTTTACAGGGATGGTAAAGTGGTGTAAGTAACGAATTTTGAAGAATTTTGGATTTTAATGTCTGTCAGATTTTCAGATACGGAGATGAAATTTTTTTTGTTCAATTTAGGAATGGATAAAGAATAGTTTCGTAATTGGGAATTTAGCTCTACGGGGGCCGTAAAAAAAATTTAATTTTCGTATTTTTTCAAATAGACCCCCCCCCCCCCCTATGGAGTTGCAACTTATCTTATCAGAAATTTCACCTTTTTTATGAATTTTTGCAATTGGAAGTATGGGTCTAGAGGCAATATTTAAGGAGATAGCCTATTGTTTCGATATTTATGACTCACCCTGTATAAAACATAGTAAAATGTGTGAAAAAGAACCTGTCTATGACGGAATGCTGTTTTAAACTGAAAAACTTGTTGATCCATGCAAAATAAATATACTAATACATATAAAAAAGAACATATAATGCATTTACATTTGCTATGAAGAAAACTTGTCTATTAACACAGTTTAATAGCGTTAGTTTGGATTCGAGACCGCCTCAAATTAGATTGTTTTAGCATGTGTGCTAATGCAAAGATGCGCTTTTCATTTTATGGAAATAGTTCATTCATATACCTTATAAATGGCGATTGCTTTATTTTACGCATACGTATATTTCATTCTTTAATATTTAAATATAAGTTATTTTTCTGAATGAATCAAATGGGATAAAACATAAAGGACATTTGTAATACCCTCTCAAATTCTGTTATAATGCGTCATTTTTAAACGTCTTTGAAAATTCTTCCTTAGCCTATTCTCATATAAATATGCCTTGAATAGTAAACGAAATAAGCACATTCGTTAGATTTCAGACAGTGAGATCATCTTTAAACTTCGGTAAGTCTATTTGGATAGTCACGATTAATGTTACTAAAATAAAATTTTGTTCTGATAATGAAAAATAATTCAGACACGAAAGGGTTTAATGTAATATTTCCCATCTTATTTTTCCGTTATTCGTATTTTTATTTTTTTACTTTCCTATTCTCTCGAATTGTTAATTGTTACATGATTTTCTACCGGCCTTGATCGCACAGAAAGGCGAAGGGGAGGGGGGTACGCGTGGGAGGGGTTGATTCACAATTCTGATTCAGTCACGATATGAGGGACGAAGCCTTGAACTCGGTCGTTTCTCTTTATACAGTTGGTATATTAAAACACGTGTCTGCTTGCTTTTATAAAAACAGATTTTTTTTTTTTTCACTATAAATCTATGCTGAAATATCGAAGGTCTCGACAATATTTTACAGACGCTGCTTATTTCAATCGATTTACGCTGTTTCTAAAACATGATCCCAAAAGAAAATGAACATCCACCGATCCACCTAATCATCACAGAAGAAAAATGTACCATTCGATTTGGAACTGTGTGAGTTTTTAATCACTATTATTAGTAGCAGAGATCTGCTCATAGACCGAAGCCGGGCTCGCGCCTGTTTTCATTTCTGGCACTCGAGCCGGGCCGGGTCAAACCCGTTTCGAGTCTCCAAGCCAAACACAAGGTTTTATGACGTCACGGCTCGGGGCTTATTACAGCTGTGAAAAATATAGGGTAACACCCCCAGTAATTGGCATGCACCAGTGATTGGCACATTTTACAAACATGTCCTAAAAAAAAGATTTATATCCAGTCTTTTAAAAATTCAAGACCATATATCAGTTATATGCTCATTTACGTTAAAGATTATAACTTTGATTTATTTTACAAGATGACAATAGAGCCTAGGAAAGAGAAACAAGTACGACTTGTATCAAATTAGCCATTTTGTTGCAAATTTTTCTTCTTTGGCTTAAGGAAGGCATGCTTTTCAATTCATTATTATCTGATTTATAATATATTTTAAATTTTAATTGACAGCAGTTTAGTTTAGTTAAAAAGGATTACTTTAATTGTGTAAAAGTATTTTCGACACAAATATTTGGATTTCTGAACTAATGGTAGTTGCCAATTAATGGTGCTTCAATTTTGCTTGTTCCAAGTAATTGGCATCTATTCCAATTACAAGGAATTCGCAAGGAATTTGAGATTAAACCATTTATTTTGGAAGTGCTTTTAGAATTATAGACTAATTTTGTTTATCATTTGTTTTTATTTGAAAATATAAATTTTATCAGTAATTGGAATCCATTAAAGCTTCATATGACAATTACTGGGGACAGCACGACAATTACTGTGTATTAATGTAAGTATATTGTATTGTTTTAAAGTGTTCACATTTCAGACTAATATGCTGATTTCTTACTCTCAAAAACCTGAAATATGGCATCTTCATCTACAGTAAATTAATTTAAAGCGATTAAACCCAATGCAAAATGTAAAGTTTTTTTTAAAATATAAACATATGCCAATTACTGGATCACAAGGTGTCCTACATTGGTGCTCTAGGTGCCAATTACTGGTGATTTCAGCAACTTTTTATAAATATATTTTTATAAAAATACTTTTTCAATTTTTTTTTTTTTTTTTTGCTTTTAGTGGGCAAAATAGATGCACAGGTATGAATTCTTTGAATTAAAAATATTTCCAAGTAAATAGCTTATTTCTTTGTAATGAAAATTTAAGTAAGTTTAACGACAAATTCTTAATGTGCCAATTACTGGGGATGTTACCCTAGTCGATATTAAAATTTTCAGCTCTTTCCTTTACGTTCCAACTTATCATTATAACAGTACATATCATTATTACACAACTTATCACCAAAGAAGAAAAATCACTCAAACAGGGGTGAAAAACGTGTTTTAACTCAATAGATAATTTATTGGTCAAAAAATGGAAAGTTCACTTCGATTCCAAATTTCTTCATAGTCAGGTTTTGTATTTTTATATTTTTCTGTTAAAAATGCATTTATAAATGCGTCAAAATGTTTTGCGCTTGTTGAACAGAACAGTCTTAATTACTTCAATCCTTTTTAAATGGTTTAAGACTTTCCCAGGCGAAGATTCTTGTTAGGCATCAAAACGGAAAACGATTGCCAGTTCTCGTCCCGTTTTCATCTTCGAATTTGCCATACTTAAGGGTGTTCTTAACTGATCCGCTCAACAAGCGCAAAAGGTTTTGACACTTTTACAAATTCATTTTTTAACAGAAAGACATAAAATTTAATGCCTGACTATGAAAGCGATTTCGAATTGAACTTACTTTTCCATTCTATGATAATTAAATTACTTATCGAGTTATAAGCTATTTCGATGACGCAATCACCCGTTTTTCTCTTCCTTTTCGACCGTTTTTTCTGTTTTCGTCGGGAAATATGCTCAAAAGTGTCAACTTTGAAGGCTTGTTATGAAAAATCTATTGTGTTTTTTAAAAAACAAAAGAATGAGTGCAATTAGACAGTTTCTGAATAACAACACCTGCTATTTTCATGCATTTCTGAACAAAAATAAATTAATGCATGTGTCACAAAGTTGCCCTTTTTCATTTAAGAACACCCTTAAGCAGCAAGCACCTTTCTTCTATCGGTTCGTCGATTTCCCACGGAGGTCGGCCAGGTAATCACGCGACCTGTGCGTGATCCCTCCTTTATGAGGGTTCCAGCGTAATGTCTCTCTTTCGCCCTTGATTAATGGAGGCTACTTCCTGTGGCAGGTTTGGAATTAAAACACTCTTCTTAATATTCATCACTATATTACCCTTGTTTATGTTTCGTGGAGGGAGCTTGTCATTGCTATTGGGAGAGAAGCCGTCTCTAAAGAAATTCATCCGAAATGCTAAAACACAAATAAATATAAATGTTATGCGGATATTTTTTACAATGCGTAAAACGACATATGCAAGTCTTATTGCTCTTACTCAAGCTGCTATCAGATTCGCCAACTTTTCGAGCAAATTTTCAGCCAATACTTGATTCAGGGTTCATACTCATCAGGGGAATATGGGATTACTGGGAAAATCAAGGGATGAATTTTAGGTTATAAAAATCAGGGGAATCTCGGGTTAATACAAAAAATTTCCAAAACCTGCCAAAATGACAGTCTATTCTGGGAAATTGGGGGCAATTGTTACTGTTCACGTGCTTTATTATCATATGTAATATCAAAATGTCGTTAATTGTTGATATGGAAAAATTGTACATCCCGGAAAATACATCAGGGGATTCTCACGGGATTTTTTCTTGGAAAATGAGTATGAACCCTGTGATTTCCTCCAACTTTTCGCGAAATATTATCTCAACACCCAGTGTGATAGCAAACAACAATATCCCCCAACTTTTTTCCGCAGTTCCAAAAAAATCTTCGCTAGCCGCAACATTTTTCTTCAACTTTCAACATTTCAACCAATCAGAGATAAGCGATTGATAGAAATAGGCGATAAATATTAGCGGCTGGTACTAGTAGTACTGGTTTTCTTCCGACTTTAGCCAGGACATTTGCAGCATTTTTCTGCCTTTGAACGGGAAAAGGCTGGGATTAAAATCGGCTGAAAAATTTGTTGCTCGAAAAGTTTGTGAATCAAACAGCAGCTTTAGGGAACATCTCCAACTGGCAGCTCTAAATTTTGATGAGAAAGATATCGTTCGAAAACTTTTGACACGAGGATCGAGAAATGCATAGGATTTACACTCCTCTCTCCTGAATCCAATAATTCACGAAATATTCGCAATTGGAAGTAGCAAGAAAATGAAAAAAAGATTCAAAAACTGTTTTACCAATCAGTGAGCAATAATTGCAAACTGTATATGTAGTACGGTTAGTAACGGGAACTAGCACCATGCTTGACTGTATGGGATGGAAAGAGGTATAGAAGAGAATCGGTGGGAAGTTCCAGGGTGGATTAATGCAGCGGATTTACTGTCAAACAAATAATGCCCTTCATCGCTTGGACCTGGTGTTGGAAACCGTGTTGAATTCAGGGGGTGGCCCGGGAGGAACATTCCCCCCCGGAGCAATGAAATGCCCCCCCCCCGGAGAATTTGAAATTTTGCATTCTCAATGGTTAAAAATTACAATTCCCCCCCTCCCCCGGAGCCACTGAAGTCCCTCCCGGAGAAAAGTGCCTGAATTCAACTCTGATTAAAAATGCGTGTTTTTATAATTTTTCATTAAAAAATATCTTACCGTAATAAATTGTGGTAAAATTTTTGCCTTTTATATTTTTGGAAGGAATCTAATGCTTGATCTTTATTGTTTTTTCATCCGAAACAGAAAATGTCCATACCTCGTGAATTATTGAACCCTTTATCGGAGGGTTTTTGTGCTTTATTTTATTTATTTATTTATTTATTTTACAAATAAATGTCACGCGCATCATTTGTATTATCTGTCGTTCAAATTTGATCTCATTTAGAGCAGTATAATCCGTTCTAGAACCCTCTGAAGTGGGCAACTTTTCTCTTGCTTACCCTGTACTTTCATTATAAAATAAAATTTCCTGATTTTATTGATTGCTTTTATATCCTTGCTATAGAAATCTTGGCCTAGCATTGCTGTATCGCTTTGCTAAATTCTGTTACTGGGCACACTTAGTTAAATATAAAACACGTAATAGATCGGGTAAAAAAGAGTATTTGAAATCTTAACTTAATAGTTGCATATAATGATGTAAATGTGTCGGGTAGATAGATGCGCGTTTCGTCGGAACGAGTTTCCGCTATTTCGGTCGAAGAAAGCGGTCGCCCTTGAGCCGGGGCGTTGGGCTCTCTCACAATGACCGCCAACCTTGGACATTTCAGGGTCAAGCTTTCGAAACGGTGGACTTTAATTACGTTGCGCCCGTCCTAAAATTACTCTTTCAGATTGATCTCACCCCTTTTTTTTTGCTGCCGTCTCTCGTTATGAAAAATTACTTCAGTTCTCTTTTTTTTTTTTTTTTTTCTTTTTGGGGGGTGGGGAGGGACTAAATTATTTGTCAAAGGAAAAATGAATGAATGAATCCACGTGTAGACAGATCGTTTGAGATGGAAATGAACACGAAATCTAATAAAAATTGGTTCTGTTATGCAATTGTACTCAAAAGTCCTATTACCTTCTAAATCCTTTAACTCGATTTTTTTTTTTTTTTTTTTTTTTTTTTAAGGTATCTTTGTAATTATGTACATACGTAGCACCTATAGTCGTCGTTCAATCCATCCTTCTGTCCACATATAACAAGAGCAAAAATTTATTGAAATTGGATATATAGTTTAATTACAGGGACAATCAAAAGTATTCCATTACATTACGGCCAACGGGAAAAAATGATTTCAAGTTCATTTTATTGAGTTTTGACTCTTTCGAACTTAAACTTTATTTTAAAATAAAGAAATGCTCAATTTTTCAGTTAAAATGAAATTGTTAAAATCTGGTGCCAATGTTGATTAAAAGTAAATGAGTTATAATATCTCACCACCCTTCAAGGGTTAAAAAAAACTCCTTTATACACCCTTTCCAAAAGTTTAGACAATCAATAAAACATAAAAAAAAAAGAATATTGCCCAGTTAAACTGATGGCATTGAGCTCACAGGCTACGCATACTAATTGTACATTAAAGCCTTATATTTTCAGGGTTAATTCCGTTCGAAAAAAAATATTAAGGAGGGGGGAACAGCTCCCCCCTTTCCCCTTTTTATACTTAATCATTGAACCCTCTAAACTGCTCAGGGACATGCTTTATCATATAAAAAATCCATATCAAATCCAGAGCAAAATCAGAGCAAATCGGAAAATTTTTAATAAAAACCCATTTATATAATTTAAGAAGAGTTATCCTTCTCTTTTATATACTTAACCATTAAACTTCCAAAACTATTCAAAGATTTGAACGAAATCTGACAATTCTGCATGAAAAACCCATTTATATAAATTAAGGGGAGGGGCATTAGAATCCCCATTTCCCCTGTTTATATTTATCCACTGAACACCTAATACCAATCACGGAAGCGCTTCATCAAAATGATCCTATGTGTAAATTTTGAACAAAAACTAATATTTCTGCACGAAAACCCATTCATATCAGTTAAGGGTATGGGGCATGAGTTTGAAGCTTTAGTTTTTCTGTGTACAGTATTTTTTGCAATTCTGGAAATAGATGCAATTTCACGCGCCGATAAATTATCAACTGAAGCCATTTTTAATAACATCTATCATCACTTAACGTTTTTTTTTTTTTTTTTAGGTCTTTCGATTCGTTTTCTTGTATTCAATGTTCCACCTTATCTCAAAACTTTATAAATGTTGCTCAAGAAGGATCTCTTTATTCTTCTTGATATTTGTACTTGGGCTTTTAAATGAATATCTCGCATAATATAGATCTTAATTTCATCTTTAGAAATATGTCTTTAGAACATGGCATTTTTATCAGAATACGCTGGGAGAATGTTTTTTCCGAATCCAAATAACAAACAAAACAATACATTGAATTCATTTGATTCCACAAAATTTCAATAAATTATTATACTAAAAATACAGCAGACGATATTTCAGTTGCACGAAAATAATAATAGTTTGTTTTGCGAACAAAAATGTACAAGAAAACATATAACATTGTATTGTATCTATACTTTTGGGACAATTCATTGTCCGTTTAATGTACATTTTATAATTTCAAACCTTTGACCATAATTTATATGTGTATATCAGCAAAAGTGTTTTTATTTATTACCTATCTCACGAATTATAATTGTACCTTATTACTTTTTGTATTTATGCAAATTTTATCGATTGAAGTCTAATCTTTTGGGACAGGGTGTAAAATGGGTTTCGTTTACTTTTATAATGAACAACTCCTGAAAACAGAATCGCTAGAAGTCGCAAAAATTAAATTTTAGACAGGTTTCCGTCTATGTAGGTAGATTTGTAATTGTAAGCTATTCCATCTGAAAGGGCTATATATTTTTTTCCATTATAGAATAGGTTTTGAGTTCACGAATTTTACTGTATTAAGTTTCACTGGATGCAGTCAATCGAAGAGTATCTATATTATAAAGGCCAAACGTATCTGTGCGTAACGCATACGTCATTTTGTAAATGGCAACATTTTCGCATGCAATTCGGTTTTTCCAATTTTCGGTACTACAAATTTTATACTTCTAAACATCGCTCATTTTCAATTTTTACACCGTCGTATAGAGAAAAAAATGCACTTTAAAATGCAATTTGTTTGAAAGCTGTATCTCTATTTATGAGTTATTAATTTTTTTTATAGTTTTTAGCACGAATTTTTTAATTGTGGCAACAGAAATACGCCGTTTTCTCTTCAAATTGATAGAAACTAAAATAAAAATATCATGTCAAAAGAAATCGCCTGATATAAAATCCGATGAATTTTAATTTTATTGCGTTTTTATTCATCAATTAAATGTTTTTTTAGTTTATTGCAAACTTAATTTACAAAGGATACAACACTTTCTCTTTACAAAAATGTATTTTAAATAATATTCGAGTGACTTCAACGCATTTACTCAGTTCGTATCAGAAAGCTAAACGAGAGCAATTTTGTTTATTCGTGTGTATGGTAATGATATTTTCCAAATTTTGAAAAAAAAAAAAAAAAAAAAAAAAAAAAAAAATACAAATGAACGATTTCTGATAAAACATGGAGCTATTATAAATAAAGAAGTGGAGATTTGTGAATCATCAGATATCGGATTTGTTATGCTGAGTGTCTTGAATGTTGTTTTTGCTGCGTTTGTGTTATATTCCGTCCTAATGACGTCATATGCATACTTTTCTATAAATGTTGTTTAAGACTGGATCTGTAAAAATGGAATGCATTTAGCGGATGTAAATAACGTTTTTTTATATAAAAGAAAGCGATTTTAAAATGATCACTTTAAAATGCTATGAGAAGTGAGTATGTAAATTTTGAGACGATGAAAATTATGATGGATTTAGATTTCACATGTGAATTCGATGATCGTGTCAATTAGAAATCATCTTCTTTTTATTTTTCATTCGCTTTATACCAAACATAAGAGCCTCAATTGATAATTTCATCATAATAACTGGCCTTTGTTATTTTTTACTGATTAAATATGCAATTAAAGTTTAATTTTAATAATTTGGACAACTGAGTTTTATAGAAATAGTTTTTGTTTTGTTTAGTTTAAAATATTTGTTTGAGAGTTAGGTTGACCAATCTAAGATGCATGTTTTACTGTAGCTAATTTTCTGGGTTTAACGACACAAGGGTTTATCAATGAAACAATTCTTTCCTAAACATTTTCTTTCGTCGAAATTCGACGGGTGATAATAAAAGAAATTTGGAAGAATTTGTGCATCGTGAAAAATCGGAGTTTTTGGCGTCCCGCGCATTAGTTAGGCGGGACAGATATTTGAAAATTGGGACATCCCGCGTAAACGAGGCACCTGGCAACACTAGTTTTGGGTATTATTTAGCCAAGGATGTGTTAGGAGGAATGTGGTTAGATAAGCGGTTATTATTTATAGAATCGAGTCCTTGATTTTTATGAATTTCTTACGCAACTGTGAAAGAAACAGTTTTTGGAAGTGGGCGAATTCGGAACTGAAAACAGATGTGAAGTGCTGATCTTCCTGTTTTTGTTGATGAACCGTGTACACATAAGAATGGTGCAACAACGCACTGTTTGTTTCCGTAAATATAGCCTGCGCTTCGCATCTGATAACGCATTCAGAAATTAATCATTCTATTTGCAGCCGTGATTACTGGATAAAACTAGTTTTTTCATACATTCGACGCTTATTTATTTGAAATCGGACGTATAAAGTTTGATTTATCCGATCCTAACCCTTTCAGGTCCGATTTTTTTCCCAATTTTTAGAAAAAATTACGTTAATAACATTAACATTATTGCTATCCAATAGATTAATTAAAATTTAACGAATATTTCATTGTCTGAAACATCACGAATGTTATTGTTTTGCGCACTATTCAATTCATACTCTCATATGCAGTGGCGCCAGCTTATATGGGCTTGTGGGGGCGTGAGCCCACCCAATAATTTTGAATCACAGTGTACCCGATTTTCATTGTTCTAGTTATTTATTTCATTATTCATTTTTCGCCTAAGAATAAAATTTATTTTGACAATGACCATGTGTTTCAATTCTCCAATTAACACCCATAAATCCCAAATCACAGAAATGTTTTGCCTTCATGTTTAACTTTCTTCTAGTTCACTTTGTAGTCTTCATATTCATATTATAATATTACAATAAGTATATTTATGAAGAAAAAACGCATGAGAATATAATTTAATAAAATTGCAACCTTGTTAAAACATGATAGATTGACTTAAAATTCGCATCTGTATCAAATAAAAATAAACTGATCGCACCATTTTACAAAATTATTTTTGAGCCAACCTAATATTTTTCAAAAGTTGGCGCCACTGCTCATATGACATTAGGCTAAGGAAGAGTTCTTGGAGATGTTTAGAAAATATTATGTAACAACCAGATGGAATTGCTATTACAACTTTGTAATACTTTTTGCGCTTTTTTTCACACATCTTTCTTTCAGGAGAAAAAAAACCTTTATTTGCAATTTAAAGAGTGAAATATATGTTTAAAATAAAAGAATCGTAAACAGGGCAAAAATAATTAATTAAATATTTATTATCGTTATTATTACTAAATATCTAAACGTTAGTGAAGTCACATAATAAATGCAAAGACACGTACTAACATTACTATATGTAATATAAGTGTGAAGCGTTAATCGAAATGTATTAAAAATTTAATTTTCTGATTACTGTACTTTTATTTTACAATTTCTGGGGTAGCCATTCTGTTTAAAATTATCATAAACAGGTTAATTTTAAATGCCAAAAATAACATATCTTTCTCATATACAAACATATATCGTATGTAGCTTGTCTTTAGCGAAAAAACGAAACTGGTGGTCTAGGGCATTGCCACGACGATATGACGTATATTTTAGCTTTATTCATGGTCATACTTTTGGTTTATAGTATAAATTATAGAAAATTTGTGTGCTTGCTCAACGATCGGCCCATAAACTCCCCTCCCATTTACGCATAGCCGGTTAGTGGGACAACTCTAAAAACTATGAAAAGGACGAAATTTGTTAAAAAAGGAACATGCGGGTCGAAATTTGTAGGTCAACATAACCGTTTCGATTCGAAGTATAATCGACTTGATGGTGAATTGGAAACTTGCTTTCGGGAGTGTTATTTCTTTCTTTCTTTTTCTTTTTTTTTCCCCTTCCCCTTTCGCGATTTCGTAAAAATAGTAGCTTCATCTTTGAAAGGAACAGAAAAAAAAGAGTTGTACTCTGCACCCTAGGTGACCTACAAACAACTCAAGAAAGTAGAAACTGTCCACGGAAAGATTATAGACAGACTTCGAGTAATCGTAATCGTGTAATCGTAGTCGACTATAATCGATTACAAAAAGCATGTAATCGCACTGTAATCGTAATCATAGATTTTGGTTTTTGAAATAATCGCAACATAATCATAATCAAGAGATTTCATCTCGATTATAATCATAATCTAATCATAATCGAACCCTAATGTAACTGCAATGTAATCGTAATCTTAAATAAATATGCGATTACGTTAGGATTACGTCTTCTTTTTTCCCTTCCTTTCTCTTCCAAACCAAAATATACTTGGTTGGTTTGCTAAACATTGTACCACCGGAAAAGGAAGAGTTCGGTTCATGTTTTCAACTCATTAAATGGCCCTAAAGTAGGAGTGTGAAGGTCAGAGGTCATAAGAGATAGAGATAGCCTTTAATGGGGTAAAGTGAAACAGAATGTATACCGTACACTGTAATAGGATATAGGAATAGTATTTGACTTGAGTTTGTTAGTGATATGGGAAGTGAGAAGATAAAACAACATGTGGTCAATCCAGAGGTATGGGTCATTGATTGGAAGTAGTGAAGGATAAAAAGTAAAAAAGAAAAGAAAGAAAATAATTTTATTTATGGTTTTACTATTGAACATTATATCCTGCATTCCCACACCCCTTAAATTCTGTCCTACCAGAAGACAATGCGCTTTTTCTTCCTTTAAATGTTCTTGTACAGAGTCATAGCCGGGGGGAGGGTTCAAATGCTCTTCATACAATTAAAATCGAAAAGTTTATTCCGCCTTGACTAATAGCTTCAAATTCTCTGATTAGATATGGCAAAGAAAACTTTATAAAATTAGTGATACCAGTGCATCTGTATTCCCCCCCCCCCATCTTCTACGCCGCTGTTCTTGTAATTGAAATTTATTTTAAAATTTATGAAATTTGAAAATCATTAATATCAGTATATATTTTTTAGTTTGTATTTCTTCATTTTTTCTCCGAAAGCAATGTAATTATTAAAGGGTTACTTTAGTAATCTCAAAACACCCCTTCTCTAATGTTAATTTTATGGGCAAAAAAATTATGATAGCAAATTTACGATCACTTGCATTTCAATATTTTTAAATGCTTTCTCATTGAACAACTAAAGTCGATCTGTATGATAACGGATTTTTTTTACCCTTTCAATTTCCACTACGGTTTTTATTTATTTATTTATTTATTTTAATGAGTATATTTACATTTTCAAAACCGGTTCCTAAAGTAAAAGCATCTTAAGGGTGTTCTCAAGCGCAAGACATTTTGACACATTTACAAATTCATTTTTTAACGGAAAGATAAAAAATTGGAAGGCTGACTATGGAAGCAAATTTGAATCGAACTGAATTTTCCATTTTGTGACAATTAAATTACCAACAGAATTATGAGCTATTTTGGTCACGTGATCTCACGATTGTTTCCCTTTCATTGACTGGTTTTTCTGCTTTCGCCGAAAAATGCGTTCGAAATATAAACTTTGATGGCTTGTTCTGAAATATCCATTGCGTTTGCCAAAAAAAAAAAAAAAAAAAGATAAATGAGTGCAATTAGATAGTTTCTGAATAACAACACCTGCTATTTTCCTGCATTTTAGAACAAAAATAAATTAAAACTTATGTCGCAAAGTTTACCTTTTTGATTTAAAAACACCTATAATAAAAAGAATGCATACAAAATGAAAAAAGTAGAAAATGGTCTTTATATACATTGATCTGAGCTAAACAATGCAGAAAAAAACGTTTAAAAGACTAAAATGCGAAGAAGATATTTAAAAAAATTTCTTCCAAAGGATTAACATTAGTGAATGGGTGTGTTTGCCTTACTGAAGTAGCTTCTGTATGCTATGCACTGCATATTAAAAGGCACACATATAGATATTTATAAAAAGAAGAAAATTTAATGTTTTATAATGTGAATGAGAAGGTTCAAAACAAAGCCTCAGACTACTTTAAAGATGTATTTTCCCAATATCGAATAATAATATGAAAAAAATGTGATTTAGGCTGAATTTTTCTTACGAAATCCGTAAAGTTAAATCATCAAAATTCAATAAAAATTATAATAACCATAAAACATGGGAAATTTGAAATGGTTTTAAATTGTATTACAGAATGTGAATATTGCATATAGATAGTCAAACAATGAATTCGAAACAAGAGTTGTTCGTAATAGAACTCTGCACAACTCGGGTTAAACCACATCAGAGTCCTGGAATTTTATTTTTAGTCAATCCGAAACCCGATTCAAATTCAACATACTTCCACTCGAAACTGATTCAGACTGACTTTTTAATTTAATGCAATTATGATATTAGCCTGTAAGAAACTAATAAGAAACTCTAATAAGAAATTACTATAATAAGATACTCGAATTCAGCGGTTTCCAATCTATGGGTCGCGACCCACTGGTGGGCCGCGGCAGTTGTTTTGGTGGCTCGCGAAACAATCTAAGTTTGTCATAAAAATACTTTATTTCTGCTTAAAAAGATAAGACAATTTCGAAAGGAAATAATGGGAGTATCCTTATTTTCCTTTTAAATTAATATACGAACAGAATATCTAGAAATATGTAAATCAACTTTGAAATCCTTGATGAAATTCAACACTTTGTGCTAATGAGAACATGTTTTTTCTACTTTACTGTTTTTGAAAGACAAGTACTGAGACAAACTGTGAGTTAATATATGTTCCCACATGTTTTCATGATAATTAAACATACTTTTAACCATCTTTATAGTTTGTGTATTGTTTTAATCCTTATTCATTTACACACATTGAGATTACCGATTCTGGTTTCTATTGATAATTTATCTTCCGTACGAAATTTTGCGTTTTTCTTAGGATAGGATAGCGGAGCATATAGAGATCGTACGGAAATTGCTATACTGACATACAACTTTATCTTGGGTGGGTCGCGAAAATTTTTTTACTAAAAAGTGGGTCACGAAAGTTTTTTCCCTGAAAGGTGGGTCGCGTACAAAGAAAGTTTGGGAACCGCTGCCCTAATTAATTACTCTAATAAGAAATTTATATTTTTTATAATGGAAGAAATGTATGCGATATTGCGCATATACATAAATATAATATACCTTAATATTTAATAATACAATTTTTTCTCCGGAAAAATATTTTGTTTTGTGAAAAATTGGGTAAATCCTAATAAGAGTCACAAATGGTTGAGACACAAGCCAACAGATTTAACACTTAACTGCTGTTACAAAAATTGTCGCATAACTACTGAGAGCGGTTTGTCAGACCGCTTAATATAAAGATGAATAAAAAGTTAAATTAAATCTCGGAATACTATTTTTGTATTAAACTTTATATATAGGACAATTATAAATAAAATTCAGTTATTAAAAAGTCTCTAGAGATAGTAAAGGCTCCAAACGAAACAAAATTTGACCAGTATTTAAAGTTAAACTAAAAATTACGAGTTAAACTTCAAAACCTGAAAAACAGCGGTCTATGAGACCGCTAACAGTAGTTAAGGGTTAAAGTCAACATGACCTGCAAAATTGTCAACCATAATCGTAATCTAAATGTAATCGTAGTCCAACAAAAAAATTGTAATCGTAATCTAAACGTAATCGTAATCCAATAAAAAATATTAATCGTAATCTAAACGTAATCGTAATCCAACTGGCATAAAAAGAGACATAATCGTAATTGGTTTTTAGAAATTGAAAATAATCGTAATCATAATCGATTACAGTCCTCTGTAATCGACTCGAAGTCTGATTATAGAATACTATATATATAATATATAGAAAACCCTGAACGTTAACGGGTTAAAAGTTTTGACGCAGATGTTTATCTTATAGCTCTAAAAATTTTAAATATGAATTTTTAAAATACAAGGGTGAGATTCTTCAATTTTTAAAGAAATTTCACCAATTAAATCTTTGGAAAAAAATATATTTTTTCCTTAGTTTTTTACTTTTGTTTTGTATTTTGATATAATAGTCCATTTTTTCTGAATTCATTTTAATGTTCTGAATTTTTAATATGTTTTCCACATTATCACTAATTTGTTAAACTAAGTAACACTTTAAAAATTTTCATTTTATTTTTATTTTTCCTTAAATCTTCATTTTTAGTGGTTGGCTTGCTGTATTTTTAACAATTATGATCAATTTAATTCCTTAAAAACTTATTTTTGTTAAAAAAAAAAAAAAAAAAAGAGTAGGAACTCTGTTCTATCATATACTTAATGTGATTGCAATTGTTTTGATTTGCTGTTTCAAGAAAAGTATCTACTATTTTTAACCGACTTCAAAAAGGAGAGGAGGTTATCAATTCGACGCGTATGTATTTTTTTTTTTTATGTATGTACACCGATTACTCCGAAACTATGCAGCCTATTAATTTGGTTTTGGTGTTAAATTAAAGAGCTTACTCTCGGATTGGTACCACTTCCATTTCATAGAAATTGGTTCAGTAGTTTTTTAGTAATTAAGCAAAAACTATTAAAATTAGTGTTTTTTCGCTAATTAAAACTGTTGAATTAGTTCCAACAATTGAGTGAAGTCAGGATGGCCGAGCGGTTTAAAGCGCCTGATTTAAGCTCTGGTTCTCGAAAGTGACAATGGGTTCGAACCCCACTCCTGACATACGTGTGTGCAATAATTTTCCGTATTATAATTTTTACATATATATTTTACAAATTAAATACTAATTATGCTATTAAAAATATTTTGTATTTAACAGTTAGCACAGAGTATCAGAGATCTTTTATCAATTCAATACTTTATCAGTGAAAGAGTGCTAAAATAATTGACTTGCAAAAAGTAACACGACATTGAATAAGTTTCCGAACCTATTCCGTATTATAATTTTTACAAATTAAATATTAATTATGCTATTAAGAATATTTTTAACCGACTTCAAGAAGGAGAGGAGGTTATCAATTCATCGCGTATGTATTTTTTTAATGTATGTTCGCCGATTACGCCGAAACTATCCAACTGATTAATTTGGTTTTGGTGTTAAATTAAAGAGCTTTCTCTCGGATTGGTACCACTTCCATTTCATAGAAAATGGTTCAGTAATTTTTTAGTAAACAGGCAAAAACTAATAAAATTAGTGATTTTTCGCTAATCAAAACTGTTGAATGAGTTCCTACTATGGAGTGCAGTCAGGATGGCCGAGCGGTCTAAGGCGCCTGATTTAAATTCTAGTTCTCGCAAGATAGCGTGGGTTCGAACCCCACTGCCGACGTACTTGAATACAACAACCTATTCCGTATTATAATTTTTACACATATATTTTGCAAATTAAATACTAATTATGCTATTAAGAATATTTTGTATTTAACCGTTAGCACAGAGTATCAGAGATATTTTACCAACTCAATACTTTATCAGTGAAAGAGTGCTAAATTAATAGACTTGCGAAAAATAACATCAACTTGAATAAGTTCCCTGAGTTGATTGCAATCAGGATAGCCGAGCGGTCTAATGCGCTTGGTTTAAGCTCTGGCTCTCGAAAGAGAACGTGGGTTCGAACCCCACTCCTGACATACATATATACAAAAACCTTTACCGTATTATTCTTTTTAGAAATTAAATACTAATTATGCTATTAAGAATATTTTGTTTTTAACCGTTAGTACAGAGTATCAGAGATCTTTTACCAACTCAGTACTTTATCAGTGAAAGTGTGCTAAAATAATAGACTTGCGAAAAGTCACATGGCGTTGTTCACCGTTTAGATTGCAGTTAGGATAGCCGAGCGGCCTAAGGCGCCCGATTTAAGCTCTGGTTCTCGAAAGAGATCGTGGGTTCGAACCCCATTCCTGACATCCATGTATAACATACAGTATTTTTTCCGTATTATAATTTATTTAACTGACTTAAAAAAGGAGAGAAGGTTATCATCAATTCGACCGCGCATGTACTTTATATATATATATGTTCACCGATTACACCGCAACTATCCAACCGATTAAACTAGTATTGGTGTTAACGAAAGAAACCGTGGGTTCAAACTCCCCTCCTGACGTACGTGTGTACAATACTCTTTTCCGTATTATAATTTGTATACATATATTTTACAAATTAAATACTAATAATTATTAACCGACTTCAAAAAACGAGGAGGAGATTATCAATTCGGCGCGTATGTATTTTTTTTTATATATGTTCACTGATTACTATGAAACTATCCCCCCAATTTATATTATTTTGATTTATTGAAAGATGTTGCTCTTGAATAGTTACCATTTCCGTTTCATCGAAATTGGTTCAGTACTTTTTAAGTAACGAAGCAAAAACTAATAAAATTAATGATTTCTCGCAAATTAATATCTAGACATACGGCAGTGTGTCAGCCAAGTTCAAAAAGTAAAAGTCGACACACCGGCCGTGGGTTATATTACCCGAACCATTTTGGGCCATTTTTGACCCCTCAATAACTTAAATTCTATTTGACCTACACAACTGCAATTTTTTGTGTCGTGTAAGACCATCTTCTAATTTCCGAATCCTATAATTTTTTTTAAAAATCTTTTACCGTTCACGAGAAATTGACGTCTGAAAACCACTTTTTTTCCCACTGACTCACTGACTCACTGATTCACTCACTCACTCATAGAAATGTTTGACTACTTCCAGGTGACTTAGGAAGTTGAAATTTGGTGTGGAGGTAGGTTATTGGATCTATAAATAGGAAAAAATCAGAAATCACCATTAATTAAACATTAATGGTTGGTTAGAGGATAAATTATTGGGTTACAATGGCGGTTTATGAGAATTTCACAAAATACCAGAAATAGTGCCAAGTTGGCGTCACTTTTGGCGAGTATCGGGACTAATCTCTGAAACTACCGAACCGATTTCAAAAGTAATGGTACCAAAATGATGGTATTCGCCCCGGTTCAAACATAGACTATATCTTATGTCTGTGCCACTAACCAAAAGATGGTTCAGAAGCAAAAAACATTCTAAAAATGTGATTTTTGTTTTAGTGAAGGGCCCAGAAGCACAAAATTTGTCATGTTAATTATTTATAAGATATAAATGATCACTAATGACATTTGCTAAAAAATACCAAATTTAAAAGGGGTGGAAATCCGTGAAGAGCATTCTGAAAACTTTCTAAATAGCGATTCTAAAACAATTTCAGCAAACAACAAACCGATCTTAAAAGTAATGATATCAAAATGATGATGATAGTCCTTGCTCCAACATAGGCTATATCTTATGTCGATGCCACTAACCCAAAGGGGTAAAAGAGCAAAAAACGTTCTAAAAATGCGATGTCTGTATGTTAAGGGACTAGAATTATAAAGTTTTGCATTTTAGAGTTTACGGGAATTTCGCGGAATATCAGAAACAGTGGCAAGTTGGCGTCTTTTTTGGTGAGTATCAGAGCTAATTTCTGAAACTATGAACCGATTCCAAAATTAATGGTACCTAAATGATGGTATTCACCCCGGTTCAAATATAGGATATATTTTATGTGTATATCATTAACCATAAGAGGGTTAAGAAGTAAAAAACATTCTAAAAATGAGATTTTTGTTTTATTAAAGAGCGTTGAAGCACAAAATTCGGCATGTTACTTATTTATAAGATAAAAATGATCTCTAAGGGCATTTGCTAAAAAATAAAGAATTCAAAAAGGGTGAAAATGCACGAAAAGCGTTTTAAAACTGTTCTTAACTGGGATTTTTAAGCAATCTCAGCAAACAACCATCCGATCTTAAAAGTAATGATATCAAAATGATGGTGACATTCCTTGCTATAACATAGGCTATATCTTATGTCGATGCCACTAATTCAAAAGAATTAAAAGAGTAAAAAAAAATTCTAAAAATGCAATGTCTGTATGTTAAGGGTCTAGATGCATCAAATTTGGCATGTTCATTACTTATAAGATATAAATGATCACTAAGAACATTTGTTAACAAATACAAAATTTAAAATGAGTAAAAATGCGCAAAAAGCGTTCTAAAAAGCAATATTAGCAATATTGGGAAGTTAGCGAACCGATTAAAAATATATATATATCAAAATGATGACGGCAGTCCTTGCTCTAACAACAGTATTGGATAAATTGCCAGATTACAATGGGAGTCTATGAGAATTTGGTGAAATACCAGAAATAGCGCCAAGATAGCATCACTTTTGGCGGGTAATTTTTGTCGTCAATTTGGCGATATATCACCAAAATGGCGACAAACTTTTTTGGTCGTCGAGATAATCAAGTAGTACCCAATCACATAAAAGAAACATCCTTATTAGTGGAATTTAAAGGTACTTAAGCAGTCCTAATGTTAAAAGTTTTAAATTTGACTGAAAGGAACAGTGAATAAACGCAGGAAAAAGCTGTAAGATTAATTAATATTAAATAAAACTAATTTAATATTAAGCCAATTTATTTCATAAAGGAAACAAATACCGACTTATTTGACAAAAAATAATGATATCCTATCAAAAACATGAATGTGAAAGAATGCCAAGTTCGTAAAAGTTTCCGCTAATAAAAGAAGTGAGATCTAACTGCAAACCAAGTTCTTTCGAAGCTCCTTAAATCATAGCTCATGTCATGCATAATATTCTTCAATTGCTTAAAATGATTTGGTATGTTACTTGTTATTCAATAGAGCGACTTGGCAAGTTTTCAGCCCCTAACTTTCATGTTTGAGTATGAGTACAATTTAATCTAGAATCTGATTGGCAAAGATCTAGTCAATCAAGTGTTTGAATAACTACATTGAAGTTAAGGTATTGATAAATTAATTAAGTGATCAACTTTAAGTTCTAATCAATTAAATAGAGAAATTTGAATAACAGAAAACTTGTTAATTCGCTCTATTGTAACAAGTAACATACCAAATTATTTTAAGCAATTGAAGAATATTATGCATGACATGAGCTATGATTTAAGGAGCTTCGAAAGAACTTGGTTTGCAGTTAGATCTCACTTCTTTTATTAGCGGAAACTTTTACGAACTTGGCATTCTTTCACATTCATGTTTTTGATAGGATTGATATTTTCCGTTTTCTCAATCATAAGCTAATATAAATCTATGCATTTATATGCGTTACCGTCAAGTTGTTGCCAAGCGTGGCGCCATTTTTTAAAATATTGCCAATTTTGGCGACTAAAATTTCACCCTAAATAAGTATAATTTAATTTAAATTACTGTTACCGGCCGGCACCCAGATTGATTTTTTGCTGTCTCCATTAGTCAATAAACTGCAAAGAGCCATCATATATCAGTACACATAATTACGAGGCTAACGAAAAAGGCAGGTTACGGCGGTGCATCCCAAATGACTTTTTTAATAACCACTAGAATGGCGTGAGATTCTTTTTGGACACCTTTTTTGAAGCATTCGAGCATCACGCACTTCAGCGGTCTGTAAAAAACATACTAGAAATGTACCGCGGTAGCCTGTCTTTTTCGTTAGCCTCGACATAATTCAGTATTACGGTATAAATAACTAAAAAGTAAGAAATAAAATAAACTTTTTCAAAAAAAAATATATAACCGACTTCAATCAACGCTCTAAAAAGAGTTAAATAATTCTTTAAAATACCCTAATGATGAATTGTTATCTAATAACCACACATCAGATATCATGTACCGACAAAAAAATGGTTATAAGTGTAACACATAGAATTTAATATCCAGCAAACATGGTTTTTCGACAGACTATTTTTTACAAGAGATTAATTTACATATTTTTGATTTAATTTATGAATATATACATATAAAAAGTAATGAATTACTTTTTGAAGTTGGTGCCAAACAATCACAATCAATAATGATTTTTACCATTTTATTTATGGTATTAGGTATAATATAACCACAATTCTTACTATACTTACAATAGTTTGGCACCAACTTCAAAAAGTAATTCATTACTTTTTATATGTATATATTCATAAATTAAATCAAAAATATGTAAATTAATCTCTTGTAAAAAATAGTCTGTCGAAAAACCATGTTTGCTGGATATTAAATTCTATGTGTTACACTTATAACCATTTTTTTGTCGGTACATGATATCTGATGTGTGGTTATTAGATAACAATTCATCATTAGGGTATTTTAAAGAATTATTTAACTCTTTTTAGAGCGTTGATTGAAGTCGGTTATATTTTTTTTTTTGAAAAAGTTTATTTTATTAAAATTACAATTAATAAATATTCATGTCATTGGTTTTATTAACGTTCTGCATTTTGGTAAAATAAACTTTTCACTGCAGTAAGTAAATAATTTCTGTCTAATTCTTTCTAACAGTTTCTTTTTAATTTGCTTAAAGCTAAATTATATGTAATGTATAAATTTTAATAGCAATTATAATATATATATTCCGCTTGAAATTCATAAGTATTATTGCTCAAATGTCGTTCGCGCAGTTTTCAGATTTTTTTATTTTTTTGTCAATCTCATCCCTGAAAATAATGATATCAAATTTTGAGTGACGCCATGCTATTAATTAAAAAATGCATTTTTGCATTATTTATTTCATCACTCTATTTCTGTTCTATTTATAATAGCATGTGCTAAAGTTATCTTCAACATAAAAGATGCATAAAACTTTATTTATTCACGGATGCTTTTTCACATGCATCTCTTATAAATTCAAAATATGAGTTTTAAAAACAGTCGAGTCTCTATATAACGAAATCCATTGTTCCAGTAAAAAATTCGTTATATAGAGAAATTCGTTGAATAGAGAAAGCCATTAAAATTCCTATTTAATGTGCAAATTTTGAAGAAGTATTATTTTTTATACGTTTAATTAAAAATTTGAAGTGTTTAAATATTTATGTAATATCCTATTTCTTAATTATTTGAACAGTTTCAAAAAAGAGAATAGACATTCATTTAAAAGTTTAATAAAAATCACATAAGAAAAACTTGCATTAATTGTAGACGAAGAAATCTCCAGTATTTCGTTGTTTTGATTCCAAATTTATTACATTCTCGTAAAAATTTTCACATTTTAGCAAGGAATGAAAAATTGCATCGGGATCATTTCTCTCTATTTGAAGTCCTCTCCTAATAAGATCAAAAGAACGTATCATTTTACTACGAGATGGTTTTTTCTCTTGTAGGTTTTCGTTCTCATACTTATTATTACTCTCACCGTAATTGCTCATGAAACTGCTAAAAAAAAAAAAAAAAAAAATCTTTATCTATAGGATAACGTGCAATAGTGAAATTATCGTTCACTTCTAAAAAATCAGAGAGAGCAACATTTTCTTCAACAATTCCGCAATCCTTAATTAATTTTCATTAATCTTTTAAGTCTACTCAAGTCACGTCTTCTTCGTCCTCAGAATCCGCATTATCTTCCAATATAGAAAATCCGACTTTTTTTGAAGCAATTGTAAATTGTTTCTTCAGTTACATCCAATCTCCAAGCTTTATAAAGGGGCCGTCCATTAATCATGCGAGGCTATAGAGGAGGGGGGGTAGAGGGGTCCATAAAAAAATCACGAAATATCACAAGGGGGGAGGGGGGGTGTAGTAATATATCACGAGTATTTATTTTTTCGGCAAACGCACGATACTGAACCGAAAAGCGGCGTTTCGTGTATTTATTTTTTCGTCAAACGCGTACAAAGTCGAAAAGCGGCTTGTAGTGTGACCTTGATTCACCGTTGCCAGGCAACGAACGAAGTGAAATTCCCGCGAGAGAGATTCTCTGCGTAGTGTGCGAAAATGATGACGCCGAGTGGCTTGATGAAACCGATGTTAATCTTCAACAAAGCACTGTGCCTACAACTAACTTGCAAGATGCTTATATAGTTATTGGTGTTGAAGAAAGTCTTGCTAATCCGTGGTCTGAGGACATTGTAAATTAAATTATGTTTATGTATTACTACAAAAAAGTTTTTCGCATTTCTTTCATTATTTTTATGTCAGTCCAAAACAACTTGCAACCTTTCTGTTTACCTCTTAAGGTTATTATTGTAGTTTTTTTTTATTTTCTATAATAAAATTTGATGATACTTGAACCTGTATTTAATAATAATGTTGTGTTGGGTTCTTTTTATTTAAACTTCTGCTACAGATCATTATTTTAATTAATTGCAACTTCTGCTCAGCAAATTAAACATAGTTATTATGGATCAATAAATATTCTTCAGCTTTATTAAAGAATTAAAGTGAGAACCGGGTCAAATCTCCAATCATATGAATCCTGTTGTAGATTTAATTAAATAAATTAGATGCTTATATAAAAAAAAAGAATTAAGTTAAGATTACACCAGTTAACATTAAGAAATCACTAAAATAAATAAACTAAAAGACAAATTAAAACGATAAAAAGGATAAACACAAATATTATTTAAAATTCTTTAAAATTTAATGAATACAAGTAAATAAGAAAAAACACAGCAAGATTCTCAATCTGACCCAGTCTCAAGTACTAAACCTAGATCTGCAGTAGAACCCAACATTTATCAATGTTGATTCCTGAGATATTAAACTCATACTGATAATTTAAAAATACAAGATCCAATCTACCATTACAAAAGAGAGAAGAAAGACCCTGAAATCCTTCTTATTTTCAAGAAGGCAAAGAAAGATATAATTTTGAATAAATCAAAGCACTAGGAGTAATAAAGATAAACACCCCAGAAATCAACAATGATATTTTGGCCAATTTCGTATAGTGATTAGTATTAAAAAATTATAGTCTTGTAAATTTGTTTATGTAGAGATGGATATAATCCCTATAAAATTACTTTAAATTTATGAGTAAGAAATCAAATGAACTATTTACTTCTCTTATAAACATTTAGAAGAATCTCTACAATTTCAAAAATTATCACTTAATTATACTAAATCAATCCTGCATTTAAAAATTTAAAACTTTAAATAAAAAAAAACTATTTTAGTCAAGATTAAATGCAACTAGGATTTCAACTATGAGTAAAATGATCACTTAAAAAACTAAATTTCACCACAACATTTTAATAGTGAAAAGAAAACTAATAATAAGGTATGTATTCATCATCTCTAGTCAAGTCTAACATTAATTTCTAAATAAAACAATATGAAGTACACATTCTCTTCCTCTCTTTTTTTTTTTTTTTTTTTTTTTTTTTTTTAACTTTTACTAAACAGAATGAGAGTATAAGACATGTTGAAATAGTATGTATCAAAAACAACTTGTTTTCACATAAAAAAAATCTCTTTTATTTAATCAAATAATAATCACTCTCACTTCGATGAAAATACAACATATGTTGAAATGAGACTTACTAATAACTATTTCTACTCAATATTAGGTCGACAGTAGTTAAATTGCGTACATTAAATAATGGGCAAGAGCATTTATAAATTAGTAAGATTCTTAGGGATGTAAAACATCCGATAATATTTACACTTATTTATAACAACTTATAACAACATATTGTGAGTGGCTTACCTTCAAGCTCCAAGTAGTATATATCTTTTTTTTTTGTATCACAATATTTTAGATGATCCTGAGATTAGTCGACATTACCGCCTCCCAGTTCATTAAAACTACCATTCTAGTCTCTTTTCAAAAAAAAGGCGACACAGGCTTAACACTCAATTCCAGTTCCAAGCGTACAAGTGATTAATGATTTCTGTATACATTCTACTGTGTCTCTGGAGTACCCGCAGTTTCACGTCTTCTCGAATTCTGCTGATGCGTGTGCATTATCTCATGTGAAGCGCACGAAGTCCTCTTGGGAAGGCCACTTATTCTCAAACTTCCGCAAACTTCCTTATTCTCAAACTTCCACTATTTCTCAAACTTCCGCATACAGGGGGTCGAAGAAGGGTAAAAATCCCGGGAGAAAAAACTACGTTCTCCTAAAATCATTCGGGGTCTTCGTCGAGAAATGAGGCACAAAAACGCACGAATTCCATGTCAAGTCAACAGGAGCGACACTCCAATGTTTTCTCACATCAAAAGGTGCTCTCTAAATTTCGACTGATTTGCATCAATCAAAAAATGCACAGATTCACTTCAGCTTGACAGACACGAGTTGACAACAATATCATCGCCAACTATCTCGGTGCCAGAACCTTCTTCTGCAGAATCGAAATGTAGAATGATGAATCTTAAACGAATTCTTCTTACACATCCTCCACGTAAGACTGCTAGCACGGATCTATCTCATCTCTCCACCGAGTTGCATGCTCTTCTCTAATTCTGCCTTTTTCTGCCGAAAACCTCCCTCACCCCGATTGAAAATTAAAAATGGGGGAGGGAGTGAAGGACGGGACTACTTCTTTTTACCTCCTCTTCGTAAGACTGCCAGCAGGGAACTATATATCTCTAAAACCGAATTCCACACTTCTCTAAACAGAAAAGGGGCATCAAAATACTAGGAAGGCTTACTGCCTCCCCCTTTCTCTCTTCGACCAGGGTCTATCTCATTGGCCAAAGCCACAGGCACCCTCTCTCATGACCAAATATGGTCATCGCTCGCGACAGCTGTCTCTAAGTATTGCACCTGCTTGCAAACCAGTGCTCGCCGAAAATCGTGAATAGGCACTCTTATCTTATATCAGTCATAAAAAAATTTTAAGGGCCTGGGAAAAAACTACTCCGCCTCAAATGACAGTCAACGTTTGTCATGGGTTATAAAATTTTAGGGTACTATTCATTCACGTACGCAAGCAATAAACTATGCGTGTGGGCCAATTTTTAACAAGGCTGAATATATGCCCTTTACAATGCAAGCAAGAAGCTACTCTTCTTCGAAAAAAAAAATCAACAAAGGACCACTTTACTCAAATAGTACAATAATTCCAGGACAGTAAAAGCATTCGTACGAACGGGTGTTATTTACGCTAGATAAGGGGATGGGAAACTTTCACTTTCATACACAACAATGCCTTTATTCTCGTGAGAACGAGAACGATCATAAAATAAATAGAAAAAAAAGAAAATGTCCAGGGTTTTCGCTACTAAGAAAAAAAAGGAAGACTAATTTTAAATATGAGATACATAAAGCATTATAAAAAGCCGTATTAAAAATATCTTAACAAGAGTTCTTTTTAACTTAGGAATATTAAAATAATTTATACAAAGAAAATATTACTAAAAAAAAACATAACAATAAATATTCTAAAAAAATTAAGATTCTTTGTAGGTACTAAAAAATACACGTGATGTAGGGTTGGAGGGGGGGGGTAGTCTTGAACCTCACCATGTATCACCAAAAGGGGAGGGGGGGTTAAAAATGCCACAAAAAAAAATCACATGATTAATGGACGGCCCCATAGTTTCTCAATACACTTTTCTAAGGCTAATAATGTCTTCGCTAAAATCATTTTTTTTTAATTCAATTACAGTTAAATTCAGACCCTTTTCTCCGGGAGAGAGGGAAAAGTTGCATTTTTTTGCCATTGAAAACACATCTCAAATTTTGGGGATCGATCTAATTACTCCGGGAGCAAATGTCCCCCAAGCTACCCTCTGAAATCAACAATGACTTCATTTACCACATTGATCTTGTTTTTATATGTGTAACAATTAAATTGACACTGTTTCTCGAAGGTTGTTAAAAGATATGCGGGGAGGGGGGGGGGGTGCTGGTGGAATGAATTCGTTAGACTTAAAGAACAAGGAGATTCAAGGTAGAGAATCAATATAAAAAAAACACAGCCTTGAACGGTAAATCAAAAATAAATGATAGAAATTTGATTCCATGTGATTTCGAAGCTTCTTTAAAACTGAATAAATAAAGAACATTTTATGAAAAAAATCGTTATATGGAGATAGATATTTCGCTATATAGACTGTTTTTAATGTAATCCTGAAAAAAGGGGACCGTTCCTGCTAAAAATTCGTTATATAGAGAAATTCGATGTATGGAGTTTCGTTATAGAGATACTCAACTGTATATGATATAAAATGTAAGCGACGCTTTTATGTGGTTTTAAAATGTTTGTTTTAAAATTCAAATTATTTATTTTTTTTTATATTTATTTATTTTATTTTATTATTATTTTTTTTTGTTTGGTAAAGTATATTTACACACATAAAAAATACTTTTAATTTTCCAATTCGTAGTTAAATTGATAATTTTAAATGCATCTATACTATGTATTGAAATGTATTTATTTCAATAATTGATTTATCTCTTTCATGGGTGCAAGTTTTTCCGTCCTGAGACGGAATTCCGTCTTTTAAAAATTCCCGAGGACGGAAGCGGATCGCGAAAAACATGCGCTTTTCGTCAAAGGATAGCGGGAAAAAAACATTATTTTCGTGAAATGATCGCGGAAAAAAGTGCTGTTTCTGTCAAAGAATTGCAAAAAAAGACACGTTTGCCGTCAAAAGCTTGCGGAAAAAAACGCGATTCCTGACGAAGGATCGCGAAAAACACGCTATTTCTATCGAAAGATCGCGAAAAACACTTCAATATCATCAAAGAATTGCGAAAAAAGGCGCGATTTTTGTCAAAAGCTTGCGAAGAAAACGAGATTCCTATTAAAAGATCGCGGAAAAGACGTCATCTCGGTGCAGAGAATGCGAAATAGACGCGGTCTCTGTCAAAGGATTCCAAAAAAGATGAGTTTTCTGTCAAAAGGTTACAGAAAAAACGAAATTCCTGTCGGGTGAATCGCGAAAAAGACGCTATTTCCGTCGAAGAATCGCGAAAAAGATGCTATTTCCGGTCAAAAAATACTAAATAGAAGCAATTTTTGTCAAATGATAGCAAAATAGACATGAATTTAATCAAAGGATCGTGGAAAAGACGTGAATTTTGTCAAAGGATCGTGAAAAAGACGCGAATTTTGCCAAAACATCGTGAAAAGACGCGATTTCTGTTAAAAGATCGCGAAAAAGATGCTATTTCCGTCGAATAATTGCGAAATAGGTACCATTTTTGTCAAAGGATCGCAATAAAGATGTGAATTTAATCGAAGAATCGTAGAAAAGACGCGAATTTTGCCAAAAGATCGAGAAAAAAAACGCGATTTCCGTGAAATGATCGCAAAAAACCCACGATTTTCATCAAATGATAGCAAAGAAAACGCGATTTTTATCAAAGGATCGCGAAAAAGACGCGATTTTTGTCCAAGGATCGCGAAAAAAACGCGAATTTCATCAAAAAATCGTATAAAATACTTGAATTTCATCGAAAAATCGCAGATTTCTGCTGAAAATTGTAGATAAAACGCAAATTTTGACTAAAAACCGTAGAAAAATCGCAAATTTCGATGAAAAATAGTTGAAAATCGCAAGTTTCGGTTTAAAATCGTAGAAAAAACACAAATTTTGGCAAAATATCATAGAAAAGTCGCAAATTTTGCCGAAACATCAGGGGAAAAAACTAATTTCGTCATATGGTCGTGGAAAAAACATGATTTATGTGCTTATGTTCTCACTCAGTGGGGGGGGGGGGTCAAAATATTTTCAGTCTTGGCAAAATTTCAAACTTGCACCCATGTCTCTTGTGTCACGTTATTCAAAATTGTAAGTAATATTTATGCTAATGGTTCCTTAGCGTCAAATTATCTAAACTAAATGAAACGCATGGAAAATGGACGAAAATAAAAGATTCTAAAAAAGTAATAAAAACAAAAAGTTGTTCGTAATAGTCTGAGCTGCTTTTTAACACTGTCACTCTTTCACCTTGAGGCTCCACCTTGTAGGTAGCTGTCTGAGAAATATTATGAGAGGTTTTGTGATGTAATAATTTGCATACTTTATTATTATTATTGTTTCCGTTCGATAGTCCCCACCCCCCGGAAAGCGCAACGCCCTCGGATTTCCAGCTGACTGAAACAAGTCCACTTCATTAGCAGATCTCACTAAAAGAAACCGCATTTACGGAGACAGCTACGCCCAGGCTAAAACCCTTTCATTACACGACACTGCTTGTTTCAGTATGGTCTGAAGCGATACTTCTCGAGTGACATTCAGGGATGTAGTCGTAAAAACAGAGAATTTACGCCTTAAGCAGAAGGTATACGCTCAAGGCAGAGGGTTTACTCTAGAATGTGTATACTATACCAGGAATGGGGAAATACATCATTTTGCATCATTCGCCAGTGGCGAGTGCATTTTTAGTTTTTGAAATCAGAGACACTTTTTTAATCTAGATGTTTTAACTTTCCAAAATTATTACAGTGCAAATACAGTAAGGTCTATATAATGTAAAGCGTATCTCTGTTGTATATATTTCTTAATATTATAGAAACAAAGAATAACGAAAATGCATTGTAGTAATAATAATTTTGTTTGTAATCGCCTGCAATTTTGTCATAACTATTTTAAACTGTGTGTGCGATGCATCTTGCGAGAAAATTTTGTGAAATAAATCCTTGGCTGGTAAGATCTTTGAAAAAATTTCCACCCCTGACTATAGTTTTCTTGAGAAACAGAGGTTATAGGGCGTACACCCCCGTATATCCTCCACTACATCCCTGGTGACACTAAATGCAAGAAAATGGGTTCCATGTTCCATGTGTTGTTATAGAGAGTTCCTATGGATTTTCTAACAGGGTTTTTCTCAAGCCCGTAATGAAATTACCTTCTGACATTCTCTCTATTCCGTTTTAAGGCTGTCGTCAACTGATCTGCTCAACAAGCACAAAACATTTTGACACATTTACACGTTCATATTTAAAGGCTGTTCTCAACTGTTCTGCTCAGCAAGCGCAAAATTTTAAATTTAATTAGTTTTTGGCATATAACCCTTTATATATAAATTCTATACCTAATATACAGGGCTCCATAAAAATATTCGCATTCCATTCTCTTTATTAGAGGAAACTGCTGCAGGGGAATTTTCAACTGAAATATTGGTATCTCTTAAATGAACTAAATTCTGGAATGCATGTTGTTAATTGAAACAAATCTCTCTATCACATACAGGGATGCTAATAAATTCAGATTATTTTCCTCTTGTAGATAAGAATAGCTGAAATTCAATTTTGAATTCAACATGTGCTATACATTTCCATATGGCGAAATAAGACGCGCTGTTTTAAATTTTAAACTGTGCAGTTTTGTTACATTATATTCTGATTGTGTTGGAAATTGCTTAATAATCTATGCTTGACGCGTGATTTTTTTTTTCTTTCTTGTTAATAATGTTATGGATGTTTTGTAATATAAAGGTAAAATTGTTTTTATTGCATTTCTGTCAAAGATAATATTTTGAATTTGATAATATTAATTACTTGAAAATTCTTATACGTGTTTTTTTTTTTTTTTTTTTCTTTTCAGGTTCATTCTATGTCCCCTATTTGTGAGAAAATCTTTTCACGAAACTTAAAAATTGCTGGATAAAGAAGAGGAAAAATAAAGATTACTGTTAAATGTTATAATTGCATTGCTAAAGTCATTACAAGCAAATAGACCGGAAGGCGGCAGCATAGACAATCATCACCCCATCGAGTCCACGGCTGAAATTCTAGAATCAGTTAAAACTTGATTCGCATATTAAAACGCAATCGGTCTGCCAAGTAGGGTTGCCAGTTTGCACGTTTTTCTTGCAATTTTTACGAGGTTTTTTTTATTACAATTTTAAACCTGTCATACGGTGTACGTTTCAATTTGTCCCGTACGACAATTTCTTCCGTTTTTCTACATCATCATACTTTTGAAAGTTTGAAAATTTTTTCTTTTCTAATTTGTTTCAAAATTTCACTGAAGAATCGAAGCCAGATGTTTTTAAATATTCATAGAATAATCAACAACGAATAGCTTTTGAGAGATTTTATCACGTGAACTTTTGAGATAGCAAAAATACAAGATTTCCTATGATTGGCTTCCTTGATTAGACCAAAAGGATTTTTAATGTCTTGGACAATGCAAAAGGAAAATGGTTCCTATGATTGGCTTCCTTGATTAGACCAAAAGGATTTTTAATGTCTTGGAATTGTAGATCGACGCGTCAGAAGGAAAGTTTCATGTTTTTTTTTTTTTTTTTGTGCGTCGGAATTTTTTTTTCTGTCTCTCTGTCTCCAAAGCGCTTTAATGCAGTTGGGGATTTTTGTTTTCTGCAGTGATAGAAATTCTTTGCCTCAGAATTTAAATAAATTTATAAGTTGGAATTTTTTTATATAACTAAACTTTTATTAGTTTATAAATATGTATTCCTAAAATGATTTTCAGCCGTACTATTTGTTTCTTCTTTTTAAAAATGCTTATCATACGAGGCGTTCCAAAATTAACAGGGACTTTTTGGTAATCTGTTATTGAATAATAAGTTTTTGGTTAATATTACAAATATTTATCCTGTTATGTTAAATAATGCCCATCTCTAATGCAAACCGTCCTTTCCAAACTATGAGTGCAGATAAATATTTTAGAATTTCCTTTTTTAGAATTCCTTCTCACAAGGAACTTAAAAAAAAAAAAAACCATTGTAAATTTTTGTTTCAGAAATAAATTTATTTTCGTTTATAATTTTAATTTAGTGTTTAACAGTTAAAATAAGTCATAATAGCAGTTCAATGACGATACTACATATTATTAAACTAGATGATTATTGATGAAATCTCGATTATCCGAAGTAGTATGAGTCCCAATTACTTCGGATAATCGAGGTTCTACTGTATTTTTACTGATTAATTTTAAACAAATGTGTTACCGAAGGAACTTTTGGCGCATTCAGCATGCTTTAGTATGATATAAGAAAAAGGACGATAGCGCGATGATATCACAACAAATAACTATCAATCAAAATCTTCCGTTAATTTTTTCCTGCGAGAAATCTGGCAATCCTGCTGGCTTGTCCTATCTTGGTGGAAAACACCTGAAGACCCTACTTTAGCTTTACTGGTAGATTTACCACTGTGTTTTCCTGCACCCAAAGCACATGGAAACATGGAAAACATGGAGGATTGAGAGCAGGAAAACATAATGGTAAGCCTAAGACTCAACCGTTAAAATCGGGTTTCCACCAAGATATGACTTGGCAGACAGATTGTATTTTAATATGCGAATCGAGTTTTAACTAATTTTGGAATTTCAGCCGTGAACTCGATGAGGTGAATGTCTGTGCTGCCGTCTCCCGGTCTAAAATGTTTTGATAAAATAAAAACTGTCAAATGTTGTGAATCTGTTGTCATTCTTTCATGCGTCATTTTTCTTTTTCAATCATATGGTTATTTAAAATTCAATGTTTGTAATATCTTTATTGTATTTATTTATTTAGTGTTTTTAAGATGTTTGCCTGCAATTAGGGCCCGACTTATGCAGGGGCATGGGGGCCTCCTCTTTAGAGCCCTCCCCCATGAGAGTAATTAGGATATTCACTAAAAGTACCAAATGATTAAAATTTGCCAAAAGGGATCAAAATTCACATATTTTCAAACGTTTAGGAATGTAAAGTGGTCCTCCTTCCTCTCTTTGCTTCCAGTACTCCATCTATGCAAAAAACAAGCTACATTAGAAAATTAATAATTAAAGTTTTGTTATAACAACTAAGTATTCTATTTTTTCAAAAGAAATTCTTTATTAACGTTTTCTTCTTAGCGTTGCAAGTTAAAACCATTAATTATGACCAATTTGCATCTATCATTATTTCTACAATTATCCTGCTAGTACATTTTAAAGTTGTGATTATTTTTTTCTGACACCCTGTATGTACAGATGCGAACTACACCGAGTACAAAATTTATACATACATAGAATACGTATGAAGATTAGTACTAGCCGCTTCCACATTATTCATAAAAAAAAAAAAATCTTCTCGTATGTTTAAATATAAGGCGAAAGTATTCAGGTTTAGCATGTATGAGTATTATGATGAAGAGCAATCCATTGTCAAGAAACTATGCGTAAACATGGATATATATATTCCTGAAGTGCTACATGAAAGATTTCCATATAAACTGTCGCTTCAAAATAGCAAGGAGAAACTTTGAAAAAGGTGTACACTATGTTGGATGGTATTCAGAACTTGGTCGAATGACGAACACTAACTTAAACCGAAAGCAACTAAATCAAGCAAATCTATATAATAAATGCCAAACGTATCTGTGCGTAACGCATACTTCATGTTTTGAATGGCAACACTTTCCGATGAAATTTCGGTTTTGCAGTTTTCGCTATAGCAAATTTTACTGCTAGACATAGCACGTTTTCAACTTTTGTACCATAATATAAGAAGAAAAAAATACACTTACAAATGCAGTTTGTTAGAAAAGTGTATCTCAATTTGTTTTTTAGTTATTAATTTTTTTTGTAGTTTTTTGTTCAATTTCTCTAATGGTGGCAACCTGAATGTCGCATTTATGTGGGAAATAAAGAAAAAATAACCATAGAGTAAAAAAAAAAGAATAGAGATGCAGTTTAGTGGCTGGAGGTGACACCAAAAAATATAACCCTAAAATTCACTGAATTGCATCAAACACAACCGCGTGCTTTCGCAAAAAACGAAAACTTTTAGCGATACAGTTTTAATTCATAATACAATGAAATGCTATTTTAGAATGCTAAAATATAATCACATATTTTTCATTTTGAGAAAACATTATGTTAAAGAATTCGGTCTCTGTTCTACGTGATTGTTTTGTTTGGGCCGAATAAGAGACTTAAATTGGAAGAATAATGCCCATTCAAATCGATTTAATCGCATACTGCACTTCCATCCATCTCTTTTCTCCATGGAAAATAACAGATAACTGTATATTTTATTTGCCATTTTTCCATAGCAACGGAAAAAATAGCAATTAAAAACCTGCTATGACAAAATATTGTCGGTTATAGAACCCGGTGAATGTTGTCGGTTTTATTTCGTTTTCATCTATCAATTTAACGGGGACTTTTAGTTCGATGTAAACTTACTTTACAAAATATACATCAATTAACCTTTACAAAAATGTATTTTTAAGAATATCTGTGGGTCATATTTTCTTAGTTGGTTTTAAAAACTGAAAGAATACAATTTTATTCTTTGGCAATAACTTCTATCTTGCGTCTAATTCGGAAGTACCGATAATTTTCAAAGCTTTATATGATTACATAATTAATGTTTCATATAAAATTGCTGTTTGGAATTAGCTGGCAGTTTAAAAAGCATATTACGTAGGAAAATTTAATGACTTTTTAATTTTAAATTTTAAAAAAAATTCATCTTTATTCTGTGAACCGGGAACCCTGGGTTCCATGTACTAGTTAATTTAAAATCCCAAATTCTTGTTCCCGGACAAAAATTAAAACTTGTGTCATAAAGTTGACCTTTAGATTTGAAAACAGCCTTCAGAGGTCATATTAGTCACTCGAAAAGACTCTGATGATAATGTTAAGTCTATGGGGGTATTAGTTTCAAATGTCTCGCTCAATTTTTAATATTTTTACGTGATTTTTTTTTTTTTTTTTTTTTTGGGGGGGGGGGGGGCATAGGATAGCTGAGGGCGATCCACAACCGGGCCTAGTTTCTACTTTTTCGACTTTGGTTTCAGATTTTTCTTTAAAAATTATTTTAAACTTATGGAACCGGTTCTGAAATGGAAAATATCATAATATAAAAAAATATGTAACCAAAATCGAAAAGGTAAAAAATAGCCCGGTTGTTGATCAACCTCGGCTATCTTTTGCAAAAAAAAAGAAAAAAAAAATCCTGTAAAAATATTAAAATTTCAGCGAGATGTTTGAAAATAATTCCCTCATAGACTTAACCCTTCGGACTCCGGTGCCTCTTACACAAATTTTATTCGATTAGCACCACTTTTTTATAAGAACTTTCCTTGAAGTAGACAATTTAAAAAATTAGAATAATTTTGAAACACGATTATTCAATCGGTAAATTAATTATAACAGATGTAATTTTTCCATTTTACTTACCCATCATACGTAGTATAGGGTAAGTCTTGCAATCGTTTTGAAAATCGAAAAAAAAATTTTTGACGGATTTACACGTTTTAGATAGTGGAGATTCCGAAAAACATATTTTTAGAAAAAAAATTTTGCCGTCCGTCTGTCTGTCTGTCTGTCTGTAAACGCTCTATCTCCCGAACAAATTGAGATAGAGACTTGAAATTTTGTATGTAGTTAGTATGTAAGAATGGGACGAACCCTATTTAATATCAGCAACCTCGATTATACGGAACTATTTTTTTCGGACTCTCGAAAAATTCGTTCTGACGAAAGGTATATAAAAATTTTCGAATTTTTTTATTTTAAGGAATGGACGTAAAAGGCAATAAAATAACACACATTTTGCATATAAAACGAAGTCGATCAGATTATTAGTTGCCGAGATATTTGTAATCCTGTTTTCCAAATTCTTCGATTTTTCATGACCCTGTATTTCATTCAAATTTCAATTGAGAGATATACTTTAATTGAAAATGAGACGCTTAATCCGACGCAATTAATTGTTAGTTAATAGAGTTATTATTTTTGGAGTTATAAGGATGTTTCTTTTACGCAATTTGGTACTACTTGAGTAGTTTAGCGTTTTATATAATTAGTCAAAATTGGTACATCAGCAGTTCTTTAATATAGCATTACTATGTAATAACAATGTTTAAATTTTGTTTATGAATTGCAATGCATTGTATTAATAGTTTTCATATGTTTTATTTTCATATACATATCCATGATGGGTAAGTATTACGGTGGCCCCCAACGACTAGTTTCATTTTTGGGTGAAAAAAGTCCGGGCCAGAATTCGAACCAGGGATGTATTGGCAAAAGCCGCCAATGCTCTACCAACTGAATAGCTGTGGTTAATTGGGTGAAATAGTCCACCAGTGTTCGTGTCCGGGATAGCTCAGTTGGTAGAGCATTGGCGGCTTCAGCCAATACATCCCTGGTTCGAATCCTGGCCCTGACCTTTTTCACCCAAAAATGAAAAATGGAAAAATTACATCTGTTATAATTTCAAAAATTTTCAGATTAAATAAAGAAAATTTTATTTTCCTTTATTACTGGTGCCAAAACAAATTTTGGAAGGAATGATGATGTCTCCGGAGTGGAGACAACGGAGTGCCAAGAGTTAATATTATCATCCAGGTTTTTTTTAGTCATTCGAGTGGCATCTCAAGAAAATATTTTTAATTGAAAAAATTATTTATATTGTTATTAAGAATTTTCTACTATGACACAAAAATTTCCGGCCTGAATCTCAATTCGCCTACCATCTCTTAAAAGTTATTCCAATGGAAATTTTATCTACATTTTATTTGTATTGTTTCTGTAACATGCGTTAATTTTGTCATCTTTCCCGACGGCAAGTGAACGACCTGCATCTGCTCCACCCCGTATCCTTCATAGAACATTCCCGAATATCGTCTGATCGGTGCCCCTCTCTTGTCCATTCTACAAGACGCCCACGTTTTCCTGTATTCCCAAAAATAAGTTTTCGGAACGAGATGAGTAAGATCCCTTTAATGTGTAATTAGGCGAAATAAATCGGCGACCAGACGTATAATCATGGTAGAGCGCTCTCCTTGCGCCTCTTATTTAATTTATTTATACTGGTTTTGAGAGTACGGAGAGAGGATGGCCAGATAGAAGAAGATGTTGCATTTATCAGATTTTTTTTTCTTCCCTTCAAGGCCATTTGATTGATATATAAAGTTACTATACAGGGTGATTCGAAAATCGTTAAACTTTTAAGATATGGTAGAGAATAAAATGAGAACAAACATTTTTCGTAAAATAAACCAAGCGCGTAACCCATTTATTCTCTGAAAAATACAGGGTGTCTCCCTCTAATCTGAATGTAAATGTCATTTCTAACTTATGGCTGTTCTCAACTGCTCTGCGTAAAATGTTTTGACATATTTACAAATTCATTTTTTAATGGAAAGATATAAAATTAAAAGACATAAGGGTGTTCTCAACTGCTCCGCTCAACAAGCGCAAAACGTTTTGACACATTTACATATTCATTTTTTAACAGAAAGATAGAAAATTGGAATGCCATTTAAAATTTTGCGTTTTCAATGGCCAAAAAGTACAATATCCCCCCGCCCGGAACTCTGCAGTGTCTTCCCCCGGAGCCACTGAAGTCCCTCCCGGAAAAAAGTCTGAATGCAACACTCCCAACTTATGAGTGGGGGAGGGGATTTGAAGTCTCCCTGGTCGGCAGCTTTAACGAACCTATTGTAGTAGCGAAGTGACACTCGCAGGCTAACGTTACACCAATCGGCGCATTCGTTTCAAATTTTTTGTTCATATTTCAACAATTTTAAACGATTTTTTTTCTTTGCATAATATATCTTTAATATTTTAATTTTGGTTGTATTTTTTTTTTTTTTTTCACTTTAAAAATCGGTTCCAAAAGTGAAGGCGCCCTTCAAAAAAATAAATCGCACGTCCCACCCTACTCATCTCCCCCTCCCCCCCCCCCCCCCCCCGAAAAAAAAAATAATAATAATAAGCTGAATCCATGTTAATTTTCCTGAATATAACGCCTAAGTCAGTAAAAAGGCAAAACAATGATCGTTTGTTAAAAACACTTCATATCCAAAGTAACTTTTTTTATTATATGCAGAAGAACCTCTGTAAAATTGTTCGCTTGGCTGTTTACACGCTTTAGAAAGAGATAAGAAAATTGTTTATTAATCGAAGTTCCGCTTTAAACGGATATCGGTAGAGCGAAGTTTCATTGCACGTCTCTTATGACTGACTATTGCTCTAAAAATTGATGATGAATCTCGATATTTATGAAAGGTGTGAAGTAAAAAAACAGTTTCCATCTAGGAATGCGCAGAGTCCTTGAAAAGCGTGTGTTCGAGTGCCTTTGAACACCACGTGCAATTCCCCGGTGTGGTTGGCCGGCGCATTGTTTTCCCGCGAACTTTCATCCTTGAACTTCGCATACTGCGTCGAGACGAGCCGCAAAACTGGACGGACGACCGCAGCAAGTGGCGTTGAAAGACCGCACAATTTCAATTTTTTTTATTTCTCTTTTTTAAAGCCCCCCTTTTTCTCTTCAATTAGTTTCAAGGAGCAAACGGTCCACTAAAGTGGTTTTCTTTCCTATACCTCTCTCTCCTTCAGTTCAGTTCAGGTGACCGCACCCTTCTAGAGCCTTCTAATTGCCGGCATTTTAACATTATTCACTTTTTCGGTGGTTTGAGGCTCGAACCTATCATCAGTGGCGTCAAAACTAATGAATGGGTGCAGAAGAAATCAGCTCTGCGTTTTCATTTCAATGCGATATTTTTAAATCTATGTTCTTGAATATTTGTGTCCCAGGGCCGTAGCTTAGAAGTGAATATTGGAGGGTGGCGGTGGGGAGGGGGGTTATTAGCCTCCGATGCTATTTCTTTCAGACAAGCTAAAAAATGTCGTGTCATCAGCCCTGAATTGTTGTACTCAGCCGATTTTGATAATTATTTTTTTAAATGAAAGCTATTTATTTGTAGTTGTGCCCATTTTAGTTATTTTTTAATTTATTTCCATTTTTATATTTTATTTTTAATTTTAAATGCTTTTTACGATATTTCTTCAAAATGGTGGCAACACAATTTAGCTTTTCTCTCGATAATAAAAATTTATTTTCCAAAATGATTGCGTATAATTATGCACTAATTGAGGTAAAAAAAAAAAATATATTTACTGAGAAATAATATTAATACTGTAAATAAAATAACAGAAAATAATTTATGATAAAAATTAATGTCTAAAGCAAAATAAGAAAAATTTCAAATAAGGAAAATAATGTCATTCAGCAACCAGATAAATGGGAATTACAATATTATTACGAAAGCCTTTTTCATATTACTAATAACAGTAATTATTTAAAAAACATTTGAAGAGAAAATGACGTCACTATCTAAAGCATCGCATTTTTACTCATAACGATATTAGGTACTACTCTGTTATCCCGTCGACCAATTTCGCCAAATTATACATATTGACATAATTTTTATTTTAAATATCGAAAAAACAAATAATTAGTATAATATTAATAAAAATATTAATAAAAAGTCGAAATAAAAATCACTTAAATGACATTTTAAACACATGAATCGTATTTAATGTCATTGAATGTGACATTCACGATCATCCATTATTGGCATTTAATCTTATAGTTTAGCGATAATTTTTTGGTCGACGGGATAACCTGGTATTACCCGATATTACATTTCAATATTTCTTTTCATTATGGACACTGAGATTGAGATTTTACTTTCAGATGACTTCAGTTAGTGAAAATAATGTCACAGTAAAAATGAAATTAGTTTTTTTTTTAAATAAAACTATTTTTTCTGTGAGTGCATATAAAATAAAATTTCTGGATTTCGCCGGCACTCAGATTACAATTTTAACTGAAGATGTTGGAATATTTGCATGCAAAATTGTAACTGGCAAACTTAACATTTAGTTTGTAAATATATTTATTGTATATTAATTCAATAATGTAATTACTTTTGCTTTTTTTAAAACCAAATCGATCGGGTCTTTTAAACATTTCATTCGTCGAATTCGACAGGATTCCTTTCGTTTTATTGTTAAATTGCATTTTCTTTTACTCAGAGTCTATAAAACAGCGTTTAAACTAAAGAAAAATTCCGTTTTTGATGAATCTAGTCAATGAAGAAGTAGCACGTCAAATTGTATCTCTCTATTATTCCGCAATTCCAATGTCTCAGAGAGAAATTGCTATTCAATTGGGTATTTCACGCCGTTCTTTTTGCTATTATATTGATAAACACAAAAAAATGAAGGTAGTTCATTGCAATCTAAACGGGGTCGCCCTTCTAAAAAACCTCTACCTATTTTTTTTTTTTTTTAATCGGATGCGAAACTGAATTCTGCAATGGCAGAATCTATATTCAACTTGTATTTTCTTTCCCTCTGTGACACAGAAGGCACGCCACACACCAGAGAGACATGCGTCGAAAATCGTGCAACATGACGCAGTCAAACCGGTTTTTTCTTTGTTATCAGGGTGAAATTGTCGCATGTCGCACGTTTTTTTGTTCAATGTTTCACTGGTGTGTGGCGTGCCGAAAGATAAATTAGTGCATATTCAGCTTGTTAGGTACTGTGTTTATAATTAAACTGTTGTAATAGCTTCATTTTACGCTAATAAAAGTATAGGATATTGAAAAATTTGAGTGTATAACTAATTCAAAATGAAACATGTTAAATTCATATGTACAAATAGGATGAACGAGTGTTGAAACATTTTAAAATATTATTTAATTTATTTAATAATTGAAAGTAGTTTAAATTCGAATGTATTCAACAAACGATAAATCTCATTAAAAAAGGGAAAAAAATGCATTTATTGATATGTTATAAATACAAACATGAAGAAAAAAAATAAATTTTAAAAATGATGTTTTGAATGAGTATGCATTTTCGGAATAAATTTAATAAGAATTTAAAAAAGGGTTGATAAAAACAGGGGGAAAGTGAGTTTTATTAGGAATTATAAAGTTTATTAAAGAATATTTTTAATTTAGAGCCATTTAATAGATTTACGCGTATCGGAATAAATATTTTAAAGGCTAATGAAGAATTTATATCGTTTCTATGAAGATTAATAAATTAAGTGTAATAATAGGATTGTCAGGTTCTGAGAAACATCTGCCATTGGAACTGGAATTTATGTTATTCTTGTCTTAATGTATTATGTATTATATGGGCTGTGTACTGAGGTTTCAAGATGACATTCTTTCTTTGTCTAAAGCTGGAGTGAACATGTACAGGTGTAGTGAGGGGGAAAAGAAGATTGCAGAGGGGTGTGTTCGACCTTCAGAGATGTCTGTGCAAAATGGGAAAATAAGGGACATTTCACGAATAGGGGGGTTTAGATTGGGGAGAGCAGGAGTTGAGAAGGGGTAGTGTTTTTCTGAGATATAGTTTGGTTGGGACCGAGAGAGCAGAGTGGACGGGTGTCCCTATGTATAGTGCTCTGGTCAGACAGCGTAGGCTTAGAACCCATGTGTTGGGAGATTTGAAATTGATCTTCGGTAAAGTTAATTTAACGTGTATAGAGTGAGAGGGATAATATGTAATTTGAACAGTACACAGCCAGCATTTATTGTATTAGTTAAATGTTGAACCGGATCACCTACATGCGAGTTATAAGTGTAAATAGTGTTTTATATCGTGTACATAGAGTGTAAATAAACTGTTAATTAGTTAATTGAAAGCGTTGGTTTTCATTTACACCATCCTCTCAGTGCGTGACCGATATCACCTAATAATATCGGTGGTGGCAGCAATAAAATAATACGGACTTTCTTCAAGTTGTGCGGGCTAAGATGAAACTCCGACAAGGATTTTAATTTCATTGGCCGGAATGGAATACGGAATATTGTTAAAAGGAAATTAATAATAGTATAAAATTAATTTTGGCGAAAAAAATTAATTTTGTAATATATAAACTTTTTAGGTGGGGGATGGTTTTAGGTTCCTGGTGTCATATAATAAAAAGTTATGAAGAAATATTTTTCAAAAGTCGTACCATGGTATAACGACAGCAACAGGTAGTATGTCTTATGAAATCTACCTGAAACCTGGAAAATTTGTGGCTGGGCGAAACTAAACATATTCCGTCCAATGCAAAATAAGATTTTTTTTTTTTTTTTTTTTTTTTTTTTTTTAAATGCTGAAATGCGAACGAGAAATTTCCAAATAAAGCTTCGATTTGTTTAACTTCAGATTGTGCATAACATCACGTGACTCGGATAGAGTTAAGGCTTATGCAAACTACCTATACGAGAGTATGTTGATTTAGATGATTGCACGCAAAGTGTAAAATACAGTGTTGAGTTATAACTGAAATAGTAGGTTTTTTTTCTACAAACTTATCGAATTAGCAAAATTAAGCACATTTAAATACGTTAATAACAACCAGTTTTCCAGTGGCGAAATCGGAAATCGGTTGGATTCTGCACTGTTGAGTTCCGAAGCACTAATTAAACATTTGTGCGTCAGCTGTTTAGAATCGATTTCTTATTAGCAGTGTACAATACGATTTGCAGGTGATGCTAATTCTCTAACAAGAGCTGGTGATTTAGTTTCGTCATTAAATTTGCACATTTACAACACACGCTTTTGATCAATTAAATATTTAATATGTATGAAAATATCATATTTAATCGGATGTATGTTTCACATCTGTAAAAAAAAAAAAAAAAAAAAAAAAAAAAAAAAACCTCATCTTCTGCTTCTCCAAAAATCCGGTAAGAGTAATTTGCACGAAAAATACATGCAACTACGCCATAAAAACTATATTTACACGTGAGTTTTAAAGAGAAAGAAAATATTAAAAGAATAAATGCATTAATATGCATTTTTTTATTATTATTAAAAATGTCTTTATCTCAATAGAAATTTATTTCTTCTTTAGAAAAGGTTTTTTTTTAAATCTTTTGTTGCCAGACTAGGGGTGATTCTCATCCGAAATTTCCGAAAATTTAAGGCATCCTCTTCCGAAAATTTGAAAATGGGTTATCAGTTCCGCATAGTTGCCAACTTGTAAAGTTTTGCGCGTGGAAAAAACAATTGCATAGAAATGCAAATTTCGTGGAAAAACGACGATTTCGTCAATGTTTTTGTAAACGAACTTTGTCAATAGATCAATGAAAAACGCGAATTTCCTGTGCGGATCGCGGAAAAAACGGCAATTTCACCAAATATTGCAGATAAAACGCTGATTTCTTCTGAAAACGGCGGGAAAACGCCGATTTCGTCTAAAGATTGCGGATATAACACCGATTTCGTTAAAAGATCGCAGGAAAAAACGCCGTTCTCGATAAAAGATCGCTTAAAAATATATTGTCAAAAGAATAGTTGAAAAAATACGTCGATTTCATCAAAAGATCGCGGGAATAAAACGCCGTTTCCGAGAAAAAATCGCGTAAAAAAGCAAATTTTGTCTAAAAATCGTCGAAAATATGCCGATTACACTTTAAAAAAAACCATGGGAAAACGCGGATTTCGTCAAAAGATCGCGGTAAAACCGTCGATTTTGGCAAAAGATCGCAATAAATCGCCGATTTTGGCAAAAGATCGATATAAATCGCCGATTTTGCTAAAATATTACTGATTTCGTCTGAAGATAGCGGGAAAACGCTAATTTTGTCCGAAGATCGCTGGAGGGGGGGGGACACGACCCCCCCCACCCCACCCCACCCGACTTCCGAAAATGCGATGCGAATTTCCGAAAAAAAAAATTCATCCAGAATCACCCCTGTGCCAGACCTAAAAAACTGTACAAATAAAAAATATTTCCTTTCCGTTAACAAGTATATCTGTACATAGATATTAAGGGGCTACTTCAGTCAAATGAAAAGACCCATTCGCTAATGCTAATCCTATGGAAGAAATTTATAAATTATTATACAATATTTTTAAATAATTCTTTTTGCATCGGATAGCTGAGATCGGTGTGCATGCAGACCGATTTACATTTTTGATTTTGTTTACAGATACTTTTTATGAGGACGCTTTCATTTTCGGAACCGGACTGGAAAGCGAAAGCACCCTCATAAAAAAAAATATCTGCAACCAAAATCGGAAAAAGTAAAAAATGGCCTTCAATCATATCAATCTCACCTATCCCCCCCTCCAAAAAAAAAAAAAAAAAAAAAAATACATTTAAAAATATTGATATGCAATCGAGATATCTTTATAAATTTCGTCCATAAAATTAGCATTAGCGAGCGAATCATTTCATTTGACTGAAGTAGCCCCTTAAAAAGAAGAAAAATCTTGAAATAATTAAATTATTTCGCACATAAAATCCAAACAACAATTATACTTAAAAATACCTTCGATTGAGAAGTATATTTACAAAAAAACACATACACATAACGCACATATATAACATATATAACAAACACATCAATATTAAAATTTCGGCCCGAGCCCGGCCCAGCCCCTGGAGGAAAATTTAGAGTCCCGGTGTTGGATAAAGCGTTCAAAAGATGTTATTTTAACACCCCAGTTTTCTAAATACAATGCGGACGCCTATAACTACTTTAAAATATAAAAAAAAAATAAAAGAAAGAAGTAAATAAACTTTTTCAGCACTAATAATTTATTTACCGGTAAACCTTATACCATAAGAATTTTTTAAAACATTAGAAAATACAATTTCTTTTCACGTTACATCACATGCCAAAAATGACACGAGCATTCAGGGGCGTAAATCCCGGGGGGGTTTGGGGGGGTGCAGCACCCCCCCAGAAGAAATCAGTCGGAAAATTACCAGATCGCTCGGAAAAAGTATCTTTAGTCGGAAAAAAATTATATTAACCTATAAAAACTTATAAACTGGAAAAACGGAAATGTCATTCGGAAAATTTACCGTTTAATCGGAAAGTCGGAAAAAATAGCATTATGTATTATCCTATAAAAACTTATAAATTAGAAAAGTGGAAAAATCAGTCGGAAAAACTCTTGTTCGATTGGAAAAAATGACATTAACTTATAAAAACTTATAAATTGGAAAAACTAAAATATCATTCAGAAAATTTTTCGTTTCCATCGGAAAAAAAGCATGTTTAGTCGGAAAGAACAATATTACGTATTAACCTATAAAATTTATAAATTGGAAAAACGGAAAAGTCAATCGGAAAAAATGATATTAACCTATAAAAACTTCTAATTTGGAAAAACGAAAATATCATTCGGAAAATTTCCCGTTCCATCGGAAAAGGCATGTTTAGTCGGAAAAAACAGTATTACGTATTAACCTCTAAAAGCTTATAAATTGGAAAAACGGAAAAATCAGTCGGAAAATTTCTTGTCCGATCGTAAAAAAATGGTATTAACCTATAAAAACTTATAAATTGAAAAAACAAAAAATATCATTCGGAAATTTTTCCGTTCCATCAGAAAAGGCATGTTTAGTCGGAAAAAATAATATTACGTATTAACCCATAAAAATTTATACATTGGAAAAACGGAAAAGTCAGTCGGAAAAATTCTTGTTCGATCGGAAAAAAGTATGTTTAGCCGAAAAAAAAGGTATTAATCTATAAATATTTATGAATTGGAGAAATATTTTTGTAGTTTTGAATTAAATAAGAAAAACAAGTTAGATCGAAGAAAACCTATAAAATTTTATTCTTAGTCGGATTTATTTTCCCTTGTAGTTTCTAATAAGAAAAAACAATTTATAACGAAGAAAACATAAACTTATTCTTAACCGGAACTAATTAATTTAACTAATTGATAATTTATTAATTAGTTTAATTTACTAATTAATATAAATTATCAATATATAAGATTTTTTTTTTTTTTTTTTTTTTTTTTTTTTGGATAAAACTATTCAGAAAAATTTTGATTTGTCAAATATTGTGTACTCGGAAACCTCGATATGACGAAAAAAAAAATATTTATGTACATATTGTAGCAATGTTAATGTTATTTGTAACTGTGGTATTTTGAGTAAAACCTTAATATTCCGATTTTTTTTTCTGTGCCTTTTGACTTCGAAACATCGAAATCCACCTGTATTTATTTACTACAGGAAAGTTTTTAGTTTAGTCTCGAAATTTTAAGCTATACTGATTGAAGTGAAGAAACTCCTATTTTTTTTTATCTAAACTTTAAATTTAGTTAGAAATATGTATCACGGAATTTAAATGGTATCCGATGAAAATTCAAAACTGAAATACAAATATTTAATATTTTTCCATATCGAAATCTGGATGTTTTCCACTCTATACAAATTTTACCTTTAATTGAAAATAATTATTGTTTTATTTTTTCCTACTAACTAATATTGTGTTTTCTTTTTATTGTATTAAAAAAATATATATAATTAAAAATGTGAAACTGTTTTTATTTACCTTTTTAAGTAATTTTGGATTGATTTAAAAAAGTGCTTAAGAAATATATATAATATAGGATGAAAATTGAAAATACCCAAATACTTTGAATTTTTATCTCGAAATAATATGAATATTTTACAGTATACGAGTATGTTTCTCTCAAAAATAATACGTTCGTTTTTTTTTTTTTTTTTTTTTTTTTTTTTTTTTTTATCAATTGTATTCATTTTTTTTTTTAATATTTTTATTAATACTACATACTACTCCATTTCGTTTAGTTCGAAAAATAAGGGGTAACATCAAGTTGTTACGCTGTTTTAAAGTTTGTCGTTAGAAAGAATTAAAACTTATATTAAGAAATCCCGTATTTTTGACAAATTTTTGTCTCTAAAATATTCCTCAAGCAAACAAATTTAAAAAAACAAACAAAAACAGCTAGAGATTTTAACTGGCTTCTGAAAAATAGAAAGATAAAACATTTTTTTTCTCTTCAAAGTAAAGCTTGGGCACCTAGACAACTGGACGCTGAACTTCCTGTCCTATGTGTCAATTATAAAACAAGCAGCACCTGCATTAACTCTTTGTTTAAACAACCGTTAGTATTCAAGCTCATAGTACGAAATCATTCAATTACAAAATGTTGATGCAATAATATTTTGGTAGTTGGTTAATAATTCAATATTTTTGCATCAGTTATGTCCTCACCTAAATGTAAGAGACAAAAAAGTACAATCTGCGTTACGTAATTCTATTTTCGATAATGATTACAGGAACACGCATAATAAACAAAAATATGCTGATAAAATTTCAGCCCATATACGTATACCGTTTTGCATTGCTGGAGTTCCAAAAAAAACCTTTTGAAGTAAGTAAATTACTTTATTACAGAATATTTTAGATATATAAAATGTGTAAATAACTATTGTTTTCATATTTAATAATAGATTTATTTATTTATTTACTTATTTATTGAGGGGAGATAAATTATTTAATAACTTGTAAAAATGTACTGTTATTCGATATATATTAACTTTTTTTAACAGTTTGTATCGCAATTCCCGAACTATTTGCTAGTTTTGTTTCAAACTGGAGATGACAAGCTAGTTATTATTTAAATTTCATGAAGTTATTATTATTTTTAACTAATTTTTTTCTTTCAATATAAGGTACCCTGGGGTAATAACGCCACGTTAAGGTTCTACCAATTTTCACGGCTTAGTTTTAGATTGTATTTTTCAAACAAATATAGGATCTGATACAGCAACTCATTGACTATCTATATAAAATAAAATAATTTAACAGATATGTATTCATAAAATGTAATGGCGTTTTTTCTTGACCAATGCTATTTGGCGTTATTACCCACCTATATGGGTAATAACGCCATGCAAACAAAACTATGAAATAAGATGGAATAATTGCATGTAGATTGCCCAATTCTAAAAATACAAACTCTACAAACTTAGAAATTGACAAATTGCTTTCTAAGCTATTGAAAATGTTCATTTTTTTGTGAAAGTGTAAGAAAAATAAAGGTGCGGTGTGGGGGGGGGGGGGTGGAGGATGAGGCAAAAGAATATCAGACCGTGAGCTTCTTTTTGCTTAAAAAGGACCGCTTAAATAGAATTATTAGAAACATTGCACAGTTTTAACTGTGTTTATTTGAATCAGTATTTAGGATGTAGCTAGGTCACTGTAGGGAATCAACCGGGGTATTAATGCCAAGGATTGGCGTTATTACCCCGGGATACTTATTGCGCAGTAAATCCTAAACTACAAATTATCTCGAGAAGATATCCAAAATCGTCTACAACAATTGGAAAGTACATGAAATACACTACAAATTTATGTAATAAACAAAGTATTTCTGGATAAAAAATATAGTCTTCAGATCAAAAACCTTATCTCGCAAATTTTAGATCAAGCGTTAATTTTAGTTGCTTGTAAAAACAAAAAGACCTAAAAATGAAACAAATTAAATAAAGCTGTTTTTTGCGATTTATATGACTCAAAACCCTTCTGCGCAGAGCACAAGGGTGTCATTTACCTGATTATTTCATAATTATGCAAAATATAAGCACTTGGCGTTATTACCCCGCCTGGCGTTATTACCCCAGGGTACCTTATTTGCTTTCTTTTTTGCCAACTATTTTACAATTCGCAAGTCAATGTATTTAGTATTGTGCATGAAGTTAAAACTGTACTATGGATCTTTTTATATTTTATCAATATTATTTCATTAATACTAAGAAAGTTAATTTATTTTTTGAAGTTCAAATGTCAATATATGTAAAATATTCTATATTTTTAAAATTTTGTTATAGTACCAGACATAATAATTTTGTCTCACTGCGTAACAATAATATGATTATTATTTTGTACATGGATTTTTTTTTTGTGTGTGTGTATGTGTGTGTGAGTGTGTGTATAGATCAAAATTTAATCATTTGAAACTTGAAAATTTCGGCCTTGGGAGAAGATAAAATGACGCAACTTTTGATTGTTTAAAGCTAATTGATGATTAAATCGATCTTTAAACCTCTTTTGCAATTTAAAATTTTTTAATAATACATTTTTTTTTTTTTTTTTTTTTTTTTTTTTTTTTTGAGCCTGGTGTGCCTGTGTTGTGTGTGTGTGTAGGGGAAGGGGGGTTGCAGAGAAACAAGAATTTTACTTTTGACTTATGCATTTCGTTTTTTTGTTTTGTATTTTGTGCATGTTTTCATACGGCGACAGGAAACTGTTGGCTCTATTTAATTGCCTCATTTATTTATTATTATTTTTAAAGAATAATTTGAGTATAATTTGAAAACACAATGAATTCGCACCTGAAAACTTACATACTTTGCTTTAATAATTTGTTATTTATCTATATAATGCATCTAATATATTTATATGATATATCTAGTATACAGGGTGTATCTAAACTACTGGGCAAAACTTTAAGGGGTGATAGTACACATCAAGACAAATAATATTAAATGGGAAACTAAGGGTCCCAAACCTCTTCCGAAGGAGATAGGCGCCATCAAAGTTTAGGGTCCAAAATTTGAAATGATGTTAAAAATCGGAAAAATTGGTGGATTCGTTTGCGGTTTTCACGAAAACTATTCTTTATATCAGTATTGTCTTGAAAATAAATTATAAAGATAAATTTCAAAAAATGCCGATAGAGGGCGCTTTAGACTTTGGAGTAACGAACAACTATTTTTTACCGTTATTTTTTGCATCTCATTGAATTTTTTTAGAAGTTTAGACATAAACTTAAATTTTGAGCTCAAAATCTGTGGTTAGGTAGCGCAAACTGAACTGTGTTCAATGGGAGTGGATAGGTTCAAATTTCAAATGATTATAAAACACAGAAAAATTGGGCAATTGATTTGCGGTTTTCACTAAAATTATTCTTTATGCCAGTATTGTCTTAAAAATAAATTATACAGATAAATTTCAAAAAATATCGATAGAGGGCGCTTTAGATTTTGGATTAACGTACAACTATTTTTTAACGTTATTTTTTGCATCTCATTAAATTTTTTTGAAGGTTAGACATAAACTTAAATTTTGTGCTGAAAATCTGAATCATTGAGAGTGGTTAAGTAGCGCTAACTGAACTGTGTCCAATGGGGGTGGGAAGATTCAAATTTCAAATGATTATACAAAACGGAAAAATTGGTCGATTCGTTTGCGGTTTTCTCCAAAACTATTCTTTATGTCAGTATTTCATTGAAAATAAATTTTAAAGATAAATTTCAAAAAATTCCGTTAGAGGGCGCCTTAAACTTTAGAGTAACCAACAACAATTTTTAACTGTTATTTTTTGTATCTAATTAAATGCTTGCAAAAGCTTAGACTTAAATTTTGAGCTCAAATTCTGAATCGTTGGGAGGGGTTAAGAAACGCAAACTCAACTGTGTTCAGGAGTTGAAATGTTACCCTGCCCAACCTACGAACATAGTTCAATTTTTCTCTACTTAATTACGCACAACGATTCAGATTTTGAGCTCAAAATTTAAGTCTAAGCTTTTAAAACATTTATTTAGATATAAAAAAAAATAACGGTTAAAAATAGTTTTTGGTTACTCTAAACTTTAAGGCTCCCTCTAACGGAATTTTTTAAAATTAATCTTTAAAATTTATTTTCAAGGAAATACTGACTTAAAGAATGGTTTTAGAGAAAACCGCAAACGAATCAACCAATTTTTCCGTTTTTTATAATCATTTGAAATTTGAAATTCCCCACCCCCATTGATCACAGTCCAGTTTTGAGCTACTTAACCACTCTCAACGATTCAGATTTTCAGCTCAAAATTTAAGTTTATGTCTAAGCTTCAAAAAAATTTAATGAGATGAAATAAATAACGGTAAAAAGTAGTTGTACGTTACTCCAAAGTCTAAAGCGCCCTCTATCGATATTTTTTGAAATTTATCTGTATAATTTATTTTCAAGACAATACTGATACAAAGAATAATTTTAGTGAAAACCGCATATCAATTGACCAATTTTTCTGTTTTTTATAATCATTTGAAATTTGAACCTACCCACTCCCATTGAACACGGTTCAGTTTGCGCTACTTAACCACAAATTTTGAGCTCAAAATTTAAGTTTATGTCTAAACTTCTAAAAATTTTAATGAGATGCAAAAAATAACGGTAAAAAAAAATTGTTCGTTACTCCAAAGTCTAAAGCGCACTCTATCGGCATTTTTTTTTTATTTATCTTTATAATTTATTTTCAAGACAATACTGACATAAAGAATAGTTTTCGTGAAAACCGCAAACGAATCCATCAATTTTTCCGATTTTTATAATCATTTCAAATTTTGGACCCTAAACTTTGATGGCGCCTATCTCCTTCGGAAGACGTTTGGGACCCTTAGTTTCCCTTTAATATTATTTGTCTTGATGTGTACTATCACCCCTTAAAATTTTGCCCAGTAGTTTAGATACACCCTGTATATTTTATCTAATGGCTGGGCAACGGCGGGCGAGTCAGCTAGTAGAGATATCTATACATATATAAAATAGTTTGTCCTGACTGACTGATAATTAACGTTAGGCCCAAAATATTGAATGTAGAACCATGAAAATTGGAGAGAAAATACTTCTTATGATGTACCTGTCCACTAAGATGGAATTTTTGAAATTACCCCCCCCCCCTTCTAAGAGGGACAAGCGGCGGGACGGGGTCAAAAATTTTGGAACAACTTACCATATCTCAGCAAACATTTAAGGTAGGAGCGTGAAATTCCAGTAAATAAATCTACTAAAAATTTTATTAAACACATAATCCAACGATTTTCGAAATCCCCCCTCAAGGGGTTGAAAGGGGGGGGGGTCGAAAAATTTAGGACATTTGGCACATCTGAGCAGTTTTTCTTTATAATAGCATGAAACGGCAGAAAATAAAATTATTAAAAACACATTAAATAAGTGTTTCAGCAATATCTATAAATTTCCACTCCCGAGGGGGTTAAAGTGGGGGTGGAAAAATTCCATACATTTTGGACCATGTGGCGTATCATAAGAGAGCCCTCAGATCACTCTTTCATATATAAACCTTTCTCCCCTCCCCCTGACTCCCTCCAATTTCCCGACCGTGGACAATTTTCGATTTTTTTTTAAACTCTAGCATTTTATCATTTAAGATCGGATTTTTTTACAGGGCCCTCCGATAAATATTATTTATGATATATGAAAAATTCACAGTTAGAGGAAGAGTCTACTTTGGGAGGGAAAATATTTCCTAAATTTGGTCTACATCTCTCTTGTGGTATATCGTTGGATACCACTTAGTCCTCACAAGTCACCGCTTTTCTAAATTTAGCCGACACCTTTCGTGTGTTATATCGTTGGAAAGCCCTGCGACTGCTTATTCTTATTATGCACTACCCATGTTCCTCTCGGCTGGTACGATTATTCCATCAGGAGATCGTCTACTAATGGGGAAAATATATTGTTATATAAGACTAATAATAAGATTATTTGACTATCTCGATACACTAAGTCATAATTATCTTGAGAATTGCAATATATATATTAATGTATATTTATCTATGACTATATATGTATATGTATATATATCTATGAATATATATGTATATGTGTATATATATATATATATATATATGTATATGTGTGTATATATATATATATATATATACATGTATATATATATATATATATATAGTACATATATTAGTCCTCATGTTGGCCATAGTACTCGGAAATTTTCCTTCTTGAAAGTCGGAAATTTATGAGCCTACACCCCCCTACGCGACAAGAGTGGTTTACGCCCCTGCGAGCATTAAAGGTGAAAGGATAAAAAAAATAAAATGAAAAAACATGGACAATTTGCGTTTGAAATGAAATAGACGCCCTCTCGCGGACAAAGTCTGAAACGAAATAGAGCTGATACCGTGAGCATCTTTCGCTGAAATCAGTGTTTAAAAGGCCGATAAATAAATAAACAGTTCTATAATAAATAAATAAACAGTTCTATAACGCATGCAACGTTGGGTTCTTTGTATTAAAATTATCTAAAATCAAAATTTTATACACAAAGTTTAGATCTGTAATATAAAAAAGTACATTTGACTTACTCATGGCAAAACAGCATGGAACAAACAGCGCTACGTAAACAAACGATTATCAGGTCTATACAACGCCACCTTTCGGTCATTACAAACGCAAATAAGTTTAACACCCGGCCCGATATGCCAGCTACAAACATGGCCCGAGTCTGACCCAGACCGGAAAAGGTTAAAAATTCGGCCCCCGGCCGCAAATAAACAAACACTCAACGTCCCAGCGCGCGCTTCACGCCAACCCCTCTAGCCAAGCGCTTTGGCGAAAAAATGAAGTTCGACGTTCAACGTGCATGATACATTCTATTCTAGTACCGTAATTTGAAGTCTACATGTGCAGATATTTGTATCCAATTAACTTGAATATTTTGGATAGAAAATATTCAAGTAAAAGAATTTCTTTTTCAAAGAAAATGCTTTTGAACATGCAAATTAATCTAAGTCTACACAAATTGTTATTGATTAGACTAAGTGGAATACTGATGCTGTTACTATAAGATTATACTGCTACAAAGTAAAGATTGATGCTGAAAAAATTAAATTGCATGTTTCTAGTGTTATGAAGGTATAATAGTTGAAACAACAGTTGATTTAGTTCATCAAGATATTTCAACATAGTTCAAAAGTATTTACTAATTTGATTTGTCCTATACATGTTTTTGGGTTTACGATGAAATACTTAGTAATGAAAATAATTTTTTTTAGCATTTACGGTTCGCTTACACGGAAAACTAAAAGGAATTCCGATTCATACGGTCTGTAGTGGAAAAATCGTTTACGGTGTGTTTTATTTTTAATGATATTACATTATTTTAAGCATATTGAAATTTATACACATATGAGGTGTACTATGTAATGTATTCTATTGTAAGGTGCAAACAATAGAATAGGATGAGCATAGAATTCATCGTTCGTTTACAAAGACACACAAAAGCAGTGGCGTAGCTAAGGGGGGCGTCCGCCCTGGGCGCCGAGGCCTAGGGGCGCCGAATTGAGAGAAATTGTTATATATCTATATTGGGGTGGGGGCGCAAAATTTCTTGCTGGCCCCGGGCGCCAAAAAACATAGCTACGCTACTGGATAGACACTCAGACGAACAGACCAGACGACGGCTATAATTGCTATGGATTTGAACAATTACGAACGCACCTAAAAATATGTAAAAGGTTTCAGAAATTTGATGCGTTAAATTGATCCCGTTTTTAAAGAGCCAAAAACTTTGAAGAGAGGCGATTGTGTCCATTATTGGATATTTTTAACCTGTTATCAATCAGCAACAAAGCACTTATTATAACATACTCTAAACCAGTTACTAATTTGATTATAAATTATATTATTATTAGAAAGGCCAACTTACAAAGCATTCATAATGCATGTATAATTTTTCAAAAGGTGATGTAAGCGTTTTTTAATTCGCACGCGTATTCTTAGAAATATTCCATAAACAAGACGAATGCGGTCAAAAGGATGAAATATGAAAAATCCCTGTCGGCTTGGCCTATAGGTGGAGGTAGATTTCGGAGAGTGCTCATTTCAACAACAACAACAAAAAAAGTATGATTAGAGATAAACCCAGTTTAATATCTTCATTTGGCAGCTTATGAAAAATTTTTAATTTCATTTTTCTGCAAGAACTGGTTTTACCCGAATCATCTTAAACGAAATTCAGCTCAAATGCCCTTTTTGACAACATATTTTGAAATATATTCTGAATTTATTAAAAAATCGACCAAAACAGCCCATTATATAGTTCCTAAATAAAAACAAACTACCAATTGAATGCATTTGCGAGCAAAATTGAATTTAAAAATGAGTCATAAAGTAACCAATTTGTTATTTGAATACATCCTTAATACTTTAATCATGGTCGCTTCGGAAAATTTTGTGCGAAATGCCCAGTTTAACAGCATTTTTAAAAATATATTCTATCTTTATCAAAAAACTGGCCAAATGCGTCACATTATATAGTTCCTAAATAAGAGGATCTGTAAATTGGATGCATTTGAGAGTGAAAATGGATTTATAAACGAGTCAGAAAAAAACGCAATTTCTTATTTGAATACTTCCTCAAATATTCAATCACGATGACTTCGGGAAATTCCGTTTAAAATACCCTTTTTGGTAGCCTTTTTAAAAGTATATTCTGTCTTTATCAAAAAACGGACCGATGCGTCACTTTATACAGTTTCCAAATAAGAGGATCTACCATTTGGATGCGTTTAAAATCGAAAATTAATTTAAAAATGAGTCAGAATATAAGCAGTTTGGATTTGAGGTTTTTTTTTTCTCCAACTCCTATTTTTGTTTAATTTATTTTTGCTATAAGAATTGGTCCTATGAAAAACTTGTCAATATAAAAGTTGTAGATATTATTGAGAAGATGTAAAATAAATTTAAGTAGATTTGATAGCTTAAAAATTGACGGAGTTATGGATTTTTTTCTTTTTCACCCCCCCCCCCTCTTTTTCTTTTCGTTTTTAATTTTTTTCATCAGTAAAAGTTGGTCGTACAAAAGTTTTAGATAATTTTAAGAACATTTATAAAAAAATTTAGTTGGATTTAATATCTTGAGAATTGATGAAGTTATGATTTTTTTTCTCCCAAAAAACTTGTTTTTTTCGCCCCTTGCGCCCATTTCTAAATTTATCAAAAATCTGTCACGCATAAACTTTTGGCCTATTTTTAAGAAGTAGTATAAACTTTAAACCGATTCGATATCCATTTTAATTAAGAAGTTATGACGTTTTTTCGATTTTCACAAAACCCCTCCCTATTTTCACCCCCTTGGTCCGATTTTGCCCATTAACGAACTGGACCGAGATTTTATGCCCCTTGATTTTATGTAAAAGTTTGAAGAAGATCTGTGCATAATTATGGAAGTTATCGTGTCCAGAAGAAAGTGATATACACCGATATATATATATATGTGTGTATATATATAATCATTTTTACTGATGGTAGTTTTGGGGTCTAGGAGTCATGATCGGTGTAGATCTGCAAAATTTTTTCAGAAATTCCAACATGGGAGAGAATGCTATAGGTAGTATTTCATACGAAATCTACTTAAGGGTGTATTTCGATTCAAACTGCTTGTTTTCCGATTTATTTTTGAATTCACTTTTGCTCTCAAACACATGAAACTCGCAGATTCTCTTATTTAGAAAGTGCACAAGGTGCCGTAAAGGTCAATTCTTTGATAAGTGTACAAAATATTGCAAAAAAAGCAATCAAAAACGGCAATTTGAACCGATTTTTCCGAAGTGGGAGATAAGGGAACGGAAAAAAGGGTCTTCCAGAGAAGTTAATTGCTTATAAATCAAATTCTAATGAATTGAGCGTAAAAAGATTTTACTCGGCACCTCATACGTCCCTTCAAGAATCCCCTCAGCAAGTTTCATGATTCTACTCTTAAAAATGTGTCTGAAATTGTATCGGAAAATTTCGAGCTGCTTAAGGTGGAAAAGCGTTTTTTCGAATACACCCTTAAAATCGGAGCAACTTTGGGCTTGCATGCTCTTCGAAGTTTTTTTTTTCCCCGAAAGCGCTTGGCTAACGGAGGTTGGCGTGAAGTGCTGGGTGTTTGTTTATTTGCGGCCCGGCCCGAGTGAATTTCTACAGAACATTGATTTTTTACTGTTACGGAAGAGTATTGAACAAAAGAACTTATCTTAGTCTTTTTTTTTTTTTTTTTTTTTTTTTTATGTTTGTAATCTTTATTTATGCAGAAGTTGTAGGCAGTTGTATGTACAGTGTTGTAGGCTGCAATATTTATGTTTTTAATGAACCTCTGTTTCTTGCCTTTAAATGCTTTAGTTATCATTAACATTATCACCCCATATTAGGTAGATTTCGTAAGAAATACTACCTATTGCAATCGCACCAGTTTATATATCTATCTATCTATCTATATATATATATATATATCTCACTTTTTTATGGACACGATAACTTCTATAATTTTTCACCAATCTCCACCAAACTTGTACATAAAATCAAAGGGGATAAAATCTTGGCTAAGTTCGTTAATGGGCAAAATCGGACCAAGGGGGTCGGAATAGAGGGCGTTTTTGTGAAAACCGAAAAAACGCCATAACTTCTTAATTGAAGTAGATATCGAATCGGTTTAAAGTTTATATTACTTCTTAAAAATGAGCCAAAAGTATATGCATGACAGAATTTTGATAAATTTAGAAGTGGGCTCAAGGGGCGAAAAAAACAGGGATTTTGAGAGAAAAAAATTCATAACTTCATCAATTTTCAAGATATCAAGTCCAACTAAATTTTTTGTAAATGTTCTTAAAATTATCTAAAACTTTTGTATTTACAAGTTTTTGATAGGACCAACTTTTACCGACGAAAAAAATTAAAAACGAAAAGAAAAAGGGTGCTGAAAAAAAGAGAAAAATCCATAACTCCGTCAATTTTTAAGATATCAAATCTGATTAAATTTATTTTACATCTTCTCAAAAATATCTACAACTTTTATATGGACAAGTTTTTTATAGGATCAATTCGTATAGCAAAAATAAATTAAACAGAAATAGGAGTTGGAGAAAAAACCTCAAATCCAAACTGCTTATATTCTGACTCATTTTTAAATTCATTTTTGATTCTAAACGCATCTAAATGGTAGAACCTCTTATTTAGAAACTGTATAAAGTGACGCATTGGTCAATTTTCTGATAAAGACAGAATATATTTCAAAAAAGTCTACCAAAAAGGGTATTTTGAACAGAATTTTCGAAAGTCATCGGGACTGAAAATTGAAGGAAGTATTCAAATAAGAAATTGTGTTTTTTTCTGACTCGTTTTTAAATCCATTTTTGTTCTCAAACGCATCCAATTTACAGATCCTCTTATTTAGGAACTATATAATGTGATGCATTGGTCAGTTTTTTGATAAAGACGGAATATATTTCAAACAAGTTGGAAATTGCACGTGAAGCGTAGCAAACGAGGTGCGTTCGTACGATAACGAAGTTTTAAAAATATTACTCGCATATATCAATCTCATAAAATTGTAAATAGTGAATTCCAATTAAAACGCACATCAAACAATGTTCTCCCTATACCATTATGTAATGGAATACTTTTGTGTGGCTTTGTAAATCAATAACAAATATCCTTTGCATCACAAATTATGTAAAATGTATATTATAATATGTACTTTATATTGTATATAAATTTTATTAAGTTCGAATGAGTGCAACACCATTAAAATGCATTTGAAACATTTTCCCCCATTGACCGTAATGTAACGGAATACTTTTGATTGTCCCTGTAATTGATCTATGCATCCGATTTTCATAAAATTTGAAATAACTCGACAAAATTATGTAATAACTACGTATTTTAAATTTCAAACGTATAAAATACATTTGAAACTTTTTCCCCATTGACTATAATGTAATTGAATACTTTTTGATTGTCCCTGTAATTAATCTATGCACCCGATTATCAAAAAATTTGAAATAACTCGACAAAATTATGTAATAACTATGTATTTTAAATTTCAAACGTATAAAATACATTTGAAACTTTTTCCCCATTGACTATAATGTAATTGAATACTTTTGATTGTCCCTGTAATTGATCTATGCACCCGATTATCAAAAAATTTGAAATAACTCGACAAAATTATGTAATAACTCTGTATTTTAAATTTCAAACGATTAAAATGCATTTGAAACTTTTTTCCCCATTGACCGTAATGTAATGGAATACTTTTGATTGCCCCTGTAATTGATCTATCCGTCCGATTTTCATGAAATTTGAAATGACTCGACAAAATTATGTAATAACGATGTATTTTAAATTTCAAACGTATAAAATACATTTGAAATTTTTTCCCCATTGACTATAATGTAATTGAATACTTTTGATTGTCCCTGTAATTGATCTATGCATCCGATTATCAAAAAATTTGGAATAACTCAACAAAATTATGTAATAACTCTGTATTTTAAATATTAAACGATTAAAATGCATTTGAAACTTTTTTCCCCATTGACCGTAATGTAATGGAATACTTTTGATTGCCCCTGTAATTGATCTATCCATCCGATTTTCATAAAATTTGAAATCACTCGACAAAATTATGTAATAATTATGTATTTTAAATTTCAAACGATTCGGTTGGATAGTTTTTGCGTTGTTATATGCGGACAGACAGACAGACGGACGGACTGAGCGACAACAATAGGTGCTACGTATTTACATAATTACGAACGCACCTAAAAAGGCTACCAAAAAGGGTATTTTGAAAGGAATTTTCCGAAATCATCGTGACTGGTAGTTTAAGGAAGTGTTCAAATAAGAAATTGGGTTTTTTCTGACTCGTTTTTAAATCCATTTTTGCTCTCAAATGCATCCAATTTACAGATCCTCTTATTTAGGAACTATATAATGTGATGCATTGATCGGTTTTTTGATAAAGACAGAATATATTTTGAAAAAGGCTACCAAAAAGGGTATTTTGAACAGAATTTCCCGAAGTCTTTGTGATTTGAAAATTTAAGGAAGTTTTCACAAAGCAAATTGCGTTTTTTATGACTCGTTTTAAAATCCATTTTCACTCTCAAACGCATCCAATTTACAGATCCTCTTATTTAGGAACTATATACTGTGACGCAGTGGCCAGTTTTTCGATAAAGATAGAATATATTTTTTAAAATGCTGTCAAAGTGAGTATTTCGCACAAAATTTTCTGAAGCAATCATGATTAAAGAATTAAGGATGTATTCAAACAACAAATCGGTTATTTTATGACTCATTTTTAAATTCAATTTTTTTCTCAAATGCATTCAACTGACAGTTTTTAGGAGCTGTATAATGTACTATTTTGGTAGATTTTTTTAATAAATTCAGCATCTATTTCAAAATTTGTTGTCAAAACGGGCATTTGAGCTGAATTTTTCTTAAGATGATTCTGATAAACCCAGTTTTTGCAGAAAAATGAAATTAAAAATTTTTCATAAACGGCCAAATGAAGTTATTAAACTGGGTTTATCTCTATTCATATATATATATATTTATTTATTTATTTATTTATTTATTTATTTTTGAAATGAGCACTCTTCGAAATCTACCTCCGCCTATAGGTCCAGCCGACAGGGATTTTCTTATATTATAAAGGCCAAACGTATCTGCGCGTAACGCATATGTCATTTTGCGAATGGCAACACTTTCCCCTGTAATTTCAGTTTTGCAATTTTCGCTACTGCAAATTTTACACTTATAAACATAGCACATTTTTAATTTTTACACCATCGTATAGTGAAAAAAAATGTACTTTTACATGCAATTTGTTTGAAAGCTGTATCTCAATTTATTTTTGAGATATTATTTTTATTTTATAGTTTTTAGTATTAATTTTGCAATTTTGGCAACAGAATCAGTCCATTTTCTCTTAAAATTGAAAAATGGGTAATTCCAAAAATAAAGGTCCCTTTTGAGAAATTTTTTTTCAAAAACTTTTTCATTTAAAATGAAATAAAAATATCTTTGAGAGGGTTGTATACATATTCAAGAGTAGAAATTGAATATCATCAGCACACTTTTTAAAAAATATTTATCACTAGACTTAGAAACACAGATACATTGGCTGAAAAATGCCCCCTGTGTTACCATATTTTAGATAATCTTCTCATTTTTTCTTATTAAAATAGAGAATTGCTTTTACAATAGTAACACTTTCATATAAAGGCTCTTTTTCAGTGCCATATAGTTTTTTGTTTATGTATATATTTTTTCATGATATAGGCATATCATGTCCCCCGTGTTACCCTTTTTTGTATGCTCCCTGTATAAAACTTTATATAACTTGATAAAAATTACTCTAATATAAAAAAATTATAGTAAAACTTATTTAAACATATTAGCCAGTGTATATTATAAAACTAATTCATAAGAAAGTTTTTTTTCTTTTGTTCTGATAAAGGAAATGTCAGTAACACAGGGGACAATAAAGTAACAAAGGGGACATCCTATTTGAACATAAAAAAATTAACAATCTTAAAAGTGTACTTTTGTATTACTTAAAAATGTATTTCTGATATAGACCAACAAATGCATTAAAAAACAGGATATTCTGTTGCATTTCATTTTTAAACTTGGGTTTTTTGTTCGTTAACAACATGGTTACCAATACCATGGTAACACACGGGACTAGTAACACAGGAGACAAAATGAAATAAATTATCACCTATGTATTACTATTTTCACAGAAACAATGTAAAGTTAGATGGAATACTGTCTTTTAACTAAGACTTACAATTTAAATTCCAATAAACTAGAAAATTAATAATTAATTGAAATAAATCAATAGTAACACAGGGGACACACAAAAAACACACCCACCTTCAAAAATCATTTTTACTTAGATAATATTCTTCAAAATTTAACAAATGAGAAAAATGACTACCTAGGATGAATGCTAACTCTAAAATTACATGAATGACTACTGTGAACAACATTTTGCTTTCAAATTCTTATTTTAATTTTAAGAAAAAGGTGGCGGTAACACAGGGGACAAAAATTAAGGGACACATGAATTTTTCTTATAAAATGAAAAAAAATATTTATAAAAAACATTTAAAGTAAAACGGATAATATAAAGACTACAAAGACATAAAAAATATCCCGAAAGATAACTTAAACGATAAATATAGTAAAAAAAAAATAGGGTTTAAAAATCAAAAATTGTTCTTGGGACATGGCTTTTTACAGGACACAATTATTAAGAAAGTTATTTTAATAACAATAAATGGAATTTATCTCAAATTTAAAAATTGCATTAGAGAAAAATATCTTTAAAATATATTTTCAATATTTAAATTTAATTTTGAAACAAAATTTTAGAAAATATAGCAATACAAAGTGTCGGACACTAAAAGGTGCTTTATTTTTGGAATGACCCAAAGTAAAATAAAAAGCGTATACTGTAATATATTGTCTGTTATAAAATCCGGAGAAAATTCGGTTTTATTTCGTTTAATAGTTTGGATAATTGAGTTTTATAGTATTTTGATAATTATAGTTAAAATGATATTTGTTTGACAGTTAGACTGACCAATATAAGATGCATTTTTTATTGTAACTAAATTTGTAGATTGATCCATTGATTTATTATAAATTAATGAAACAGTTCTTTCTTAAAGATTTTCTTTCGGCGAATTTCGACGTGTTCCCCTCGTTCAATGTAATGCAGACATAATAATCTAAAAAATGGTATATGCTAAAAATGAAATCTTCTAAGACGGAATCTTCTAAGACTGGAAAGGAAAAATGCGTTATAGACAAGCTCCCTTCTTAGCAGGTGTATAAATGTATAATATATATATATATATATATTATTATTATTATTGTAGTCATTTTGCACGGGTGAATAGTTTAAAAGAAATTTCCATTTTCAGTTTAAGGGTGTATTTCGATTCAAATTGCTTATTTCCCGATTTAATTTTAAATTCATTTTTGCTCTCAACTGCATCAAACTGGTAAATTGTCTTATTTAGAAAGTACACGAGGTGCCGTGAAGGTCAATTCTTTGATAAGTGCACAAAATATTGCAAAAAAAGCAATCGAAAACTGCAATTTGAACCGATTTTTCCGAAGTGCAAGATCTGGGAACGGAAAAAAGGGTCTTCCTGAGACGTTATTTGCTTATAAATCAAATTCTAATGAATTGAGCTTAAAAAGACATCACACGGCACCTTATACGTCCCTTCAAAAATTCCCTCGGCAAATTTCATGTTTCTACTTTTAAAAATGTGTCTGAAATTGTATCGGAAAATTTCGAGCTGCTGAAGGTGGAAAAGCGTTTTTTCGAATACACCCTTAAAAGAAGATTCCGTCATAGGGAGGTTCTTCTCCATGCATTTAACACCATTTTAATAAGCTAGAAATCTACGGTTCTTTAAAAAGAATAAATTTGAATGTTTAATTGTAGAATAATGACAATTTAAAAGTACAAAAATTTTGGATCAATCCAAGTTTTACTGATTTTTGAACAGACTTGGCCACGTTGAGAAAATGATTTTCATATGGGATGATTCAACCGAGATTAAATATTTTGATCCGTGAAGACTAGAAGGAATGAAATCAGTCCTGGCTTCGTACGAGAAAAATAAGTAAGGCCCGACCCGGAAAGATTAGTGACTAGGCCCGGCCCAAATGCCGTTAATGTAAATCGGCCCGCGCAGATCTCTAATATATGCAGTACTTCGGATACAGTATACTGATCGAAATCTTTTGTGTGTTTCTGTAATTACCATCTACTTTCTATTATAAAGGAAGTAACTTGTAGTAAACCTCATCAACGTGTATCAGTTTCGTAAAATGTGAAATAGTTTAATTTAATTAAAACGAGCCCCAAACGATGCATTCCCTTCCATTATGTTATGGAATACTTTTGTGTGACCCTGTAAATAAATAACAAATAATCTTTGCGCCACAGATTGTACAAAATATATATGTTAGTATATATTTCATAGATTCATATCAAGTCTGTTATGTTCGAAAGAGTGTAACATCAATCAAATGCATTTGAAGCTATTTTTTCCCGTTGATCGTAATGTAATGGAATACTTTTGAATGTCCCTGTAACTAAACTAACTATACATCCGATTTTCGTAAAATTTGAAATGACTCGATAAAATTATGCACCAATTATACATTTTTTATTTCAAACTATATGGTTGGGTAGTTTTTGTTCTGTTATATGAGGACAGACGGACGGACTGAACGACGACTATAGGTGCTACGTATTTGTATAATTACGAACGCACTTAAAAAAGAAATATTAACAGATACAAATTTATGCAAAGCACATATTGTCTTTTAATAATAATAATAGAAAATAGTTTTAAAATACTTCACTTTTTTTACACTCTGTACTTCTGGTAGCTAAAAAATGGCAAGAAAAAATATGTCAGTATAAATGGTAAATTGTGATTTTTCCGATTATTTTTGTAAGTATTTTATTTATAAATTCAGAATTACATTCTAAACTTACGGCAAATAATCGTCATCTGAGAATAATAAAGTCCTATCTGTGTTTTTGAAGAAATTGATTTATCGATATAGAAGGATTCTATTTGTATCTATGAAGGTAGTTTTGCATCAAAATGATGTTGTGTATAATTTACATATGAGCTTACAGACATAATGTGACATTATTTTAATCTTGAAATGCCTTCATAGATGCAAATAGAACAGATAGAACCTTATTTTTCTCAGGTGACGTAATATTGTTAAATTCTACTATTTTTAGAGTGTAAAGTTGCAATTTTTATGCAGTAACTTCATCATCGATTCTTTTTTTTTTCTTTTTAAGGACGAAGAAGTGAAACTAATAGACACGTACATCCTGTTGGGCCAAAATCGAATCCTTTTATAAATCTGACATCAAAAGAAGGAGAGAGAGGGCACTTTCGTGTAGAGATCGCTATCTAATGGGAAACGTGAGCAGAATCTAACCGGGCTTTTGACCGACTTATAACAGAATTTGGAAAAAAAAAGTAAAAAAAAAAATCACGGTAATATTGTTTTGTTTTCTTTCTCGCATCTCTCATGTAGCGCGGCATGATGTCTGTTCGACCTTGGGTTAAAAAAAAGCATAATGTATATGGACATTTACCGTCTGCAAAAATTAACTTTAATTTCTCTCTTGCTGCTTTCTGTTCGTAATGTTCATGCACGTGGTGATTGTGCTCTGAATTATCGAAAATTTTAGGCATTCAATTCCGAAAATAAAAAAAATGGATCATTAGTCCGAAAATTTTGACATAAACACTGCAAATTCGGCATGGAAAATAATCTATTTTGTCAGACATTTGCAGAAAAATCGCGAATTTTTTCTAAGGGTTATGAAAACGCGAATTTCGTCAAAAGATTACAAAATAACAGTAAATCTTGTCAATGAAAAGCGAAAAAACGCCTTAAATTTTGTCAAAAGAGGGCAAAATAACCGCGTATTTCGTCAAAAGATCGCAAAAAAACTGCAATTTTCAAGATTGCTATATCTCAAGAACTAATGCACAGAATTTCACCAAACTTCAGATTCTGTGACCCCTTGATATACATAGACGCTGATTAAGTTTTGGTGTAAATTGGCCAGCAGGTGGCGCTGCTATGCCACGTTTTTCATGATTTTCATGATAGCTATATCTCAAGAACTAATGCACAGAATTTCACCAAACTTCAGATTCCGCGATACCTTGAGATATATAGCCGCTGATAAGGTTTTGGTGTGAACTGATCTATAGGTGGCGCTGCTATGCTACATTTTGCACGATTTTTGTGATAGCTATATCTCAAGAACTAGTGCTGAGAACTTCATCAAATTTTAGATTCTGTTACACTAGAATATATAACATAATTAGATGCTGATTACATTTTGGTATTAACCTTGCAACAGGTGGTGCAGCTATGCTGTATTTTGCACGATTTTTCCGATAGCTATATCTCAACAACCAACGCACAGAATTTCACCAAAACTTCAGATTTTGTTACAAAATGACATATAACATAATTACACGATGATTACGTTTTGTTATAAATCCTTCAACTGATACTGCTGCTGTGCTATATTTTACACGGTTTTTTTTAAACTAGCTATATCTCAAGAACTAATGCACAGAATTTCATCAAACTTCAGATTCTTTTACACCATAACATAATCAGACGCTTTTTTACGTTTTGGCATAAATTGTCCAAGATATGGTGTTGCTGTGCTACGTTTTGCAAATTTTTTGTTATAACTATATCTCAAGAACTAATGGACGAAATTCCGTCAAATTTCAGATTCTGTTAGATCTTGACATAAATAGATGCTTATTAGGTTTTAGTATAAATTATCCAACATGAGGCACTACTAAGCTCATTTTCTCAGAATATTAATTAAATTTTGCGTTTTAGGCTTTTCGGATACCAGAATCTCATTAGGCTAGGTCAAATGTTCGAGGAAATTCGATAGTGGGTAACTTTGGGGTCACCACGTTGTTTTTTAAATATTAAAATATACTTATGAGATAGAAGAAAGTTTTGGGATTGACACATCCAACTAGTTTTAAGATCAAGAAAAACGCGAATTTTTTATAGGTGACTCTAAAAAACGTATTACCTGAAGTGGATTCCCTTTTTTCAATCTGCTATAAGATTTCAGAAAATTTGCTGCGAATTTCAAAATTTTTTTCTTTCTCAGAATCACCCCTGTTTCCAACTAAAATGATGACGAAGTTTATACATTTCAGATTATCCACAAATTTAACGGAGAATCTTTTTAAACTCTCGTTTGACCAAAGACTGAATAGGCTGGAACCTAGAAGGAAAGGTTTTCTTTCATGTTTTTTCTTTATAACGAACTAATATTTTACGTAAAAGAGAAATAATGTGCAATATTCTTTATTTCACTTATTTATTCAATCTTGCAGGTAATTAACATAACAGATAATATTCCATATACTACTGCCATTTTAATTTTTTCAATATCCATAAGAAGAAAATTTTTTATTCTTGCAATTTTTCATCTTCCAGTTAAGGACGTACTATTTACACAGAGTCAGCTTTTGTAAATAGTAACCAAAATGTCCTGGCGAGATTTCTTCAGAATCTCTACAAATGATATCTTTTATCCCTTTATGTTCCAAATTATGAATTTAGAGGCTGTGCAAATGTATGTTACCAACTTTTTTGGTAATTTTGAATCCTCTTCCCCCTTCCGACATCATACGTTATCACCCCTACATCCTTCCCCTTCCCTGGGAATGATATCGATATTAAGGTACAAACTTATTTTTATTTCTTTTGTTTGGAGCAACATACATAACTGATTATATTTATTTTCGGCATACATCTGTGGCTTCCGGTAATAACCAGGTAAGGCACATTTTTAATAATTTGAGTAATTAACGTTTAAAGTTTTCAAATGCCTTTTTATCATTACTTTTATAAAATAGATTAGAACATGATAATTTTCACTACATTCAATTAGGATATAAGAACCTCTTTTTTTGCCAAAATAATAACATAAAAATGTTTTTCATTAATTGAGAACCAATCAAAAAAAAAAAATTTCAATTTTTAAATGAAAATTTCTAATCGCCCTATGACGGGAAGTATTCTATCTTCATTTTTCAGTACCATGGTAGATGAAAGACTCTTTTAAAGTTACATTTTCCCAAATTATCTCAATTTTTTCAAAATTGTGCCTTACCTGGCTATCACCGGAAGCCATAGATATTTATTTTTGGCATACATAATATAGTTACTCTTGAATACGACTCATCTTATCAAGTCACATAAAGACACATTTTAGAATAAAAATTGCACGCCTTCATATCCATTTAAAATATATATGTATTTATTTAAAGAATCAATGGTGATTCACCAACTGCTATTACTAATATTTGCATTTATCTATACGCATTTCACACATCCAGCATCCTTCGATTCCTTTTTATAAAACCAGCACTTTAGCTTCTCTAGCCTGGAGTACTAATTTCACTTTCCATTATACTAATGAGTATTGAGTAGAGGTACTGGAAATATTTTTCCCTTCATGTCTGATTTTTTATCAGAGCCTTTATTTCGGCACCAGATGCGAGTAACCTCATGGGGTCTACTTCAACCCTTTCCCCTAATGCCATTCATTCTGGTTAGAGATTACGGAGATCCGCCATCCGTATTATCCTGATTTTATAATCGATGAAAAAAAATATCGATTCCTTCTGTATTACTCTTTTGATTTCCTGCTACATAGGGTGCTTCTTATGAATAACTATTTAACCCTTTATGTCTTGAATTATAAATCAGAAATTTGCTCCTCTTCAATAATTATCTTCGCTCAGGGACTTATTACTCCACAGGCCAACTAGGCCATGGCCTTGGGCCCTCTGCGCCCTAAAATGATTAAAATAATTTAGAAACGAATTCTTAAAAATGCATTTTTCTGCAATTTTCTTTAAAACTAAATAATAATAATAATAATAATAATAATAATAATAATAATGTAAATGTTAACATGGAAACGTTAACTTCCAAAATTTCCTAAATGAAAGTCTACCGGTACTTTTGATTTTGACAAGTTTTATAAAAGGTCGCAAGCCTTGAGCTCCAGACACCTTTAATCGAGTTCTGTCTTCGCTAATGTTTGAAGATATCCAAAACGATTTATATAATAACAATTTGATTTTTAGATAGATTTTTTAGTTTTAATTAAAACCGATTTAATAAATCGGTAGTTAGGGCTCTTTTTGTAAAATATTTAGAAGAATAATTAGATTATTTAACAAAAAATACTGTTATGGAAACTTCACATTCTTACAAGAACAATGTTAATAAATATATTGTGATCCTATCTGTAATTGAGAAGCATAATAGAGAGAATATAAGAGTGTAATTATTCATATAATATCTCTGTTTGTTCTCTTTTTTACTTACACATCATACGTAGTATAAGTGTCTTACAATCATAAAAAAAAAAAAAAAAAAAAAAACGGATTTGCACGTTTTAGACACTGGAGATTTTGAAAAACATACTTTTAGAAAAAAAAAAAATAATAATGCCATCCGTCTGTCTCTGTGGCTGTAAACGCTCTATCTCTCGGACAAATTGAGATAGAAACTTGAAATTTGGTGTGTACTTAGTGTGTAATAATGGAAAGAAGCTTATTGAATATCAGTAACCTCGATTATCCGGAACTAATTTTTTCAAACTCTCGAAAAATTCATTCTGATGAAAGATAGATAAAACTTTTCGAATTTGTTTATTTTAAGGAGTGAATATAAAAGACAACAACAACAACAATAATAATAATAATAATAATTTAATAAAAACAAATTTTGCACAAAGAATGAAATTAATCGGATACTTAGTTACCGAGATATTTGTAATCCCATTTTCCACCATTCTTCGATTTTTCATGACCCTGTATTTATTTCATTCAAAACTCAATTGAAAGATAGATACATCTTGATTGAATATGAGATGCTTAATCCGACGCAGTAAAGTGTAAGTTAATGTTATTACCATTTTTTAAATTAAGGATGTTTCTTTTACGCAATTCGGTATTACTTGATTAGCCCATCTGTCAATAGCTGTTGCCAAACTTTAAAACTATCGTCAAACTATAAGAACTAAATGCCAATAATGGGTTATCGTAAATGTCACGTTCATTTGATATTACACGTTACAAATGTTTGTTTGGTCTTCAAGTGATTTTTAATTCGACATTTTATTTGTACTTTTATTAATCTTTTACTAATTCACTTGTTCTTTCGTTATTCAAAATAAAAATTAAGTCTGTTTTAATAATTTACGAGTAGTTTGGCGATTTATATAATTAGTCGACGATATAATTAAGTAGTACTCACACTTCAATGTGTATTAAAAATATTTAAATATGCGTTTAAATTTTATTTTGGAATTGCAATGCATTTTATTTGACGTTTACACATGTTTTATTATCATATTTTATATTACGCATAAACATGATGAATAAATTTTACGGTGGCCCCCAATGACTAGCTGCATATTATATTAACTAGAAGACAGCCCGTCAAAATGACGTGTTTGCATTTTTAAAAGGATGATAAAAAATTACAACTGTGGTCAATCAGGCACTTTAGGCTTAAACAATTTAAAAATACAGTGATTAAACATGGGGGGGGGGGAATCTATAAAAAAAAAGACAATTTTAACAGAAGTTTGCATCTAAAACTATAACAAAACTATCTGGTGGATGGTGGGATTGTAATGAACAAATCTTAAATACATAAATTTTAAAAGAATAAAGTAAGGCCAAAAAATCAATTATAAAAGATTATGTTGTGAAACTACAGACAAAAAATATATAAAAATACTGAGAAAAAATAATAAAAAAAATCTAAAATTTATAAAAAAAATTTCCTATTTTGACCCATTTTTTAGCTAATACTTAAAAGAAAACACTTTATAAGATCGAAAACAAATGTCAACAATAAAGAGTAAACAATGGGCGTGTTCGGGGGACACACGCGCGAGTTCAGCAGTTTTTGCTTGGAGTACGCTTAGACGCGAAGAATTCGAACCTACAATCTCTGGTTTCGAGTTCAACGCTCTATCTATTCGGCCATGAAGCTTACCGTTGTTTGTAACAGATTATAATTAACACCATCATTAATCGAATCCATAGTCTGTTCTTAATCTGTTCATAATCGCACAGTACCGAGTACTATATCCGCTGTAAGATCCACTCCATGTACCTGTCTCCTAAGCGCGAGCGCTCAGCGCGCGTATCTCCCGAACGCGCCCAATCATTCGTGATGTTACAATGGAGTCATTCTAAAGATTCATTGACAGAATTTGTCATTCTTGAATGGCAACAGAATTAATTTGCTTACATTGCTTGTTTTTCTCGTAATTTAACGTTTGTTTTTTCCGTAATTGCTGGTTGTTTTATTTAAAACTTAAACATTATAATTAAATAGTTTTTGTAGGTTTTAAAGAAAATGAGTAATGAATTAATCTTTTACATGTGTATTTCCATAAGTTGAACAACTAGAATATTTGTGAACGGCTCGGAATATTTAAGCCTAACGTAGACGCAGTTGCAATAAGTTTCTTTTTCTTGTAGATGGGTTGACCCCGGAATCGTTATACACGGAGGGGTTTTATCTATAATATTTTTCTCAATTTTCGCTCATTAAAATCGGTTATCGTTACGTGCAATCCGATCTTCTTATAAGGTTGTTCTCAACTGCTCCGCTGAACAAGCGCAAAACGTTTTGACAGATTTACAAATTCATTTTTTAACGGAGAGATATAAAATTGAAATGCCTGACTAGGGAAGCGATTTCGAATCGAACTTAGTTTTCCATTTTATGATAAATAAATTACCTATCCAGTTCTAAGCTATTTCGATCACGCGATCACCTGTGTTTCTCCTGCTTTTCGACCGGTTTTTCTGCTTTCGTCGGGAAATGTGCTCAAAAACGTCAACTGTAAAGGCTTGCTATGAAAGATCTATTGCGCTTTTCCAAAAATAGAAAATTGAGTTCAATTAGACAGTTTCTGAATAACAATACCTGCTATTTTCATGCATTTCTGAACAAAAATAAATTAAAGCATGTGTCATAAAGTGGCCCTTTTTGATTTAAGAGCACCCATAAGCAACTTGTGCTATACTTCTGCTAGCAGATGATTTAAAAACGTGTTGAATGCATTCGAATGCGATTCTTCTCCATTTAAGGGCGTAGATTGATCATAACGTACCAATTTAATACGTTATTAACCAACGTTAGCCTTCGAACTGTCAAAAAGAACAGGTTTGCATTGACTGGTTCATTACAAAGTTGGCCTTCGACCATTTATGATATATATCCCCTGTGTTTTTGGCAACATCATCACGTTCATTTCCTGCTATCAGCACGAAATTGACTTTCAAAAGAGATGTGTAAAGTATATACATTCGACTCTCGTTAATTCAAAATCGGATAATTCGAATCTTCGCTTAGATCGAACTAAACATGAAGTCCCGAAATTTTCAATGGTAGAATAACGTTAAAAAATTTCATTAATTCGAACTCATTTTCTCTTGACTTCGTTTAATTCGAACTAACTAGAATTCCGATTTTTCATTTTTCTTTTCTTTCTCAAGTATTTTAGATAATTTGAATAACTTTCTTTCTTTGATTTTTGTGAAAATTGCTCCGAACGAGTATACATATAATTCAATGCATCTGATATCCACTTTCTTGGTGTCCCATCTATTCATCAGTGACACTTTAAATTTTTCTTCCATTGTGCTTGTTTCTAATCTTTTAATTAGTTTATGCATCTATACATTCTAATTTAATATTAAGTCATATTCTAATGATAACAGACGAAATAAATTATAAAAACACTTTATTATTAATTCCTTTGTAATAGCATAATATTAAGCATGTTTTCATTTCATATTTTCCATAATTCGAACTTCGGATAATTCGAATATTTCTTGTGGCCCCGACGGGTTCGAATTAACGAGAGCCGACTGTATGTTCATAAAACGATAGGACAGATAAGAAATTTACACGAGCCAAATTCCCAGGCTCAATCCTGGCCCGGTGTAAAAATTAAACTTAGGCACGGGCCCCATTTATATTTTCACATTTCAAAGACCGGCTCGTATACAAAATCTGTGAAATTAGGCCAGACACATGCAAAACTCAATTAATTATTGTTAAAATATAGTGTAGTATAAAATAATTTAAGGCTGTTCTCAAATCAAAAAGGGAAACTTTATGACATAAATTTTTTTTAATTCATTTTTGTTCGGAAATTCATAAAACTAGGAGGTGATGGTGTTCAGAAACTATCAAATCGAGCTAATTTAACTGTTTTTTTTTTTTTGTTTTTTTTTTGTTTTTTTTTTTTTGGGGGGGGGGGGAGATTTTTCAGAAAATAGTGTCAATGTGGGCCTTTTGAACCGACTCTTCGCGTGAAAGCAGAAAAAACAGTCAACGAAGGGAGAAAACGTTTTTGTCACGTGGTTGAACTCATTTATAACGCAATAGGTAATTTATTGATCAGAGAGAAAATTCAGTTAGATTCCACATCGCTTGTATGGTCAGGCCTTCCAATTTTATATCTTACCGTTAACAAAAAAAAAAAAGAATTTGTAAGCGTATCAAAACATTTTGCGCTCGTAGGCAGAACAGTTGAGAACAGTTTCTACAAAAAAGTAAACATTTTTAGATAAAAAGTGTGTTAAGTCGGTTCTCAAATCGAAGGAGCCAATTTCTGATTCATTTCTGTAAGAAGGCGCATGAAAGTGAAAGGTGTTCTTATTCATAAACAATGTAATCGAATGCTGTTTTTCGCTTTTTGATAACGACAGAAGATCTTCCAAAAAATACTTTCAAAGCAAGTGTTTTGAACCGAATTTCCAGACTGAGAGTCGGAAAGGGAAAAGAAAAGTCATCATGTGACAAAAATCACTTTAAACTTAAGTGATTTACTTATTAATAAAGTGAAAATGTTTTTTGATTTCAAGTTGTTTTAATAGTTAGGGGTGTTAATTTTATCCTTTTAGCTAAAAAAATAAATCAGAAAATATATCAGAATTTTTCGCGTTTGTTGCGAATTTGAAAACCATTTTGCGCTAGAATATTTTTTCCTTCGTTATGTCATGTTAATTGAAATTTATTTTCTAATTTTAGTAGCATTGCAAAATCCTGCTGTTTATTTTGTTTTTTAGAAAGCATTGAAAAACTGTGTCATGTAGGGTCAATTTTTAAATCCCATAAAAAAAAAAAAAAGGTTTTTATTCTTTGTATTGAACAAACAATACAAGATAATTTGGAGTTTTTGAAATTGAAAAATATCTTATACCCTTTTATAGGGTATTTTAAGGGTGTATTCGAAAAAATTCTTTTCCACGTTTAACAGCTCGAAATTTTCTCATGCAATTTCAGAAGCATTTTTTTTAAAGGAGAAACGTGAAACTTGCTGAAGGGATTTTTGAAGAGATGTATAAGGTGCCGTGTGATCTCATTTTTTGCCCAGTTAATTAGAATTTGATTTATAAACAATTACCTTCTCAGTATGACCCTTTTTTTCGTTTCCAGATCTCCCGCTTCGGAAAAAGCGGATCAAGTTTCTTTTTTGTAATATTTTCTGCATTTATCAAAAAATTAACAGACACGGCACCTTATAAAGTTTCTAAATAAGACAATTTGTCAGTTTGATGCATTTGAGAGCAAAAATGAATTTAAGGGTGCTCTTAAATCAAAAAGGGCAACTTTGTGACACATGCTTTAACTTATTTTTGTCCGGAAATGCATGAAAATAGCAGGTGTGATTATTCAGAAACTGTCTAATTGCACTCAATTTTCTGTTTTTTTTTTTTTTTTTTTTTTTTTTTTTTTTTTTTTTTCAAAACACAATAGATTTTCATAACAAGCCTTCAAAGTTGGACACTTTTGAGCGCATTTCCCGACGAAAGCAGAAAAAGCAGGAGAAAAACGGGAGATCGAATGATCGAAATAGCTTAGAACTGGATAGGTAATTTAATCATCATAAAATGCAAAAATAAGTTCGATTCGAAATCGCTTCCATGGTCAGGCATTCCAATTTCATATCTTCCTGTTAAAAAATGAATTGTCAAAAATGTCAAAAGGTTTTGTGGAAAATAAGCAGTTTGAATCGAAAAACACCCTTAATAGTTTGGAATATTTTAAATTATTTTAGTGGCAACTCTACATGAGTCTGTAACAACTGTTTTCGTGCGTAAATTTTAACTCGTCAAACTTTCCACAGTGAAACAATCTGGATGGTGTATTTCGATTCAAACTGCCTATTTTCCGATTTATTTTTGAACTCATTATTGCTCTCAAATACACCAAACTTTCAAAATCTCTTATTTGGAAAGTACACAAGGTGCCGTAATTGTCGATTCTTTGATAAATGCAGAAAATATTGCAAAAAAAGCAAACAAAAACGGCATTTCGAACCGATTTTTCCCAAGCGGGAGATTTGAGAACGAAAAAAAAGGGTCATACTGAGAAGATAATTGTTTATAACTCAAATTCTCATGAATTGAGCATAAAAAGACATCACACGGCACCTCATACGTCCCTTCAAGAAACCTCTCAGCAAATTTAATGTTTCTACGTTTAAAAATGTGTCTGAAATTGTATCGGAAAATTTCGAGCTGTTGAAGGTGGAAAAGCGTTTTTTCGAATACACCCTTAAGTAACCTGTAACCCTTGTGTGATCATAGTTTTCCCTTTAATTTTTTATTTGGTCAGGAAATGTTTACGTTTTTCATAAAGCTAACATGAAAACTAATATTTTCGGGCTAGTTTGCGTCAGGCCCCTTTTTAGTCCGAATATAGCCTTAATTACTTAAAATTGCCTTTTGTACAACCAAATCTCTTTAAAAATGTTCTAAGTAGGATTTTTTTTTCAAATGTTCTTATAGCAAAATACTACATTAATTGCTTTTGTTCCTGATGCTTAGGATAACATGACAAAAGCTGTGTTTAAATGTATTAAAAAAAAAAAAAAAAAAAAAAAAAAAATTGTTTTACGGCAAGGGGTTTGCGATAAAAATGTATTCATTTTGTATGAATCTGCGTGACTTTTATATAGGAATCTGCCAGCAGGGACTACTATGTTCCAAACAGGCACGTAACCAGGGAGGGACATAAGGGGGCTGAAGCCCCTCCCGAAAGTTTGAAAAGACTTTACAAAATTATCTATAAATTAATAAAATAAATTTTGTTTGTTTTTACCTTCCTTTACGTTAAAATCAATTGTATTTTTAGCTGTAAAAACACCCACTTATTCAATTACTGTTGCAATAATCCTTCATTATATTTAACATTTGGATATATTGTTTTTTCGATTAGATATTAACCACAATAGATATTTATCACAAAAAATTCTTTCTGAATTCTTTTTAAAACGCAATTTTAACTATCTTTATGCGCAGTAAAATTCGATCAAGTGTAATTCCGAATCATTAATTTGACTAACAAAAAATATTGTAATATACACAAGACGCATTAACTTTAGGAGATACACTGTTGAAAATTTGACCCTTTTGCTGCATCGTCACTCCACCGCTTATATAGAAAACGATTACTTCGGCCTATTATGGAGCATTCTCATGGGTCAAAAGCGAGATATTCCATAAAAGCAGAGGAGTGACGATGCAGCAAAAGGGTCAAATTTTTTACAGTGTAGATACAAAACATTTACTTGCATGTTATGATCTTCCTTAATTTTCTTTATCTTCATGCATATAAACGAAATTTAGAGCGGTCAATGTTAAAATATTTTGCACAGTTTGGGGCGCTGTGCAAACTTTACCAATAGTGAGGTGGGTGCTCATATTTGAGCTTATTTATAGTAATATATTATTAAATCTAAACGAATAATATGCCAAGTGAGTGAAGACTCACCTTAAGGGTGTTTGTTCTTAAATTAAAAAGGGCAACTTTGTGACATATGCTTTAATTTATTTTTACTCGGAAATGCATGAAAATAGCAAAAAATAGCAAGTGTTGTTATTCAGAAACTGTCTAATTGCACTCTTTTTTTTTTTTTTTTTTTTTTTTTTTAAAGCAATAAATTTTTCATAACAAGCCTTCAAAGTTGACGTTTTTGAGCACAATTCCGGATAAAGTAGAAAAACCGATCGAAAAGCAGCAGAAAAGCGGTTGATCTCGGGATCGAAATAGCTTATAACTCGATAGGTAATTTAATTATCATAAAATGGAGAATTCAGTTCAATTCAAAATCGCTTTCATAGTGAGGCATTCCAATTTTATATCTTTCTGTTAAAAAATATATTTGTAAGTGTGCCAAAACGCTTTGCACTTGATGAGCGGAGCAGTTGAGGTCGCTAGGATAACCTCAGAACAATATCAATTTATAGTCGAATCTTTATCTTAGGGTCTGAAAACCAAAAGAGAAACCAAAAAATTTTCGGAACGTGATGATGCTAATCCCTGCCTTTTTTACAGCAAATGATTTCAGAGAAGAGCTCACCGCACCGAGGCACCCACCTGCCTACCCTCTGACCCCTCGGAGGATCAGCGCCTCACCCCCTGAGGCTAACTGGCTCCTTGGGAGTGACCTTGGACGGGACGAAGTGCACAACATATGGTTGGCTTCCGGTGCTCTCGTTTTTAGAACTCTGCCACCGAGTATTTTATTTTGCCGAGGTGCAGCTTATTTATTAAAGGGACAGGCCAGATATTTGGTGACAGCTGACTGCGGTGTACATTTCAGGATATAGAAACCCATTTCGAGAACTGTGTGGTATGGTCGGTGATGAGATTTCTTTCTAGGAATGTGTGAGCTCAAAATTATGTAGTGGGTGGTTTCGAGGGGTCGCTTAGCTCAGATACTTCTTTCACGCAAAAAAACTGCAGAATCATGTGTTATCTAAGGATGATTATAACTTTTCATTTTTAACATGACAGAATTGCATATCATGTTTCTGTCCCCTTACGTGTTAGTGCACTTGTACTAGCAAGTAAGGCCAGGGGCGTAGCTTGAAATTTTTATTGGGGGGGGAGAGCCAAACTTTGGCGCCCTTGAATTATTTGCACAATTTTTAGGAGAGGGGGGGGTAGTTATGCTATTTTTTATATTTAATTATTTATTCATGGCAATGACATCTATTTAGGGATAAAAGTGATGCAGCCATGGTTAAATTTCCATTTTAAGCGTGCATGCACATGTGCTGATAAAATATCTCTCCCAGCTCTTGTTTTTTCACTGTCTAAAAAGGCAATGTAGAATGTTTGAAGAGAATCCGAACCCTGGATCCTTAAATTCATTTTCCTGATATGATAAGAACAATTGTACTTGGAAGAAAAATAAAAATATAGAACGCAAAGTTAATTACAATAGAGTTATAGTGGTTTCAAAGCCACAGCTCCCGCTCGAAACTTGCGGGTCAATAATTAAATTTAGCCGCCAATTTTTTCTGGTGAGATCCTCCGAGATCAGGCCCACTACTATCACTCCCACTAATATAAAAAAGGAATGGTAAATCTCACGATGAACATTCGACCCTTTTTCAAGGAAGTAACGGTGGTCTATATATTGAATATAAAAAAATGGCAGCTGACGTCACTGTGGGCAAAATTACATCTCTATAGCCCTGAAATTACAGTGGATCCACAGTAATTTCCTGCCCGTCTTTAAGACTCCTACTGTACACAAAAAGACAAGGTGATCTGATTGGTCTACGATTGGTCTAATGTTGCATTTTAAAGCTCTGTTGTATGATTGTTCAACGTCGCCATGTTGATTCCTGTAATGATCGCTAAAGCAAAAATATAATTGGTAGATTGGTTGAAGGAAGCACTTGTTTGCAAACATGCACTTTCCTTATTCCAGTTTCTGTAAAATGGAATAACATGTTTTCCCTTTTATTATTGTTACGCATCTATACGTTTCTTAAGTTTAAATAAGCATTAAAAGTTTAAAAGAAACGGGTTTTAAAGTAGAAATAAAATGTATTTACTCAGATAGATGCATGTATGGTTTTTTCGTCATCTCCCGAGCACGTTTGTTTACAATATCCGAGAGCTGGCTTTTCCGATCTGCTTTTACTGAGTAATGTTACTGCGTAACAGCCGAGTAACAGTGATTTTAGCGATCGCATCACTTGCCGTGAACGGCAGAGGTTTTTGACGTCATACCGCGCGGCCAATAGCATCTCGGATATATGTTGCAGATAAATCTCGATGTATTACTGAAGAAAGTTTGTATGTACAATGGCAACAGATATATGCAAAACAAGTTCATCAGAATCTTGTATAAATAGTTTGTATTGCGATGGCTTGTTGCTCGCTCTATCTCAATTTTTCTTTTCGAATGTTGCTTAAGCACACAATCATGTAATTTAAATCATCCTTATTTTTAGTTTTTTTAAGTTTACGGCAAAGTGATGTCGTAATGTTGTTTACATCTGTAAATAGTTCATCTCAGTTAATAATAAAAGTTTTGGTCATGTAAAACTGTTGTTGTCAATTAAGCCTTCCACAAAACCACTGCAAACACTCTGCTCGGCCCATTTTAAATGGCCGTCAGGGTTATGGGCCCAGAGCCCTTGTGGAAGTGAAGATTTTTGCGTCGATGTTTTCTTCAACGATGTTTGTTGACAAGTGACGTCGTGCCGATGTTTTTTCCGTTCCTGGAAATTTCGATGGAGTTTTCAAGTTTTGCTGTTTACCTGTTTTGATGTGATTTCCTTCTACTTCACCGGTGATAAATCTGCAAGGACTGTTTTCTCTTTTTGGACTTTGTGTTCCTTTTGGACTTTTTCCGTTTTCTTTTTGAAAGTTTCCCCGATTGCTGTGAAGGAGGCCGAGTTTTAGAAATGGAGATGACAAATGTCACCCTTTTGACCTCTTCAAATTGGGAGAGTTGGAAAATAGAAGTGAAAGTCCTTTTGCTCCATTATGGGGCATGGCAATTTATAGAAGGTCCGGATGCAGAAGCTGGTGAAAGTGTAGAGCCATCAAAGGAAAGCAGAGTTCCGGGAAAGGAGGATGCGGCGACAACAGTTCCTGTGACTGAACCACTAACTTGGAGGGAAAGAAATGATCTGAGTTTGCGCAAAGCCCGTGCATACACAATAATTTATCAGACCCTGAGCCCAGAGTTCAAGCCCCTGATTGCCGGTACTACTAATGGAGCAGTTGCATGGAAGATTCTAAAAGATCATTTTGAACCAACCACCCGAGCTCGAGTTATTCAACTGTTAGACGATGTTTTTAGCCTGAGATATGTGCAAGGTGAAAATCTTGGACTATTTTTGTGTAAAGTGAAACAAGCAACCGAGCGGCTTCACGAAGTTGGTCATGATCTGCAACCACTATACATTGGTTATCAAATGATAAGAAGTCTTCCAGAAGAATTTCAGTCAACAGTGCAAGCAATCTACAGGTGGCCTGATAAAGATTTTGTACCTGATAAGATTGAAGCTGAGCTGCTGCTGGAGGAGAATAGATTGAAGCTAGCCACTAGAGACTTTCAAAATGCTGCTTTTTCTGGAGAAGTGAAATGTAAATCAGGTAAATTTTCAAAGTTTGCTAATTGTAATGTAAATCAAAGTAAATGTTTAAAGTCTGACAATAGTAATGTAAATTTAAGTAATCCAAGTAAATCTTTTAATTCTGATAATGTAAATTCAAGTAAATTTTCTAAAACTAAAAATTTTAAACAGAATAAATCAATAGGTCCTTGTTATTTTTGTAAATCTTATGGTCATTTAATTTCGAACTGTAAACTTAAATCTAAAAATTCTCAATATAAAAGTAAATTTTCAGAATCTAGTAATGTTGAATTAAAGTATAATAATGTAAAATGCACCTTCTCTGAACATGAAGCAAGTTTAATTGAAATTTCTCCAAATGTTTTTGAAGCAAATACATCTGATTTTTGTAAAAGTAACAGCTGGGTCTTTGATACCGCAGCGACTGCTCATTTTTGTAATGACAAAAATTTATTTTTAGATTTTGAGCCAGTATCAAATATGCAGATGTCACTTGCTGTAGGAGAAAAGGAAAGTCCTGTTCAGGGAGGGGGTACAGTAAATTTTTTTGTAAAGTGTAAAGATGGTGGCTTCAATCAAATTATCCTTAAAAATGTTTTGTATAATCCTAATTTACGTAGAAATCTGTTGTCGGGCAGCAAGCTTGAAAAATTGGGTGTAAACTTTGTGGGCAGTAAGGGCAGGGTAATTGTTTATGACAAGGAATGGAATTTTTTGTTTTATGCTGTTAGAAGAAATGACTTGTATTTTTTAAAACCTTTTAGCTACAAATGTAAAGGAGAAAGCAACTCGGCTAACATTTCTGCAAATCAAGTTGAAAAATTAAATTTAAATGAACTTTGGCATGAAAGATTTTGTCATGTAAACAATGAATATTTAATTAACACTTCTAAAAATGAAAGTGTCGTAGGTTTGCCTTTATTGTCTAAGTTAGCCGAGGATTGTATCTCCTGTAAACTCGCTAAGTCTAAAAGAACATCGTTTAAAGCTATAGGTAAAATTAAATCAAAAACTGCTCTTGAACTTTTACATATGGATCTATGTGGCCCTTTACAAGTAACGTCGCATGGGGGGAGTCGTTATTTTTTCACCATCATTGATGATTTTTCTCGTTTTGTTACAGTATACCCCATCAAGAATAAGTCTGATGTTTTTCAAACTTTTTTAAAATTTCAAAGTAGGGCCGAAAGGTATCTAAACAAGAAAATAATTTCAATCAGAACGGATGGGGGTTTAGAATTTTGCAACAGAGAATTTGATTCTTTTTTAGAAAAGCAGGGTATTTTTCATGAAAAGACGAACCCGTACAGTCCTGAAATGAACAGGGTTGCGGAGCAGTTTTAATTTAACTGCTTTGGATGGTGTTAAGACTCTTCTCAATGCTAGCGGCTTATCTCAAAAATTTTGGGCGGAAGCCTTAATGTGTTTTTCTTACGTATGGAATAGGGTATGTCACAAACAGTCAGAACTCACCCCTTTTGAGATGTATTCTGGTAAAAAACCCTCGGTTTCACATTTAAAGAAATTTGGATGTTTAGCGTACGTTGGAGTGCCCAAACAGATTAGAAGGAAGCTTGATATGCGAGCTAAACTGGGGATCATGTGCGGGTATGCTCAATCAACGAAGGGCTATAGAATTTGGTTAATTGATGAAAATAAAATTGTAGAAACCATTAATGTAAGATTTGATGAAACAAAAAGGGGGGTTGATGTAGTTTCAAAATTTAAAGAACAAAAATTTAACTTTTCACTTTTTGATCTTCCAGAAGATGGAGATATTTTTTATGAACCTGAAAATACATCTCAATTGGGGAGTGAGACTGTTAAAGTAAAAGATCCAGAAGTTTCGGAGCAGGAAATTTTAAAACCTTGTGCATCAATTCCATGGACCCGTAAAGCAGTACCCCGAAAAACCGGAAATCAAACAGACATTTACTATGGCATAGAAGGAACCAACACAAGAATTAGATCTTTTAATGAATTAATTAAATATTGTAAAGAAAATAAAATAGAATGTGATAAAAATTTATTTGATTTTAGTTCTAAAAATAAAGAATCCGGTAAAGTTTTAAATTTAAATGTAAATGAAGCAAATTTAACTGAAATCAGAATTCCTCAAAGCTACAATCAAGCCATTAAAAGCCCAGAAGCATCAAATTGGAGGGACGCAATGAACCATGAAATCAACGTCATGTACGAACGAAAAGTATGGGATCTTGTGACACCACCAAAGGATGCTAAAGTTTTGGGAAACCGCTGGGTATTTACCGTTAAAAGAAACGAGAAAAATGAAATTGTAAGGTACAAGGCGAGATTAGTAGCGAAGGGGTTTAATCAAATAAAGGGGGAAAATTACGAAGAAGTTTTTAGCCCGGTTGTTAGTTTTACAATAATTAGGTTGTTCTTTGCCATATTTTCATGTCTGTTTAAATGGAGAAATGTCCAGGTAGATGTCAACAATGCTTACCTTTATGCTAATCTGGATGAGACTGTATACATGCACCAACCTGAAGGTTTTGTTAAAGATAAAGATAAAATTTGTAAGTTGAATAAAGCCATTTATGGTCTCCACCAGTCTGGTAGACAATGGTTTTTCGAGATGGATGATGTTTTATCCAAACTTGATTTTCAAAAACTAGATTGGTGCAATTGTGTATACATGTTTCAGACCAGATTGGTTCTTTTGCTTTATGTTGACGACATAGTTCTTTTTGGTAAAACTAAAGATGATTTAGATTTTGGGATAGAATTGCTGCAAAAACATTTTAACTTAAAAATTTTGGGGTCAACTAAAAAACTATTGGGTATAGAGTTTGAAGAAATAGGAAATCGTCTTTTTATACACCAAACTTCATACATTGAAAAAGTTTGTGAAATGTTTTCAGAATTTAAATTTCCTGTTAGTACCTTACCTATGCCCAAGGGTTTAGTTTTGTCAAAGCAAGATGCACCTTCCACTAGGGAAGATATTGAAATGATGTCAAAGTTTCCTTATAGAAATCTTATAGGCTGTTTATCTTTCATAGCTGGAAGGACTAGACCAGATATCATGTATGCAGTTAATTTGTTATCCCAATTTCAATCAAACCCTGGAATTTCTCATTGGAATAGTTTATTAAAATTGTTAGGTTATCTTAAATATACTAAACATTATAAACTTGAGTTATCCAGAATTAGTGAGTTAAATCTTTCATGCTATTCAGACTCAGATTTTGCTGCAAACAGAGACGATCGAGTTTCCATAGGTGGCTATATTTTGTTTCTAGATGAAACGCCCATTTCGTGGAAGACTTTTAAACAGAAATGTATAAGTCTTTCAACTATGGAGGCCGAATACGTCAGTTTAACTGAAGCTGCTAAAGAATTAATCTGGGTCAAAAATGTTTTACAAAATGAGATTCTAAATTTAAACTTGAAAGATTGCACACTATTCTGTGATAACCAAGCAGCAATAGCCTTTTCGAATTCTCCTTTTGAAAATCAAAAAACTAAACATATCCATATAAAATATCATTTCCTTAGAAATTTAGTATATGATCAGGTCTTTAAACTTAAATATATTGCTAGTAAATTTAACTTGGCTGACAGTTTTACAAAACCCCAAATTAGAGAGCAGTTGTTGAAATTTTGTAAAAGGATTTTTGATATTTAAAGTTTTAAGGGGGGTTATAATTTTTCTTACAATGTAATCACTCTGGTCAATGCCTTGCCAATAAAGTCTTATATGACCTGACATTGACCAGACTGTTGTTTTTTTTAATATTAAAATGTAATTTAATTTTATTGAACTTTTGAAGTTCTGAATTTTTGAAGTTTTTGAAATTTTTCATATTGTAATTTTTGCATTTTTATAACTTTTTTCCAGAATTTTTGTAATACTCTGGAGATGACGAAAAAGGAGGCCGTTTGTTACGCATCTATACGTTTCTTAAGTTTAAATAAGCATTAAAAGTTTAAAAGAAACGGGTTTTAAAGTAGAAATAAAATGTATTTACTCAGATAGATGCATGTATGGTTTTTTCGTCATCTCCCGAGCACGTTTGTTTACAATATCCGAGAGCTGGCTTTTCCGATCTGCTTTTACTGAGTAATGTTACTGCGTAACAGCCGAGTAACAGTGATTTTAGCGATCGCATCACTTGCCGTGAACGGCAGAGGTTTTTGACGTCATACCGCGCGGCCAATAGCATCTCGGATATATGTTGCAGATAAATCTCGATGTATTACTGAAGAAAGTTTGTATGTACAATGGCAACAGATATATGCAAAACAAGTTCATCAGAATCTTGTATAAATAGTTTGTATTGCGATGGCTTGTTGCTCGCTCTATCTCAATTTTTCTTTTCGAATGTTGCTTAAGCACACAATCATGTAATTTAAATCATCCTTATTTTTAGTTTTTTTAAGTTTACGGCAAAGTGATGTCGTAATGTTGTTTACATCTGTAAATAGTTCATCTCAGTTAATAATAAAAGTTTTGGTCATGTAAAACTGTTGTTGTCAATTAAGCCTTCCACAAAACCACTGCAAACACTCTGCTCGGCCCATTTTAAATGGCCGTCAATTATCTTAATTCCCCAGTAAATACATATAAGTAAAAAATAATCTGTATCGTACTGCAATTATAACACATAACTTTAAAGTAGTTATTTTTTTCTAATGTGCATTTTTTAAATCGATCGCACGATTATTCTATTAATTATACAGTACATTAACGAATACTTTTTTTTTCCTGTCACTTTTTAACATTAAAAGACAGTCGTTCAAAGTAAATTTAATTTTCTCTTTTGACAATGGCTACTTTAAAAGCAAAAATCAATTATTTCCAAATCCCTTTATCCAATCACTAGAATAAAAACTCATTTAACCCCTTAAGCAACATGTTCAATTTAGCAATAGTATGCTGAATACCGGATATCATTAAATTTCGTCAAAAGTAATTTATCACAATAGCAACTAGCGACGCAAAAAACTCAGATGTATAGAACATTTCAATCTTGATTTAAAATAAAGACATATACACATATATTTCGGAATTTCAGATAAAAGAGTTCACTTTGCACATCGGTACATCGTTATGTTTATGAAGTTGAATGAAAACTGTTATTTTTCAGATAAATCAAATTTAAGCTGTACTAATGTCCACGGCAAGGCAGAAAAAAGACCCAGCAGAAGAGTGACAATAACTTGTAATGTATATGTACAATTGATAAAACATAACAAAATTATATTTAGGAATTATATTATAAAACAAAAATAGAGCCCCAAAAACATCTATTGCTCAGTTGAAAACATTTTTAAATTTTTTTTTTTTTTTTTTTTTTTTTTTACCATTTGATCAGTAACCATTGCAAGAATGGAATCAGTGCCACTTGATCAGTAACAAGGCATTTTTAATAATAATGTTACAATTTTAAATACAGTGTTTTATACAATAAAATCTGTGAAAATACAATATGTGGATACCAAAAACCTAAATAATAAAAAAAAATCATGTAAAACTGAATATTTGTTTGGTTCCATTCGATTGCATCTTGCTATGTTTGATTGATTTTTCGAAAAACATTTGTAAGTAAGGGTGTATCCCGATCTAAACTGCTTGTTTCCGCATTTAATTTTGATTTCATTTTTCCTCTCAAATGCATCAGACTGGCAGATTTTTTTATTCAGAAACTATACAAAGTGCCGTAAAGCTCGATATTTTGATAAAGACTGAAAATGCTGTCAAAGTGGGCGTTGTGAGCCGAATTTTCTGAAGCGGAAGAGCTGCAGATGAAAAAAAGCTCCATGCTGAAGCAATGATTGTTTATCAATCAAATTCTAATAAATGGAGCGAAAAATAAGATCATACGGCACCTTGTACATCTCTTCGCAATCACTCCAGCAAGTTTCATGTTTCTATTTTTAAAAATGAGTCTAAAATTCTATCAGAAAAATTCGAGATGTTGAAGGTTGGAAAAGCATGTTTTCGAATACACTCTTAAACATATATCTCTTTTAATTTTGGGGAAAGCTTCATTCCTGCCCAGTCCTGGGTTAAAACTAGGTCGATTATTAATAATGTAAAAGTTTTAGAAATCATCATTAATCAAAAAATAACAATCTGTTTAGGAAATAAATAATAAAAATTATTAAAACTTAAATTTACCGGAAAACTGAGAATGCTAATCGATTTTTTTCCACTAGTAATAGTAATGATAAAAAAATGAACTCACAATTGCGTCAGAAAGATTAACATTGTACTTTAAGAACATGCTTAACTAAAGAAGAATCTGTACATTTTTTAACCTTCGACTGCATCAATGTTTTTCATCCGCTTTTTCATAAATACGCATCATTTATCCGCTTCAAAACTTCTTTTTCTGATTTGTTCTCTTTAGTAAGATCCTGGTTTTTTGTTTTTATGTTTTATTTCAGTCATCACTCATGACTGAATTTCTTCTCTCTGGACGACTACGAAAGACAGCTTTTTATTTTTATTTTAAAAATTAAACGAAAAAATCGCTAGTTTTGAAAAGTCGCGTTATTAGCTTCAGTACAATCTGACAACACTAGACACTGGACAACAAAGATGTATGTGACGCCCGGAAATTATCTAACCCCACACAACGAAGGACATAAGAAGGAAGTTAAAATAGTTAAGGTCAGATGACCCTGTCGAAGACCACCAACCTTGGATTGGAATAAGGGGAGAGCTTTTCTCCGAAAGATCAAATTACATGTAGGGTTCGAACTGTGTCTATTTCCGGAATGTGTACTTGTTTTCACACTGGGGATAGCGCCTGGTAGTAATCTTAAAATGTCTCAAATGTAATGGATCTCCTATTTTTTTTTAATTATAATTTATTTTCTTCTAAATTTACAATAATATTAATTCCAAATCACGTTATTGTTATTTCATTATTTTTTCTTTTTTTGTGTGCGTAAAAAATAATCTAAGAATAAAAATTTAAGGTATATAAATAATAAAAATTTTAGGTGCCTAACGGCGCCTTTAAACCTTCCATTGCGCCCTTTTTGAAACCCTCTTTTTTAGGTGCTTGACTGCGCCTCTAAACCTTCTGTGGCGCCCTACTACTAAAACATATTATAGAACCATTCAAACGCACTACGATCGTTTCCACACTTCTTTTCCCTTTCTATCTATGTCTAAGGGTGACCAACAACTACTATAACAAGGAAATAATTGTACATCTATCCTGGAATTCGATACAAGTCTGTTTTTGAAATTTTTTATTTCAGATGCATAAATTTTCTTTTTGATAGGAGTGGGAGAATAGAGGTAGTAACAAGTCTAAAATTAAGTGCCTTTTTCATGTTTTGTAAGTGAATAATAACTCACTTTGTAATTTTACATTTAAAATTAAGTTATTTTATAATTACTTGTTACTACTAACAAAGTCTATTTTTCGGGCGCCTGACGGCGCCCTTAAACCTTCTTTGGCGCCCTACTGTATGAACTTATTGGGAGGGGAGGCTCCCCCCCCTCCCCCCCCTAAAGCTACGTCCCTGAGTAAGGCCACGAATATGTTCATGAAGAAAACTGAATTGGTGTTCGTATGGCCCAATTTATAAAGGTGTCCAAAAGAGACAACCTTGTTGTGAACAAATCTAACTCATATTTTATTCAAAATGTGTCAAAATAAGGTATTGATAGGAGATCGTCCAAGTATTACGTAATACGCAGTAAACGGTGGAGGGGGGGGGGGGAGTTTCCTTGTCTGCTTATTTTTGCTGACAAGGGGGATAGGGGGTCGCGAGAGGTTTTACGTAAGCATTAGATAACAAAGTAGCTTATAATTTAAAAACTAAAAGCAAATTATTGTTTAACAACTTATAGTTTAAGGGTGTATTTCGATTCAAACTGCCTAATTACCGATTTATTTTTGAACTCATTATTGCTCTCAAATACACCAAACTTTCAAAATCTCTTATTTGGAAAGTACACAAGGTGCCGTAATTGTCGATTCTTTGAAAAATGCAGAAAATATTGCAAAAGAAGCAATCCAAAACGGCATTTCGAACCGATTTTTCCCTAGCGGGAGACCTGAGAACGAAAAAAGGGGTCATACTGAGAAGATAATTGTTTATAACTTAAGTTTTAATGAATTGAACGTAAAAAGACATCACACGGCACCTCATACGTCCCTTCAAGAATCCTCTCAGCAAATTTCATGTTGCTACGTTTAAAAATGTGTCTGAAATTGTATCGGAAAATTTCGAGCTGTTGAAGATGGAAAAGCGTTTTTTCGAATACACCCTTAACAACTAAAAGTAAATGAGCGTAAATTGCATGAACGTTTTGCGGATATTGCACGATTTGAGAAAAATGATGCTGAGTAAACAAGGACTGGAAATAAGGAACACTTCAGCCCACCAATACATTGAAAATCAAATAATAGACAGTGCAGAAACATGGATTGGAAGATCTTGGACACCAGACTATATAATAACATAATATTCCTATGATTCCTGTTAAATATTTTATTTATGCCTCTAAATAAGTTAAGGCCAATTGTATTTTTTTAATAATTTATTTATTAATTTTTTAATTCAGTGCGATAAATAATAATATATGGAAAACCATTTTATATTCAATGAATTGTTTAATGCAATAAGTATAAACCAATTTTGTTTTCCTTTGATAACACAACCTGTATTATCGAAGGAAACCCTATTTATGCATAAATTTGCTGGACTAATGTGTAATTTATCGCTAACTGTAATTTTTTTTTATGGCAAATAGTATTGATATTAGAGTGTCATAAAGTCTTACGTAAGCAAAGAGGAGTTGGGAAGGGGGGGGGGGGTCGTCTAGCATCTTCTTATTTTTTCTTACAAGGAAGAGGGAGAGGTACAAAAGGACTATAAATATGCTTATACAATATTTTAACGGCCCCGAGTTCGTTATATCGAGGGAACGAAAGTGGCACAAACAAAATTTTTTGCGGCACAAACCGACATTTACATGAAACTAAAGAAATACGTATTTTATTTCTTGATACGTTTCTATTTATGGTTTTTATAATTGATTTTCTTTACGTAACCTTGAACTACAAAAATTCGTTATAACGAGTGAACGGAAGCGGCACAAACGAAACTTTTTGTGGCACAAACCAGGACAAACGTAGCACAAACGAAGGCAGTTATAAAATTTTGATTTCGTTGATGGGGCGGGGCTACTGAAATGGTCGCCCTCTGTTGAAAATGTGCAGAGTTCGTTATATCGAGGGAACGAAAGTGGCACAAACAAAATTTTTTGCGGCACAAACCGACATTTACATGAAACTAAAGAAATACGTATTTCATTTCTTGATACGTTTCTATTTATGGTTTTTATAATTGATTTTCTTTACGTAACCTTGAACTACAAAAATTCGTTATAACGAGTGAACGGAAGCGGCACAAACGAAACTTTTTGTGGCACAAACCAGCACAAACGTAGCACAGACGAATGCAGTTATAAAAATTTGATTCCGTTGATGGGGCGGGGCTGCCGTTTCACTGGCCCCGCCCCATTGTGCTCGTTATAACGGTAGAACGGTAGTGGCACAAACGAAAATTTTTGCGGCACAAACCAGCACAAACGTAGCACAAACGAATGCAGTAATAAATATTTGATTCCGTTGATGGGGCGGGGCTGCCGTTTCACTGGCCCCGCACCATTATACTCGCTATAGCGAGAGTACGGAAGTGGCACAAACGAAACTTTTTGCGGCACAAACCAGCACAAACGTAGCACAAACGAATGGTGCAGTTGAATTTTTAAAATCATTATGGGGCGGGGCCAGTGAAATGTACGTCCCCTTTTTTCGTTCTCAGATCTCCCGCTTGGGAAAAATCGGTTCGAAATGCCGTTTTTGATTGCCTTTTTTGCAATATTTTCTGCATTTATCAAAGAATCGACAATTACGGCACCTTGTGTACTTTCAAAATAAAAGATTTTGAAAGTTTGGTGTATTTGAGAGCAATAATGAGTTCAAAAATAAATCGGAAAATAGGCAGTTTAAATCGAAAAACACCCTTAAGTCACTTCTTTTTAGAATCAAGAGATATTTTAAAATTTTATATCGATTGGGAATTTACTAAAATTTATTTCCCATTCATTTTCCATCATAAGCATCAGCGAAATTTTTTTGAATTCCCCACCCTGGTTTTAAACAATAGACTTAAACAACGCATAATTTTTTTTTAATTTATCACTAGCAAATGATAAAAGTTAGTTTTATTTTTTGTCTCAGATTTTTCAATTGACAAAATATTTTTTGGATATATACTTAATTTTACATTTTAAGTATTAATGTCTTAAACGAAATTATAGAGCTATGAATAGAGTTTTAGCACTTCAAATAAATAGTTCAAAAATTAAATAGTTATAAAAAAAGTAAGTACTTTATCTATCGAAAAAAATATTTTTCTACCTACTTTTGTTTCTTAACCGTTGTATAAGAAAAAATTTTAAGTAAGGCATTTTAAATAATCATTTAAATCTGATGTAATTTTCACTAAATTTTTCTTTCTCTGTTTAATATTCACGTGAAAATACTTCTGTTGTTTGAAAGGCAATATTATTTGTAATTTTTAAAATAGTTCAAATGTTTGCAGACATTTTGGGATTGATAATATATTTACATATGAATATTAAGGCTGTTTTTAAACAAAAAAGGGCAACTTTATGACATAAGTTTAAATTTATTTTTGTTCAGCAATGTATGAAACTAGCAGATGTTGTGGTTCAGAAACTATCGAATAGCACTCAGTTTCTCGTTTTTTTTTTTCCAACACAATAGATTTTTCAGAAAATATTGTCCAAGTGAGCGTTTTGAACTAATTTTTAGTTCCAGAGAACAAAGACCAGTCCAAACTGTGGTAAAAATCGCCTTGTCGCGTAAGCAAAAAAGCTCATAACTCAATAGGGAATTTATGGATCAGAAAATAGAAATTTGAGTTCGATTCCAGATCGCTTCCCATGGTCAGGCTCTGCAATTTTCTATCTTTCCATTAAAAAATGAATTTGTAAATGTGTCAAAAAAGTTTTGCGCTTGTTGAGCAGATCAGTTGAGAACAGCCTTAAAAGAAAAGAAAAATTGATAAATTATTACACGTAAAAACCATTCAATGGTCAAAATTACGTCTTATTTGAAAAGACGAAATTATAACAATTCCAAACAATTAAAAAATTGTTTACATGTGAATTTTAGAAGAGAAATGACACTTTTAAATAATTAAATGCAATTATGTGCAAAAAGCATTAACTGAGGAAAACTGCGTCATACTTAAAGGAATGGTGCAAGAAAAAAGAAGTAAAATTTTCATTTTCCGATGTGAAATTTGAAAAATACTGTTGAAACAAATGGAAAATGAAGAGGGGGATTTTCACATCTGACTGATAAGAAGTCAAGCAACAACCTACAAATGAGAAAAGTCGCAAACGGGGAAAAATAGGATATAAATAAGATCTAAATCAAAAATATTATATCTGAATACTCAGAAAAAAAGATCTTTATACTTTTGAGACACAGCTACAAATGTTTGTCTGTAGTACATCCTGCAAACAAAATATAAATATTTATCCCGACTTTCACTTGAGATAAGGAGGGAAGAAAATAAAAAATCCCCACTTGGAACGTTTCTTCCATCGTAACCAAAACAACGGAGTATGTTTACAGTTGAGTTATGAGATGCGTGTCCCCAACCCTGCGAGAGGGAGAGGATAAAACGTGCCGTTGCTAGGCAACCAGGGATGCCCATCCGTCAGCTGACGTTTATTATGCTTTTCAAGAATGGCCACGTGGGATTGCATTTTCTCTTCGGACACGTCGTTAGGGATGGATGGAGATTCCCTTCCCCCTCCTTTTTTTTTTCTCGTCAGATCAGATCCTATTACTTACGGACGGTTTTTCACGAATTCCTATCCCATTCCTGGGCAGTTTTATTTTCCTGTTACTTTCATATGCATTTCACGCTTGGCCAGATCTGTTTAAAAATATTCCAGATTTGTCACTAGACAGATCGTATTTCTTTTTTCGGCCAACCTTTGTTATGTATGAGGAGCTCAGAAGCCAAGGGGTACCAGTGACAAAAATTGGATTTGAAGTAAATTGAGTTTAAAGATAATGGACGTTCAATTTCAACATCAATAATAATTGACTGAATCGAAATAGAAAACTGCCGCTTGTTTAATTGTGGTCTTTGAACACTTTTTTCAATAATTCTGAAAAAAGTAGAGTACAATTTTATCTAAATGTATAATTAATCAAGATTGATTATTTTTCGTAAAAAGCGGTTTATCTCTAGAACACAGCGCATATTTAGAAAATCACTTATATTTCTTTACCTGAAAAGAAAAAAGCAAATTTCCAGGTTGTCTGCATTGTAAAATATTTGTGTAACGTTACTCCATAAAATTAGTGGCAGCCTTGCTGCCTCTAATTTTATAGAGGACTTTAATCGATATAACCGGTGTAACATTGCAATGTTACATCAATAATTTTTGTTTAAATTACACCGTTGTATAAGTGAAAAAAATTACTCCATAACATGGAGGCAACAACTGCCACCAATTTTATGGAGTAACGTTACACAAATATTTTACAGTGTGTGCATTTAGTTAACTTTTTCTATTTTGTCACTTATACCCCTTGATTCCAGGGGTCCTCATGTACAATAAAACCTCTGTTTTTTCTGATAACAGAATGTCAACCTCTATAAGTTAGACATCGCTCTAGTTAGATTGCTCATTAAAAAATTGTCCTAAATTGAACACTTTCGCATTATTACCTGTTCTTTGCACCACGTGATATATCTGGTACATACCCAAAAACATTATAATTTTCATTATGTACCATGGATTTGGCCAATATGATTTCTGTCCCTGATATGGAGAAATGCAAAGGATGGAATAATACTTATTTTCATTACATCGGATGGCTGCAACATAGAGATAAAAATTAGAATTTGTTCTTTGGAAACTAAAGAAATTTCGATCAAGTTATTTTGGTACGGTTTCTTGCAGTATTTTTATTGAACGCTTAAAAATATTCACATAAAAAAAAGTTGAAAACTGTTAAGGCTGTTCTCAACTGTTCTTCTTAAGGATGTTCTTAAATAAAACAAGTTGGAAATTGCACGTAAACGTAGCAAATGAGGTGCGTTCGTACGATAACGAAGTTTAAAAAAAATTCAGATCTTGCTGATATAGTAGAGCGTACTCCGGATACAGAATAGTAGTCGAAATCTTTACGTTTCTCTAAATATGCAGGAAGTAATTTTTATTACACCTCAGCAACGTATATTTTATTCATAAAATGTGAAATAGTTGTATATAATTAAAACACGTACCAAACCATGTTTCCCCGTATAGCATTATGTAGTGGAATACTTTTGTGTGGCCCTATAATTTAATAATAAAAATTCTTTGCATCACAGATTGTACAGAATGCATATTTTAGTATATATTTCATAGATTCATGCCAATTCTATTATGTTCGAATGAATGTAACATCATTAAAATGCATTTGAAATTTTTTCCCCATTGACCGTAATGTAACGGAATCCTTTTGATTGTCCCTGTAATTGATCTATGCATCCGATTTTCATAACATTTGAAATGACTCGACAAAATTACGCAATAATTATATGTTTTAAATTTCAAACGATTAAAATGCATTTAAAACTTTTTCCCCTATTCACCGTAATGTAACGGAATCCTTTTGAATGTCCCTGTAATTGATCTATGCATCCGATTTTCATAACATTTGAAATGACTCGACAAAATTACGCAATAATTATATGTTTTAAATTTCAAACGATTAAAATGCATTTAAAACTTTTTTCCCTATTCACCGTAATGTAACGGAATCCTTTTGAATGTCCCTGTAATTGATTCATCCATCCGATTTTCATAAAATTTGAAATGACTCGACAAAATTATGTTATAATTATGTATTTAAATTTCAAACGATTCGGTTGGGTAGTTTTTGCGTTGTTATATGCGGACGGACGGACAGACGGACAGACAGACGGACGGACGGACTGAGCGACAACAATAGGTGCTACGTATTTACATAATTACGAACGCACCTAAAAAGGCAACTTTTTGACACATGCTTTAATTTATTTTTGTTCGGAAATGCATGAAAATAGCAGGTGTTGTTATTCAGAAACTATCTAATTGCACTCAATTTTTTGTTTTTTAAAAACACAATAGATCTTTCATGACAAGACTTCAAAGTTGACATTTTTTGAGCACATTTCCCGACGAAAGCAGAAAAACCGGTCAAAAAGCAGGAGCAAAACGGATGATCACGTGATCTAAATAGCTTAGAACTCGACTGGTAAATTTATTGATAAATAAATGGAAAACATAAGTTCGATTTGAAATCGCTTCCATAGTCAGGTCTTTCAATTTTAGATCTTTCCGTTGAAAAATGAATTTGTAAATGTGTCAAAACTTTTTGCGCTTGTTGAGAGGAGCAGTTGAGAACAAACAACCTTAACATGTGCGAAAAATTGTTTCGAAACCTTTTTTTTTTTTTTTTTTTTTTTTTGGAAGGTCTGACTATGGAAGTGATTTGGAATCGGGCTGTATTTTCCGTTTTGTGATCAATAAATTACTCATTTAGTTATTAAACTATTATCAAAGCGCCCATTTTAACACTATTTTCTGGAAAATCTATCCTGTTCGTTAAAGTGTTCTTAAATCAAATAGGCAATTTTATGACATAATTTTTTATTTATTTTTGTTCAGTAATGAATGAAAATAGCAGATGTTGTTGCTCAGAAACTATCGAATCGTACTGAGTTTCCCGTCTTTTCACAAACACAAAATATTTTTCAAAAAATAGTGTCAAAGTGGGCTTTTTGAACTGATTTTCCGCGCGAGAGAAGAAAGCTTGTCCAAACTGGAGAGAAAATCGTCTTGTCAGGTGATCAAAAAAGCTTTAACTCACCAGGTAATAATTTATTGATCAAAAAATAGAAAACTGGGTTAGATTTCAGATTGCTGCCATAATCAGGTTCTGCAATTTTATATCTTTCCATTAAAAAATGAATTTATAAATACGTCAAAATGTTTTCCACTTGTTGAACAAAGCCGTTTAAAACAGCCTTAAAATTTATTTATAAATTAAGGGTGTTCTCAACTACTCCGCTCAACAAGCGCAAAACGTTTTGACGCATTTACAAATTCATTTTTTAACGGAAAGATAGAAAATTAGAATACCTGACTATGGAAGCGATTTCGAATTGAACTTAATTTTCCATTTTACGATAATTGAATTACCTATCGAGTTATAAGCTATTTCGATCTTGAGATCACCCGTTTTTCTCCTGCTTTTCGACCGGTTTTTCTACTTTCGTTCGGAAATGTGCTCAAAAACGTCATCTTTGAAGACTTGTTATGAAAGATCTATTGCGTTTTTTAAAAAACAGAAAAATGAGTGCAATTAGACAGTTTCTGAATTACAACGCCTGCTATTTTCATGCATTTCCGAGCAAAAATAAATAAAGCATGTGTCACAAAGTTGCCCTTTTTGATTTAAGAACACCTTTAAGGCGGTTTCAACCTCCACCTGAACAAATCATCGCGAAATTTTCTGACACATTTTTTTTTAATATAAAGTCTTAAAATTGGCATGCCTATTAAAACAATTTGGGATCGAGTAACATTTTTATTACATTTTTTTTTTTTTTTTTTTTTTTTTTAATAAATAAACTAGCAGGCTATGCCCGCTGCGCTGGTCAATATTTCAAAATCAACCGTGGATGAAACGAACTGGTGAATTTAAATTTGTATTTTAAATAATTTGGACCTCCAGCAGCACCTTGCTCATTGCTGAAAACGATTTAGACACCATTGTGATATTAAATTATCTTAAACGTTGCGCAAAAACCAGCTATTTAGAACTAACTATTTTAGTTTATTACTAACAGTGCACATTTGGAAGCGAAATGAGACCATTATGGCAACAGGATTTAAAATTTTCCCTTATATGAAGAAATATTAATTATTACAGTCGTTACCATGGTACAACTTCTGAAAAATTTCTTCACAACTTTTCATTATGTGAAGCCAGGAACCCAAAGCTACTCCCACCTAAAAAGTTTATATATATATTAAATTTTGTTTGCGTGATAAAAAGCACAATTATGCAAGAATAATCTTCAAACTCGTCAAGTACATTGAGATGGTTTATATCTCAGTGGGAATTGCAAATGAGCAAAATCGGCCCAAGGGGGTGGTAATTGGGAAGGGTTCAAAAATTTGAATACCATCTAAACATGGCTTTCACAAAACCAGCTCTTACAAAACAATAGCAGGAAAAAAAATAAACATTTTTCGTTACAGCAAGTTGCCAACGATAAAAAAACACAAATTAAAATTCTCACTACAACAATTACTTTATTATTGCAAAATTTCCTCCTGAAAAATGAAAACAAAATTATTTGTTCTATTGTATTTAAGCATTTTCTCTTTAGTTATTTAAGATAAAATTATGTAAATTTGTATAATTTGGCGAACGATTTGGCGAAATTGGTTGACGTGATAATCAAGTAGTAGCCAATTTACACTTTTCATATTTCACAAAAGATTCCTACACAGACATCATATACGCAATAGGTTTAGCACGATTATCTTGCAACTACAATGAGGCAAAATCCTCGTTTTAGAATACCAAAGAAATTTATGTATATTTTATTATTTTCTATCATTTTAAACAGCAATTAACAATAAATAAAAAGTAACTGTAGAACAAAACAACAAATATCATTTCAAAATGTAAAAAATGAAAGTAAATAAACAACTTATCATCAGATAAACAACTATAGCTGGGTTACCATATGAGGCAAATAATGCCATTTTGGCGCCAGTGAGATACCTCGATGAGTATATGACCAAATCCGGGACAAAATTTCCATTTGGAAAAAACTTTAATCGGTATTTATACTGCATTTTCCCTACTTATGCATAAGAAAAAACTTTGACATAGATGTCATGTATGCACCACATTGGCACAATTTTTTTCTGGCGCCAATTTGGAGAACTTGGTTTTTAATTACCAATTTCATAAATATTTTTTAGTTATTTTGTATTATTTGAAAAAAATAAATAAAAAAGTTTAATTAATAGCTATAGAACAAAATGATTTATATTTTTTAAAAAACAAAATGAAAGTTAATAAATAGTTTATTGATAAATAAACAACCATAGTCGGTTTACCATGTGTGGCATAAAATCGCCATTTTGTTGTAATCGTGCGAATGTGGTGCGTATATGACATCTGCGCCAAAACTTTAAAAAGTTGCAATTAAATTATTTTACAGTTTGGATGAGGAAGACATTTATACTAAAATTTAAACATTATACGCATTTTTTTTTTTTTTTTTTTTTTTTTTTTTTGCTATAACTGCTATTTATATATTTACAATTAAACATAAAAAAAATCCTAAAAATGCTCTCACACATTTAAAAGAGAGTGAGAGAATTTAGTAATTGAGAACATCGCTCCGGCTTATGCCTTCTTGGTATAAAATCGCATTGTTTGATGACAAAAGTAAATTCAAACACCCAAATAAACAAATAACATACAATTAACAGATAAAACCATTTTTAAAAGTAATTCTGCTATTTTGTCCTGTAAGACACATAATGGTAGAATTAGATTTAAAATATATATTTTTTTTTAAATAGAAAAATGTTATTTACGTTTTATCTAATAAAATATTTAAAATACATTTTTGTTAGCCTGCGCGAAAGAGAATAACGAAAGTTTCATTGAAGAAATATTGAAGAGGAAATAGTCAATTAAAAAAGACTTGTAAATTTTATTCAGCGGAAATTTTTCATTTCAAAATGTTGAATTTATCTATAGTAATAACGCATAATTGCATAAATTTACTTTGAATTGCAAAATTTTTCCTTCAGTACTACTTGGTTATACCGTCGACCAATTTCGCCAAATAATACAAATCGCCAAACTATTAGCCAGATTATATAGATTAGCATAAATTTTCATTTAAATAACGAAAAACAAATTAGCAGAACATATATAAAAGTAGAGATAAAATGTTGAATTAAAAATCACTTGATGACATAATTAGTATTTATATTATGCTTAATGTTTAGTGAATGTGACATTTACGATCATCCAATATTGACATTTAATCTTGGAATTTGGAGGTAGATTTTTAATCGATGGGGCAATCTTTGCTTCTTCAGTTTTTAGCTCACAGGCTATCATAGCCTGAGAGCTTATGTGCCCGTCCGTTCTGTATGTATGTGCGTATGTGCGTAACGCGATAACTCATGATAAAAATATCGGATCCACTTGAAATTTTGTATATAGGTATATCCTGATAAGGCGCTTCCCTGATTAGTTTTTGGAGTTCATTCGATATGTATAAGAGGGGGAACGGGGGGCTCATGCCCCCCGTTAGTTGATATAAATGGGATTTTCATGCAGAATTAAGTTTTCAAAATTTAGATTAGGATCATTCTGATGAGGCGATTCCGTGACTGTTATTAGGTGTTCATTGAATAAGTATAAATAGGGGGAACAGGGGTTCTAATCCCCCCCCCCCGTTAGTTGATATAAATGGGATTTTCATGCAGAATTAAGTTTTCGTTCAAAATTTAGATTAGGATCATTCTGATGAGGCGATTCCGTGGCTGTTATTAGGTGTTCATTGAATAAGTATAAATAGGGGGAACAGGGGTTCTAATGCCCCCCCCCCCGTTAGTTGATATAAATGGGATTTTAATTGAGAATTAAGTTTTCGTTCAAAATTTAGATTAGGATCATTCTGATGAGGCGATTCCGTGGCTGTTATTAGGTGTTCATTGAATAAGTATAAATAGGGGGAACAGGGGTTCTAATGCCCCCCCCCCGTTAGTTGATATAAATGGGATTTTCATGCAGAATTAAGTTTTCGTTCAAAATTTAGATTAGGATCATTCTGATGAGGCGATTCAGTGACTGTTATTAGTTGTTCATTGAATAAGTATAAATAGGGGGAACAGGGGTTCTAATGCCCCCCCCCCGTTAGTTGATATAAATGGGATTTTAATTGAGAATTAAGTTTTCGTTCAAAATTTAGATTAGGATCATTCTGATGAGGCGATTCCGTGACTGTTATTAGGTGTTCATTGAATAAGTATAAATAGGGGGAACAGGGGTTCTAATGCCCCCCCCCCGTTAGTTGATATAAATGGGATTTTCATGCAGAATTAAGTTTTCGTTCAAAATTTAGATTAGGATCATTCTGATGAGGCGATTCCGTGACTGTTATTAGGTGTTCATTGAATAAGTATAAATAGGGGGAACAGGGGCTCTAATGCCCCCCCCCCCGTTAGTTGATATAAATGGGATTTTCATGCAGAATTAATTTTCGTTCAAAATTTAGATTAGGATCATTCTGATGAGGCGATTCCGTGACTGTTATTAGGTGTTCATTGAATAAGTATAAATAAGGGGAACAGGGGTTCTAATGCCCCCCCCCCCTTAATTTATATAAATGGGTTTTTCAAGCAGAATTGTCAGATTTCGTTCAAATCTCTGAATAGTTTTGGAAGTTTAATGGTTAAGTATAAAAGAGGGGGATAACTCCTTTTAAATTATATAAATGCTAAATGGGTTTTTATTAAGAATTATCTAATTTGCTCTGAATTTTGGATATAGATTTTTTATATGATAAAGCATGTCTTTGATAGTATAGGAGGTTCAATGATTAAGTATAAAAAAAAGAGGAAAGGGGAGAGCTGTTTCCCCTTCTTAATTTTTTTTTCGAACGGAATTAACCCTTGAAAATATAAGGCTTTAATGTGCAATTAGTATTTGTAGCCTGTGAGCTCAATGCCATCAGTTTAACTGGGCAGTATTCTTTTTATTAAATTTTAAAACTGAAATTTTTCCTGTAAGGGAAATTGACGAAATGGCGCAAGAAAAATTAAATTAACAATGAAAACATTTGCAAAAAGAAATAAAAGAGTTATACTCATATCTATATAATTTACGATTGAATATTAAAATATACTCTAAAAATTATCTTCACTTGAAAAAAAAAATAAATAAATAAAAAAACATTATTGCGAGCATTAAGAACCTAAGTCAGGCATTAAGTCAGTAGTGCATTTTCGGCTTAAAAACACATTCTTTGGCGACAAAAGCAAGATGAAAATGGTATAGAAACGAATAGTAACTCACAATTTACAGTGTCTTTTACAATCAGATCTGCTATTTTCTGCTGTAAGTTATATTATACGGAAATTCGATAAAAAAGAGAAAGAAAATAATAAAAAGGGAAATAACTATCATTCAAAATTCATTTAACCAATTTCTGAAATTCATGTTTTTGTTCTAACACCAGGGATAAGTCGCCAAAAGTTGAACAAATTGTTACATTTCGCGTTAATTTATTTTTTAAGCATTACAAATATTTTTTTCATTTTCAAGATAAATATATTTTTATAATATTACGCCTCATTTAAGCGGTCTTTCTTTATTATTATTAATATTATCAGTAGTTATTTTCTGCTATTATTTGCAAGGGTGCGCGGAAAAAAGGTCAACGGAAAAAAGGGCAACGGAAAAAAGGGCAACGGAAAAATGGGCAACGGAAAAAACGTCAACGGAAAAAACGTCAACGGAAAGAAGGGCAACAGGTAAAGCTTATGTAGAAAGACAGCAACTTTCATATCTTTATGTAAACTTTGACCAAAAACATTCTTTAAATGACGAAAAAGGGGCAAACGTGGAAAAAAAAATACAGGTATATATATTTTAATAAAGTGGAAAAAAGGCACAAAAAAAATTGTCTTGATATTTAGAATGTTCAGACGGATAACAGCAAAGAGTCGAAATTTTAAAATTTGGTACACGAAAACTCAATTTGGCAACATGCAGCATAAACCATTTAAAATAAAATTTAAAACATAACGAAATTTGTTAAGGTGATTCTATTAATAAAAATAATTACAAGGCAAGAAAGAAACAAGATTGGAAGAAAATCATGGAAAACTCCGAACGATTTGGCCGACGAATGCGATTGGGTTCGAACCCAGCACCTCCCGTCTACCAGCTTCGAGAGCACAACCTCTTAGCCACTGGTAGGGCGGATTTGACAAGGGGGGACTTATTTAGAAACCATAACGTCGAATAATGTTTTCATTTTTCGATAAATGCAGGTGGCCTTCCAGAAAATGCGGTCCAAAATGGTGTTTTCGACAGAATTTTCGGACGCGAAAGTCTGATAAAGGTCATCGTGAGAAAACACAACCTTATAACAAAATGCAATTCACTTGTCGAAAAATGAAATAATATGTTTATACATACAATTTTTTATTCAATTATTATTATTTTTATTATTATTATTACTATAATCAATAGAATCACCATAACAAATTTCTTTATTTTTTAAATTTTTAATTTAAATGGTTTATGCTGCTGTATCCAAAATTGAGTTTTCTTGTGCCAAATCTCCACATTTCGACTCATTTTCTGTTATCCCCCTTAACATTCTAGTAATATAATTAAATATAAAAAAAAGAAAAAAAAATCTAGCCATTTTTTTCTATCCCATTTAAAATGTATTTGTACCATTTTTTTTTTTCATTGCCTGTTTTAAACTTTTTTCTCACTCCAAAGAATGCCCTTGGTCAAAGTTTGCATAAAGATATGAAAGTCGCTGTTTTTATACGTAAAGCTATTCATCAATCGAGTTGAAATAACCGATACACGTGTACTAACCGGTAGACTTATATGCTTACTTGAAACATAGAATCCGTAATCTAAAACTTAAGATACCTCCCTTAATAACTAACGTATATCAACTTTCGATTTATTGAAGAACTGACATTTATTACTATTATTTATTGTTGCCGTTTTTATCTGTTGACCTTTTTTCCGTTGCTCTTTTTTCCGTTGACGTTTTTTCCGTTGCCTTTTTTTCCGTTGACCTTTTTTCCGTTGCCTTTTTTTCCGTTGACCTTTTTTCCTAAATTCATTTGCAAGATATTTGTAATATTTCTAATAGATATAGCCATTTTAATTCTTTTAGCAATTATAATTTTCGCCAAAAACAGCTACTGGCAACCCTTTTCTCAAAAATAACCGAAAAATACGAAATTTACCACGAAAAATCAAAGTTATCCCTGTAAATTTGAATCATAAACCTTCGGGAAAATATTTCCTATCGAATGATGCAATCGGCAAAAAAATCCATCGGGTAGTTTTTGAAAACACTCGTTTGGAAGTTTCAGAACTTCTGCTTTATAATATATATGATATGATTACTTGTTGATTTAGAAACGATTGTGGTGATTGAGATCCGGTTTTTCATATTTCTCGCGATGTCGCATCCAGAAATTCAGTACAAAACGTCAACTTTTGCAGTATTTTCTGAAAAACCTTCAGCTTTTAACAAAAAATTGAAAACGATCGCCTAGAATTTATTTATAAGTCTAAAATTTTAGTCTTTGAAAATATTATTTTCCAAATTGTTTATGTAATTTGTTAAGTTATATTCACCAACGAAATATGTTAGAAGCATATTCAAAAGATCTTTCGATCACTTAGTTTCTGAATAAGAATACCTGCAAATTTCATGCGTTTCCGAACAAAATGAATTAAATTTATGTTCCTAATCCAAAGGGCAATTTTCAACATATTTTTTAATTGATTTTTGAAAGGAAATGCATGAAATTAGGTGTTGTTATTCAGAAACGTTAACAAAATACTTTCTTCTTCATTTTTTTCTTATTAACCCTTCGTAACCGGCGTCTTTTGCCAAAAAATTTTACTCATTCAGCACCACTTTTTTTTTTTTTTTTTTTTTTTTTTCTTTTTTATATAAAGTTACTTTATCTTAAGGGTGTACTTCGATTCAAAATGCCTATTTTCCGATTTATTTTTGAACTCGTTATAGCTCTCAAATACACCAAACTTTCAAAATCTCTTATTTGGAAAGTACACAAGGTGCCGTAATTGTCGATTCTTTGATAAATGCAGAAAATATTGCAAAAAAAGCAATCAAAAACGGCATTTCGAACCGATTTTTCCCAAGCGGGAGATTTGAGAACGAAAAAAGGGGTCATACTGAGAAGATAATTGTTTGTAACTCAAATTCTAATGAATTGAGCGTAAAAAGACATCACACGGCACCCCATACGTCCCTTCAAGAATCCTCTCAGCAAATTTCATGTTTCTACATTGAAAAATGTGTCTGAAATTGTATCGGAAAATTTCGAGCTGTTGAAGATGGAAAAGCATTTTTTCGAATACACCCTTAAGGGTGTTCTCAACTGCTCCGCTCAACAAGCGAAAAAACGTTTTGACACATTTACAAATTCATTTTTTAACGGAGAGACATAAAATTGGAAGGCTAGACTATGGAAGCGATTTCGAATTGAACTTATTTTTCCATTTTATGATAGTTAAATTATCCAGTTCTAAGCTATTTCGATCACGTGATCACCCGTTTTTCTCCTGCTTTTCGACCGGTTTTTCTGCTTTCGTCGGGAAATGTGCTCAAAAGTGTCCACTTTGAAGGCTTTTCATGAAAAATCTATTGTGTCTTTAAAAAAAACAGCACATTGAGTGCAATTAGACAGTTTCTGAATAATAACACCTGCTATTTTCGTGCATTTCCGAACAAAAATAAATTAAAGCATATGTCACAAAGAGGCCTTTTTTGATTTAAGAACATCCTTAAGTAATCACGAAAATGCTCCGATTAAAGGAAGTAAATATTACTTTTCTTTTTTACTGATGCCAAAAACAACTTCTGTATGCTCTTTTTGAACATGCACATATGTATCAATACTTCAGAATGGATTAAACAAAAAGATCTTGAAGGAAATACCATTAAAGTGGTCGTTTTGAACTAAATTTCCTCTTGCAAGACAGGAGAAAAATCTGTCATCACGTGACCAAAATTGTTCCTAAAACGATTAGTAAGTAAACTCATCGCAATAGCTCTATCTCAGGAAATAATGCACGAATTTTCATCAAAATTCAGATTCAGTTAGTTCCTAATATAAATGCTGATATTCTTCAGTTTTTGGAGTAAATCGCTCAACAGGTGGAGCTTCTTTCCCGTTTTCTTTACAATTTCCGTGGTATTTCTATCTCAAATACACGGATTTTCATCAGATTTCAGATTGTGTTAAAACTTGAAATTAATTGTTGCAGATTAGATTTGGGTGACTACCTTACTAACCTGCGACACTGCTATGTTTCATTTTTATGGAATTATTAACGTGTATGAAATAGAAGAAAGTTTTGGGATTATCACATCCGACTAGTTTATTATGCATTGTTTATCTCGATGAAATCAGCACGCCCTTGTTTCGCTGCTATGTCCAAGGTTCTTCGTTTTTCCGACACGGTAGTGCCTCTGCTAAAAGAAACGAGTTTCCATTTATATAACTTGGCAACTGTGTAACCATGCACATTATAAGGCGAACTATTGAGCTGAATTGAATAATTATGCTAAATATTCAGTCAGATGTGTGAAATTTATTTTCGCCAATCATTGCGATGCTGTAATCACATCCGGTAATTTTAAAATTTCAATATGCAAAAAATGCTGATAAAGGCGGTCCAGGACACAAAATTTTATGCTTTTAAATTTTGATTTTTTTTTTTTCGTTTTAAAATGAATACTCATAGGGGTTACAAAAGGCTAAGAGATTACAATAGGGTCCAGGTAGAATTTGCGCTGTTAGCAAAACCAGATTAACCAATCAGAAGCCTGAATGTTTGCAAAATTTTCACTGTTTTAAGTAAATTTTCTTATTAATCAATCTCGTTTCGCAAACAGCGCAACATTTATATGAATCCCGGCCCTTGTCCAGTTAGGATTTCACACTTTGAAAATATTATGTGCTTATGTAAGTATAATATTAAAGCATGAAAAATGAACGCTTCTAATTGGTCGATTGCTTCAAAATGAATTCGAATTTTAAAGTTTTTATTATTATTTTTTTAATTCTAATCATCAGATATCGGTTCATATTTACGAAAGTTATGCGTGAACAACAAATACATACAGGTTCAAATCATAACCTCCTCTTTGAAGTCGGTTAACATGAAATAGTATAGATGATAAACATGCATAGATGCAATTTATTTCATAATGATTGAAACGAAATTTCTTGAGTCAATGAATCATTTAAGATGTATACTATATTTTTATTTATTATTATTCATCATTGCTTATCGCGATGAAATCAGCACGCCCTTGTTTCGTTGCTTATTTCCAAGGTTCTTCGTTTTTCCGACACGCTAGTATCCCTACTGAAAAGAGGGTTTCAAAGGCATGGAAAATAAACGAGTTTCCATTTATATAACTTGGCAACTGTGTAATTATGCAGATTAAACATAATGCAAACTATTCAGCTGGACTGAATAATGATGCTAAATAGTCATTCAAATGTGTGCGAGAATATGCGTGAAATTAATTTTTGCCAATCATTGTGATATTCTAATCATATCCGGTAATTTTAAAATCGCAATATGCAAAAAATGGTGTTAAACGACACAAAATTTTATGTTTTATTTTTTTTAATTTTTTTTTTTTTCTCTTTGAAATGAATACCCATAAAGGTTACAATAGGGTAAAATCGAAAATTTTATTAATATTGATTGCTTCTTAAGGCTGTTCTTAAATGAAAAAGGGCAACTTTGTGACACATGCTTTAATTTATTTTTGTTCGGAAATGCATGAAAATAGCAAGGGTTGTATTCAGAAACTGTCTCATTGCACTCAATCTTCTGTTTTTTAAAAACACTATAGATCTTTCATAACAGGCCTTCAAAGTTGACGTTTTTCAGCACATTTCCCGACGAAAGCAGAAAAACCGGTCGAAAAGCAGGAGAAAAACGGATGATCAGATGATAGAAATTGCTTAGAACTAGATAGGTAATTTAATGATCATAAAATGGAAAAATACGTTCGATTCGAAATCGCTTCCATAGTCAGGCATTCCAATTTTATATCTTTCCGTTGAAAAATGAATTTGTAAATGTGTCAAAACGTTTTGCGCTTGTTGAGTGGAGCAGTTGAGAACACCCTTGAGGCTGTTCTCAACTTCTCTGCCCAACAAGCGGAAAACTTTTTGACACACTCAGAAATTTATTTTTTAACGGAAATAAAATTGCAAAGTCTGACCATGGAAGTTATATGGAATCAAACTCAGTTTTCTATTTTTTTATCATTAAATTACCTATCCAGTTCTAAGTGATAATGATCACGTGACAAGACGATTTTCACCCCCATTTAAAGTGGTTTTTCTTCTCTCGCCCGGAAAGTCAATTCAAAACGTCCACTTTAACACTATTTTCTGCAAAATCTATTGTGATTGTAAAAAAAAAGGGGGGGGTGCGTTTCGATAGTTTCACCTGCTAGTTTCATACATTTCCGAACAAAAAAAAAAAAAAAAGCTAAAACTTATGTGATAAAGTTGTTCTTTCTGATTTAAGAACAGCCTTAGTGAATATATGTTAAAAGCCTGTTCAAAAGACTTTTCTATGGTACCTCCTACATCGTTCTGCATCTCTATATGCATAGTAAAAGGCATGTTGACATATGAAATAGTATAGATGATAATATGCATAGATGCAATTTATTTCACAATGATTGAAACGAAATTTCTTGAGTCAATGAATCATTAAAGATATACAATATATTTTTAAGTGCGTTCGTAATTATGCAAATACGTAGCACCTATAGTTGTCGTTCAGTCCGTCTGTCTGTCCGCATATAACAACGCAAAAATTACCCAACCGAATCGTTTGAAATTTAAAATACATAATTATTACATCATTTTGTCGAGTCATGTCAAATTTTATGAAAATCGGATGCATAGATCAATTACAGGGACAATCAAAAGTATTCCATTACATTATGGTCAATGGAGAAAAATGTTTTAATGGTTTAACACTCATTCGATCATAATAAAATTGATATGCATCTATAAAGTGCATATTATAATATACATTTTGCATAATCTATGATGCAAAGAACATTTGTTATTGATTTACAAGGCCACACAAATGTATTCCATTACATAATGATATAGGGAAAACATTGTTTGGTGCACATTTTAATTGTAATTAACTATTTGCAATTTTATGAGATTGATATATGAGAGTAATATTTTTAAAACTTCATTATCGTACGAACGCACCTCATTTGCGACGCTTCACGTGCAATTTCCAACTTGTTTTATTATGCATCGCTTATCGCACTGAAATCAGCCCGCCTTGTTTCGCTGCTTATTTCCAAGGTTCTTCGTTTTTCCGACACGCAAGTATCCCTGCTGAAAAGAGGGTTTTAAAGGCATGAAAAATAAAAGAGTTTCCATTTATATAATTTGGCAACTATGTCATTATGCACATTAAACATAAGGCGAACTATTCAGCTGGAATGAATAATGATGCTCAATATTCAGTCGAAGTGCGCGAGAGAATGCGTGAAATTAATTTTCGCCAATCATTATGCGATGCTCTAATCATATCCCATAGTTTTAATATTGCAATATGCAAAAACTGATGATAAAGGCGGTCTTAGGACACAAAATTCTATGTTTTTTAATTTTGAATTACTTTTTTACTTTCTTCTATCTTTACAAGAAGAAAGTATTGGATTCGTAAAAATTTTCAAATTCCAATTTTTGACGGATTTACATGATTTAGGGGTCGGAGATTCTAAAAAGCATGTTTTTACAAAATGTATCCGTCTGTCTGTATCTGTCGTAAATTTTGTGGGTGCTCTATCTCAAGAACTAATGCACGGAATTAAAAATAAATTTGTTTTAGGTAGTCCCTGATTAAATTGGTGCTGATTAGTTTTTGGTGTAAATCGTTCAATATATGGCGCTGCTATTCTGCCTTTTATTACGATTTCCGCAACAGCTCTATCTCAAGAACTACTGTAGGGATTTTCACCAAAACTTTAGACTCTGTTAGTCCTTGACATGAGGGAATACTATTTACATTTTGGTTTAAATCGCTCAACAAGTGACGTTGCTATGCTGCTTTTTACGATTACCGTAACAGCTCTAGCTCAAAAATTAACGCATGGATTTTTATTAAACTTCAGATTCGGTTAGTCCTTGAAATGAATGGATGCTGTTTGAATTTTGGTGTAAATCGTTCAGCGCTGCTATGCTATCTTTTTCAAGATTTCTGCAATAGTTCTATCTCAAGAATTAATGCACGGATTATCATCAAACTTCGGATTCAGTTAACCCTTGAAGTAATTCATATGTAATTTATTGATCCAAAATGGAAACCACAGTTCGAATCCAAATCACTTCTATAGACAGGCTTTCCAATTTTATATTTCCGTTAAAAATGAATTTGTAAATGTGACAAAACGTTTTCTGCTTGTTGAGCAGAGCAATTAGTGTTATGGTATTATGTATGACAGTCGATTATCTGCACGAGGGATATGGGCTCTTGGGAGAGTACCTTCTTTAGGGTCTTTCTAAGGGAATCTAACCCATATTTACGCAAGATTACTCAAGATTCGAAGAAAATTACAGAAAACTCCGAACGGCTACGCTGACGAGCGCGACTAAGCTCGAACCCAGAACCTCCGTCTACCAGTTTCCAGAGCAAAACCTCTCAGCCACTGGTGGAGCCGCACAAGGTTCTTCTCAACTGCTGTGCTCAAGAAGCGCAAAACGTTTTGACACACTTGCAAATACATTTTTTAACGGAAAGATATGATATTGGAAGGTCTGACTATGGAAGCGATTTCGAATGTAACTCAGTTTTCTATTTTTTGATAAATCAATTACCTATTGAGTTATAAGCTTTTTTGATCACGTGACAATGCGATTTTCAACTCAGTTTGGATTGGTTTTTCATCTCTATTGCGGAAAATAAAAACGCGAACTTTGATACTGTTTTCTGAAAAAATATATTGTGTTTGCAATGAAATGGGAAACCGTGTGCGATTTGATAGTTTCTGAACAACAATAGCTGCTTGTTTCATATATTACTGAACAAAAATAAATTAAAACTCATAAAGTTACCCTTTCTGATTTAAGAACAGCCTTAACTTTTCTATGCACCCTGAAAAATCGATCTGCCAATTTCGAAGTATGGTAAACGAGAGCATGGCGACTGCAGTAGGGATAGGGACATCATCAAATCTTGCACTGAATGAATCTCTATTCTATACTTTTCATTTCCATAAAATATTCATTTCTTCATCCACAACAAGATATTCATTTCAGATTTCAATATCTATGCTCGCATCCCGTGTCACCTTTCCTGTTTATTTTTTGCACCTTCTTTCGGCGCAGAGCAGGGGCATCAGGTGCCATTCTCACCCTTGCCACCGAATTCCACTTGTGTGCCATATCTGGGACTGGGAGGGGCCGCGGTATCGCAGGGGATCAACCTCCTCTTTGACACTGCTGATTCAAAAAAAAAAAAAAAAAAAAAAGAGACTACCTGTTATTGTGCTCTTTCAAAGCCCCCCTTTTCAGAGGTCCTTTCCCGTGCGACAAAGCTTTTTGCAAACCAGGTGCGTTTTTCCGAAAAGGGATCCTGCCTGCTCCTATCCCTTCTTCTCTCAACCTTCTTTCGCTTTTGGTTTTGCACTTGTTTGGTTTCGCTTTTGTGCCTTACTTACTTTTTTTGGTGGGCTTTAATTTGTGAATGGGTTTTGACCCGAGATCTTTGAAGAAGGCCCTGTGATCCGAGATAAATTCTGTTTCGAAAAGTTAACGACCACATTATACGAAATCTGTAAGACTTCTGCGTTTTTGCCTTTTCTTAAAAAAAAAAAAAAAAATAATAATAATAATAATAATAATAAATGAAAAATAAATAAATAAAATAAAAAACAAGAAACAAAATTGTAATTAAAAAAATTACAAAGACTATTTGGAAAATGATATTTTTAAAGACTAAAATTTTAGACTTATAAATAAACTATACATTTAATATAATAATAATAATAAACATAATTTTTAGATATCATAACGAGTCCCATATTACGTACACAGTGCATTAAAAATTAATATTCCTAGACCAATGAAAAAAAAAAAAAAAAAAAAAAAAAAAAAAAAAAAAAAAACAGTAGTTTATAGATTATTACTGTTTAAAATGGTACAATTTTTACTGTTTAAAATGTGCAATTTTATTGGATGAAGTTAATCAGACTGACTTCTGAACGCCTCGTATTACGCACGAAATAAATTAAGCATTAATATTCCTGGAATCATCCTAAACAAATTTTAAATGAAATTTCAGTTTTACAATTTTCAAAACTGCAAATTTTTAAATTTCTAAACATCGAACATTCTAAATTTTTACACCGTTGCGTAGAGGGGAAAAAATGCACTTTTAAATGAAATTTGTTTGAAATCTTTCTCCCAAAAAAGTCAAATTATTATTTAAAAAAAAACCTTTTTATTATTTAAAAAAAAACAACAACTTTTTTATTATTTTTTTGTCATCGTGCCAACAATCACAGAACGAAAAATAAGTTGCGGAATTCAACCAATAAAAAGATTCAGGTGTACTTCAGATTTCCCAGTTTTCTACCGAGGACAACAGCTATTTTCCAAATAGTTAATAAAATAAAGTAATGCAGAATCTATCTTTAAAAGAAGGCGAAAAAATATGCGTTTTTAAAAAATGCACTATCTTTCAACTTCATAGAGATAAATGTTTAATGCCATGTGGTCTAAGTTCGAAAATTTGGCGATATTGGGAATAAACCCAGATCTCTATCTATTCTATAAATATCTACTGGTACCGACTTGGTGGGAAATAAACTCGACTAATAAATCCAAATTGCTAATTTATAATTATTAAATTTTTTCATAGATGATAGCACCAGAAAATTTAATATAAAATAATTATGAAAGAAAGTTATTTATTTTAATCAAATTAAAAATGCTCAAATCAATTCATTTAAATAAAATTCAAAATTCAAAATTTTTTGAAAATCCAAAATTAAAAAAAAATAATAAAGATTTAAATTTTTAAAAACGAAAAAAAAAATTGTTTAACATTAAATTTAAAATGTTGAATCATTAATAAATCCCAAATGTTTTTAAAATAGAAAGAAAACTAATTTCCAAAAAAATAAAGAAAGAATCTCAGATGAACGAAATCCTAATTATATAAACTCTTAAATTGGCCAAAAAGCGAGATTTCTTCCAATTAAATTCATCTTAATATGAAAATTTCAAATTCCAGCATCGTGGTTTGAAGTACGAACCTTCTGTTTACTTAGCTCCAACCTATGATGCCTGCACAAACGATGTTGAAATTAAAGTTCTCTTTTAAAATTTAAATCTAAAACATGAATGGATGAGATTGAAAAAATTGATTTAATTAAAATAATAGACTTTTTCAAAATTTTATGATTTGTCGTGTAACAGTATATATTCAGCTGTAAGTACACAAAAATGGAATCTGTGACAGACGCACAGACAGAGGACAGGGGCGAATAGGGTTTCTTCAGATGAACGGAAGTCTAAAAAAGAGTATATATACCAATGTATTCAGGAATGTTCATAAAACTTTTTTAAATCTTAGAAAAAAAAAAAAAAAATCATTCATGTCTCTCCTAGTATAACGATTGTATCTGAAATCAGTGTTACATTTTGACTTTTTCTTACTAACTTGCTCAAAAAATATGTACAAGTAAGGCAACTTTTGACAAACGGCCTTCATTTTCTCGTTGATCGTATAGCAGTGGCGCGTTTTCCCCCGTTCTGAATTCATCTCTATTGATTCATGTTTCTGTTTTTCCACAATGGACTCCTTTGTTCGCCGCCAATCAAAGTGGTCAGTGTCTTTTTTCGCGGCTTTCATCGACTTCTGAACTTCGCGAAGGCCATTAAACTTTAGTACCAGTCTCTAAAATGTAAACTTTTGCACGCAAAAATTCGTTTTTTCCTTTTTAAAGTAACTTTTTTTTTATCATTCAGATCGATAATAATCATAAGTACAAGTAAAAAATGTAATTTTGTCATGCTTTTCTACTTATATGCCGCTATAACCAATGTAGTCTACATTATTACTAATTTAGTAAACTATGTAATAGTATTTAGTAATCTAGTGTATTTACTACAATATTTAGCTTAAAAGGGTTGGAATTTGTTTTATTTGGGCAAGTTTAGTCGTAAAACCTTTTTTAAAAGACTATAGATTTTTTTAGAGTTTATATATACTTTAAGGCTTAGTACCGATCTTACAAATGGGGATGCAGGAATGGGGAAAGAAACAACAGATAAGAGCCAACTGACTTGTAATTAAGAGAGGTTACCACATTGGCGCTTATTCGCTTCTTTCTGACAAACACTTTTTGGTATACGGGCCCTGAAGTAATATAAGTCGAATGACATTTTTTTTTCTCATTAGACATCTGTTTTCGCACTCTTTCCCGTCCCAATGATTCTTCAATGTCATGGTCACTGGTCAGGTGGTCAGTTACCCTTTCGAGAGGAATTCAACATCCTGCTCTGTTTTCACAGTACATATCTATATAAAGAACCATTTTGTAGATATAGTTCCCATATGAAATATAACTAACCTCCGTAACGTTTTACAGCGTTAACGGGAATTATAATCCATTATGAATAACTTAAAAATATACGAAATGTATTACGTATAAATAAAATTACAAACATGCAAACATTTTTAGAACAATAGCTTTATTTTTTTTTTCACATCATTAATATTCTAAAATTCTATTAAGAGGTTTAATCAATTAACTCCCCACCCCCTTATTAATGTTAAATGTATGGGAATAAAATGCATTCGTATAGTAAATTAGAAAATTTAAGTGCTTAAAAGGATTTGCACATTCGTATATTTAAACAAGTTGGAAATTCCACGTAAAGCGTGGCAAATGAGGTGCTTTCGTATGATAACGATGTTTTAAAAATATTCAGATCTTGCTGCTAGTAGATAGTACTTCGGATAGAGTATAGTAGTGAAATATATATGTATTTTGTGTGTGTGTGTGTGTTCCTGTAAATATACAAGAAATAATTTTTATTACACCTCAGCGACGTATATCATACACTATACTATCTACTTTCTTTTATACAGGAAATAACTTGTAGTATTCCTCAGCAATGTACAGCTCATATTCAAAATATTAGAATAATTACCTTTTTTTTAGAAATTGAAAATATCGTTTGGTAATTTAATGTCTTTTAATGAAAATATGCAAACGATATTTTTATTAAGAACTTATTATTGATTAAACTTACTTGTTATCTTAAATTTAATATCATTTTTGAAAAGATTAATTGCAAAAAAAATTATTTTGAAAAGTCAAAATATTAGAATATTTATTCAAGTGGTTCAAAATATTAGAATATTTCACATTAATTCTCCTTTAATTATTACCAATTCTTAACTGGTGGCATCATTGATTAAGTTCAGACTATTTTATTTAAAATCAGTATTCTTTTTTGCAGTTTGTTTCTTTTTCGTCTTAAAATGGGCCGTGTGAGTGATATTCCTGAATCTACTAAACTTCGTATGGTTGACTAGTATCGGCACGGTAAAAATCAATGTTTTATAGCGAATTATTTACATTGTTCGCAATCGAGCGTTTGTAAAATACTAACACAATATTCAAAAATTAGAAAATTTCAAAATAATCGCCGAAATGGTGGCCGAAAACCAAAAACATCTGCTAGAGATGACAGGAAACTGAAGCGTGTAGTTAAGAAAAACCGTTTTAAAAGTGTGCGATTCTTGCACCGAAAATGGAAAGAAGAAGGCGTTGAAGTTTCTACATCGACAACATTAAGACGTCTCCATAAATTTAAATTTGAATCTCGTGTACCGAAAACAAAACCTCTCATGACTGCAAGACAAAAGCGTATAAGATTGAATTGGTGTAAATCAAGACGTTTATGGAGCAATGAAGATTGGAAAAATATATTATTTAGTGATGAAAGTATGTTTTGTGTTTCATATGGTAATCAAGGTATTCGAGTTTGGAGAATGAAGCAAGAAGCATTTGATAAAGAATGCCTTAAACGTTCCGTAAAATTTGCTGCTAGTGTCATGGTTTGGGGTTGTATGAGTGCAGAAGGACCTGGAAAGTTATGCATCGTCTACGAAAAGGTTAACTCTATGATATATCAAGAAATTTTAGAATATTACATGATTCCATCATCAGAAGATTTATTTGAAGATGATTTCATCTTTCAACAAGATTTAGCGTCCCCGCATACCTCGGTGTCAACTAAGAATTGGTTCCGCCAACGCAACATTAAGGTACTTCCTTGGCCACCAAATTCACCAGATCTTAATCCCATCGAAAACTTATGGTGTATAATGAAGAAAAAACTTCAAGAAAATCCTCCTTCAAGTAAAACTGAGTTAGTGGCACGTATAAAGTCTATTTGGGCTTATATTGATAGAAATGTTTGTAAACACCTTGTATATAGTATGCAAGATCGATTGTACGCTGTTATGAAAGTTAAAGGGGATGCTACAAAATATTAACTACCATTTACTTCATATTCATAAGGTAATATTGTTGCGTAAAATAAAATATTCTAATATTTTGAACCAATCTAAATTTTATTCTAATATTCTGGTGTGTTTAAGGAAGCTGTATACCTAATTTATTGTGCTGTATTTTATATTTTATAAATGTTAAAATCTTATCTAAACATTCCAGATTTAATTTTTAAGAAATTTAATTGCATTTACTTAGTATAAAAAATAAATAAATGACAAATAATTTTTTCTTATTACTTTTTCTCAATTATTCTAATATTTTGAATATGAGCTGTATATCAATACGAATTTATTATTTCCAGCTGAGCGAAAAATTGCCCAGGCCGGGAATTTCGCTCAGCTGGAAATAATAAATTCGTATGATAACTTTACCAATCAGTTTGATTGTGTTAAAAATAATAGTAATGTATATCAATCTCATGTTAAATAGTCAATATCAAATGTTAAATAGTCAATTACAATTATCGCACCAAAAAAATGTTCTTCTGTACCATTATGTAATGGAATACTTTTGTGTGACCTTGTAAATCAATAAAAAATGCTTTTTGCACCACAGATTGTGCAAAATGTATATTATAATATGTATGTTCATAGAGGCATAACAATTTTATTGTGTTCGAATTAGTGTAGTCCATTAAAATGCATTTGAAACATTTTTCCCCATTGACCGTAATGTAACGGAATAATTTTGATTGCCCCTGTAATTGATCTATGCATCCGATTTTCATAAAATTTGAAATGACTGGACAAAATTATATAATAATTATATATTTTAAATTTCAAATAATTCGGTTGGGTAGTTTTTGCGTTGTTATATGCGGACAGACAGACAGACGGACGGACGGACTGAACGACAACTATAGGTGCTACGTATTTACATAATTACGAACGCACCTAAAAAAAATCTCCCTAGAAAATTAACATTTTTGTCTTATTTATTTATACTTCTCTTAAAGGATGTTTCAAAATTGTCAAAATATTTATAAAATATGTGTTTAATTTAATATTTTATGCGTTAAAAGCTAATGAGCGGTGATTAATATTTTAACCCTTCCAGATAAATTTCGACAAAAACATTTGCAACAATGAATTTCAAACAAGTTGGAAATTGCACGTGAAGCGTAGCAAATTAGGTGCGTTCGGACGATAACGAAGTTTTAAAAATATTACGTTCATATATCAATCTCATAACATTGTAAATAGTGAACTACAATTAAAACGCTCATCAAACAATGTTCTCCCTATACCATTATGTAATGGAATACTTTTGTGTGGCCTTGTAAATCAATAACAAATGTTCTTTGCACCACAAATTATGTAAGATGTATATTATAATATGTACTTTATAGTTGCATATAAATTTTATTAAGTTCGCATGAGTGTAACACGATTAAAATGCATTTGAAACATTTTTCCCCATTGACCGTAATGTAATGGAATACTTTTGATTGTCCCTGTAATTGATCTATGCATCCGATTTTCATAAAATTTGTAATAACTCGAAAATATTATGCAATAATTATGTATTTTAAATTTCAAACGTATAGAATATATTTGAAACTTTTTCCCCATTGACCATAATGTAATTGAATACTTTTGATTGTCCCTGTAATTGATCTATGCACACGATAATCAAAAAATTTGAAATAACTCGACAGAATTATGTAATAATTGCGTATTTTAAATTTCAAACGATTAAAATGCATTTGAAACATTTTTTCCCATTGACTGTAATGTAATGGAATACTTTTGATTGTCCCTGTAATTGATCTATTCGTCCGAGTTTCATAAAATTTGAAATAACTCGAAAAAATTATGTAATAATTATGTATTTTAAATTTCAAACGTATAGAATATATTTGAAACATTTTTCCCCATTGACCATAATGTAATTGAATACTTTTGATTGCCCCTGTAATTGATCTATGCACACGATTATCAAAAAATTTGAAATAACACGACAGAATTATGTAATAATTGCGTATTTTAAATTTCAAACGATTAAAATGCATTTGAAACTTTTTTCCCCATTGACCGTAATGTAATGGAATACTTTTGATCGTCCCTGTAATTGATCTATCCATCCGATTCTCATAAAATTTGAAATGACTCGACAAAAATATCTAATATTTATGTATTTTAAATTTCAAACGATTCGGTTGGGTAGTTTTTGCGTTGTTATATGCGGACAGACGGACGGACGGACAGACGGACGGACAGACGGACGGACTGAACGACAACTATAGGTGCTACGTATTATATAATTACGAACGCACCTAAAAATGGAGTGCATCTCACTATTTTTCGTTAAACGTTAGGTTCTCATATTTATCGCTTTTTAGGTGCGTTCGTAATTATGTAAATACGTAGCACCTATAGTGGTCGTTCAGTCCGTCCGTCTGTCCGCAAATAACAACGCAAAAACAACCCAACCGAATCGTTTGAAATTTAAAATATATAATTGTTGCATAATTTTTTCAAGTTATTTCAAATTTTATGAATTCAACTGCATAAAAAATAAAATGCATAATTATTATGCTAATAAAATGCATAATTATTATGCTAATAAAATGCATAATTATTACATAATTTTGTCGAGTCATTTCAAATTTTATGAAAATCGGATGCATAGATCAATTACAGGGCCAATCAAAAGTATTCCATTACATTACGGTCAAAGGGGAAAAAAGTTTCAAATGCACTTTAATCGTTTGAAACTTAAAATACATAATTATTAAATAATTTTGTCGAGTTATTTCAATTTTTTTGATAATCGGTGCATAGATCAATTACAAGAGCAATCAAAAGTATTCAATTACATTATGGTCAATGGGGAAAAAGTTTTAAATGTACTTTATACCTTTGAAATTTAAAATACATTATTATTACATAATTTTGTCGAGTCATTTCAAATTTTATGAAAATCGGATGCATAGATTGATTACAGGGACAATCAAAAGTATTCCGTTACCTTACGGTCAATAATAGGTTTAAAATATTGATTTACTTTCGGAGATATTTTAAATATAAAAATGCATCAAACGTCTATATACTTAACCTTACGAAAGGGAATTCGGAAGCTGACTGACCAGCACCCTTAAACAATATTTTCCCCCTCCTGACTATTTTAGTCTAGGCGAAATAAACATTTTACCTATTTAATTTAAATGCTTTAAGTGATAAATTAAAATAACATAAAAAGATTATAGCTTGACATGTTTCATTGCTCTTACGGCAACATTTTCAAAAGCAAATAAATGAATTATTTGCATATAATATTTCTTATTTTCAACTTTTTTATACACTAAGTAACAAGCGCAGTACGCCAAAATCCCCCCAAATCCCATTCTATTTAAAATTAAAGAGTATAAATAAGAAAATTTGCTTGTGTTTGTAGCTTTTGTATTGAGAAAAACTAATGCCTGAAAATGAGGTACATATGAAATTATAAATAATAAACGGGCATTAATATAATATAATAATTCTATTAGGTAGAATTGTTTAAAAATAAATAAATAAAAAAGACATTTTTTTTAATTTTCTTAAAAACCGTGAAAAAAGTAGTTAAGCCACGATTATTCAAATGTATTCATCGGATTTAACCGTGTATATATATATATATATATACATGTCGCAATATCTACATACTGTTAGCAAACATATATATATATATATATATATATATATATATATATATATAGATAGATAGATAGATAGATAGATAGATAGATTGGTAGCAGTAAATTATTTATTTCAAGGTTAATAGTAATAGGCTTTTTTGCATCCGTAGCAAACTCGGATTTTGGTGCCCGCCCTCCCTTTCTCACCCCGTTCAAAAGAAAACTTATCATGAGAATATTAATAAATCTGTTATAGCCGGATTTGGGAAATCTTTAGTATGTAATCATTAAATACGTAATCAGCTTTGTTAAACATTGATTCAATAAAACTTTGAAAATTTAAACGAAAGGAATCGAAATATATCCAGTTTTATAAAAGGTTTCATCTTAGCAGGTATAATTGTTCACATATTTTTTTTTTCTTGAAATAATAATAAAAATAATAACTAGTCGTTGGAGGCCACCGTAATACTTACCCATCATGGAGATGCATAACATAATATATGAAAACATAACATATGTAAACAGTTTATGAAATGCATTGCAATTCCAAAACAAAATATAAACGTATATTTAAGTATTTTTAACACATCATCATGCTCTATTAATGAATTTCTGATGAACCGATTTCGATAAATTACATGAAACGCCATACTATTCTAGTAGCACTGAATTGCATAAAAGAAATATCCTTATAACTCTAAAAATAAATATCATATTCACTAACGGTTTCTTGCATCAAATTAAGTGTCTCATTTCCAATTAAAAGATATCTTTGAGTTGAAATTTGAATGAAATACAGGGTCATGAAAAATCAAAGAGTGTGGAAAACAAGATTAGAAATTTCTCGACAACTAATAATCCGATCGATTTCGTTTTTTATGCAAAATTTGTGTCAATTTATTGCCTTTTACGTCCACTCATTAAAATAAAAAAAATTCGAAAATTTTTATATACCTTTCATCAGAACAAATTTTTCGAGAGTCCGAAAAAATAGTTCCGAATAATCGAAGTTACTGATATTAAATAAGCTTCGTCCCATTCTTACATACTAAGCACATACAAAATTTCAAGTCTCTATCTCAATTTGTTCGGGAGATAGAGTGGTTGCAGACAGACAGACAGACACACAGACGGACGGACGACAAAAATTTTTTTCTAAAAATATGTTTTTCAGTGTCCGAAACTTGTAAATCCGTCAAAAAAATCGATTTTCAAAACGATTGCAAGACTTACCCTATACTACGTATGATGGGTAAGTGATAATAATAATGATTCAATGGTAATTGAATAATTTCTAAATTTACAACTATGAGACTAAATTAGTCACCCGTAATATTAAACCTATTGAAGTGTTCATGTCGAATATCTTGCTTGCTTTTATTACTTATATATATATATATATATATATTCATGAGATAAATGAGATCAATATCTAATGCTGTACTTTTTCGGGTTTAATTAATTAATTAATTTTTTAAATATTTCGGAAAATTGTTTGGGGCGTTTTCTGAAATTAAAGTAGCTTCTTTAAAAAAATGCAACCAAATTTACAAAATTAAAAGTACGCAACGTTAGATAGCGACCTTAAATATCAAATGAACAACAACAAAATAATCATAATAATAATAATAAATAAAATAAACGTCAAAATTCGAGCTTGAATTCTAAAAAGAATGCTCCCATAGGTTTAACATTAGCATGCAAATGCTTTCGCGTGAAACTACACTAGTCATACGAACGAACTAGAACGCTAATCTTAAACCTATGAGCGTTCTTTTTTACAATTTCTCGCTTGTAATTTAATAGTTTTAAAAGGTCTTTTTTCTGTTTGAGATTACAATTGCTGACGGACAATTGCTGCTACAATTGCTGCTAGAATTCTAACGGGATTAGTGTTTACTTTGTCTATTTTGGTTACTTTAGTTTTCTATTTTGATTACAGTTTTTATTTATTTATTTATTCATTCATTATTTTTCTATAAAATTACAATTGATTAGTAATACGAAAATGTATATTTGGAATAAAAAAGAAACATATAGTACAATATTTAAATATATTTCTGAGTAAAACTTGCTCTAAACATTTTTCAGATATTTTTTATGATCTTACTATGACTAGAGTTAATCTTTTCAATATAAATTTACTAAAACCCCCCTAAAACTCAAAATACTAATACTCAAATGGTAATAAATTTTTCTAATCAAATATTTAATAAAATCAATGTAAATTCTATAATAAATGATAAAAACTGAAAATTTCCTATAAATAATATTCAAATATCAAAAACTTCAAAGTATTCAATATTTAACTATAAATCGTTCTTATAAATACTTCTGATGATAGTACTTTCCCCTGCAAATGCAATGACCCCTCTCTACACAAATACATTAATAATGATCGTGCCATATTATTACTGGAAATCTAAATACTGTATATGACTTAACACTGAAAAAATTAATGGGTTATGGTACTAAGTATAGAATTACATTCAAATAAAACATTAATTCTGTAATAAAACAATTTACTTATGATATCTATGCGGGATATTGAGTGATTAACTTATGATTTAAGCAAAACTAATATTCTTGAAAGTATAAAAAGGTTTAATAGACATAAAACATGTACGTAACATTCAAAGATAACAGTAGAAATGAATAATATTCAGTATAAATAAGCTTCCCTGAGCTTTGCATTAAAAATCCATCAAACTCGCCATCGCTGAAACCTATAGAACACCTCGTTCTTTTCACTCATCATCACATGAGTCTCATTTGGGATATCACGTTCATTAAATCATTGAGTTTATTATCTTTTATTGCTGAATACTTCATTCTTTAATCCCACATATATATATTTATTTATAAAATTGCAATATATTGTAACAAACCTATTGAATATTTCAATCAATGGAAAATTTTAGTTTTTGATAAATTAACTAAGACTTTAAAATACAATATTTCACATCTGGATTATATAAATACAAAGCATCTTTTCCAGCAAATCACTAAATTGCAACAAAACTGTAATAACTTATGTTGACAAATCTCCAAATAATTATGCAATTATATATAAATCCTATTATCATCAACTGCTTAAATCTAGTATATCTTCTAATAACACATTCCAAAAAACTAATGATAACATAATTGTAAACAATCGTAAAATTAAAGACTTTTATGAATTATTAGACATTAACTCTACTAACTTTAAATATCCTTATCTAGTTCTTATACTCAAATTTGATAAGAATCCTGTTAAATTTAGAACAGTTACAATTCGTTGCAATATACTTATAAAAATGCTGCTAACAAACTTCTATTAACAGTTCTTAATCAAATATATAAAATTACAAAAACCAGTGATAATAATAAATACTATAAAGAATAGTTATGAATTGGACAATAGTATGCAAAATCTTAAATGTATAAAAAATATAACTGCATATGACTTCAAATATCTTTCTAATAATATCGATTTATTAGATTTACATAATATAATAAATGCACTTAAAAAAAAATATCAACATGATTTGGATCTATCAATGAACATTGAAACTGATTATTTTCTTAAACTAATTTCATTATCTAAGGTATCCTGGGGTAATAACGCCACGTTAAGGTTCTACCAATTTTCACGGCTCAGTTTTAGTTTGTATTTTTCAAACAAATATCTCTTTATCATTAATATTATTGATATTATTTAAATATCAATTTATCAATAACTAAAATTTTTCATTGATTGAAATATTCAATAGATTTGTTACAATATATTGCAATTTTATAAATAAATATATATATGTGGGATTAAAGAATGAAGTATTCAGCAATAAAAGATAATATGATATATAATTTGATAGAGCAACTTATTTACTATCTGTATTAAAAAAAATAATTTAACAGATATGTATTCATAAAATATAATGGCGTGATTTCTTGACCAATGATATTGTGTTAATACCCACCTATATGGGTAATAACGCCATGCAAACAAAACTATGAAATAAGATGGAATAATGGCATGTAGATTGTCCAATTCTAAAAATACAAACTCTACAAACTTAGAATTTGACAAATTGCATTCTAAGCTATTGAAAATGTTCATTTTTTTGTGTAAGAAAAGTGTAAGAAAAATAAAGATGTCGTGGGGGGGGGGGGGGAGTTTGTGGCAAAAGAATATCAGACCGTGAGCTTCTTTTTGCTTAAAAAGGACCGCTTAAATAGAATTATTAGAAACATTGCACAGTTTTAACTGTGTTTATTTGAATCAGTATTTAGGATGTAGCTCGGTCACTGTAGGGAATCAACCGGAGTATTAATGCCAAGGATTGGCGTTATTACCCGTTATAGTTATTGCGCTGTACATTTTAAATTACAAATTATCTCGAGAAGTTATCCAAAATCTTCCACAACATTTTGAAAGTCCATGAAATGTATTACAAATTTATGTAATTAACAAAGTATTTCCGGATAAAAAAAAATAGTCTTCACATCACAAAACGTATCTTGCAAATTTTAGATCAAGCGTTAATTTTAGTTGCTTGTAAAAACAATAAGACCTAAAAATGAAACAAATTAACTTGAAGCTATTTTTTGCGATTTATATGACTCAAAACCCTTCTGCGCAGAGCCCATGGGTGTCATTTACCAGATTATTTCATAATTATGCAAAATATTACCCCGCCGGCGTTATTACACCAGACCACCTTATAATAATTTTATAATGCAAGATAACATAATATATATACAAAAAGTTGGTATACCACAAGGTGGTTGTACATCTAGTATATTATCTGACTTATATCATCATGAACGTAAATTATTTTGATAATAAATTACATTTATATCGATATATTGATGATATAATTTTAATTGATACTGATAATACCAGTATATCTCAATTCCCAGTTGATTATCCATCTAATCTAGAAATTACAAAACACCTGCTTTATAATAATGCCATTAACTTTTTAGATCTTAAAATTATATTAAAGGAAAACAAATTAATAACTGATATTTATGATAAACGGAATTAGTTTAATTTTAAAGTTAATACATTTACTAATTTTAAATCCTATCTTCATAATTCTGTATATCGTAATATAATCATTAATCATTTATATAGAATAAAATGTTTATGTTCTTCTCATTTAATTAATGCAAATATTAAAAAGCTTGTTTATGATGCTATAAATAATGGTTTTCCTAAAAATTCACTTATTCTTTAATTTACAATTAGTTGTTACATGATTTAAAAATTAATTAACTTTTTCGTAAAAATGAACCAAAAAATTAATAAAACATAAAAATAATAATAAAAAATTAAAAATGTAAAAAATATTAAAAAATGCATATAATAGGATGGTTAGGTGGGTAGATATTAGAGTACGGAGGAGGGCGCTATTGTCTGGATAAAACGCAAAGGTTGTTTTATATTTTTAAAAAAATTGAGAGAGGGAAATGCATTAATTAAATTGGAACAAAGTTTCTATGGAGTTTAAATAACACCAATGTATGGATTATTGTTTAGTTATATCAATTACATTAAAATAATTTTATTCATTTACATTATTAAATTGCACTTCACTTTTAATAAATGAAAGACCTATAATACTAATAAAAGTATAGGGTACATATATTAATTATCTATTTTTAATCTTTTACATCCTAAATTAAGATATTGGTTTTAGCCTAGCATAGTCAAATTAAATGTTATTGATTTAAATATTAATAGGGTAAACTATGGTATATGGTATAACAAATTTAATATAGGAGGAAATATGGTGTATGGTTTATTTTTTCTGGTATCACTTTACTCTGCTTTTAATTTATTTATTAATTTATTATTATCATGTGTACGATAATTATTTTTTATTTTTTTTCCCTTTTCATTTTTCATTTTTAATTTTTCTATCGAATTTAGTAATTTTGTTGTGCCTTGTTTTTAATGTTATTTCTTGATTGAATTTTGGTTTTATGTGGATTGGTAGCCCCAAAATCGTATTATTTTGCTTTTTCATGGCTAATACGAAGATGAAACCACACACTTCTTTTGTTAGTTCCAAAGTATTTGGGGCTTGATAATTCTGCTTTGGTTCAACAAATTCCATTTGTATTCATTTTATTTATTTATTTAATTTTTTCTCATGTTCAATATGGTTTTTTTCTATTAAATTCAAATGGTTCATATTATAATATAATTAATGGTTACATATACTTATACATACACATACGCATGTATATATATATATATATATATTAACCGAAAAAATGTAAAATACGTAAAATCTTTAAAAAAGAGAATTGTATTATTTAAAGCGGAATATATTTCGGTTCTTTTTCGGTTTTCAAGATTTTATTGAATCAATGTTTGACAAAGCTGATTATGTATTTATTGATAACACACTTAAGGGGGCTCAGGGGTTGAAAACTTTTCAAAAAATCGATTTCTTTAATGATCTAATTTGATTATTCATTGAATTCTTAACTCAGTGCAAAAAACCGCATAAAAATATTTGCATTTTTAACGGAGTTATAAACATTTATGTATCAACACTTTCATAGCCGCATCCATATAACTTTAAGTCGCGTTTTCTCAAAACTTGATTTTTGATGACTAACACCAAGATTTAAAAAAAAAAAACTATTTGATGGAATGGCTTAATTTTTTTTCATGCATATAACATTATTATCTAGATTATGAATTAATATATTTTAGATAGTTCAATATTTTGAGTATTTTTAATGGAAAAAAGTTGTATTTTTTAGGGGGGTTTTAAATTTTCAACTTTGAGAGATTTTTTAATAATGTTTTTTTAAGTGATAGTTATATCCTTAATTCATAATCTAGATAATGATGTTATATGCATGCAAGAAAAAAAAAGGCCATTCCATCAAATTGGTTTTTTTAATCTTGGTGTTAGTCGTCAAAAATCAAGTTTTGAGAAAACAAGACTTAAAATTGAAATTATATGGATCCGGCTATGTAAATATTGATACGTAAATGCTCCGTAAAAATAACTCCGTTAAAAATGCTAATATTTTTATGCGGTTTTTTGCATTGAGTTAAGAATTAATTGAATAATCAAACTAGATCATAAAAAAAATCGATTTTTTAAAAAGTTTTCAATCTCTGAGCCCTCTTAAAATTTTCAAGATCCGGCTATTACAAATTTATTTAAATTCTCATGGTAAATTTTCTTTTTAAGAGGAGGGGCAGAGAGCTCCAAAACCCGTGATTGCCGCGTGTGTGAAAAAGGGTCCTGAAACACATTATTTACTGCTACTAATATATTGAGGGTGACATACGTGATTAAATCTGTGGGAAACATTTGAATAATCGAGGCAAAACTACGTTTTTCACCGCTTTTAAGAAAATTGAAAAAATGTCCTATTTCTGAAATAGTGTACTGCTCTTGCTATTGAGTGTATAAAAAATTGTAAGCATGAAAGTTATAGAGAATTTTGTCCTGTTAAATATTTTAACTGATAAATAATATGCTACGGCCACAGGTCTCAAAATATTTAAAAAATATATATATTTTTTAATTTATTGTTTAAATTTATTGCTTGCTACCACAGAAAATTTAGCCTTCAGAAATTTTGTTCGAAAAATTGTTTTTTCCATGTTGATATCATTATAAATAATTCAGAAAAAAATCATGTAAAATATGACAGTTAGTTATATCATAAGAATAATTTTTTTTTTTTTTTTTTTTTTTTTTTTTTTTTTTTAACGAGCTTGAGAAACAAATTCACGTCAATTTTAAGGCGGTTTTGGAAAAAAAAAAAAAATCCCTGTTCAATAATTAAAAAAAAAAAAATTGCACATTGGCATGCTTTGGAATATATTTTTTTTTCCTATAAAGGAATTAAACCTGAAGTTATAAGCTACTGTTGTCTCACAACATTTTAAAAGCTGAAGCGTCCGGAAATTCTGTGCAAAATGTCATTCTAGATAAAATTCTGTTTTTAATTAATTCCGAGAAAAAAGAAAAAAAACGAAGAATGGGAAAGCTATTCGATATCATTGTTTCTGAATAGCATCTGTTAGTCTCATGCGTTTCAGACCAAAAACAAATTCACAAATATATCAGATAATAGATCTTTTGAATTTCAGAACAATCTTAACACAGAATAATTTTAGCTTAATGCTCCAATTTTATTATTTTTAAATATTTATTTTTAATGTAATTTCGAGATTCAGAGGGAGAACAAACTTGCAATTTGACAAGTAGATAATAAAAAAAAAAATTCCATTACATCTCAAACTCTAAGTAATAGTATTTAATAATTAGCGATTTTTCTCGTTATAAAGACATTACTACAATTCACAATAAATATCAATCAATTTTCATTTTATCATAAATTATGTTACAGATTATAGATATTACTTGCTTTTTAAAGTTTTCTTTTTCAATTTAAAATTTCATATGATAAAATAAAAACGCATGTTTAAACAGTTTAATGATTTCTAAATATTACTTTTTAATTCTTATTAGTTTTTTTACTTTTTTAAAATATCTTGCAGGTCTTAAATGAAAATCTTTTTCTTTAAACTAACGTAGTCCGAAATCTGTGGGGTTTCTCTCTCTCTCTTTTAATCATTGAAAGTATTTCTCTAAAATATTCAATGCAATCATTTGAGTACACTGGAATTCATTTTAGTGCAAAATTAATAAGTCAAGATTCCATTTATTAGCACACTACTTTTAAATTAGATATCACAATTTTCTAGATTCATGTACAGTTTTTGATTCCTCTCACTCAAAGAAATGTTTTGGGGTAAAAGCGTCTGATAATAAACTGAAATACACATTGGAAATTAAAGTCTAGTTAATGTAACTCAACGCCTTAAGGGTGTTCTTAACTGATCCGCTCAACAAGCGAAAAGGTTTTGACACATTTACAAATTCATTTTTTAACAGAAAGTTATAAAATTTTAATGTCTGACTATGAAAGCGATTTTGAATTGAACTTATTTTTCCATTTTATGATAATTAAATTACTTATCGAGTTATAAGCTATTTCGATGACGCAATCACCCGTTTTTTTTTTCTCCTTTTCGACCGGTTTTTCTGCTTTCGTCGGGAAATATGCTCAAAAGTGTCAACTTTGAAGACTTGTTATGAAAAATCTATTGTGTTTTTTAAAAAACAAAAGACTGGGTGCAATTAGACAGTTTCTGAATAATAACACCTGCTATTTTCATGCATTTCCGAACAAAAATAAATTAATGTATGTGTCACAAAGTAGCCCTTTTTGATTTAAGAACGCACTTAAGTGTACTTTTCTTATTTTCTTTGAAATTAAGATAAATTCTATAAATATTATGACATGTGAAATTACTTGGACGCAAGTTTAAAATCATTAAAACGTTTATATATAAAAATTTGATTCAATCCATAAAGATTTATAGTTTACAATGACATTTAGTATTCAGAAATTCACTCTAGTTTACTATAGAAATGTCAAAAGTGTTTTTATTTTCCTAACAGATCGCCAATGATGGTGCGAGAAATACATCCCGCATTTAAAATATGAGATAGAGTAAATAAAATGAAAGTAAAATAACAATACATAAAACTGAGCATAAATTTGGTAATAATTTCTGTATTTACAAATTCATAGTGTTTGTTTTTTACTGAAATCTCAATGTAAAATATGCTACTTCCAAATTATGTATTTCACACAAATAATTTATTTTAACCAGTTTATTTTATTTGAAAAATTAAAAGTTGTCAAATTATAGGTACAATAACTCGAGTAAAAGAAAAGATGAGATTGATGCGTGGGAATATGAGAAATCTTAAAGGAATCTATGCTGTAGTTTAAATTTTATTAGCTATTGCCAGTGTAGTTATTTTCAAGAAGCAAGAAGCAATAATTAATCTTAATAATAAATCCTATTTTCACTCAATTTTAATAATAATATATAAAAATTATCTTAATAATAAATCCTAATTTCACTCAATTTTATTAATAATGTATAAAAATTATCTTAATATAATAATTTAAAAAAGATAAATTTAGTTTTAAACAGAAAATGTTTCAATTTCCACTCAGGTTTAAAGGACAGCATTTTAAGAGCCTTCCATAAAAAGCAAATACTGCAAAATAACAGATAAATGCAACACGTGCATTTTTGCGGAAGTTAAAATGATTATTTATAGTTGCTAAAGCAAAGAGAACATGTGGCAATTACCATCAATATCCTTTAGCTGAAAAGGGACCATCTCTGGCAAAGAATTTGCGTAAAAGTAAAGAGTTCTCAACCTCTTTATTATTTCCGGCAACCATCTAGTTAATGAGATAGTTGACGCACCGTGTCACACCCTTGATTGATAGATTTGTGGATTTGGGACATTCCCATACTTTAAGGGTGTATTCGAAAAAACGCTTTTCAGATGTCACCTGCAACAGCTCGAAATTTTCAGATACAATTTCAGACACATTTTTAAAAGTAGAAACATGAAACTTGCTGAGGTGATTCTTGAGGGGACGTATGAAGTGCCGTGTGATGTCATTTTACGCTCATTCATTAGAATTGGATTTATAAAAATTACTTTCTCAGTATGACCCTTTTTTTCGTTCCCAGATCTCCGCCTTCGGAAAAATCGATTCAAAATGCCTTTTTTGATTGCTTTTTTTGCCATATTTTCTACATTTATCAAAGAATCGACAATCACGGCACCTTGTGTACTTTCTGACTAAGACAATTTGCCAGTTTGATGCATTTGAGAGCAAAAATGAATTTAAAAATAAATCGGAAAATAAGCAGTTTGAATCGAAATACATCCTTAACGCCTATTTAGCTTAAAAGAGCCGGAATTTGATCATTTCCAGCAAGTTTAGTCGTAAAGCTTTTTTTTTTCTTTTTCTTTTTCTTTTTTTTTTTTTTTTTTTTTTTTTTTAATAAGATTATAGATTTTTTTTTGAGTTTATATATGTATGAATACACATATTCTTTGATCTCGAGTCGAGTTAGCTGTAAATGTGGAGTGCCACTGTCAGTGTATCACGATTTTGGGCAAAGCTGAGTCACTCGGAATACTATAATACCTCCCCCATGATGTACAAATATGAACATATATCGATGATAAAACATTTTGCAAATCGACATATCTAGCTTCTTGATTTTTGAACCTACTGTAAACTCTAGACAAAGAATTTCATTTTCTTAGATGCTCTCAGAAAATGTAGCAGCGGAGGGGGGGGGGGGGGGGGGAGGTTAAATATATATATATATTTTCGAAAGATCATCAAAAAATATTGTTACAAATGAAATCAGCATCCCCCCCTGCCCAGGGCCATAGCTAGAAGAGAATAATTGGGTGGGGGGGGGGTGAAGAAAATCTAGGGGGGTAATCTTTTCTCTCTCTCTCTCTGACGTAGAAAGATAAATTAATGCATATTCACACTGTAGATACTATATTTCTTATTAACCTGTTGTAATAGCTTCATTTTATGCTCAGAAAGGAATAGGGTGATGGAAAATTCGAGTTTATAACTAGTGCCATATGAAACATCATGTTAGCTTCATATATGCAAATAGGATGAGCGAGTGTTGAAATACTTACTTTAGGTACAATTTAGTAATTCTGCAAAACTGTAAAAAGGGCCTCAAGGCTAAATTAGATTTTTAGACAGTATTTTATTTGGATTTTCGGAACATAAATTCATTTAGAGATTTTGGAATCTTTTCCAGGGGAAGCTGAAACGCCCCTAGCACCGGCTTAGCTACGGACCTGTCCCCGCCTCATCTCCCTACTTGAAAAACCAAATGGATCACGAAACCTTCCCTGCTTTTAGTCCAAGAGTTGACCGCACAAAACCCTATGTCATAGAGCACAAGAAAAAATCCTTTATTTTATGGAAGAGTAATCATATAGGGGAATCTTATGATCCATGTTTGCCGGAAGCGAAGTGGTGAGTAAGCCAAAAATGAATGCCACCAGTGGTTGACTCGTAGGCTTAGCATTGTATTTTCGTGTACCCAGTCGTAGGCTTAGCATTATGTTTTCGTGCACCCAGTTTTCCATGTTTTCATACTTTTGATTGTACAGCAAACACAAAGCTAATCCTACGAGTCAACCACGGGTGGTATTATTAATTTTTGGCTTATTCACCACTTCACTTCCGGCAGACAAGGATCATAGATTCCTCAATTACTTCTCTTATCGAAAATAAAGGATTTTTTCTTGTGCCTTATGACATAGGGTTTTGTGCGGTCGGGCTTTGGATTATTTCGGGAGATATAGGATTATTCAGTTTATAAATGTTATTGAGGAGTAGAAATCCCTCCCAGAAAACTATCTATTCCACAACGACTGTCTCAAATTAGCATACCAGTGCTATCGTCGTCGTTGTTTTACAATATTTGTACTCAGTATACCGTTTTCTTTTTTTTTCTCTTTTTTTTATTTCGAGGGGGGGGGGGGGTTGGAATATTTAGAATCATGTGAGCCAGAGTGACCACTTTTCTTTAAAAATGCCATTTTTCTCATGTAAATAAATAAATGCCTCGCATTCCTTCTTTCTGGTCTTGCCCAAGCTTCAACTTATATACCGTAGTTAAAAAAAAAAAAAGTTCAGAATTGCAAGGTATGTTTTTCTTTCTATTTCTATTTCTGTTTTATTTATTTTTTTATTTGTTTAATTTCTTTTTTCTTCTTGGCCCCCGCGAATTCAGTTCAAGAACCCTGGCCATCTGCCAAGCGCGACGGCTGTGTCACAATTTAAGGGGTGAATGTCAGCTGTTGAAAAGATGCCAAAAATACTTGTCAGGATGATAAACCTTTTTTTTAATGTATTTTTATTTTTATACTTATTTTATCTCTTATATTCTTTTTTCCATTCATTGCATATTGATAAGTGCGTGGCGTAACCGAGTATAAACACCTTAGTAGGGGAGGGAGGGAGGGTAAAGAAAAAAAAAAGTTTAAATCTGAAAGAGTGCATTTATGACAGAAAGATTTGAAATCGAAACTAAAACTATTTTTCTCTTTAACTATTCAGTGGAATTTCTTCTATTATTTGTTTTGCATCTTTTCGCAGAAGTTCAATAAATTTTGATGCAAATTTGTGTAAGAAGGCTATTAAACTTTTCTTCTTCAAAAAGTATTCTTTCCCATCTTCTATTTTAAAAAATTTTTAATTCGTTCGTTTTTAGGTGCTTTCGCAATTATGTAAATACGTAGCACCTATAGTTGTCGTTCAGTCCGTCCGGCCGCCCACATATAACAACGCAAAAACTACCCAATCGAATCGTTTGAAATTTAAAATATATAATTATTACATAATTTTGTCGAGTCACTTCAAATTTTATAAAAATCGGATGCATAGATCAATTACAGGGACAATCAAAAGTATTCCATTACATTACGGTCAATGGGGAAGAAAGTTTCAAATGCATTTTAATCGTTTGAAATTTAAAATACATAATTATTACACAATTTTGTCGAGTTATTTCAAATTTTGTCAAAATCGGATGCATAGTTCAATTACAGGGACAATCAAAAATATTCCGTCACATTATGTTCAATGGGGAAAAATGTTTCAAATGCATTTTAATGGTGTCACACTCATTCGAACATAGTAAAATTCATATGCATCTATAAAGTACATATTGAAATACTCATTTTGCATAATTTGTGGTGCAAAGTACATTTGTTATTGATTTACAAAGCCACGCAAAAGTATTCAATCACATAATGGTATAGGGAGAACATTGTTTGGTGCGTATTTTAGTTGTAATTAACTATTTAAAATTTTATGAGATTGATATATGAGAGTGATATTTTTAAAACTTCGTTAACGTACGAACGCACCTCATTTGCTACGCTTCACGTGCATTTTGCGTTTGCCATTTTGTAAAATGCAGAATTAAAAAAAAAAAAAAAAAAAAGTCAACAACTACACAATTACATATGGTCAAATATGCTTAACCCTTTCTGGCTCAGTGTGCCCAGTCCGAGCACACCTCATTCTAATTCCAATCATGCAAACAGCAGCAATAATACTCTAATAAAATTTTTTCTTTTACAATGAAAGATTAAATTAAAACATTCTTAATTTCTAAAAATGTCGTTTGTGAATTCCGGTGTCAGTCGATAATTTCTCATTTTACGAACAGAATTTGCCCGTGCCAGAAAGGGTTAAATGATGATCAAACGAAATGCATATATGTCACTGTTTCATTTGCCGTATAGAGGATAGTTAACTTTTAGGCGGTTATTGAAACTTGTTTTTGTTTCATTTCTTTTAGATGAAACTGAAACTGCTCAGACAAATCTCGGATGCGAAACGCTAGCGATGTTGCATGCAAATAGAGAAAAGGAAGATAGAATAGATAGATGGAAAAGAAGAAAGAATAAGTTATAACGGAGTAAATTTTCGAAATGGATGAAAAAAGTCCGGGCCAAGATTCGAATCAGGGATGTATTGGCTGAAGCCGCCAATGCTTTTCCAACTGAGCTATGCCGGACGCATTTTCAGAAAGAATCACGTTTTGAGCACCTTACCGCCAGAACAACGATTGGCGCGGAGATGAAGTTAATGCTACGCACCCTTTCTTGTTTGTGACGTCAAACGCCTAGCGAATAGCAACCCTTCCTTCTGCAAAGAGATCGCGCTTATTGTTCATTTGTTTTTTCCGTAAATGTTATCAAGCATATGAGGAAATGTTATTCACCGTTGTTAACAATTAAAACATAGCTTAAAACAAAGAGCTTTTTCAGATTAAAATGCCTTAAATTTCACAAAACATCTAAACATAGTTTTTTTTTTTTTTTTTTTCTCAATTCAAAAATATTAATTCCTTAACTCGCTATGTTAAAAAAAATGAGAAATTAATTAAAAACAGTAGTAAAGATTTTCTTGTAATAAATATAATTCTATTAATTATATGTTTTATGACACACTTGAACTCTGTTTATTTTGTGTTTGGGATGCAGCTAGCTGAACGTTCTCGCTTTCGCCAACTCGCCAAGGCTGGTGCTCAAAACGCGATTCTTTCTGAAAATGCATCCCGGACGAATGCTGGAGGATTTCTTCACCCAAATGACCTTAACGATCACAGAATCTGGTCTGATACTTTGGATCACATAATCACCGTTATAATTGATTTACCGATTTAATAAACGTGTTTAAAAATAAAATAAAATAAAATAAAATAAAAAGTTAAAATAAAATAAAATAAAATAAATAAATTTATATAAAAAATAGATTTGTTACAGGTCCCCACGCACGTTGTTACGCCACTGGGCCGTAATAAGTAAGAAAAATCCAGGCTTTCGTTTCACGGTTAAGTGCAACATGTGCCGAAAAGCCGTACAAAAGGATGTAATCTGAAAGAGAACGAAATGGAAACACAATAAAACATAATGAAACACAACACAATAAAATAAAAAATAAAATAAAATAAAAAGATATAAATAAAAAGAATAAATTGTAGGGTAAAGAAAAACCGCACTTTTCAGAAAAAAAAAATGCATGAAAATTAATTTTTGAAACAAAAATATCTGCTTTTTTATGCAAACAAAAACAAAAACATTAAAAAAAAACATTAAAAAACGCCCACTTTGACAGTATTTCTGAAAGATCTATTCTCTTTGACCTCCCCCCCCCCCCCAAAAAAAAAAAAGTGAAAAACAACATTGTTTCTGAATAAAAATACCTTTCAGTTTCATGCGTTTCCGAAGAATAATGAATTCAGAAATGTCTCAGAAGGCAGAGCTTTTGGATTTGAGAGCTGCCTTAAACTTTTATTCAGTATCCTTAGCATCCTTCTGTATTAAAGCCTCCCAAATCACGACTGGCTGACCACTTTGTATACGTTTTGAAAGTAGATATGGCTCACTTAGTAAATCATGGCACTCATGTCTTAAGGCCGTTCTAAACTGTTCTGTTCAACATACGCAAAACATTTTCACACATAGGAAAGATATAAAATTGGAAAAGCTGACTATGGAAACGATTTCGAATCAAATTGTATTTTACATTTTTTTCATCAGTCAATTATCTATTGAGTTATAAGGGACATTAATCGCGTGACAAACATGTTTTTCAATCGTGTTTGATTGATTCTTCTTCTTTCACGCAGAACTTTGGTTCAAACCGCCCACTTTGACACTATTTTCTGAAAGATCTATTTCTTTAGCCAAAAAAAACAGAAAAATGAGTGCGATTTAATAGTTTCGGAACAACAATACCTGCAAGTTTCATGCATTTCATTTCCGAATAAAAATAAATTAAAACTTTTAGATTAAAGTTGCTTTTTTGGATTTAAGAACAACCTTAACTTAATTTTCTCACTTGAAAATGACATGCAAAGTGTTTCTTTAAAAGGTAGGTTTATAATATTTTGTTTCACTTAATTAAATGTACTTTCTACGTTTTCTTAATTCAAATATAAAATGTCTTATGGTAGAAGTGGCAGACGATTCTATGTAGATTAGAGAGTATAGATTTGTTACAGGTCCCCACGCACGTTGTTACGCCACTGGCCATAATAAGTAAGAAAAATCCAGGCTTTCGTTTCATTGTGTAGGTGACACGTGTGCCGAAAAGCCGTATAAAAGGATGTAATCTGAAAGAGAATGCCATGGAAACACAAGTGCAAGCGCAGTCCTAAAATAGTTTTCCATATTTCCACATGGCTCTTTTCTTTTCTGTCATTGAGAAACGCCATTCTATACAAAATGTCAACAGTTGCTTTTTGCTTTTCGTCTCTCAACGCCACGCCGATTACTTATTTACTTGATCTCTCTGCTGTTACGGATCTCACGGATTTTTTTTTTTCTTCCATTTTCAAATTTTATCTTGAAATTTCCAATTTAGTTAAGGCTGTTGTTCTCAGTTGTTTTTCAAAAAGTGCAAAAAGTTTTCACACATTTACAAATTCACTTTTTAACGAAAGATATCATTGCAAGAACTGACTATGTATTTTGTGATCAACAAATCACCTGTTGAGTTATAAGAGATTTTGATTACGTGACAAACAGGTTTTTCATACTTCTTTAAGTGGTTATTTTTCTTCCGAACGGAAATTCTGTTCAAAACGCCTGACTTGACGCTATTGAAAAACCTATTCCGTTTACAGAAAAAAAAAGGAGAGGAAATGAGTTTTTATTTGATAGTTTCTGAACAGCAACAACAGCTGGTTGTTTCATGCATTTTCAAACAAAAATAAACGAAAACTTGTGTCATAAAGTTGCCCTTTTGAATGTAAGAAACACATTAAATTAATTTATTCACTTGAAAATGGTATGCGAAGTGTTTCTTTAAAAGACAACTTTAAAATATTTTTATTTCCATAATTAAATGTACTTTCTGCATTTTCTTAAGGCTGTTCTTAAATCAAAAATGGCAAATTTTTATGACCGGTTTTAATTTATTTTTGTTCGGAAATCCATGAAACAAGCAGGTGTTGTTGCTCAGAAACTACCAAATCGCACTCAGTTTCTTTTCTTTTTTTTTTTTTTTTTTTTTTTTTTTTTTTTTTTTTTGAAATAGATGCTTCAGAAAATATTGTGAAAGTTGGTATTTTGAATCGAATTTTCCGACGAAAGCAGAAAAACTAGTTAACGGGGGTAGAAAAACGCTATGTCCTGTGGCCGAAAACCCTTGTAACTGAATAGGTAATTGATCGATCCAAAAATGGAAAATTCAGTTCGATACCAAATCGCTTCCCTAGTCAAGCCTTCCAATTTTGTAACTTTCCGTTAAAAAATGCACTTGTCCACCTTCAACACCTTACAATTTCAGACACATTTTTAAAAGTAGAAACATGAAACTTGCTGAGGGGATTTTTGAAGTGACGTACAAGGTGCCGTGTGATGTCATTTTACGCTGAATTCATTAGAATTTGATTTATAAACAATTATCCTCTCAGCATGACCCTTTATTTCGTCCACAGATCTCTCGCTTTGGAAAAATTGGTTCAAAAGGCCGTTTTTGATAGCTTTTTTTGCAATATTTTCTGCATTTATCAAAGAATCAACGATTAAGGCACCTTGAGTACTTTCTGAATAAGACAATTTGCCAGTTTGATGCATATGAGAGCAAAAATGAATTTAAAAATAAATCGGAAAATAAGCAGTTTGAATCGAAATACACCCTTAAGACACGAGTATAAATTGCCTTATGGTAGAAGTGGCAGACGATCCTGAGAATATAGATTTTTTAAAGATCCCCACGCTAGTATGTTACGCCACTGGCCCTAATAAGTAAGAAAAATCCAGGTTTTCGTTTCACCGTGTAAGTGCAACGTGTGCCGTAAAGCCGTATAAAAGGATGTAATCTGAAAGAGAACGCCATGGAAACACAAGTGCAGTCCTAAAATAGTTTTCTATATTTCCACGTGGCTCTTTCTTTTTTGTCATTGAGAAACGCCATTCTATATAAAATGTCAACAGTTGCTTTTTGCTTCTCGTCTATCAACGCCACGCCGATTATTTATTTACTTGATTTATCTGCTGTTAGAAAGCTCGCGGATTATTATTATTATTATTATTATTATTATTATTATTATTATTTGAATTTTCACATTTTAGCTTGCAATTTCCAATTTAGTTAAGGGTTGTTGTTCCACTGAAGATTGTTCCACTGACGAAGCGCAAAGCGTTTTCATATATTAAAAAATTAATTTTTATACAGAAAAATATAAAAGTGCAAAGTCTGACTGTCGAATTGATTTGGAATCTAACTGTGTTTTCCATTTTGTGATCAACAAAACTTTTGTTCTCTTTAAATCTCTTTGAAAATTTTCGTTTCCTTTAGTTTCACTTGTACTTAGTTATTATACATTGGTGAAACTAAACGAAAATTTTCAGAGATTTAAAGAGCACAAAAGAGATATTGCATTGTCAAAACTGGGTACACCCCTCGCAAGATTATATTTTTCAAATGAAGGGAGCAAAATTAATTTTGATGAAGCTAAACTTACAATTCCATGCAAAAATCCATATCTCAATCAAATTGTAGAATCCATTTAAATCATTAAGATCGGGCCGCGAGCTTGTAACGATCATTTATCATACTCCATTCACAAAATCTAGCACAATATGCCATAATTAATTAAGTTTACGCACTCTCAACTCAAGTATGCCCGTGGACGTATGTATATTTTGAAACTTTAAATTGTATTTAACATCCTTATATTGTATCCTGACGACGTTCGCAGAAGCGAATGAAACATTGATGAATTTTTAAGTGTATTTTAAATATATTCCTTTATAAATGTACCATTTATAATCTGTATTTATTTTAGTACATATTTTTAGTGAATTTCATTTATTACATGAAATCAAATCAATCTTAAACTAGTCGTTAGGGGCCACCGTAATACTTACCCACCATGGATATGCATATTATAATATAATAAAAATAAAACACGTGTAAACTATTTATAAAATGCATTCATTGCGTCTTCAAAATAAAATTTAGACGTATATTTAAATATTTCTAATTTATATTAGTGTGCTCTCTTACGGAATTACGGGTACTATTTGATTATCCATTTCAACAAATTATATAAATCGTCAAACTACTCATAAAATTATACAAATTAGCATAATTTTTATTTTAAATAACGGAAGAACAAATAAATTAGAAAAACTTTCATTAAAATACGAATTAACCCTTTCAGGGGCGGTGTTTGCAGTCTGCAAACACATAATATTACTGTTCCAATTTCGAACTGGCACCAGTATAATTTTAGTACAATTTCGATTTTATAATATTCGCGAAAAACGGCTCTTGATTATTTTCAAATAAATCTGTTCTTAAATTGTGGTGTGAATCAATTATTTGAACATTTTCCGAGCAGAAATACCTTGCCCCTGAAAGGGTTAAACATCGAATTATAAATCGCTTGATGACGAAACAAACACTTATCACATGTTTAATGTCAAATGAATACGATATTTACAATAAGCTGTTATTGACAATTAATCTTATAGTTAGGTGATAGTTTTTTGGTCCGGGATAAACAAGTAGTAAAAGAAATGTCCTTATAACTCCAAAAATAATAATCATATTAACTAACAGTTTACTGAGTCGGATTAAGCGTCGCATATCCAATTAAAGTATACCTTAAATGAAATACAGGGTCATGAAAAATCGAAGAGTGTAGAAAATAAGATTACAAATATCTGAGTAACTAATTATCCGATCGATTTAGTTTTTTATATAAAGCTTATGTTTTTTTATTGCAGATTACAGCTATTAGAAATTTTAAAAAAAAATCGAAAATTTTATATATCTTTTATCAGAACGAATACAGAGTCAGAAAAAATAGTTCCGGATAATCGAGGTTACTGTATTTAAAAAAGGCTTCTCTTCATTATTAAATATACTAAGTATACACGAAATTTCATGTCGCTATCTCAATTTTTTAGGGAGATAAAGCATTTACAGACACAGACAGACGGACGGCCATTTTTTTCTAAAAAATATGTTTTATGGAATCTCCAGTGTCTGAGACGTGTAAATTCGTCAAAAAAGTTTTTTCGATTGTCAAAACGATTGCAAAATTTACCCATTACTAAGTATGATGGGTAAGTAAAAGAAATATTATCCCTTTTTTTGTAATAAGAGTTTTGTAATTCTTAAAAACAAATTATTTAGTTATTATTGAAAATTTATTGTATTATTGAAAAGTATTTATTGAAAATTTTTAAAAAGAAATGTACTTATTTAACAACATATTTCTATAATAATAATAAAAAAATTATAAATTAAAACCTAAAAACAATAATATTAAAAATTTGTGCCCGGGACCATCTTAACTAATTTCTGCAATTTATCAACAAAAGATTTAAAGCAATGTTCAATTATAACTGGAAAAGCCCTATGATCTCAAAATCTAAAACACTCAAACAACTGCAAGAACAGCGACCAAAAATAGTGTTCGGAATATCCACGTGCGGCTCTGTTTGACATTGAAGAACGCCACTGCTCGCACAAAATGTCAGTAGTAGTGGCCTCCTCCCCACCTTTTCCACCAACGACGGTGAGTATCCTTTTTATCTTTTCCAGTGGCGTTCACCTCTCCTCGAGAAAACGCGTTCTCTTTCGGCATTCATCTTGGCAACACTCCAGTTGGAGAAAATGATTGGCGCGAAGGCGGGAAAATCTCTTTTCAGTTCTGGGAAATCCAGAAAAGTATTTTTTTTTTTTTTTCTTTATCGTTTCATGTGCCCTTCTTGTTGCGGCCTATAATAACTTAAAAGGTGTATATTTGAATGAACCTATCTTTCAAAATTTCTGACGCTTTTAAAAGAAAGTTAATGACTTTTCTGGATTCGAGTATTTAACTTTGTTTAGAATGCAAGTTCTAGAAGGACTGCAAAAATTAAAGTGCAAGCAATTCTGTGTTGTTTTTAAACCGAAAAAAAGGAAAAAAAAAAGAAAGAAAGATAAAGAAAGAAAAAAATCCACTTAACAACAAAGACTTTCTGACACATTTAAGCTTTCGTTTCAAACGTAAATCATGCACTCGTTGACATGATTATTTAATAATAGAAACAACGGTTTAGAATCGAAGGTTTTTTTTTTAAATTTTTCGTTAAATAAATTACATCATGAGTTAAAAAACTATTGTTGTCTTAAAACGGCAGCTTTCCCCCACTTGACCACGCTGTCGTGTTACAGTAAGAAATGCAAACTTTGACTACATTTTCTACATTTTCTTTATTGGAAAATTGAAAACATATTCGATTTCATAGTTTCTGTGTAGAGAGCCTGCCAATTTCATGTGTTTACGAACAAAAATGAATTCAATAATGCATCATCAAATAGCCAGATGGATTTGAGATTGAGAACGTGCAGAATAGTCGCGAAATCACATAAGATCGTTACTACTAATAAAATAGACGAAATTAAAAAATAAAAAATATTTATAAATTAAGGGTGTATTCGGAAAAATGCTTTTCCATCTTCAACAGCTCGAAATTTCCCGATACAATTTCAGACACATTTTTAAACGTAGAAACATGAAATTTGCTGAGAGGATTCTTGAAGGGACGTATAAGGTGCCTTGTGATGTCTTTTTACACTCAATTCATTAGAATTTGAGTTATAAACAATTATCTTCTCAGTATGACCCCTTTTTTTCGTTCTCAGATCTCCCGCTTGGGAAAAATCGGTTCGAAATGCCATTTTTGATTGCTTATTTTGCAATATTTTCTGCATTTATCAATGAATTGACAATTACAGCACTTTGTGTACTTTCCAAATAAGAGATTTTGAAAGTTTGGTGTATTTGAGAGCAATAATGAGCGCAAAAATAAATCAGAAAATAGGCAGTTTGAATCGAAATACACCCTTAAATAATAATAGTAAAATTTTGTGCCCGGGACTATGTTAACTAATTTTTGGAATTTATCAACACAAGATTTAGATCAATGTTCAATAATAATTATAAAAGTCCCATTAAATGCCATGATTTCAAAATCTAAAACATTCAAACAACTGCAAGAACAGCGTCCAAAAGTAGTGTTCGCCTATCCACGTGTGGCTCTGTTTGACATTGAAGAACGGCACTGCTCACAAAATGTCAGTAGTGTGGTGCCCTCCTCCCCACCTTTTCCTCACACGACGGTGAGTATCCTTTTGATCTTTTCCAGTGGCGCAGTGGCGTTCACCTGTCGAGAGAAAGTGCGTTTTTTTCGGCACTCATCTTTGGCAACACTCCAGATGAAGAAAATGATTGGCGCGAAGGCGGGCAAAATCTCTTTTCAGTTCTGGGAAATCCAAAAAAGTGTTTTTATTATTTTTTTTTCTTTATCGTTTTATGTGCCCTTCTTGTTGCGGCTTTTAATAACTTTAAGAGGTGTATATTTGAATGAACCGATCTTTCAAATTTTCCGACGCTTTTAAAAGAGTCTTAATGACTTTTCTGGTGTTTAACCTTGTTTAGAATGCAAGTTCTAGAAGGAATGCAAAAATTGCAGTGCAAGCACTTTTGTCTTGTTTTTAAAACGACTCTTAAAAAAAAAAAAAGAAAAAAAAATCTTTTTAACAACAGAAACTTTTTAACGCTTTTAAGAGCTCTTTTTATACGTAAATTTAAACACTCATTGGCATGATTATTGAATAATAGAATCAGCGGTTTGGAATCGAAGTTTGTAATTTTTCGATAAATAAATTACAACTTGAGTTAAAACTATTGCTGTTTTAAAACGGCAATTTTTTTTTTCCTTTGACCACGCTGTCGCGTTACGAAATTCAGTACAAAACGCAAACTTTGACATTTTCAAAGGAAAAAACGCATAAATCCGTCGAAAACCAGATTTTGAAAGTTTTCACGAATCCAATACTTTCTTCTCGTTAAGATAGAAGAAAGTAAGTAAAAAAGTAAAAAGTATTTATAAATTAAAAAATGAATAAATAAAAATAATAATAGTAAAATTTTGTGCCCGGGACATCTTAACTAATTTTTGAAATTTATCAACAAAAGATTTAGAGCAATGTTCAATAATAATTATAAAAGTCCCATTAAATGCCATGATCTCAAAATCCGACGCTCAAAACAACAGCAATAACAGCGTCCAAAAACAGTGTTCGAAATATCCACGTGTGGTTCTGTTTGACATTGAAGAACGCCACTGCTCTCGCAAAATGTCAGTAGTGTAGTGCCGTCCTCTCCTCCCCACCTTTTCCACCACGACGTTGAGTATCCTTTTTATCCTTTCCAGTGGCGTTCACCTCTGGAGAAAAAAACGCGTTCTTTTCAGCACCCATCTTGGCAACACTCCAGACGGAGAAAATGATTGGCGCGAAGGCGGGAAAAATCTCTTTTCAGTTCTGGGAAATCCAGAAAAGATTTTTTTTTCTTTATCGTTTTATGTGCCCTTCTTGTTGCGGCTTTTAATAACTTTAAAAGGTGTATATTTGACTGAACCGATCTTTCAAAATTTCCGACGCCTTTAAAAGAGTGTTAATGACTTTTCTGGATTCGTGTATTTAACCTTGTTTAGAATGAAAGTTCTAGAAGGAATGCAAAAATTGCAGAGCAAGCAATTTTGTCTTGTTTTTAAGGAGACTCTTTAAAAAAAACGAAAAAGAAAAAAAAAAATCCACTCAATAACACAAACTTTTCTATGCATTTGAGAGACCACCGGACTCGCTCAAAAAGACCCGGATGGTAATGTTAAGTCTAAAGGTTATTTTCAAATATCTCGCTCAAATTTTAATATTTTCACATGATTTATTTTGTAGAGGATAGCTGAGGACTATCTACAACCGGTCTAGTGTTTTGTTTTTCGATTTTTTTTTTCTTTTTGTATTTTTATAAAAAATATTACTTTAACTTTCGGAACTGGTTGAATCTGAAATTGAAATTATCATATAATATATAAAAAAAAAAAAACAACAAAATAAATAAATAAATAAATAAATAAAAACTAGGCCGGTTGTTGATCGTTTTCACTCATCCTATGCAAAAAAATCATGTAAAAATATTAAAATTTGTGCGAAATATTTGAAAATAACACCCCCATAGACTTAACATTATCATCCGGGTCTTTTAGAGCTAGTCGAGTGAACACGTAAGGGTGTATTCGAAAAAATTATTTTCCACCTTCAACAGCTCGAAATTTTCAGATACAATTTTGGACATATTTTTAAAAGTAGAAGCATGAAACTTGCTGAGGGGATTCTTGAAGTGACGTACAAGGTGCCGTGTGATGTCATTTTTCGCTGATTTAATTAGAATTCGATTTATAAGCAATTATTTTCTCAGCGTGACCCTTTTTTTCGTTCGCAGACCTCCCGCTTCGGAAAATTTAATCCAAAACGCTGTTTTTGACAGCATAGTTTCTAAATAAGAGAATTCGAAAGTTTGGTGCACTTGAGAGCAAAAATGAATCTAAAAATAAATCTGAAAAAAGGCAGTTTGGATCGGAATACTTCCTTAAGAGCTCTTTTTTAAACGTAAATTCGTACATTCCTTGGCCTGATTATTGAGTAATAGAATCAGTGGTTTTGAATAGAAGTTTTTAATTTAAATAAATTACATTTTGAGTTAAAAACTGTTGTTGTTTTAAGACGGCAGTTTTTTATTCCTTGACCACGCGGCGGTGTTACGAAATTTAGTACAATACGCAAACTTTGACAGCATTTTCAAAAAGATTTGGAAAATGGAAAAAAATGTTCGATTTGATAGTTTTTGAATAGAGCACCTACCAATTTCTTGTGTTTACGAACAAAAATTAATTCAATAATGCATCATATAATAGCTAGATAAATTTCAGATAACCAATAACATTTACGAAATCACATGAAATTGTTGCTTCTAGTGTGCATTTTCACTTTTCTCGTAACTACTCAAGCAATTTCAATATACAGTGTTAGCATGAACTAAGTTTCCCATTTCAGATAGTTCTAAAACGCGTTCTAATAGTTCAAATGAGACCAAATTTGAACTACAGATAATACAAATGATGCACTTGGCTTTTATTTAAAAAAAATTACAAAAGTTACAAATACAAAAATACACCGATAGGGGACATTACACATAAAATGTTTAAAGCTGTTCTTAAATCAAAATGGACAACTTTATGGCATAAGTTTTAGTTTATGTTTTCAGAAACTATCGAATAACCCTCAATTCCCCGTTCTTTTTTACAAACACAATAGATTTTTCAGAAAATAGAGTCAAAATGAACGTCTTGAATTTACTTTACATGCGAGAGAAGAAAAATCAGTCCAAACTATGGTAAAAATCGCCTTGCCATGTGATCAAAAAAGCTTGTAAGTCAATAGGTAATTGATTGATCAAGAACTAGAAAACTGAGTTAGATTCCAAATTTCTTTCATGGTAAAGCTTTGCAGTTTTATATCTTTCCGTTAAATAAATAAATTAAAAAAAAAAATGCATTTATAAATGTGTCGTAATGTTTTCCGCTTGTTGAGTAGAACAGTTAAACATTAAATCCAGCAAATAAACTTATCCGACATTGCTGGTCTTCCTCTACCTGTAAAACGTGTTTCCTAGCAATAGAGCTGCTGGGGCTGGGAATATTATCTTCCTTCATCCAATCTCGATCAGTTATCCGATCCGATTGGAGAAATTTTCCTTATTTTGGAATTTTCTGAATCTTCAGGGGAAGTTTGGGAGGCGGGGAGGTGAGGTTTCACTGGACAATCTTTTGAGGAACTGTAATATTTTTGGAGATAAACTCGGCAAATTAATTGATTATTTATTTTCTCTTATGTCAAATGTGAACAATCAAATTTCGTTGTCACAAATATGCAAATTCTTCAGAGTTCAAATCTTTGTTTAAATTATTTATAATATAAGGATTTGTTTTTTGTTTGTTTGTTTTTTCGAAAAAGCTTGATTTTAATTTTAAAACAATCAAAATAGATAGAGTTTAATAATTTTACATAGCTAAATTTGATTTTAAAAATTTATTTTTTTGAAAAGAAATTAAGTTGAAAACATTTTGAAAAAAAATTTCTGAACTTTTTCATCAAATTTACTTTTACTCATTTGACAATACTGCATTAACACACAGATAGCAGATTTTTTTACACAAGCAAAATAAATTTTTTTTAAAAAAAGAAAAAAGTAAGAAAGAAAAAAAAAAGATAGGCCTCATTAATAAAACGATTTGTAATCAAATTATGTTTCCCGTTTTTTGATAATTAAGTTACTTATCGAGTTTTAACAATAGTTGTTACTTGATAATCGGTTTTTCTCCTTTCATACTGAGTTATGTCTGAAAATCCAGCTCAAAGCTTCGATTTTGACAACATTTAAAAAAAATTGTTTCAGATTTCCTTCCTTTATCACCAAATGGAAAACACCATTCAATTACATTGTTTTTGAATAAGAACTTATTTTGCCAATTCCATGCGTTTTCGAAGAAAATAGAATTCAGAATGTCAGAAAGAACCTCTTTTGGATTTGAGAATAGCCTTTAAAAGTTTATACGTGTAAAAAAAAGAGTTAACAATATTAAATTTTGTTATGAAATTTTTGAAATACGAATATGTTCTAAGGATTCATATTGGACAAGAAAAATTCAGATCTCCGTACCGATTTCTGCGAGAAAAATCTCTCTCTGTTTTAACAGAATTCACCTGAATTTTTAAAGCTGTTCTCAATTGCTCTGCGCTGAACAAGCAGAAAACGTTTTGACACATTTACAAACTCATTTTTTTAACGGAAAGATATAAAATTGTAGAGCCTGACCATGGATGCTATTTGGAATCCAACTCAGTTTTCCATTTTTTGATCAATCGTTCTATTACTTGTTATACCTGTTGTGTTCTAAGATTTTTTTTTTTTTTTTTTTTTTTTATCACGCGACAAGGTAATTTTCAACTTAGTTTGGACTGTTTTTTCTTCTCTCGTACGAAAAATCAGTTCAAAAAGTCCACTTTGGCACTATTTTCTGAAAAGTCTATTGTGTTTGTAAAAAGAGAGAGACTGAATGCGATTCTATAACTTCTGAACAACATCTGCTAGTTTCATACATTACTGAACAAAAAAAAAAAAAAAAAAAAAAAAAAAAAAAAAAAATTAAAACTTATGTCATAAAGTTTCTCTTTTAAATTTAAGAACAGCCTTAAAAACTTACCAATCTAAGTTGACTGTAACTTTACAATCATAGATCTTTGTAGTGTGGTCAAACATCAGGCATATTTCACTTTAATTTATATCTCTTAAAACTCCATACGCTTCAGCAAGGCCGCAAGTATAATGATGTCTTTCAGGGAGATAATAATTGAACATCTATTCAACAACGCGAAACAAGACGGATCTGAAAGCTATCGCCGTAATTAGACTCCCTGAGCTGTTAATTGTCTGGCTAAATAGGTTTGTGTTTTAAAAGCGACAAAACCTGAGAAGATCCACTCCAAGCAAGATTGGATTTCAGGCGTAAATAAAAGATGGCTTGATGAGAGGAAAACAAAACCGGCACTCATTTGGGTAGTTTTGGTATAGGAAAACAAAACACTGTGTAATGGTGGCTTCTGTTCGCCCACAGATTAATGACACGCGTTCAAGTGAGTTGCCTGATATGATTGTTTAATGAATATATTTATCGAACAAGTACCGCTTCAATGGGGATTGAGTTCCTTTTCTATTCCTTGCGTTTCACTGTCATAAAAAAGCATGCCAAAGTTATAATGTTTTATTTTTAAATTTAAGGCTGTTATCAGCTGCTCTGTTCAGCAAGTGCAAAATGTTTTGACACATTTACAGATTCACTTTTTAACGGAAAGATAAAATTGCAGAGCCTGACCATGGAAGCGATCTGGAATTTAACTCAGTTTTCTATTTATTGATCAGTCAATTACCCCTTGAGAGTTATAAGCTTTTTTGATCACGTGACAAGGCGATTTTCACCCAAGTTTGGACTGGTTTTTCTTCCCTCGGGAAGAAAGTCAGTTCAAAACGTCCACTTTCACACTATTTTCTGAAAAATCTACTGCGTTTGTATATATGTCGATATAGCGAGCCCATAGCAACAGGCTTGCTTCAGATGCATTTGGCCGACTCGGCATCTGCCCCATGTCAAAGTACAACACGTGGACGCCCTTGTTACAGCCACGTGTGAAATAATTGTTGGATAGTCAGCACTTTTCCCACGAAAGGGCCTCAGCAACAGAACAGAAGAGTCAGAATGATGCCGGATCCAGCCAGGTGAAGACGTGCTCAGCCGAGCTCTGGTTGAAAAGACCGAAGATGCCCCTTAATCTTGGTTAATATGATATATTAACCAAGATTATTAAAGATATGTGATATTACCCCTAGACTCCTTAACAGCACGTCTTCACCTGGCTGGATCCGGCATCATTCTGACTCTTCTGTACTGTTGTTGAGGCCCTTTCGTGGGAAAAGTGCTGACTGTCCAACAATTATTTCACACGTGGCTGTAACAAGGGCGTCCACGTGTTGTACTTTGACATGGGGCAGATGCCGACTCGGCCAAATGCATCTGAAGCAAGCCTGTTGCTATGGGCTCGCTATATCGACATATATATATATATATATATATATATATATATATATATATTAAAAAAAAAAAAAAAAAAAAAAAAAAAAAAAAAAAAAAGGAAATTAAATGCAATTTGACAGTTTCTGAACAACAACACTTGCTCGCTACATACATTACTGACCAAAAATAAATTAAAACTTATGCCATAAAATTGCCCCTTTTGTTTTAAAAACCTACCAGTCTAAGTTGACAGTAACCTTACAATTGTAGATCTTTGTAGCGTACCAAACATAAGGCATATTTCAATTTAATATACGTTTCTCAAAACTCCATACGTTTCAACAAGGCCGCAAGTATAATGATGTCTTTCAGTGAAGTAATCAGTGGTGTAGTCGTTAAAAAAACAGAGGGTTTACGCTCTAAGCAGAGAGTATATGCTCAAAACAGAGGGTATACTCTACAGCTCATATTCAAAATATTAGAATAATTGAGAAAAAGTAATAAGAAAAAATTATTTGTCATTTATTTATTTTTTATACTAAGTAAATGCAATTAAATTTCTTATAAATTAAATCTGGAATGTTTAGATAAGATTTTAACATTTATAAAATATAAAATACAGCACAATAAATTAGGTATACAGCTTCCTTAAACACACCAGAATATCAGAATAAAATTTAGATTGGTTCAAAATATTAGAATATTTTATTTTACGCAACAATATTACCTTATGAATATGAAGTAAATGGTAGTTAATATTTTGTAGCATCCTCTTTAGCTTTCATAACAGCGTACAATCGATCTTGCATACTATATACAAGGTGTTTACAAACATTTCTATCAACATTAGCCCAAATAGACTTTATACGAGCCACTAACTCTGTTTTACTTGAAGGAGGATTTTCTTGAAGTTTTTTCTTCATTATACACCATAAGTTTTCGATGGGATTAAGATCTGGTGAATTTGGTGGCCAAGGAAGTACCTTAATGTTGCGTTGGCGGAACCAATTCTTAGTTGACACCGAGGTATGCGGGGACGCTAAATCTTGTTGAAAGATGAAATCATCTTCAAATAAATCTTCTGATGATGGAATCATGTAATATTCTAAAATTTCTTGATATATCAGAGAGTTAACCTTTTCGTAGACGATGCATAACTTTCTAGGTCCTTCTGCACTCATACAACCCCAAACCATGACACTAGCAGCAAATTTTACGGAACGTTTAAGGCATTCTTTATCAAATGCTTCTTGCTTCATTCTCCAAACTCGAATACCTTGATTACCATATGAAACACAAAACATACTTTCATCACTAAATAATATATTTTTCCAATCTTCATTGCTCCATAAACGTCTTGATTTACTCCAATTCAATCTTATACGCTTTTGTCTTGCAGTCATGAGAGGTTTTGTTTTCGGTACACGAGATTCAAATTTAAATTTATGGAGACGTCTTAATGTTGTCGATGTAGAAACTTCAACTCCTTCTTCTTTCCATTTTTCGGTGCAAGAATCGCACACTTTTAAAACGGCTTTTCTTAACTATACGCTTCAGTTTCCTGTCATCTCTAGCAGATGTTTTTGGTTTTCGGCCACCATTTCGGCGATTATTTTGAAATTTTCCAATTTTTGAATATTGTGTTAGTATTTTACTAACGCTCGATTGCGAACAATGTAAATAATTCGCTATAAAACATTGATTTTTACCGTGCCGATACAAATCAACCATACGAAGTTTAGTAGATTCAGGAATATCACTCACACGGTCCATTTTAAGACGAAAAAGAAACAAACTGCAAAAAAGAATACTGATTTTAAATAAAATAGTCTGAATTTAATCAATGATGCCACCAGTTAAGAATTGGTAATAATTAAAGGAGAATTAATGTGAAATATTCTAATATTTTGAACCACTTGAATAAATATTCTAATATTTTGACTTTTCAAAATAATTTTTTTTGCAATTAATCTTTTCAAAAATGATATTAAATTTAAGATAACAAGTAAGTTTAATCAACAATAAGTTCTTAATAAAAATATCGTTTGCATATTTTCATTAAAAGACATTAAATTACCAAACGATATTTTCAATTTCTAAAAAAAAGGTAATTATTCTAATATTTTTAATATGAGCTGTAGAATGTATATACTATACTTTTCTGCAGAAACAGAGAGTATATGGTGTTCCTTAAAAAAATCCAGATGGTATACGTCGTATACCCCCGTATACCCTCCACTACTTCCCTGGAGATAATAATTGGAGATCTATTCAGCAACGTGAAACAAGATGGATCTTAAAGCTATCATTGAATTAGACTCCCAGAGCTGTTAATTGTCTGGCTAAATAGGTTTGTGTTTTAAAAGCGACAAAACCTGAGAAGATCCACTCCAAGCAGGATTGGATTTCAGGCGTAAAGAAAAGACGTCTTGATCAGGGGAAAACAAAACCGGCACTCATTTGGGTAGTTTTCTGTAGGAAAACAAAACACTGTGTATGGCTTCTGTTCGCCCACAGATTAATGACATGCGTTCAAGTGCGGTGCCTGGATATGATTGAGTAGAACTGATTGAAACTGCAATAAATATATTAATCGAACAAGTACTACTTCAATGGAGATTGGGTTTCTTTTCTATTTTTTGCGTTTCACTATCATAAAAAAAGAAAAAAAATGACAAAGCTATAGTGCTTTATTTTTAAATTTAAGGCTGTTATATCAGCTGCTCTGCTGAACAAACGCAAAGCGTTTTGACTACATTTACAGATTCATTTTTTAAATGAGAGATATAAAATTAAAAGACCTGACTATGAACACAATTTGGAATCGAATTGAATTTTCCGTTTTTTGATCAATAAATTACTCATCGAGTTATAAGTTTTTTTTTTGATCAAGTGACAAGACATTTTTCTTCCGCATTTCAGTTGTTTCCCTTCTTCCGTCGAGAAATTCGGTTCAAAACGTCTACTTTGACACTATTTTCTGATGGATTTATTGTGGCTGTAAAAAAATGGGAAAGTTTGTGCGATTCGATAGTTTCTGAACAATAACATCTGCTAGTTTCATGTATTTCCGAACTAAAAGTAATTAAAACTTATGTCATAAAGTTGCCCTTTTTGATTTAAGAGCAGCCTTAAGGCTGTTCTAAAAACAAATATATAGAGAGGAAGTTCAAGTATTACGGAATCTATTTAATTTTTATTCTTAAGCCAACATAAAAAAAATTTGAGATACATTAAAATTTAGTAAAAAAAAAAAAAAAAAAAAAAAAAAAAAATGACATTTTTAACTTATTTTTAATGTGGAAGAAAAAAAATACATATCAATGTGAGATGTGGTTTTGAGTGAAAGCTCGGTCATGAATAGCAGCAAGAAAGCTATGCTATTTCCAAGCGACGTAAACGAACTGCTTTTACATCTACAAGCCTTGGGAACTATAGTTCAGAGTAAAACTTCAGATCTCTTTATGGAGACTTCCCCAGCAGTGTTGATTTTAGGAGGTGGCCCGAGGGAGGGGAGGGCATTCCTTCCCGGATAAATGAAATGCCCCCCACCCCCCATAAAATTTCAGATTTTGTATTTTCAATGGTCAAAAAGTGTAATTTTCCCTCCGGAAGTCTGTATTATCAAGTCTGTATTATCCCTTCCCGGAGTCACAAAAGTCCCTCCCAGAGAAAAGTTTTTGAATTCAACACTGCTTCACAGGTATACGGACGGAATGAGGCTCGAAGCGACGGTCTGGCATTCGTTTTAAGGGTGTATTCGAAAAAATTATTTTCCACCTTCAACAGCTCGAAATTTTCAGATACAATTTTGGACGCATTTTTGAAAGTAGAAGCATGAAACTTGCTGAGGGGATTTTTGAAGTGACGTACAAGGTGCCATGTGATGTAATTTTTCACTGATTTAATTAGAATTTGATTTATAAGCAATTAATTTCTCAGCATTACCCTTTTTTTCGTTCGCAGACCTCCCGCTTCGAAAAATTTGGTCCAAAACGCTGTTTTTGACAGCATTTTTGGCAACATTTTTTGCATTTATCAAGGAATTGATAATCACGGCACCTTGTATGATTTCTAAATAAGAGAATTCGAAAGTTTGGTGCATTTGAGAGCAAAAATGAATCTAAAAATAAATCTGAAAAAAGGCAGTTTGGATCGGAATACACCCTTAAGTTCAAGCGCCGTGGTTTAATCAAAGTCATGTCTAAGTTTCCCCATTCCGCCCTTTTTAAATCTATAAATAATGTAATGTATTGTTTATCAAGAGCTATTAAATATTTATCATTATCTAAATAAAGTCTTACTCCTCCATGACATCAATATTTAGCTTTTTAAAAACTTTTCAAATAATATGGAATGTGTCATATAAAATATTAAAATTGTAAAAAATAATTTTAAAGAACAACCAATATTATTTGATGAGTAATTTACAGTACATCACCTATAAATAATCAGATTCTTTGAAAAACTGTTTAATTTTTAGACTCCCCTTAAAATAGTGGTTTAGCTGAACTTCCATATTAATCAAAACATAACATCTTGAAAAACATAACCTCTTTATTCGTTAGCATAGACGAAAATTGACTACCATATAAAATATTAAAATTGTAAAAAAGAATTTTAAAGAATAACCAATATTATTTGATGAGTAATTTACAGTACATCACCTATAAACAATCAGATTCTTTGAAAAACTGTTTAATTTTTAGACTTCCCTTAAAACAGTGGTTTAGCTGAACTTCCATATTAATCAAAACATAACATCTTGAAAAACATAACCTCTTTATTCGTTAGCATAGACGAAAATTGACTACCATAACAATAAATATAACTGATCAACTTTATACCGAAGTTCGATACCATCATTGACAAAAAGATTTTATAACTAATATAAAAAAAAAATAATAATAATCCGGAAAAAAAAAGAGAGAGAGAGAGAGAGAGAATAAGACTTTATTTCATCGTGTCACTCCAAAAACAGGAATCCAAATAGATCTGAAAAATATGTCTCAATGCCTCATGGAAATACTAGGAACTCGTATGGCTTATTTGTGCTTGGCTGCAACATCGTGCCGCCAGATATTGAAGTATTCCATATATTCCGATCATTCTATAATACCCGAACTTTCTCTAAGTCTATATATATACAGGGTGTCCAGCAAATAAAACCCTGAATTCAAAATAAAATTTCTCAAAAACAAAGATCGATAGAATTATGCGGTAAACGGTTTCTTTATTAATTTGAACTAAATTTCCGAAGTTCCAAAAATTGTTAAAATAAAGCACTGTACGCCGAAAAACTCATTCTCTGCAAGCAATCTAAAACAAGAAAAATGTGAAGTCAAGCATTCTTTGAAATCAAAAAACAATCTTTTCAAGTATTCACCGTTTAAAACTTCTGTATACCATTTTTACAGATTACCTAATAAATAAACCGTTTACCGCATAATTCTATCGATCTTTGTTTTTGAGAAATTTAATTTTGAAACCAGGGTTTTATTTGCCGCACGCCCTGTACAGGGTGTTTCGCTACCAGACCGACAAATTTTGAGGGGTGATAGTAGACATGAAGACAAACATTATTAAATAGGAAACCATGGGGCGCAAACGTCTTCCGTAGGAGCCAGGAGCCATTAAAGTTTAAAGTCCAAAACTTCAAACGATTATAAAAAACGGAAAAAAGGGTGGATTCGTTTGCGGTTTTCGCTAAAATTATTTTTTTTATCATGTTTTGTTTGTAAAAAAATTTTAAAGGTTTTGTTCAAAAATTGTCGATAGAAGGCACTTTAGACTTTAGAGTAACAAACAACTACTTTTTACCCTTATTTTGTGCATGGGGTTGAAATTATTCTAAAGTTTAGACTTTAACTTAAATTTTAAGCCCAAACAGTGTTATCGGGTAACTAGCAAAAATTGAACTGTGAACAGAGGAGGGGATTTTGAACGCTCATAAACATTTGACTAACTAATCGATTTTATTGCGGTTTGCGTGTAGGTCATTCCCATGGTAATTATTTTATTCCAAATGACTTACAGCTCTTGTGTATCCATTTTTTGATAGAGGGCGCTTCCGACACACATCTCCGAAATTTCAATGGCATTACTCCTGGGTGTTTTACTACCGGACCAACATACTTCCAGGAAGTGTTAGGGATACAAAGATGACTCGGAATCACAATATAATGTAAAGTCAAAAATATCTTTTTTACGAATTAGGGTTAAAAGAAGCAGAGAAAAAAGCCACTTGATATTTTTACAACACGTTCTGTCGGAACTTCTGGTAAAAGCACATGTTCCTCTTTCGTTGCGCCACTCTATAGCACGATGGGGCTCCTCCACATTTTACCAATGATGTTCGCAGACACCTCAACGTAACATGTGGACAGCGATGGATAGGTAGTGGTAGCTCAATTCGTTGGCCTGCCAGATCGTCGCACCTACTTCATTATATCAATTACTTTTTGTTAGCTACCTTTATTTTATTACTGTATAATTGTTCTGTATTTTTTTAAATAAACATTGTTGGGTGGGGCTAGTTGAGCTCAAACCAATTGGTAGCACGCCCCCCACCACCACCTGGCTTAATCTGAATATGAATCTGTATGGACTTCTTCTACTGGGATCAAATGAAAAGTTGAATGTATGAGACTCCTGTACCGTCAGTGGAAGACCTGTCAGCTCGAATTTCTGCAGCTGCGAGAAAGCTATCCGAGATGCCAGGATTCTTTCAAAGCGTAAGGAATTGCATGCGACGCTGCTGTCAAGCATGCCAGACTACTTCTGGTTGTAATTTCGGATACCTTTTGAAGTAAAACCTTTAACTAAATTGCTTTCAGCCACATTAACGTGTTATTGTTTCACTACCCATTTCTGTTGCTTTTTTCTCTGCTTCTTTTAACCATATCTCGCTAAAAAGGCATTTTCAATGTTACATTCCTATGTGATTCCGAGTCGCTTTGCGTCCCTAACACTTCCTGGAAGTATGTTGGTCTGGTAGTAAAACACACAGGAGTAATGCCATTGAAATGTCGGAGATGTGTTGGAAGCGCCCTCTATCAAAAAATGGATACACAAGAGCTGTAAGTCATTTGGAATAAAATAATTACCAGGGGAATTAACTACATGCAAGCCGCAACAAAATCGATCAGTTTGTATAATGTTTATGAATGTTTAAAATCTGCCCCTCTGTTCACAGTTAAATTTTCGCCAGTTACCCGATCCCAATGTTTCAGATTTTGGGATTAAAATTTAAGTTAAAGTCTAAACTTTAAAATAATTTCAATCCCATACACAAAATAACGGTAAAATTAGTTGTTCGTTACTCTAAAGTCTAAAGCGCCGTCTATCGACAATTTTTGAATATAACCTTTATAATTTGTTTTTTAAAAATCGTGTTATAAAGAATGATTTTAGTGAAAATCGCAAACGAATCGACCCTTTTTTCCTTTTTTTATCATCGTTTGAATTTTTGGACCTTAAACTTTAATGGCTCCTAGCTCCTACGGAAGACGTTTGCGCCCCATGGTTTCCCATTTAATAATGTTTGTCTTCATGTCTACTATCACCCTTGAAAGTTTGTCGGTCTGGTAGCGAAACACCCTGTATATTTATCCATTTCAATATAAATTTCAAACCCATTTCGAATTCGAAACTTTCTCACACATTCGTACTTTCAAGTTTTATATGCAAAATCCTAAAATTCCAGAGTCTATTATGCAAAAAGCGTGTAAGGCTGAAACAAAAATGCTTATTTTTTTTTCTTCAGTGTTAAGGGTGTATTTCGATTCAAACTGCTTGTTTTCCGATTTATTTTTGAATTAACTTTTGCTCTCAAACACATGAAACTTGCAGATTCTCTTATTTAGAAAGTGCACAAGGTGCCGTAAAGGTCAATTCTTTGATTAGTGTACAAAATATTGCAAAAAAAGCAATCAAAAACGGCAATTTGAACCGATTTTTCCGAAATGGGAGATAAAGGAACGAAAATAAGGGTCTTCCAGAGAAGTTAATTGCTTATAAATCAAATTCTAATGAACTGAGCGTAAAAAGACTTTACTCGGCACCTCATACGTCTCTTCAAAAATCTCCTCAGCAAGTTTCATGATTCTACTTTTAAAAATATGTCTGAAAATCGTCATTTTTGGGTGCGTTCGTATTTATGTAAATACGTAGCACCAGTATCCTCTTCAGACCTGACACATTTTAAGCCATCGTAAAAATTATTTAATACTTTGTTCCATCTATTTATACGTATAGAAACATAATTTTGTAATAAAAAGTAAAATAATTATTATTAGTTTATATTTACTAGTAGGTACACATATGTGCACCTCGGATTCATACTGCAAAAAAACCCTCCATTTTTCAAAAAATTATTTAAACGAGAAATTTGGTGGACAATTGATACATATAAGCTTATTTTACCATCTGTTTTCGAAATTTTTTTTTTTTTTATATATATATATAGAGATATATATTGCAATTTGTACAAATAACCCTTGTTTTAGATTTGCATCCTTCATACTTACATTTTGAAGCACAGTTACCATTTGTTGAACGAGGAAACTGTTCAATTTTATCATATCTAATGTAGTAAATTGGCTTTTAAATACCCTTACGTTGTTTTCGCTGTGGTTTATTTACGGAATTGTCTTCAAAATCGTTTTCATATGAATAAATTTTGCGTGATCTCCATGGTCGTTGTTCTTCACTTACTTTGCTCTTATATTTCACCAATACTTATGCAATCTTTAAAAATACCGCAGGAGAGACAATCTGTCTTTTCGGGGAACTTCACCTGTTTTGCAATTTCTGATGTACATTATCCAACAAATGGAAATAACCAAATCTATAAAATGTATAAAAACTCTTGTTGACTACTTTTACGTGTGAATAGAACAACGGTAGTAAGCTAAACACTTATCCTTTAAATCTGCCCCACCCATACACGTTTTGTATTCACAATTGCAGGTTGTGTTACATTAATTTTACATTTTTGATCTTTAGACCACCTAATACAACTCCTCTCGGGATTGCTATACATGCAAGTCGAAAGCAAAGTTTACACCTTTGCTATCTTACCAGTTTAGTATACACTTATCCTTCCCTTCCCTTAGTCTCTCATACCACTCTCCGCGTTACAAATCTCGATCATTGATTTTTTTTTTATCTGTTCCTCCAAGTCTTTTGTTCATAATCATTCCAGTTTGGTAGATATTGTTCCTCAATCAAAAATCGACACATTTTACACCAGTAAAAAAACTGTCCTAGTAAATCACCGTGTGTTGTCTATTGGTATAAATTTAAAAAACAATTTGACAATGCTTCCACCTATACCTAATCATAATTATTTTGAATCATCAGCTGGTACTATTTCTTTTCCATGATATATTTGGCATGGTCATTCCTGGCGGATAAAATAAAGTTTTTTAATCTCAACGGATTAGGTTTTAACGGCACATAATGTCTAGATCACAACGTCCAGCAAATGGGATCTAGTGATCTTTGTTCATCTAGTGATAAAGGTTTTTGCTTGGGCAGGGACAAACATTTAATTCTTACTGCATTCAAGATTATATTTAATTTTCCCTAATTTGTCATCTGCTTAAAGATCATTTGATTTATCTGCAAAATGAAAAAATTTTCTAATCTCAAAAAATCGAACACGTGACATAGTAGCTGCAATTCTAAGTACTGACTAGTCTTTTTGCCAATAGAAGCTTGCTTGGGGATATATTAAAGTTCCCATGTGTATGTGTACGCCTGCAACTTTTATAATTTCGTATTTAGATGCATTTATTGAGCGACGGTTTCGTTTTTGAACAAAATATAACGGAATTGGAATTGTTTGAACGGAATTGGTTTTATTTGAAACTTTTTCCCCAAAATCTTCATTTAACTAATCTAGAAATGATTCAAAAGGATTTACGATGCTGGAAAATCTGCTTTTAGATAATCCTCATCAATAAATGATCCTCGGAATACTATTAGAAGAAAAAATATTAAATAAATGTTTGCGAAAATATAAAGTTTTATTCTCAGCATTATTATTCTACTGTGCTGTAACACAAGTTTTAAAAATTTACTTATTTTCAGCTTTCCATAACAAAGGTTTTTTAGGTTAAACTTTATTGTTACATGGATTTGAGATAGATCCTGGAGCAATATCCTCAATAGTTATATCTGTGTCATCTATTTTTTTTTTTATTTTTTTTTATTTTTTTTTTTTTTTTGCCAGAAGACTTACCATCACCATTGGCCTCATCAGAGTATTTACTCTTACAAAGATATAATAATTATGATTTCTAAAAATTAATGTTTAATTTAAAACATCAACAAAATGAATTCTTATTTATAATTAAGTATATTTTTTTAATAATTCCACAAGTTTAGCACTGCACCAATTAAATATCATTCAGTACAATTTTTTCGTGTGAGATGACTTCTTTCCAAAAACACAGAATTGAAACCTGAGGTGCACATATGTGTACCTTACAAATTACAACTAATTTAAACAGATATTATGATCGAGCTAAAAAAATTTCAAATGATTTATGCCATACTGAAGAGTTTAGAAGCATTCTTAAAAATTATTATCAATAAATATTAATTTTCTAATTATAAAAATGTAGTTACTTTTTCGACATTTTATATTTTTCGCCATTGCTCGTTTTTTTCCTCCAAAATCATATGAATTAAGACTGCTAGCGCCATTTCTTGCTGAAACTAGAAAAAGCTAACGTACACAAATAACATCCACTCGTCTCAGTAAAAAAAAATTCAAATATTAAGTGAGATACGCAGTTGAAATCAGAGGTGCACAAATGTGCACCTCGGGTCTGAAGAGGGTATACTTGTCGTTCAGTCTGTCCGTCCGTATATAACAACGCAAAAACTACCCAACCGAATCATTTGAAATTTAAAATATATAATTATTACATGATTTTGTCGAGTCATTTCAAATTTTATCAAAATCGGATGCATAGATCAATTACAGGCACAATCAAAAGTATTTCATTATATTACGGTCAATGGGGGAAAAGTTTCAAATGCATTTTAATCATAAATATATACAGGACAGTTGCACCATACAATTTAAATAATAAGAATGTATTTATTAAAATACAACACATTGCTCAGTGGTGCACAAAACAGGAATTTTAATATACATTTGTACAATTAAAATAAAATTAAACTATCAACGTTTCGCGTCGTCTTCTGCGGGCGTCTTCAGGAAAATAATAGGAAACCAATAAAAGAAAATACAGTTATCCCGTTTTCAGCCAACATGCCTTTCAAATACAAAATATCTGCTTTCAGGTCATTTATTAAAAGAGCTTTTATGATTTGTTCAGAGGACATATTAAATAAAGAAATTGATTTTATACAGAAAATAGCTTTTGACCATGGTTTTCCTGCAAAATTTGTAAATAAAATAGTTCAACAGTACAATACTCCTCCCACATCTGGCCAACGAAAGGATAAACTTATGGTTTACAGAAATTTTCATTATATCCCTTACGTATTTGAAAAAGTAAAAAAGATCGCACAAAAATATAACATAAAACTTTGTCGCCATTCCACCTCCATATCTCATTGACATCGTTACAGATAAGATCGACAAAAATCTAGTATTTATGAAATCCCCATCACTTTATCTAATAATGTTAAAAAAGTCTACATCGGTATGACTACGCGGCAACTTTTAATTAGAATTAAAGAGCATCGCAAAGATATCAAACAATATAAACAGAATACTGCTCTTTCTCACTTTTACTTGGCGAACAAAGGATGCCGTATTAACTTTGATGAGGCCAAAACCATAGTTCCATGCAATAATCCAGTTCAAGGTAAAATAAGAGAATCTATCGAAATAATTGCACGAGAAAATAAACCATGTATGACAATTTATCCTACAATATACCAAAAATATGGCATAACATCATAAAATCTTAAAATTTTATTTCGTTGCAATTTTTTAATTTTTACTCACGTGTAAGTGGCAACATTTTTAAAATTTTTATTCATTTAAATTTTAATTTATTAGAAATATTATCTCTCGATCAAGATGCAAACTTAGTCCTTCCGTTATCGTATTTTCCTGAAGACGCCCGCAGAAGACGGCGCGAAACGTTGATAGTTTTATTTTATTTTAACTAGGGGGGCTTCGCCCCCCTGCTCGCTATGCTCGCCAACCCCCCGCGTAATCGCTTTGCGATTCCAAATTATTGGGTACCCCTGATTGCTGCGCTCGCCAATACCCCATGGTATGAATAAGCAGTTGCAGACCTTCCAAATGTTGTGTCACACGACTGGTGTTGTAAAGAAATTAAAAATGTGCCCCCCAGGGGTGCAGAGTGGGGGTGACACACAAGACACCCATAAAATGAATGAACAGTTGCAGACCTTTCAAATGATGTGTCACACAATTGGTGTTGTAAAGAAATTACAAAATGCGCCCCCTCTGAGGGCAGAGGGGGGGGGGGGTTACACACAAGATATCCATAATATGAATAAGCAGTTGCAGACCTCTCAGATGATGTGTCACACAATTGGTGTTGTAAAGAAATTAAAAATGTGCCCCCCTGGGGGCAGAGTGGGGGATGACACACAACACATCCATAATATGAATAAGCAGCTGCAGACCTCTCAAATGATATGTCACACGACTGGTGTTGTAAAGAAATTAAAAATGTGCCCCCCAGGGGTGCAGAGTGGGGGTGACACACAAGACACCCATAAAATGAATGAACAGTTGCAGACCTTTCAAATGATGTGTCACACAATTGGTGTTGTAAAGAAATTACAAAATGCGCCCCCTCTGAGGGCAGAGGGGGGGGGGGGTTACACACAAGATATCCATAATATGAATAAGCAGTTGCAGACCTCTCAGATGATGTGTCACACAATTGGTGTTGTAAAGAAATTAAAAATGTGCCCCCCTGGGGGCAGAGTGGGGGATGACACACAACACATCCATAATATGAATAAGCAGTTGCAGACCTTTCAAATGATGTGTCACACAACTGGTGGTGTAAAGAAATTAAAAATGTGACCCCCCCCCCTCGGGAGAGCAGAGTGTGGGGGTGACACACAAGACATCCATAATATGAATAAGCAGTTGCAGATCTTTCAAATCTTGTGTAACACGACTGGTGTTGTAAAGAAATTAAAAATATGTCACCCCTGGGGAGCAGAATGAGGGATAACACACAAGACATCCATTATATGAATAAGCAGTTGCAAACCTCTCAAATGATGTATCAAACGACTGGTGTTGTAAAGAAATTGAAAATTTGGCGAAATATTACAGTTATCGCCAAGTTGGCGTCACTTTTGACAACTAATTTTGGTCGCCAAATTTGGCGATATATCGCCAAGTTGGCGACAAACTTGGCGATTGTTGGCGATGGTATCCTTTTCTCTCTTTATGGTAACCCATACGGCGATGTATAGACGGAGCCGTTTCCTGATTGGTCTATTCGACTCATGGAAGGAGTGGACAACCCGGATTCGTTAGTTCCGGAAATCTTCCACATCAGCATCATTCCAGGAGTCATTCCTTTTAAGGCTAGTTTTTTTTTACTATAGAAGGATTGTACAAATGTATATTAAAATTCCTGTTTTGTGCACCACTGAGCAATGTGTTGTATTTTAATAAATACATTCTTATTAGTTGCATTTTAATCGTTTGAAATTTAAAATACGTAATTATTACATAATTTTGTCAAGTTATTTCAATTTTTTTGAAAATCGGACGCATAGATCAATTACAGGGACAATCAAAAGTATTCCGTTACATTTACATTAAGGTCGATGGAGAAAAAGTTTCAAATGCATTTTAATGGTGTTACACTCATTCGAACATAATAAAACTGATATGAAGTACATATTATAGTATACATTTTGCATTATCTGTGGTGCAAAAAAGATTTGTTATTTATTTACAAGGCCACGCAAAAGTATTCCATTAAATAATGAATATAGGGAGAACATTGTTTGGTGCGCATTTTAATTGTAATTAACTATTTACAATTTTATGAGATTGATGTTTTTAAAAACTTCGTTATCGTACGAACGCACCTCATTTGCGACGCTTCACGTGCAATTTCCAACTTGTTTTTCTTCAGCGTTGAAGAGCAAGAACAGATGGAAGAGGTGAGCTGATAGCTCGCTGATCATCTTTTTCTTTTCTTTCTCCTTTTCCTCTGTCCTTCGCCCCGTCTCTGCGACATTTGGAGGCCAGGGAACTCTGTGTGCCAAACCGCAGGTATGCGTGCGATGTCCGGTATAAAACTCACCTCCCTCTATACCGTGAGATAAAAGTGAAATCCGTGTCTGGAAATTGCGTATCGCATCTACCCAGTGGCGTAACATCCGTGAAATTCTCTTTCTTTTGTGAACTGTCAGGAGATACATGTAAGCACACCGACATCGAATGTCAATAGATAAAAATATCTTTTTCAAGCTGGGCCGAAACTAGGTTTTCTTTTTTTTTTTTTCATTCAGAACAAATTTGAATTTTTTGCAGCCTCCCCTCTTAATAGAATATATTTAGAAAGATAATTGTACTAATTTTTTAACAGCCGTCTTAATTTAAAGTTTAAGATACATATTAATAAAATATATAATACTGAACTACGTAATCTTCTTTGTGGAATACCGATTCATTAAAATCATCTAAATGGAATCGAAAAGAATAGAAAAATATTCCACTTTATACAAGATCCTTATGCCATATTATCCTTAAATTCTTCTATGCTTTGACATAATCCAGACAGGACAATTTTAACAATGTCGTGTTAACATAGACGTGAAAAATATCGACATACAAAACTTCATTTGACGCCCCTTCGCTCTGGCGCCCAAGAAACATGCTCCCGGTACGTTACCTCCTTGGTTTCGGCCCTGTTTTCGAGGAGGAGGGGGAGACAGAGTGTAACAAAAATTATGGCAGGAGTGGTTCAAATAATAACTTTTAAATAAATTGAAATATTGGGATTATCAATAATTAATCAAATGTTTACTACTAGCAAACTTCGCTCGCTATAATGGTCGGGTTCTCTAAACGAGCATTGTATCAAACGAAATTTGTTGTGTTTTCTCGCATGCATCGGCGATTCCCAACCTGTAGGTAACAGCGGATGTTTTGTTGGATTGCGAGCAATCGAAGTTTTTCATGGAAGATATCGTTTATTTCATCTATTTAAAAAATGTAACATTTTCAATAATAAATTATATTTCTTGGGAAAATCCTTAATTTCCTTCTGCCTAAATGAATATACTAACAAAAAATCCTGAAATATCTAAATCAGCTTTAAGGTCCTTGATTCGATTCAACTCTATATACTTGTGTGAACATTCTTTTTCTATTTTGCTGTCTTGAAAAAAGCAAGTACAGAAACAGACTACGTGTAGAAAGCTGTTCTCAATTCCAATTCAACAAGCGCAAAGTGTTTTGGCACATTTACAAATTCATTTTTTAACGGAAAGATATAAAATGAGAAGCCCTGACTTTGGAAGCGATTTAGAAATTTATACTTGGCGAATAATTTTTTCTATTTATTTAATCGATAAATTACTTACCGAGTTATAAGCGATATTGATCACGACACAAACACGTTCTCCCCCTCCCCTCCTGATTGAGTTATGAGCAAATTTAACACGTAACAAAGATTTTTTTCTCTTCCTTGAGTGGTTTCATTATTTTATTTTTTTTCAGGCGGCAATTCGATTCAAAATGCCCACGTTGACACTATTTTCTGAAAGATCTATTGCATTTGCGAAAGAACAACAACAACAACAACAAAAAAAAAAAACTGTTTGATTACATAGTTTCTGAACAACACCTGATAATTTCGAGCATTTGCGAAACAAAATAAATTAAAACTTAGGTCACAATCACAAAATCTCCCTTTTGGATTTTAGAAACACCCTAGACGCAACACTAGTCACTAAAAAAGACCCGGATCATAATGTTAATTCTATGGAGGTGTTCTTTCTTTTCAAATATCTCGCTCGCTTATTTATTTATTTATTTATTTATTTATTTATTTTTATGATAGCTGAAGACGAGCTACAACCGGGCTAGTTTTTACCTTTTCGATTTTGGTTATATGTATATATGTATTTTTATTATGATAGTTTCTATTTCAGAACCGATTCCAGCTGGTTCCGAAATTTAAAGTAACCTTTTAAGAAATATTTGACAATAACGCCCCTATAGACTTAACATTCTCATCCGGGTCTTTTTGAGTGAGTAGTGTGGGTTTTAATTTCAATTCACACCAAATTCTGTTCACAATGCTGCACTGAATGCGTGACGTAGTTTTTCTGTTTCTTGTTTTGAAACGGAACCTGCGAATGCGAACGTGTCCTTGCGGCGAGGGAAAAGAGATGCAAGAGCAGGGATGCGTTGCGTCGCCCTTCGTCGCCCAGCAACACATAGAAACGTGTAAACCACGCACTTGGGAAGCAGCATCCGTTATTTAGGGGAAGCGCAATAAACAGGAGTCGCAGGACAGTGTCATTGAAATCTAACATTTATTAGCCTCAGATGAGTTCTTTTTTTTTGCGTCACCTTGGCAGAAGGAAAACAAAAAACATTTTCTAATGTCTAAAAATTTTAAAAGCACATAAAATGCGGATTGTAAGTCGTTCATTTTGTTGGGACTCAATTAAGTAGTTTTCACAATTCCCGCCTATTACAAAATCCTCAGTTAAGGCTGTTCTAAACTGCTCTGCTCAACAAGCGGAAAACGTTTTGACACCTTTACAAATTCATTTTTTGACATAAAGAAGTAAAATTGCAAGGCCTGACTATGGGGACGATTTGGAATCGAACGGAATTTTACGTTTTATGATAATTAAATTACCTATCGAGTTATAAGAGATTTTATCACGTGATTACACGTTTTATCTTGTTGTAAGATTGGTTTTTCTGCTTTCGTCAGGAAATGCAATTCAAAACACCAACTTTGACAGCTTGCTCTGAAATATCTATTGCGTTTGTTTAAAAAAAAAAAAAAAAAAAAAAAAAAGGAATGCGATTTGATAGTTTTTGAACAACAGCACCTTCTAGTTTTATGCATCTCCGAACCAAAATAAAATTTATTTCACAAAGTTGCCCTTTTTGATTTAAAAAAGCACTTAACAAGAAACTATGGAAAAATCCGAATAGGTGATTACTGAATGTTTAATATAATTATCAAACATTTGATGTTAAGGTGGTTCTCAAGTACAATACACAACACGCCAGAAATTTTCTGACACAATCACAAATTCATGTTTAAACGCAAAAACTCGAAATTGCAGGGATCACTATTGAAACGATTTCGAATTGAAATGATTTTCTCATTTTTTGATAAATAAATTATCTGTTGAGTTACAAATATTTTTAATCTCTTGTAAAGACGTTTTTTTTCTTTTTCATTGATAGTTTTTTTTTTCTTTTTCAGGAAATTCGGTTCAAAATACCAAATTTGGCAGTATTTTCTAAAAAAATGTATCGTGCTCACAAAAAAAAAAAAAAAAAAAAAAAAAAAAAAAACGGAAAACGTTTTTTGATTACATAGTTTATATTTCTGAGTAACAACATCTGTCAGTTTAACGCTCCGAACAAAAATTGAAAATTAAAACTTATGCCATAAAGTTGCCCCTGGCCTTAGCGTAGTGAATCTTTAATCCGTTTGGGGACGAGCGACTTAATGGTGTATTCCGATTCAAACTGCTTATTTTCAGATTTATTTTTAAATTCATTTTTGCTCTCAAATGCACCAAACTTTCAAATTCTCTTGGATAGAAACTACACAAGGTGCCGTGATTGTCAATTTTTTGATAAATGTAGAAAATGTTGCAAAAAAATGCTATCAAAAAAGGCGTTTTGGACCAAATTTTCCGTAGCGAGAGATCTGCGAGCGAAAAAAACGGTGACACTGAGAATGTATTTGTTTATAAATCAAATGCTGTTGAATTGAGCGTAAAAAAAAACATCACAGGGCACCTTATACGTCTCTTCAAAAATCCCCTTAGCAAGTTTCATGTTTCTACTTTTAAAAGTATGTCTGAAATTGTATCGGAAAATTTCGAGCTGTTGAAGATGGAAAAACGTTTTTCCGGCAACTCTGTGGCATATGCTTTAATTTATTTTTGCTCGGAAATGCATGAAAATAGCAGGTGTTGTTATTCAGAAACTGACTAATTGCACTCAATCTTTTGTTTTTTAAAAAACACTATAGATCTTTCATAACAGGCCTTCAAAATTGACATTTTTCAGCACATTTCCCGACCAAAGCAGAAAAACCGGTCGAAAAGCAGGAGAAAAACGGGTGATCAGATGATCGAAATTGCTTAGAGCTGGATAGGTAATTTAATTATCATAAAATGGAAAAATACGTTCGATTCGAAATCGCTTCCTTAGTCAGACATTCCAACTGTATATATTTGTGTTAAAAAATGAATTTGTAAATGTGTCGAAACGTTTTTCGCTTGTTGAGCGGAGCAGTTGAGAACGCCCTTAAGGTGCTCAGAATCCTTGATTGTTTTCACCAGTAAAATTTTATCGTAAATTTTGCCTAATTTAATAGGAGCATTTTCGCGATACAAATAGGCAAAAATTACTGGTTTTAAAAACCGGTGGTAAAGCTTCAAAATTTTTTAAAAAGGCACACGTCCCGAAAGGGTTAAAAATTGTTTTTGTAATTTGTAGTATTTTTAAGGGTGTTCTTAACTGATCCGCTCAACAAGCGAAAAACGTTTTGACACATTTACAAATTCATTTCTTAACAGAAAGTTATAAAATTTTAATGCCTGACTATGAAAGCGATTTCGAATTGAATTTATTTTTCCATTTTATGATAATTAAATTACTTATCGAGTTATAAGCTATTTCGAGTTGTAAGCAATCACCCGTTTTTCTCCTCCTTTTCGACCGGTTTTTTTGCTTTCGTCGGGAAATATGCTTAAAAGTGTCAACTTTGAAGGCTTGTTATGAAAAATCTATTGTGTTTTTAGGTAGATTTCGTATGAAATACTACCTATTGCATTCTCTCCCATGTTGGAATTTCTGAAAAATTTTTGCGGATCTACACGGATCATGACTCCTAGACCCCAAAACCACCATCAGTAAAAAAGTTTATATATCTATCTATCTATCTATCTATCTATCTATCTATCTATCGGTGTATATCACTTTCTTCTAGACACGATAACTTCCATAATTATGCTCAGATCTTCTTCAAACTTTTACATAAAATCAAGGAGCCTAAAATCTCGGTCGAGTTCGTTAATGGGCAAAATCGGACCAAGGGGGTGGTAATAGGGAGGGTTTTTGTGAAAACAGAAAAAACGCGATAACTTCTTAATTAAAATATATATCGAATCAGTTTAAAGTTTATATTACTTCTAAGCAATGGGCAAAAAGTTTATGCATGACAGATTTTTGATAAAGTTAAAAATGGGCTCAAGGGGCGAAAAAAACATGGTTTTTGGGAGAAAAAAATTCATAACTTCGTCAATTCTCAAGATATCAAATCCAACTAAATTTTGTATAAATGTACTCAATATTATCTAAAACTTTTATATTTACAAGTTTTTGATAGGACCAATTTTTACCGATGAAAAAAATTAAAAACGAAAAGAAAAAGGGGGGGAGGAAAAAGAAAAAAACCCATAACTTACTCAATTCTTAAGCAATCGAATCTAATTAAATTTATTTTACATCTTCACAATAAGATCTACAACTTTTATACTGACAAGTTTTTCATAGAATCAATTCTTATAGCAAAAATAAATTAAACAAAAATAGGAGTTGGAGAAAAAACCTTAAATCCAAACTGCTTATATTCTGACTCATTTTAAAATTCATTTTTGATTTTAAACACATCCAAATGACAGATCCTCTTATTTAGGAACAATATAATGCGACGTATTTTCCAATTTTTTGATAAAGGCAGAATATATTTTTTAAAAGGCTGCCAAAAAAGGTATTTTGAACAGATTTCCCGAAATTATCGTCATTAAAAATTGATTAAGTATAACAAATTGCGTTTTTTCTGAGTCATTTTTAAATTCATTTTTGTTCTCAAACCCATCCAATTTACAGGTCCTATTATTTAGGAACTATATAATGCGACGTATTGGCCAGTTTTTTGATAAAGGCAGAATATATTTTTAAAAAGGCTGCCAAAAAGGGTATTTTGAACAGAATTTCACGAAGTTATCATGATTGAAATTTGAGGAAATTTAAAAAATTGCGTTTTTACCGAGTCATTTTTAAATCTTTTTTTATTCTCAAACGCATCCAATTTACAGGTTCTCTTATTTAGGAACTATATTATGTGATGGAGTGGCCAGTTTTTTGATAAAGGCAGAATATATTTCAAAAAAAGGCTGCCAAAATGAGCACTTCGCACAAAATTTCCCAAAGCGATCATGATTAATGAACTGTGGGTATTCAAATAACAAATTGGTTATTTTATGACTCATTTTTAAATCCAATTTTGCTCTGAAACGCATTCAAATGACAGTTTTTTGTTACTTAGGAATTATATAATGTGCATATTCTTCGATTTTTTGATAAAGGGTGAATATATATTTTTTTAAAAGCTGTCAAAGTAAGCACTTCGCAAAAAAATTTCCCAAGCGATCATGATAAAAGAATTGAGGTTGTATTCAAATAACAAATTGTTTATTTTATGACTCATTTTTAAATTCAATTTTGCTCTCAAACGCATTCAATTGACAGTTTTTTGTTATTTAGGAACTGTGTAATGTGCCGTATTGGTCAGATTTTTGATAAAGGCTAAATATATATTTTTAAAAAAATCTGTCAAAGTGGGCACTTCGTACAAAATTTCTCAAAGCAATCTTGATTAAAAAATTGTGGATGTATTAAAATAATAAATTGGTTATTTTATGATTCATTTTTAAATTCAATTTTGCTGTCAAACGAATTTAATTAACAGTTTTTTGTTATTTAGGAACTATATAATGAGCATATTGGTCATTTTTTTTTAATAAAGTAAGAATATAATTCAAAATATGTTGCCAAAATGGGCATTTGAGTAGAATTTCGTTTAAGAGGATTTTGATAAAACCAGTTCTTACAGAAAAATGAAATTAAAAAAATTTTAAAAGCGGTTGAATAAAGTAGTTAAACTGGGTTTATCCTAATCATTTATTTTATTTTATTTTTATTTTATTTAATTATTATTATTATTATTATTATTATTTTTTTGAGATGAAAACTTTTCGAAATCTACCTCCGCCTATAGGCCATGTCGAAAGGGATTTTTTAAAAAACAAAAGAATGAGTGCAATTAGACAGTTTCTGAATAACAACACCTGCTATTTTCATGCATTTCCGAACAAAAATAAATTAATGCATGTGTCACAAAATTGCCCTTTTTTATTTAAGAACACTCTTAAGAAGGTAAAATTTTGCGTAAATAAAAATTTCAAAGTTTATATGTTTTTTTTTTAAGTGCATAAAATGTGAGAAAATAATTTTTGAAAATGCACTAAGCCATTCGGCAACAGCCGTCTCTTTCTGATGTTACCTATTCGATTTTTCACGTAAATTAGCATGGAATTTTTCGATCAGTGTAACAGGGCTCCCAAATTGTCCTCCAACGTAAGGGTGTATTAAAAAAAAAAACGCTTTTCCACCTTCAACAGCTCGAAATTTTCCGATACAATTTCAGGCACATTTTTAAAAGTAGAAACATGAAACTTGCTGAGGGGATTCTTGAAGGGACGTATGAGGTGCCGTGTGATGTCTTTTTACGCTCAATTCATTAGAATATGAGTTATAAACAATTACCTAATCAGTATGACCCTTTTTTTCGTTCCCAGATCTGCCGCTTGGGAAAAATCGGTTCGAAATGCCGTTTTTGATTGCTTTTTTTGAAATGTTTTCTGCATTTATCAAAGAATCGACAATCACGGCACCTTGCGTACTTTTCAAATAAGAGATTTTGAAAGTTTGGTGTATTTGAGAGCAAAAATGAATTAAAAAATAAATCGGAAAATAAGTAGTTTGAATCGAAATACACCCTTAACATCAATATTTTCTTAGAAAAATTTTCCGTTTATATTTTTCTTGCAAATTGCGCAGAAAACGCGCTCGGAAGTTAGTTTTAACACAAATGCTGTAGAAACCTACTGTGAAATTTTTTGTTAAAAAATATTGGCGTTCAGTTCGCGGACCATTTGGGAGCCCTGGTGTAAGGAAAACTTGTATACACAAGCATAGCACCTGTGTTTCGGGGTTGATCTCCGAACGCGTTATTTTTAATACAAGAGACCTCCCTCAAATCTGCACAAGTTGGGACCAGAGGTTATGAAGATTTTTGAATTTTGCAGATATCTGGTCATTGTTTACATATTTTAAACAGTGATTTCAATGTGATAATGCAATCAAAATTACAATGAATTCTTACAATATAGCAAAACAGTAAAATAATAAACTAAAATTCTAAAAAGCAAAATAGTTTTAAAAATCATTAAATTTATAGTAATAAAGGTCAAATGAATAATTGGTAATGTATAATTAAATATGCATAATGAATATGAGATACACATTTTCCTTCAATTATTCATCGAAGCTTTTCTCTTAAAAGTATCCAATTAATTCACATCAAAGTCATAAAATAAGGAAGTTTTATTTCAGGTTTAGCCAGTCTTAATAACAAAAAATACTCGATTAATACATAAATATATTTGGCAAAAAAGATTGTGATTACCAGTGATATTACCAATATCTTGATTTTTTTTCAGAAATAAATTTGTATTTTCTTTATGAAAAACCATGAGTTCAGTCATATTATCGAAAAATACATATTAAAACTAAAAATTTCTGTAATTTTGTCTTTACATCTGAATTGGAAGTTTTATTGTTTATATGATGACTTTAGGCATTGGCGAATTGCAGGATTGCGGATTTAAGAGAGTCTAGTGCATTAAGACTTAGACTGGTCTCATATCCAAAATGAATTCATTTCTGAATTCATTTGAATTCTGAATTCATCTGAATGAATTTTGAATTCATTTTTGTCTGCACTCGCATGAAATTAGCAGGAGGTCTATTTCAGAAACTATGTAATTGAAAGGTGTTTTCTAAGTTTGTGTTAAAGGCAGACGATCTTTCAGAAAATACTGTCAAAGTTAGCATTTTTAATCAAATTTTCAAAAGCGACAGTTCGATAAAGTAGAAGCCTGTCGTTACGTGTCAACAATGAATAACAAAGACACACCAGAAAACAAAATTATTTAAAAAACCGTTTCAAGATTAAATTATTTAAATGTTAAACTACATAAACCGAAACTTAAAAATGTGTATTAAAATATAACTATATTTAATTTTCAGACGTTTTAAATTAAAAAGTACAGATAGTACATATTGAAAACAAAAAGCAGACATTTGTAAATTGTTTATGCCATCTTTCATGATTTTACTTCATATGATACTGTTATAAGGGGAAGAGGTAAATTTTTGTCCGAAACGTCTATTTTATTCATTTTAAAATGTTGCTGCATTACCAATCGAAAAAGATTTGCTACATTTTGGAAAATAATTGAATTAAAACGTAATTCAACATAAAAACTAGTCGTTGGGAGCCACCGTAATACTTACCCATCATGGATATGTATATGAAAATAAAACATGTGAAAACTATTTATACAATGCATTGCAATTCATAAACAAAATTTATATATACATAGTAATGCTATAATTAAAGAACTGCTGATTACCGATTTCGACAAATTATATAAAACGCCAAACTACTCAAGTAGTACCGAACTGCGTAAAAGAAACATCCTTATAACTCCAAAAATAATAACTCTATTAACTAACAATTAACTGCATCGGATTAAGCGTCTCATTTAATTAAAATATACTTCTGAATTGAAATTTGAATGAATTACAGGGTCATGAAAAATCGAAGAATGTGGAAAACAAGATTACAAATATCTCGGCAACTAATAATCCGATCGACTTCGTTTTATATGCAAAATGTGTGTTATTTTATTGCCTTTTACTTCCATTCCTTAGAACAAAAAAATTCGAAAATTTTTATGTACCTTTCATCAGAATGAATTTTTCGAGAGTCCGAAAAAAATAGTTCCGGATAATCGAGGTTGCTGATATTAAATAGGGTTCGTCCCATTCTTACATACTAACTACATACAAAATTTCAAGTCTCTATCTCAATTTGTTCGGGAGATAGAGCATTTACAGACAGAAGACAAACAGACGGACGGACGGCAAAATTTTTTTTCTAAAAATATGTTTTTCGGAATCTCCACTATATAAAACGTGTAAATCCGTCAAAAAATTTTTTTCGATTTTCAAAACGATTGCAAGACTTACCCTATACTACGTATGATGGGTAAGTAATTAACAAATATTATGCAAAAAGAAGAAGTATTTTATGTACAGTGAAAATAATTACATCTGTCCTCTACATGATAAATTCCTAGGTTTTTCATATCACGGCATTTGCTACGTGTTTACTGCAAAATAAAATAACTCTGTGAAAAATAAAGCTCCTCAGAAGGGAGCAAATTTCGCATAACTTTGCCATCTCTCCACTGGCTGACCACCATATTTCACTCTAGCGGAGTCTTGACTAAACTCATTTTCTTTCTTACATTCCATGGCTTATCTTTATGGGGTGACACTAGAAGTAAACCTTTTTTTCTTCTGTACCAAAGTAGGAATTTCCTTATCTATGTAAAACGCTACTTCGCTCGGACGTTGTTACAATTTTTTATTTGTACTTTTAAATTTAATACTGTTTTTAAATCAAAAAGTGAAAATTTGTGATATAAGCGATTTAATTAATTTTTGTTCAGAATTCCATAAAACGAGCAGGTGTTATTGTTCTGAAACTATTGAATCACACTCAATATTCCATTCTTTTGCAAACAAAATAGATGTTTTAGAAAATACTTTCAAAGTTGACATCTTGAACCGAATTTCTCGACGAAAGCAGAAAAAACAGCTAACGGAGGTAGAAAATCGCAACGTCACGTGATCAAAAACGCTTATAATCGCTATTCAATGGTTAATTGATTAATCTAAAAATGGAAAATTCAGTTCGATTCCGGATCGCTTCTCTGGTCAGACTCTGCAATTTTATATCTTACCGTTAAAAAATAAATTTGTAAATGTGTCAAAACAGTTTGTGGTTGTTGAGCAGAGCAGTTGAAAACAGCCTTAACTGCAGTTTATACAATTTAAGAGTTTGTCCTGACTGACTCATAATCAATGCACAGCCCCCCCCAAAAATACCTCCTTAAAAATTTTTAGATTTAAATATAGTTACATTGTATTGTGACGTGCTGTTGTCTTAAAAATGTGTAATCTTTTATGTTGTCATTTTCTTGTAATTATTGTGTTAAATTATTATTAAAGATGAATTTTTATACAATCCAATTCAGTATTATACAGCAATATAATCTAATTTTATTGTTTTTTTTTTTTTTTTTTTCTTTTCTTTTTTTTTTTCAGAAGTTCGCAACTAACCATTCAACGCTCAGTGCACACCTTACTGCCGAATCCTTACCAAAACTATAACCAAAAAAGCAAAATATCCGATGTAAACACATCCTCGTGATCCTGATCCACGAGAGAGGGACGCAGAGTAGAATCTGTAGCCTAGCAACAGGAGAAAGCTGTCGAGCATGACGCGAGAGGAGAGGAGAAGAAGAAAAAAATAAAAAAAGAAGAAGACCAGTCTAACCTCAAGGTCTGCGACCCAGTTTCTTCTGCGAAACCAATTTTCTCTCATTTTCAAAGGCGGAGGAGAGAAATCATTGTAATTATGTGTTGTTTGTTGATTCTTCTGAAAGAGACAGAAAGCGTGTTCTGTTTGTGTGCGTTGTGTTGTAGAAACGGCATATGCACCAGGATTGCGTAATAGATATGTTTAGATGCTGTATTTTATTTATTTTTTTTCTCCTTCTAAACATTTTTCTCTTTTTTTTTTTTTTTTTTTTTTTTTTTTTGCGCTTTATATCCATCAGAATGCTTCCACGAGAATTTTAATTTTTACTTACCCATCATATGTAGTGTATAGGGTAAGTCTAGCAATCGTTTTGAAAATCGAAAAAAAAAATTTTTGACGAATTTACACGTTTTAGACATTGGAAATTCCGAAAAAAATATTTTTAGAAAAAAAAAATTGCCGTCCGTCTGTCTGTGTGTCTGTCTATCTGTAAACGCCCTGACGTATCTCCCAAACAAATTGAGGCAGAGACTTGAAATTTGGTGTGCCCTTAGTATGTAATGATGAAAAGAAGCCTATTGAACATCAATAACCTCGAGTATCCAGAACTATTTTTTTCGGACTCTCAAAAAATTCGCTTTGATGAAAGACATGTAAAAATTTTTGATTTTTTTAAATTATTATTTGAAGCAATGAATGCATAAGACAATAAAATAACACAAAGTTTACATAAAGAACGAAGTTGATCGGATAATTAGTTGCTGAGATATTTGTAATCCTAATTTCCAAACTCTTCGATTTTTCAATACCCTGTATTTCATTCAAATTTCAGTTCAAAGATACATTTCAATTGGATAATTGAACGCTTGAGACGCTTAATCCGACGCAGTAAACTGTTAGTTCAAATGATTATTATTTTTTGAGTTATAAGAATGTTTCTTTTACACAATTCTGTACTACTTGAGTAGGTAGCGTTAGGTGCGTTCGTAATTATGTAAATACGTCGCACCTATAGTTATCGTTCAGTCCGTCTAATCCGCATATAACTGAAAAAAAACTACCAACCGAATCGTTTGAAATTTAAAATATATAACTGTTGCATAATTTTATCGAGTCATTTCAAATTTTATGAAAATTGGATGAATAGTTTATATATGGACAATCAAAAGCATACAGTTTCATTACGCCTAATGGGAAAAAAATAGTTTATAATGCATTTTAATGATGTTACACTCTTTCGAACATAATAAAGTGGATATGCTTCTATAAAGTATATACTAAATTATATATTCTGTACAATTTGTGGTGCTAAGAATATTTGTTATTCATTTACAGTTACAAGGCCACTTAAAAGTATTTCATTACATAATGGCATAGGGAGAAACATTGTTGGGGGGCGTTTTAATTATACTAAATTTTGAAATTGATATACGTTGCTAAGATTTACTACAAGATGCTTTCTGTAGAATAGAAAGTAGATAGTATTTACAGGGAGATATAAAAGATTTCGGCCACTATACTGTATCCGAAGTTCTAAATACAGTTTCACCAAGATCTGAATATTTTTAAAACTTCGATATAGTACGAACGCACCTGATTTGTTATGCTTGATTGCAATTTCCAACTTGTTTGATTTTTGATTTTTTTTTTCAACATTTTAGCTTTTAAATGAACTTTTTTATCAGTTTACTTACACCCAAAGATATATTCATATAATTTTTTAAAACAAGAAAGAAATACAATGCATCAAGCATAGATTATGAAACACTTTTCAACACTTCCTGGATGTTTTAACAAAACTTCGCTATTTAGAGATATAAGGTAAATGAGATAACTTAAGTACATATTTTAGAAAACTGATTTCAGCAGTTTCCATCCATATCCAAAAAAGTATTCCAATTCTTTTGTACAGCCTTGTACAGTCCTCCCCACTTAATCGGGTAACGGATAATCGAATACCCCGCTTATTCGAATAAAATCCTCCGGAACCGAATTTAACCCCATTGGACTAATGTTATTTTACCCCGTTTAATCGAATACTTTTCACGAAATGTCCTCGCTTAATCGAATAACAAATGAGTGAGACAATAGGGCATTCCAACATGACGTCAGGGACATTACCGCCCAAAATCTTCTATCTGCGCAACTTCACGCACATATTATTGGCATCTTTCAAGTGAATGTATGGTTACCATTTTGGCTGCTTTATCGCATTTGATTTAAATGCCAAATGCTTTAGTTAAATTAGCCTTAATCATTTGTTTTTAATAGAAAATTCAGAAACCTTTGCGCTATCCAAACTTGAATGTAAATGAAAGAAATATATTACGTAAGTGTTTTGTAATTGTTTTCTATTTAATAATCTGTCCGATTACTTCTTGTACAATATTTCGTATAATTTTTTGTCTGTTACGTGAATAGTAATATTTCTAGTGCTAGAATCATGCCTGCTTTTCAAATACTTGTAAACTGTTTGTATATTTTTATATTAAAGCTTATTTATCATTATGATAAGTATACTAGAATATTTTATAAAAAAGACATTGTATATTTTGAAAAATATTTGTGATATACAGTGAAACCTCCAAATAAGGGACACACATAGGACCGGAACTTTTGTCCCTTAAATAGAGGTGACCCTTATTCGGAGTTTTTTCTTTTTTTTAAATTAATCTTTCAGATAGACATAAAATATAACATTAAATTAAAGGTGAAGTTTAAATGTACCAGAAGGCTATGAATTACGTTAATCAGACACAACAAATAGATATTTAATTCATTGAAATTTTTAATCGATTACTTCATTAAAAGATTTGTAGAATTATTGATTAATATTTTTTAAACAAATATTTCATACATGTAAAATGTACATTTAAAAGAATCTTACTTAATCAATCAAAAGTGATTCTTTTGCAGATTTCAATTTTTCATTACAAATCTTTCAAGTGTTCATTTACCATGCATATAAATTTCAATCCTTCATTATCAGCAACATTTACTAAAAAAGTATTGAACTTTACATATTTTAAAACATCTGTAAAGTTCTTTATTTCACAATTTCCATTTCTTCTTCAGTTTCATAGTCATCCTTACAATTTTCAGCACTACTTTTGATGGGGATAAAAACACGAATTGTGGGTAAATCAATTCACATCAAATCACATCAATTGAGTCATATCAACATGACTGTCTGTCTGTTTGATAAGCTCTCAAAAATCTATTTTTGTTTTCATCACTGGCTACTTCATTATCTGAAATGCAAAAACCAGCTCCTTTCATCGCATTTTCAGGTGTCCCTTATTCAGAGGTAAATACATTACTCGTCCTATATCAAGGGACTGGGACCGGAACTTTTGTCCCTTAAATGGAGGTGTCCGTTATTCGGAGTGTCCCTTATTTGGAGTTTCACTGTACATGCTTGTCGATTTTTTTTTTTTTTTTTTTTTTTTTTTTTTCTCCTTTCAATCAATACGCAACTACAATATTTCCTTCTAGTTCCTGCAAGATATATTCACAATCCTTCACGGAAAATATATATTTAAAAATATTTTATTAAAGTTTTTTTACTTTTAAAACAGTCAATTTTGCAGACCTATTAATATGAAAACATATATCTGCCAAATTTCCCCCCATTTTTTTCTACTCAAATAAGTATTTTATTTGCTAAAAGTTTTATTTAAATTAAATGAAATTGAATAAGTACCAAATAAATATAACACAGTTTATGAATTTTCTGAACTCATTTAAGTTAAACAAGTAAAAAAAATTATGCCTTAAGCATAGATTATGGAACACTTTCGTACACTTCCTCTTCCTGAAATCATTAACAAAACATCATTATCTATAGAAATAAGGTGTTACTGTTCACAGCCAAATATGTATTCTAATACTTTTGAACAGCCGAATATTTGATTTGCCGATTGATATATATATACTACATAATGAGTAAATTTAGTCTTGCAAGAAAACGCCTATCTAGTTGAAAATTTTCTTTCAACAATTAATATTAATAGATCAAAACATACTTGAATACTTTTGTTCAGCCCTGTAGTTTATCTAGTACCCTTATTATATGAAAGTATTTTGTTAAAATTTAATTCATATAAAAATACTCTTTAAACTACTACCATTGTTAAGTAAATTGCTTTATGCTTATCAGATTGGAAAGCCTAAACATAGATGGGTTGCACTACAGGGGACGGTTAATTCTGGGAAAACTACATTCGCTTTGGGTGTAGTTAGTTGATTTATTTAATGGGGTTCCTATGAATATTAATACAAATGAGGACAATAGCTAACATTTCAGCTAGGGCAAGCTATCCGCATGCTTTTCTTACATATTATGATGTAACATCTGTTGGTTTCCATAATATTGAGATTGACAGAGTTATGAGAGAAATGATGGATGGGAATAAAGAACACTTTCCTGCCGAATTGTATAAGGTGAACTGTCAATCGGGATCCAGTTTGTTAAATTTTTTTTTCTGAATGAACAGTTCTACCAGGCTCACAAAGATGAATTTCAAGAAGTTAAATTTGATTTTTAAAAAAAAGCTATTGTTATCAATATCAATAAGTATGATTTTTTTTTAGTAAATTTTCGCAAAAGTTTCATTTAAGGGAAAAAGTATGTATAAATTAAATATTGAAAAATTTTCTAGAAGTTTGTGAAATGTTGGGTCTAGAATTCGATATTAGGGCAAAGCATGAAAGCCTTAAAGATCTCTTTCAGGTAAGTGTTGCAGTCAAATTTAGAAGTAAGTAATACATTTTCTTTAATTTTTCAAAATCTATTTATCTGTTTACTTAATTTTCTTTCTTTTTTTTTCTTTTTTTTTTTTTTTTTAGAATTTAAACCGCTACACAGGAATTGTGTCGGCTGTGCCAACAATGTATTGGGATAAAAGCTACTGCAAAAGAAATTCGTCCAGATTGCACCCTTTTGGCAGAATCGGCACTCCCCTATGAGAATCATCACAGGCATAGACAAATCTCGGCATCAACTGTGACCCTGCATGCTAAAGATTTCTCTTCAAGACGATCTCCCATTAAAAAAAAGTGAGATGTGACAATGGCAACAGAAGAATATGTTTGTAATTATATGTGAATAAAGGCATAACGCTTGGAGAGTTTCTAGCGCGGGTAGCGCCTGGCACACAGTGTTCGGCCGCTCACACAGGAAACTCCTCCCGGTCAATGCTTTTGTTACATATAAAAAAAATTATAAAAATCAAGAAAAAGAAAACACATATAAACAAAAACAAGTAAGTTTACTTCAGTTATATTTATTTGAGATATAAGTTTAATATATAAAAGAAAAATTAGGTAAATTAAAAAAAAAACTTTTTTTCCCCTCTAATTTTTTTTTAAATGTTCGCATATAAAAGCTTTTTAGTTTATCTTAAAAAATTTCGAAGGGCATTGCTGATGGCACGTCTTTATCCTCTAATCTAGAGGACTGATTTTTCCTACGCTTAGATTCTTTAGGATGTTCAGTTTTAATTCAACATTGTGCAAATTGTCAGCAATACATAGAATTTTTGTTGGGAATTTGATCCAAGTTGCATTGTTTTGGATGTTAACTTTACATTATATTGCCTCAAAACTGGCATGTTAAAAAAATTATTGTATAAAGTATATTATTGAGGAAAGTCCCACCTTAGAGAATTCTGAATGCCTTTACGGCTTGTGTGGATAGGTGCATTATCTTGCTGTTAATCCTTTCTTTTTTTTTTTTTTTCATGCTAGAAGTGTTGTAACAAATGAAAGATGGTCAAAAAGAGTTTGTATATATATGTTTGAATTAAAATTTTCGGAAATATACACAAGTGACTCAACGTCACTGAACGAAAAGCAGTCTAATGCTGCAATGATTACATCAATTAACTGTTTTGAGAAGATCTCTTTTTCTTTTTTTCAAATTGTCGCAATAGTTTTGAAATTTTATTTTTATTTACATTTTAGATCATGGTCTATATTTTAATTTTTTACAAAAGAGCGCATGTTTTTTGTTATCTCATTGTCGCGTGTCATTTGTATTGACTGTGAAATATTTTGAAATTTTATTTTTATTTATATTATGATTATGGAACTTGTTTGACGGTTCTGAAACATGTCAATGTCATTTATTTTTATTATAACACCTTTTTTAAATAAAATTTAAAAAATTTATTAAAATGTTTATATAAAAGGTGAATGTTTTATAATCTGGTGATTTAAAAAATCAATTGGATTTAATTAAATTTTTATAATATCAGGATTATTCAAGTTTCACTTATTTTCATCAGAGAAAGTAACCTGCAGCAAATTGTTGTCCCAAGTCATTACTTGTGTGGTTGAAAATATTATTGAAATGATTTAAGAAAGAAAAAAAAAAGATTTTATTAAAACATCAGTTAGGTGGTGGATCAATTGCAACATGGGGCTGTTTTTTGTTCAAAGATGTGGAGCCATTTGTATATGTTTTTAGCAAAATTTAATTGAAAGACACGTACAAACTCTTTCTGGCCATCTCTCATTTGTTGATGCATTTCTGGCAGGGGAAAAAAAAAAAAAGGATGGCTATAACAATGAGATAATGTGCCTTTCCACAAAACATTAGTTCCACAAGAAAAAATATTGAAGTCTTGCAATGGGCGCTCAGAAATCCAGTTTTAAATCCTATCAATAACTTATGGTGAGATCTAGAAGATTGAGTTTATCAAAAAGGAAGGCATTTTTTTTCATCATCAGAACCCAAGTCTATGATTAAGGATGAATAGCACAAACACAATCCCAAACAGTGCAAAAATGAATGATGTCGAGGAATGGTGGAATATTTGCAATCATTAAACTTCAGAGGTGGTTGCATAATATATGAAATATTAGTTCCTTTGGTTACTATGTTGAATTTATTTGCTGTCCTTATTGTTTTTACACAGGCAAAAATGGTGTTTTTTTTTTTTTTTTTTTTTTTTTTTTTTTTTTACAATTACTTTATTTTCGTAATAAAATACTTAGTTTTGTTGATTTTTTTATTAGCTTTTCAACTTGATACCTTTTATAAGGAAAAAAGATTCATTTGTTTTGAAATTTTTAAGAAAATCAACATTTTTTGCTGTTTTTATACGGCAAAGTAGTTATTAATGGGCGTAATCAAGAATTACTGCTTTTATATTTCACATTGATTTTAATATAAATTTATTAATAGTTTAAATAATTAAAAAAACTTTTTTGAATAGAGAAAGAAACCTGTAATATGTTTGGGTCAATTTAGTATAAAAATCAGATGACTTTCATGAAGATATAAATTAATGTTTTTGAAATGGGTTCAATTATATCATCCTCAAAATCATGCTCTTCCAGCTGTATCAAGATTTAAGATAATATGGATATATAATCATTTCCTGGTCCATTTGGATCCAAGAAACTCAAATAAAATGTCAAAAATGGGTGTTACTAATTGAAAATTCAAAGTTGATATAATTTTTTAAATGTAGATGACTTCGAAAGCATAATTTATACACAATAATAATTAATAAACATTATGCTCAGTCTGATTCCTAGAGTTTATGATTGTTTTTAGCATAATTAGTTCAGAATAACCCCTTTCATTCCACTTATCACCATTGATGCTCTAGAAATTGGTAACTGAAAACTAAGAATTTTTTTTTTTTTTTTTTTTTTTTTGCTACGCGCGAAATAGAGTTTCTGCAATGCTGCAAAAAGTTCAACCTTTGTTAAAAATTAAATATTTTTTTAACGTAATAAGATTTATTTATCAATCAGTTAAATATGAGATAAATTTAATTTCTGTTACAATCTGACAATCTGACAATCTGTTACAATCTGACAGTTTACATTACTTTTGCGAGTCAGATATTTTGTAGCAAGAGGCATTTTGTTCTAGCCTGAAATCATGACTTTATCTATATACAAAATGCTAAATTTATGTTTCACTATTACAAAATTTGGTACAGCACAATTTATGCTGTGGTAGTGTATTAACGCAACTGCAGCATAAATTGTACTGATGTGCCAATAAGAATAAAGAGCAATCTCGTTGTTTGCACGCGCATACAGTTATTGTTTGGATTTCTTGTTGCCTTGTTGTTTGCTGATTTTTGATGCCAGTTTTGCACAAAAACAGATCAAGATGCAATTTTATTTTTTTCAGGAGCGATGATACAGGAATTAAACTCTATATCGGGCCATTTTCCACTGAAATCCGACTAACTGCTTTATTTTTAAATAATGTGTTTTGAATTTTGAAAGTGTTTTATTTTATGATTTGTCGTAAAAATTTTAGGCATAGATTGGGGATACTTAAAAACCATCAAATCTGTAGCTGCAGTGGCGTTAATACGTAAGTATCCAAAATTTATACAAAAAAGAAATGGTCTAATAAAGATTAACTTTATTACACTAAAATAATTTACAGAACACTCTTCCCATGATTTGCAAAATTCTTTTGATAATTCAGGGGCGATTGTGTTCAGATTATATACCTCAATTCAGGTATTTTGTAAATTTACTGTACCAAAATTCCAGTTTTTATGATAGTTCAATTCTTAAAATAAAATATCAGTTTCATAAGATTGCTAAACATAATTAAAGTTTATATATTATGTAATTTGGCCTTCCTGTTATAAATATGTTGTCTTTTCTCCTTGTTCCCATACAGAAACATTTTCTCGCTAAAATTTCAGGTATTTTTTCATGAGCCCACGATCCCCCTGATAATTAGTTTTCAAGGGAAATATTTAAATTTCGATAATCAAGAGAAATGTCTCACGGATTTTATTCCTCGAAGTTGCAGGATTTTGTGTCCAGCGTGCTTTATTATTATTATATAAAAAAAACCTATTACAATTTCTCAATATAATCATCATTTTTTTTAAATAATAGATCTTTCCATGATTAAATTTAACATTTTTAAATTTGAAATACATACTAGAATTTCCTTATAGTTATTTAACCACGGAAAGTTTGTCATTAAATAGAGTGAATATTACTAATCAAAAATTATGTTGTAGATTTTGTGAATTTTTAAAAAAAATCACTCGCTGTTTCATTCCAAAGCTTGCAGAGTCCAAAAGTGTCAACAGGTTTAGATTCCTCATAAACAAAGATCATGTTTTCAAATCAACAACAAAATGTTTTTTACCATCTGATATTTTTGTCTTTTTTTTTCTCAAATTATTTTCATAAAGCATGGTTTTAATTATAGGTGCATTCAGGTCTGACTTTAAAGCGGGAGGAAGAAACAAGGTATTAAGACCTAAAGTATTGATAATTTGCAAATTATTCGGTGAAAATCTAACCCAGGGCGCCATGGCTATTAAAATTTTTCTTGAGTGCATGTTTTCTCTCTCAATCATATGCAGAGATGATTATTTTGGTTTCCTATTCTAAAATTGTTTTGATCTATCTTTAATTTTTTTGTTGTGAAAAAAAAAAAAAAAAAAAAACTTCTTGTGCTGCTTGTTTGTTGAGTGAGGATTATTCCCTTAATGAATTCTCAAAAATTAGTGCACCAGTCAGAATACATGTGTTCAATAAGAGAAAGAATATTTGAGCAGCTTAAGAATTTAGGCATGCAAAGTTTTCTTGAAACAATGGTGCACCGCCCAGCGGGCCAGTCTGAGCCTGCCCGTGACCGCCCTTTAGGATCTGCCATTACACTTACATATACAGTAGACTCCCTCAAATCCGCACATATTTTACGGATGTAAACAATGAAACATTCAGTTCAGATGTAGGTGCAAAATTTGACTTTTTTAGTTTTATATCAATTCCATATATTTTTTAATTTGTAATTTTTGTTAAGGTTATAATTCATGTTTTTTCATGAAGAAAGAATAATTTATTTCTGAAAAAATCAAGATATTGCTGATATCAATGGTAATCACAATCTTACCAAATATATTTATGTATTAATCAAGCTTTTTTAGTTATTAAGTCTGGCTAAACCTGAAATAAAGCTTCATTATTTTATGATCTTGATGTGAATTAGCAATGTATCTTTATGAAGCAAGTTTCATTGAATAATTTAGGAAAAACACATTTCATCTCTATAATGAATATTTAATTGTACATTATTACTAATTTGACCTTTGCTTTTAGTATTTTTATCATTTTAAAAACTATCTAATTTTTTATTATTTTAGTTTATAACTTATTTTAATATTTTACATATTGTAAGCATCCATTATACTTTTGATTTCATTATTAATTACATTCAAATTTCCTTTTAAAAAATGTAAACAAAGCAATGACCAGAAATCTGCAAAATTCTAAAATCCGCAAAAGCTCTGGTCCCAAGCTGTGCGGATTTAAGGGAGTCTACTGTATCCTTTTTTTTGTACATTCACAATCATTTTACTTTTCTCATTTAACAATTACCATGAACATTTTTCTATTAACTATCTTTTCTTTCTTTTCTTTTTTTTTTTTTTTTTTTTTTTTTTTTATAGTATTTAGAAAAGTTTTAGTTTATTTTCTAATACAAAATTTTATGCCAAATAAATAAATACATTTTTTAATTATAGCTACTAAAGTTTTTGTTTTTGCAGTTATGGTAATGATAATAATAATAATCTTGGTGATGATAATAATATTTAATTAAATTCAGACCCAAACAGAGAGTAGTAGAGTGGTTAAACATTACCAGGGCCTGACTCGTCTAGCAGTCTTGGCTTCAGTTATAAAAACAAGCACAAATATTTGAAAATTCATTTTTATCAAGAAAGTTTTGGTATTGTGCCTCTGTTTTTATGACATGACTAATTTCAGACATGCAAACAGGAATTAATCAAATAGAATGTTGAATAAAGTCACAAGAAGGTTTAGCATTTTTTTTTCTTTTCTTTCATATCTTAAGGGGCTACTTCAGTCAAATGAAAAGACCCATTCACTAATGCTAATCCTATGGAAGAAATTTATACAGATATCTCGGTTGCATTTCAATATTTTTAAATGATTTTTTGGCTTTGGATATCTGAGATCGATCTGTATGCATGACGTTAGTTACTTTTTTCATTTTGTTTACAGTTATCTTTTACACGGACGCTTTCATTTTTGGAATCGGTTTGGAAAGCGAAAGCAACCCCATAAAAAATATCTGCAACAAAATCGAAAAACTAAAAAATGACCTCCATTCAGATCAATCTGAGTTATCCAATGCAAAAAGAATCATCTAAAAATATTGAAATGCAACCGAGATATTTTTATAAATTTCTCCCATAGGATTAGAATTAGCGAACGGGTCTTTTCATTTGAGTGAAGTAGCCTCTTAAACATTTTCATTTAGAGTTAATCAATGATTTCAATTAAAATTGAATTATATTTTCAATATTTTAAATTTTATTTAAAATCTTTTTAAATAGAGGTTAAAATCTTTTTAATTAGAAATAAAAGAAGGTTACAAATGCATCTTACATTATAAATGTATACATAATTGTATACAAATAATACTAATAGTTTTTTTTAAATGGTAATGTCCAGCAAATTTATTATCTGTAATAAAGCCTGTTCATAACGGAATCCTGCTATAAACAAAAAAACAACAAACATATGTATCATATGTATATACAGTAGACTTCCTCATATCCACAACTCTCTAAAATCCGCACATATTTTATGGATGTAAACAATGAAACTTTCAATTTGGATATTGGGAATTTGATTTTTTTTTTTTTTTAGTTATGTATCAATTCCATAGGTTTTTTATTTTGTAATTTTTGTTAATATGACTGAGTTCATGTTTTTTCATGAAGGAAGAATAAATTTATTACAGAAAAAGTTCAAAATAGTGCTGATATTACTGGTAATCACAATCTTCTTACCAAATATATTTATGCATTAATGAAGATTTTTTTTGTTATTAAGCCTGGCTAAACTTGGAAAAAAAAACTTATTTTGTGATTTTGATGTGAATGAGTAATGTAACTTTATGAGGTAAGTTTTGTTGAATAATTTTGAAAAAAATACATTTAATCTTTAATAATGAATATTTAATCATACTCTATTGATTATTAACTTGACCTTTCCTATTAAAACTTTAATCAATTTATAAATTATCTAAATTTTTACTATTTTAGTTTATTACTTATTTTAATATTTTATTACATTGTAAGCATTCGTTATAGTTCCAATTGCACTATTAATTGCACTCAAATTACTGTTTAAAAAATGTAAACAAAGCGATGATCAGAAATCTGCAAAATTCTAAAATCCGCACAGCCTCTAGTCCCAAGCTGTGCGGATTTAAGGGAGTCTACTGTATATTATTAACCCCTTGGGGATGAGCGACTGAAATATGTGGCATTTAAAATTCTCAGAATCCTTCATTATTCCCACCAGTTATTTTTTAAGTTTACCTTATTTAATTGGAGTATTATCACTATTTAAGTACAGAAAATTTCTGTATTGAAATATCAGTGATTAAAGATTAAAAATTAAACATTGTGAAGGAGCTAACTGTATTATTAAAAGAAAATCATTGCTGCAAGAATAATAAGACTTGGTAAAAAACTATGGAAAGTAGGGTTCATTATAGCTGTATGTACTAGAAAAGTAAGAATGGATATATCATAAAAATTCAAAGTGATATGAAGCTAAAATAATATCAAATATTGCTATTCTGTATAACTCTTTCATTTTTTTTTTTTAAATCCTTATCTATGTATAAGGAATTTAACTCGGTACTGAGGATAAAAGGTACCGCATATTTAAACTTCATTTCACATTTCATAAAACTAAATTTAGCTTAATAATAACCTTTTGTTTAAGTACTTTTATGTTAACTGAGAGCAAATTGTTTCAATAGTATTTTTTACCTCGCTAATGCAGTTTTTATTTTTTGTGATTTAGATAAAAATAATGCTTTAATATTGAAATAAAATTAGTGATTGACCGAATCAGGAATTTCGCCGATTACCGAAAATTAGGTCAAAGTGTGCACTGAATATTCGGTATTCGGCAACCGAATACTTAAAATTTTTTAATAAATATTTTTGCATGTATTAACTTTTTTAATAATGATAGAAAGTATTTTTAGGCTTCTCCGACCTTTCGAAGAAATAACAAAAATTATAAGTAACAAAAAATCTTTAATTTCAGAAGTAATACCTATTATTTCTACATTGAAACGTTACTTGGAAAAGTGATAATGTAGAATTTTTTGGAGTGGGAACCATGAAAGAACCAAAAAGACTCGCAGAACGTTTTTCAGAAATTTATGATGATGAGTTTTATTTTTTAGCCTCTATTTTGGATCCCAGATTCAAAACAGCTTTTTTTAAAGATGGAGCAACTGCTAATAAATAAAAAAATGTATTTAAAAATAAAGTGCAATAAATAATAAATATATCCTCTCAAACTGAAATTACTGAGCCAAATTAATCACAAAATTTCAATAAAAAGATGCCCTGTCATAAACTGTGCATTCATCATTTTGGGAGTGCTTTGTTGAAATTGCTACAAGTGAAAAAACAGAAAGTGAAAATCCTTCTACTGAAAATGATATCATCACATTAGACATTAAAGCTTCAGATGAATTGGCTGCATACATAGTAATACCACTTATATCAAGGGAAGACAACCCGTTAATTTAGTTGAAAAAAAAAAAAAAAAAAACATAATAAGTATCCAACGTTATCCAAGTTAGTTAAGAAATACTTATCTGCGCCTACCAGTAGTGTTTACAGTGAATATTTATTTCCCAAAGTAAAATGGATTTATGAACAAAAAAGAAACATTATAACCAGATAATGCTGTACAGCTTTTTTTTTGCCTCATATTTTGTCCATATTAAATTTCAATTACAAATAATTATAATGCATCATTTTATAAATTATCACTTATATAACTGAGGCATACTATTGAAATAAATAACATTAAATGGGCATTAGCCATCATGTACTTTTAGAGTAATACTTAACCTATTATTTTTCATAAATTATTCTAAAAATTCAGCCGAATATTTATAAGTATTCGGCCGAAACCGAATATTCGGTTTACATGCTGAATCACCGAATACCAAATCAACTATTCGGTATTCGGTCAATTCCTAAATAAAATGCCTTGGTTTGCCTTATTATTTTCTGTTTTTCTTCCTCTTTATTTTAATGAAATAATAAAAGATTTATATTTTAAATGAAATGAATGCAATATAAAAAATTGCTAGATTATGGCAAGAACATTGTTTGTCAATATATAAACTGTGGCTAACTAATAAAAAATATAGTTTTTCACAAGGAACTATTCTAATATTAATAAAATACAGTAAAGTATGGTAAGAAGGAACTCCTAAGGATTTTTTAAAAGGTGTGCTTTATTAATTTTAGTATGTATAATGTTATGGTTATGATATTCTTTTTATTGGGACTGTAATATTCCTTCTTGATCATTAATGCAGGATTTTTTGAGACAGCAATATCATTACATCAGAAATTTCATAGCTTTGGTCAAAGAAATACTATATATAATTATATTTGCTGAGTGAAATCTGTCAACATTTTTTAGTATTTAAACTGTACCATCAAATTTATTTTAAGAAACATATCTACAGCACAGATTCAATTTGTTCAGGCTAATATTAAAAGAATGCTGAATTCTTCAGAATAATGATAAATGCTATATAGAGGGGATTCTAAAATACTGGCATTTTATTAACTTATGAATATTAAAGTACGAATATGTCGAATTTCTCAATATCATTGGTCTTACTCTAGCATTTGGTTTACTTTCTAATTTAATAAATTCTAATTCAGAAATATAAAGAAGTAACAGAAATTTTGAATATAATACTGAGGAAAAAAAAAAAAATTCATTAGAAAAGCAGAAATTAAAAAGAAAGTAAAATTCACAAATAAGTTGTGATAACATCTACAATGAATCCTTCATGCTTTTGTTAAAAAAATAATAATAATAATAAAGCGTTCTGGTTCGACATTACAGCCTAATATATTACAATACAATTTTATCTTTTAAAAAAGGAGCGTTTTAGTTCGAATTACAGCCTAGTATATTAAAATACGATTTTATATAAATAATATTTATATATAAATAGATGAATATACAATAAGCGTTAAAAGTGAAGCATTAAATAAATATGCAATTTTCCGCTCGCAATATGTCAATCAATCGTTATATTTTTTGTAATTATAAATTTTCTTTACTCCAAAGTAAATAAGTTGAGTAATAAAACATTTTTTTTTTTTTTTATTACAGCTGCTTATGAAACTTTTTTATCTACTATACATTTTTTAAATATTGATAATCATAATTTTTCACGTTGATTTAATTATTATTCTGAAATACATTATAGTATGTGATGTTTCATGTAACTTGTGATAATAATTTGTTGTTTACATCTATAATATGTCAACAAAAATATACGAGGTTGCCAGAAAATCGCCAAAAAAAACGCCAAATCTCCCGCTTCATTGGGGGTGATGACGTCAGTTTTGTAGAGAAACATTAAAATCACGTGACCGCTGCCATTCGATGAACTGCCCTATTTGAAAAATGGGTGTGAAAAACACGATTCAATTAGAATTTCCTCCATACTTTTTGTCATTTTCGGTTGTTACACAGAAAACAAACTTCCAGAAGTCCCATCATGGATTTCGCCTGGTAGGTGCATAATGGACTGGTCAAGTGAGTTCCCTTTCTTGTTTATTTTTTCGAATTAATTTCAAAAATGGTGAAGTAAATTGGACAATAATTTTGATCAATATCATATTTTGTTTACTTTCGTTTGTCAAAGGACTTTTTTTTCACTTTTCCGATTTTTTTACAGTTATTTTTAATGGAGACATTTTCATTTTCAAAACCAGTTCGGAAACTGAAATCAACCTCATTAAAAATATCAGGAATAAAAACGAATGGTAAAAACGACGAAGACCTTTGTACAGATCGATCTCAGCTATCCATTGCAAAAAAGATCATTTAAAAATATTGAAATGCGGTAGAGATATCTTTATAAATTTCTTCTATAGAATTAGCATTAGCGAGCAAATCTTTTCACGTGATTGAAGTAGCCCTTTAATAATAATATGTTGTCACTTAGAGGCTCAAGATGGTGATTGTGATACCATTCGAAAGAAAATCTCGTCCATCTTTTACTCTAAAATTTCCCATAAACCACTTTCATCTACTTTTTTAAACCTGTATAAATTACGTAAAATAAATTCTAATAACAAAATTTGGACCCAATTCACACGATCTGCATTTAGTGTTATGTAAACAAAATGCATGTGTTTACTGTCATTGAACTATTGCGTATTTACTTGTCATTTTGTTTTTATTTTGGTTTGTATTATTCCATTAAAGTTTTTAACGATTTTCTTACTCTGGTAATTAAATATACTATATTTAATAATTTTGTCATTTTATTGCACATTAAATATAACATTTATATGCCTCCCCGTTTAATCAAATACCCCGCTTAATCAAATATTTTTTCTGGAACCGTTAATATTCGTTTATGCGGGGCCGACTGTACTTGATCTGTAGGTTGTGTTGTCTATATGTGTTGTCTATGTAGGTTGTGTTGATATATATATATATATTACTACATAATGTGAAAATATAGCATGGTTGAAATTTCTCCTTCAGCAATTTAATCTAATGGATAGTAACATTAAATTTTAGTCTTTTACCAATAGCTTTTCAAAACAGAAAATTTTCTGTAATTGAATTGATATTTTCAAAAACTCAAATTTTATAGACTTATAAATAAATTCTATATTTAAATTATTAATAATAATAAACATCACTTTTTAGGATGATCATAACAAGTCATATATTACGTACCACGTGCATTAAACATTAACATTCCTAGATCAACGATTAAAAAACAGTAGATTAAAGATAGACAACTTTAACTTTGGACGGACTTAATCAGACTGACTTCTGAACACCTCACATTACGTACGACATGGATTAAACATTCACATTCCTGGACCCACCACAAAGAAATTTTAAATGAAATTTCAGGTTTACAACTTTCGGAACTGCAAATTTTTAAACTTCTAAAAATCGCACATTTTAAATTTTTACTCAGTTGCGTAGAGAAAAAAATGCACTTTTTAATGAAATTTGTTTGAAAACTCTATCACAATTTGTTGTTAAATTATTATTATTTTTTAAAGTTTTAATTACTCTTTTTGTCATTGTGGCAACAGAAGTATTCCAATTTTAGGACTTTAAACTTGCACCAATCAGAAACGAATAAAATAAAAAAACGGAAGCATTCCATTTTTGGATATTAAACTTGGACCAATCGGGAAACGAATTAAATAAACCAACTTTATTGCGGAATTCAACCAATAAAAATATTCAGATATGCTTTAGATTTCCCAATTATCTACCGAGAACAACAATTTGTTTTCCAAATACAGTAAAACCCCATTAATTAGGAATATTTGGGACCAGACCCAATCTCGATTATCTGGAGAATTAGAAAAAAATGAAATAAAATAAAACATACTTACAGAAAATCACCTTTATGTTTAACTTATTGATTATTTACAGACAGTAAAAAAGTTTACTTTGTAATAAAAAAGTTTGTTATTTTTTACTGTGCCAATTTTCTATACCTTTTGCGAGCCGTACGGCCACGCATCCGCTTGAGCATAACTAGTTCGTTGGGTGTAGTTTAAATAAGAAAGCTTGAGGCATTCTTCCGAAAAGATTTCTGAAAAAAGTTTTTTTTAAATTCAGAATACGACGATGAAACAAGTTCATGCTATGGAAATTACCCAAATCGCTTCTCAAACTTGAAAAAAAATTCATTAAACCGATCCGGATTAACGGGGTCCGAATTAGCAGGGTTCTACTGTGGTTAATAAATTAATTAATTAAATAATTGGGCTCTGAACTGGAAGCACTGAAATGGGGGGGGGGGGATCCTTATATCTCATGGACTATTTACATTATTTCATTAACGTTGAAGCTGAAAGTTTACTCGAAATGTATTGAAAGTTTTCGAATTCTTCATAAAAGTTCATTTACTAAAAAAGTTAGAAAGGTAAAATCTTTCTAAATGACTGGCTGCGTTTCACCGTTATCAGTGATACATGGATTTCAGTCTGAGTTTTAGACTACTTAATATTATGTACCTGTAATATTATGTATAATTCGCTACAGGGCTTTGCCCTGTAGCGAATTCCTCTTTTTATTGGAATCTTTGAATTATATTAAATCTCAAACCGAATGAATCTGGAACTGGATACCCGCTACTGGTGGCACCGTATATTAAGCGTGCTGCGCACGTTTCCACAATATATTCCGCATATTTCTACAATAGTTATACCTCAAGAACTAATGGATGGATTTTCATAAAACTTCAGACTCGTTTAGTCCCTGATATAAATTAATATTCTCTAGTTTTAGGAGTAAATCGCTCAACAATTGCGCTGCTAGGGGGCATTATTCATGATTATTGCAATAGTTCTATCTCAGGATCTAATGCACGAATTTTCATCAAACTTCAGATTCAGCTTGTCTTTGATATAAATGAGTATTCTTTAGTTTTTAGAGTAAATCGCTCAACAAATAACACTTCTATTTCCTTTTTTTTTTTTTTTTTTTTTTTTTTTTTTTTTACGATTTTTGAAATAATTTCATTTTATATACTAATACACAGATTTTCATCAAATTTCAGATTCAATTAGAACATGAAATAAGCTGTTGTAGATTAGATTTTAGTGTAAATTACGTAACCGGTGACGCTGCTATGTTTTATTTTTCTAGAAGTATTAACGTGTATCATATAGAAGAAAGTTTTGGGATTGCCACAAGACTAGTTTTAAAGATGCATTTAACCCTTTGCGGCGCAGGGCAAATTCATTGCTGAAGGGTTGAAATTAATGACTGACATCGGAATTTGAAAACAACTTATTTTGTAAACAAGAAAAAGCTGCATTTCACGCATTCAATAAAATGTAAATTTCTTTAACATAATTCCGGTGCCATTGTGGCATTTGGGAATTAAAATTAAGTGGTTTCATAGATATACCATCACGCTGGAAGGGGTTAAAGAAGACATAATTCCCAACCATAGGGCTCTTTTCATTTTTATTTACATCTATTTGGTAATAGCGATATATTATGGAGAATTTTTTTTATTTGTTGCTTTTTTTTATCGACTGTACGACGTAATGAAAACACAAGAGATGTCCTTGACAGGCCAATGTCTTCATATGCAAATTAGCAGCAAATGTGTTTTCAATTTCAATAATAATAAGTTGTTTTGTAAAAGTATTCCCACTCTCCGTTCTTTCAGTGAAATAAGTAGTGTTTTCCAGATCCATATCGAAATAAATTGACCCGAAATCATCCTATTACAGAAGTAACAACTAACTTTACAGGGTTCACCGCACGTGGTCACTGGAGTCTTGAACCGGAGGTCAGAAATGTGACATGTCAATTGCCTCATTTCCATAATCGTCCTTCCAAGTTCGCGTGCTCAAGACAATGGTCGCACATGCAAGAAAGGAAAGAGTGCTCCGACCTGCACACGTAATTCATTGATTTGAGCTAGTAAGGGCTATTTAAGGAATGGACACCGGGCGATCATTCCAGTGACGTCACGAGAAAGGACAATGCTTCGGAAGCAGTCATGTAATAAGCCTCAACATCTAGCGATGTAGAGTCAGGGGCGTAGCTTGAAATTTTTATTGGGGGGGGGGGGGGGAGAACCAAAATTTGGCGCCTTTCAATGTTTTGCCGCCCTTGAATTATTTTTTAATGTTTTACCACATTTTTTAGGAGAGCCGGGGGGGGGAGGGGGGGTGTTAGTTATGCACTTTTTATCTTTAGTTATTTATTCATGGCAATGGCATCTATTTAGGTGATATAAGTGATGCAGCCATGGTTAAATTTCCATTTGAAGCGTGCATGCACATGTGCTGATAAAATATCTCTCCCAGCTCTTGTTTTTTCAAGGTCTAAAAAGGCAATGTAGAATCTTTGAAGAGAATCCGAATCCTGGATCCTTAAATTTATTTTCCTGACATGATAAGAACAATTGTATTTGGAAGAAAAATAAAAATACAGAACGCAAAGTTAATTAGAATATAGAGTTATAGTGGTTTCAAAACCGCACCTTCCGCCCAAAACTTTCTGGTCAATATAATTGAATTTAGCCTTCAATTTTTTCTGGTAAGATCCTCCGAGATCGGGCCCACTACTATCACTCCCACTAATGTAAAAAAGGAATGTTAAATCTCTCGATGAACATTCGACTCCTTTTCAAGGAAGTAACGGTGGTTTATATACCACATATACTGAATATTCCAGTTTCTGTAAAATGGAATAAAATATTTTCCCTTTTATTATCTTAGTTCCCCAGTAAATACATATAAGTAAAAAATAATCTGTATCATACTGCAATTATAACCTAAAACTTTAAAGTAGTTATTTTTTTCTAATGTGCATTTTTTAAATCGGTCGTACGATTATTCTATTAATTATACAATACATCAACGAATACTTTTTTTTCCTGTCACGTTTTAACATTAAAAGACAGTCGTTCAAAGTAAATTTAATTTTCTCTTTTGACAATGGCTACTTTAAAAGCAAAAATCAATTATTTCCAAATCCCTTTATCAAATCACTAGAATAAAAATTTATTTAACCCCTTAAGCAACATGTTCAATTTAGCAATAGTATGCTGAATACCGGATATAATTAAATTTCGTCAAAAGTAATTTATCACAATAGCAATTAGCGACGCAAAAAACTCAGATGCATAGAACATTTCAATTTCGATTTAAAATAAAGACATATACACATACATTTTGGAATTTCAGATAGAAGAGTTCACTTTGCACGTCGTCGGTACATCGTGATATTTATAGAGTTAATTGAAAGCTGTTATTTTTCAGATAAATCAAATTTAATCTGTAATGTCCATTGCAATGCAGAAAAAAGACCCATCAGAAGAGTGACAACAACTTGAAATGTATATGTACATTTGATAAAACATAACAAAATTATATTTAGAAATTATATTATAAAACAAAAATAGAGCCAAAAAATTCTATTGCTCAATTGAAAACATTTTTGAAAAACATTTTTTTTTACCACTTAATCAGTAACCCTCGCAAGAATGGAATCAGTGCCACTTGATCAGTAACAATGTATTTTTAATTATAATGTTACAATTTAAATGCAGTGTTTTATACAATAAAATCTGTGAAAATGCAATGAGTGGATACCAAAAACCTAAATTAAAATTGTGTAAAACTGAATATTTGTTTGGTTCCATTCGATTGCATCTTACAATATTTGATTGCTTTTTCGAAAAACATTTGTAAGTAAGGGTGTATTCCGATCCAAACTGCTTATTTTCGCGTTTAATTTTGAATTCATTTTTGCTCTCAAATTCATCAGACTGACAGATTCTCTTATTCAGAAACTATACAAGGTGCCGTAAAGCTCGATATTTTGATAAAGGCAGAAAATAGTGTGAAAATGTTGACAAAGTGGACGTTGTGAACCGAATTTTCCGAAGCGGAAGAGTTGGAGACGAAAAAAGGACCATGCTGAAGCAATGATTGTTTATCAATCAAATTCTAATAAATGGAGCGAAAACTAAGATCATACGACCAGGGTTGGTTTGGTTTATTTTTGTCGTCCGATTATCTACACTAGGGATATAAGACCAGGGAGGTGTCCTTCGTGGGGGTCTTTCTAAGGGAACCTAACCCGTATTTACGCAAGGTTCGAAGAAAACCACGAAAACTCCGAACGGTTAGGCCGACGGTCGTGATTGGATTCGAACCCAGCACCTGCCGTCTACCAGTTGAGAGGTCAGAACCTCTCGGCCACCATACGACATACGACACCTTGTACATCTCTTCGAAAATCACTCCAGCAAGTTTCATGTTTCTATTTTTAAAAATGAGTCTGAAATTCTATCAGAAAATTTCGAGGTGTTGAAGGTGGAAAAGCATGTTTTCGAGTACACCCTTAAACATATATTTCTTTTAATTTTGTTGAAAGCTTCATTCCTGCCCAGTCCTGGGTTAAAACTAGGTCGATTATTAATAATGTAAAAGTTTCAGAAATCACCATTAATCAAAAAATAGCTATCTGTTTAGGAAATAAATAATAAAAATCATTAAAACTTAAATTTACCGGAAAACTGGGAATGCTATTCGATTTTTTTCCACTATTAATAGCAATGATAACAAATGAACTCACAAATGCGTCAGAAATATAAACATTGTACTTGAACATGCTTGAACATTGTATTGAACATACTTAATTAAAAGAAAATTTTTTCATAAATTTTCATCATTTCTCCGCTTCATAACTTCTTTTTCTGTTTTGTTCTCTGTCATAAGATCCTGGTTTTTTGTTTTTATGTTTTATTTCAGTCATCACTCATGACTGAATTTCTTCTCTCTGGACGACTACGAAAGACAGCCTTTTATTTTTATTTTAAAAATTGAACGAAAAAAATCGCTAGTTTTGAAAAGTCGCGTTGTTAGTTTCAGTACAATCTGACAACACTAGACACTCGACAACAAAGATGTATGTAGGTGACGCCCGGAAATTATCTAACCTCACACAAGGAAGGACATAAAAGGGGAGTTAAAATAGTTAAGGTCAGATGACCCTCTCGAGGACCACCATTGACGTCTAATACCTGGACTAAGAAATGGCAACCTTTCTTGAATCCAACATTACCTATCCACCAGCACGTGATGGTGGGTAGCAATGTGCGCCAAACCGGTTATTCTCCCTCCAAAAACTGCCATTGGAATTTCCGCACCCACCAGTAGCTTATATTTCGTCTGCGTTGATAGAGCTTCACGGTACACCGCCAAAGGGATCACCGCCAAAAAATGTCACCCTTTTGGCGATAGAACCTCGGTCATTCCAGCTTCAAGTATTTCGGAAGAGAACAAAGGGATCCGTTATCCAGTTGTATTTCTGATCCATGAGGACCACCAACCTTGAACTGGAATAAGGGGGAGCTTTTCACCGAAAGATCAAATTACATGTAGTGATCGAACAATGTCCATTTCCGGAATGTGTTCTTGTTTTCGCACTGGGGATAGCGCCTTTTAGTAATCTCAAAATTTCTCAAATTTAATGGATCTCCTATATTGTTTTGAAATCATAATTTTACTTTCTTACAAATTTACAATAATATTAATTCCAAATCACGTTACTGTTATTTCATTATTTTTTCTTTTTTTGTGTCTGTGTGTGTAAAAATAATTTAAGAATCCCACATTAACAATAAAAATTTTAGGTGCCTAAGGACGCCTTTAAACCTTTCATGGCGCCCTTTTTGATACTCTCTTTTTTCAGGTGCCTGACTGCGCCTCTAAATCTTCTGTGGCGCCCTACTACTAAACCATATTATAGAACCATTCAAACGCATTACAGTCGTTTCCACACTTCTTTTCCATTTCTATCTATTTCTAAGGGTGACCAGAAACTACTATAAGAAGGAAATAATTGTACATCTATCCTGGAATTCATTACAAGTCTGTTTTTGAATTTTTTTATTTAGGATGCATAAATTTACTTCGGGATAGGAGTGGGGGAATAGAGGTAGTAACAAGCTTAAAATTAAGTGCTTTTTTCATGTTTTGTAAGTGAATAATAACTTACTTTGTAATTTTACATTTAAAATTATTTTATAATTGCTTGTTACTACTAACAAAGCCTTTTTTTCCGGGCGCCTGACGGCGCCCTTAAACCTTCTTTGGCGCCCTACTATATGAACATATTGGGAGGGGAGCCTCCCCCCCTCCCCCCCCCTAAAGCTACGTCCCTGTGTAGAGTGGTGGTAAACGATTTGGAATCTGAGTTTTCCATTTTTTGATCAAAAAATTACCTGATGAGTTATAAACATACTTGATCACGTGAGAAATACATTTTTCATCCCTGTTTGAGGGGTTTTACTTCTTTCGCGCGGAAAGTCAATCAAAAAGTCTACTTTGACACTATTTTCAGAAAAATCCATTGCGTTTGAAATAAAATAGGGGGTGGGGGGGGGGAATAATTTGATTTGATAGTTTCTGAACATGCTAGTTTTATACATTTCCGAACAACAATAAATTAAAACTTATGTCACAAGGTTGTCATTTTCGATTTCAGTATAGTCGTAATAATTTCATTGTAGTGTTGTGGCATAAGAGTTTACAAAGCTTTGAAATCATGGGGGAAATAGAAGACGCAGTGTCTCACAAATGGCAGATCTTAATTCTGCCTTCCAGTTATACCGGACCCCTGACAATTTTTCCTGAGGATATTGTGCACTATAATACTGAACGTTGTTCATTCGGATTTATATATGCATGGACTATGGTCCGGGCTTTCAAATATGTAAATCTTACTATATTCGGCCTTTGTAGCTTTTATAAAGTGAACTGAGTGAATATAAGGACTGTCTATTTTGTTTCCTTCTTGAAAAGTGAAATAGCTTGTCTCCTGAGGAAAAAGCAGTCCAAAACATTAGAGAGTCTCCAACAAGCTAACGCGTGGAAAATGCTTTATTGTTCTTTTTGAAGTTCATGCAAATTTGAGTGAGTATCAGCCTAGCCATTGAAATTAAGCATTTTATCATGTCTGAAAATAATTTTAGACCAGTCCGTTTGTTGCTTCAGTTGTTTCTTTGCAAACTGAATGCGAGCTTTTTTTATGGCCAGATGTTAAACATGGATACCGATGCTTTACATATCTGATTTCATAATTAAAATTTTCAGATCTTTTTATTGCTCTTCTTATATTCTATAATGAAGTCACTAAAAAAAAATGAAGTACTAAAAAATGAGTAAGTCGATGTGCTCATATCGAATTGAGTATGTTTGGATCAAAAATGAACACATCGCTTTATCAATTTTGAACTATCATATGTTATTAAATTAAATATAAACGATAATTTTGTACCCAGTATTGATTTATTTGATTCAGGGTGGCATAAAAGATGCTTATTATTGTAAATATTAAATTACGCACAGTATTTTAAAATAATTTTAAAGTATACTTGCAAATAATGTTCTTGTCAAAAAAATGTTCGATTTGGATATTTTACTTATAATTTTGCTATTTCTCTTAATAAATAATCAATTAAATGTTTATTGTTCATAATTTTGAGCAAGAAATAAATTCAAGCTTATTTCATTTTAATTTGTAAATTCAGGAGGCAGATAATAGTGATTTATATTTGAACACAGCTATAGAATCAAAAATGAGTACATGTGTTTCTCAGTTTTGAGTACATTTGGATTGGAGCTATTTTGAATATGTGAAGTACTTAAAATTGAGTACTTTTTACTTAATTTTGAGAACCCATTTTTTTTCAGTGTGGCATCTGTATGTGGCTTTCGATTTTCTTTGCTGTCATTCTTATGCTTTCGAACAGTGAACTTTCAGATCGTTACAAATAAATTATCGGCCTCTCTGTAGATGTTGTAGTACTATGGGTAATTGAATTCCGAAAGAAATTATAAACGACAGTCTTTGAGCATTTAATTTTATAAGCCATATCTTGAAATGATATTTTGGTGTCATTATAAGCTACAATTCGACGTATTTTGAAGTCAGAAAACTAGTTTGAGGGTATTTTGCAAAATATCTCAAAAAATGACGATAAAATAAGTCTCCATAGAGAAATCAACTTGGAGATAGCTAACTAATTTTTTGAAATTCTCAGCCTTATTCAATATTTACGTAAATTGTGAATCTTCTAGAATAGGGTTCCAGGCGTTTAAACTTTATGTGTTTGAACAAAACTAACTGAATTCTTAAAAGGAAGGGATCAACGCCGTGCCAAAAGAGGGGGGGGGGGGCAAAGGGGGCGGTCGCCCCGGGCGCGAAGATTTAGGGGGCGCCAAATTTATACTACGAACATCATTTTTGGGGGACGCATCATACTGCACGGGGGGAGGGTCGATAGGGGAGTACCGGACTGTCAGACGGGGTCCGAAGTAGCTGTCACCTTTGGATTAAACCGGATTAGCGCATTGGCGTGAATTTGTAAGGAGTATCCAGGCATCCATTTTGTAGGCTGGTGGAATTATAGAATTTTAAACAGCTCTTCAAGAAAACAAAATGTGACTGTAGTGTTTCTCTCTTTTTAGCGTTAATAAATGCATTGTGTTCCTTTTTAATTAAAACTCCGTAAATTTTAAAACATACTAAATATAATGGAGCCATTGCAAATCACAAGTAATAAAACAAGTTAACTAAATACTCCATATTTTAATATATCATAAATATAAGGTGCCGATAATTTGAAAAGTTTCTAGGAATACAATTTAACAGACATATTGAAAAAATGGGATATATGGGTAGAAGGTAAAAATGATTAAAACCATAAACTAGTCCCTGCGAGTTAATTCACAAGTATTGTTATACAGTCATCTTTTATTGCATTTTCAAAGAATTATTTTCATTTTATTCCTCTGTCGAAGATTACCAAACGATTTTACGCCTTCCAAGCCATTAAGAGGCTACTTCAGTCAAGCGAAAAGACCCATTCGCTAATGCTAATGCTATAAAAAAATTTTATACAGATATCTGGGTTACATTTCGGTGTTTAACATTTTTTTTTTCACTGGATAGATGAGATCGATCTGTACAAAGGACGTTTTTACTTTTTTGTTTTTGTTTACAGATGTTTTTAATGAGTATACTTTAATTTACTTAAATGATATTTTATTTGAATGAGCATACTTCGAAACCAGTTTCAAATATTAAAGCATTCTCAAAAAAACAGCAATCAAAATTGAAGTAAAAAAATGTCTTGTACAGGCCAATTTTTGCTATCCATTGCAAAATTATATAAAAAAATTGAAATGTAACCGAGATACTTTTGCACATTTTTCTCATTTAGCATTAGTAAACGAATCTGTTTGGATTCGGGACTAGAGATGTAAATTTTCCGGAAAAATATAAGTGGCGGAAAAAAACTGGTTTTTTACCGGTTTTTTTCGGAAAAAAACGGAAAAATTGGAAAATTTGATTTTTCATGACTGTTTCTCCCAAATAAATTATATTTTCTTAGAGAATACTAAATAATAAATACTTTTTCCCATTTATATGTATTAAATGAAAATTATTTTCACTTTATATTACAAAATAAAAAGAAAGTAGCAAAGCCTGCTTTTAAAAGTTTAGTTTTTTTTTCCACAGCCTAAGAATTTTTATTAAACGCTATTGTTTGTTATATCATATCTCTGTTGAAATGATTTTTCAGTTACATGTTTAACTACCAATTGACCTAATGTAAAAACCTGAGCCAGTATGTCTGCAGTTTGGAATGAAATAAATTATGCATTCCATTTACATAAGTATAGTTTTTAAGTAAATGATACTAGTTTAAAGAAATTATTGCAGTTTTGTCATTATTATGAATATCAGTATTCAAAAATTCCATTGTTTGTTTAAAAAAATATATTTTTACACTAATACTTTTTTTCTTAGAATTATAATTTTATTTCCTTTATAAAATATGTTTAGTTTTGGTATAGCTTTCCAATCTCACCTCAAAAAAGTTTTGATTTAGTTTTATAATCTAAATTCAAACAAAACTAAGTTTTACTTTGGCTTACTCAGGTCTGCAACTAAAAAATAGCGTAGGATTTATTGACTGTTAGATTTTTACTCACTGAAACCAGAAAAAAAAATGTATATATATATATATATATATATATATATATATATATATATATTTTTTTTTTTTTTTTTTAAGTTTAATTAAATGTATTTTTTTTTTTTTTTTACCCTGAAATCTGGTATTCTATTCTCGAGTAAGAAATCATATTCAATAATGTTTCCACATGGTAATTTTATATTTCTAAGAGTGGAACTCAAAAGTTATGAAAACAGAACACTACAAATAGAAAATGCTCACTATTTGAGGAATTAACAAAAGCAGTTACATACAGAGATAAACTTCTACTGTGCTTTAGAAAACTACAAAAATTCAAAGTTTAATCAAGAGGGAAAGTATAATTTGGAACATAGTTATTTGTAATAAAATGTTTTTTTTTTTTTTTTTTTTTTTTTAATCACAGTTGTAGTTTTCTAATGCAAACTGCCCATATTTTTGCAACATTATTGTACATTATGGAGGCAAAATGGAGGTCAATTTTAGATTCAACACCTTGAAAAAACATTCAATTAATCAGCTATAACGAAATCTTGAAAAATGCAGCATAGTAGTGCCACCTATAGAGCAATTTACACCAAAAACTAAACAACATTAATATATATCAGAAACTGTCTAAAGCTGTAGTTTGATTTTTAAAAAAAATCGTCCTTGAGGTAAAGCTATTGCGATAAACATGAATAATGCAGCATAGCAGCGTCATCTGTTGAGCAATTTACACCAAAAAGTAATGAGCACGAAGTTATGTCAAAGATTAACTTAATCTGAAATTTTATAAAAATACATACATTAGTTTGACATAGAACTATTGTACAAATTATGAATAATGCAGCATAGCAGCACCATCGGTTTGGCGATATACACTAATAACTAAACATCTCGAGTTTATATCAAGGTGTAACTGAATCTACAGTTTTGTGAAATTATGTGCATAAGTTCTTGAGATAGAGTGCCCATAAAATTTGTCATATACAGACTCACAGAGTGGCTGATATTTTCCAAAAATCATCAAAACGTGTTCAGGACCTTCTAAAACTTTTAAATACACCAAAAACTGGAAGTCAAATTTTTGACAAATTCAATACTTACTTCTTGAAAAGATAGATTAAAGTAATAAATGCATATTTCAAAATTTTACGTTGAATTTTTAATTTTATCATTTCCATTAATCGGCATATTATTGCAATAATTTTACACATGAATTAATTTTTAGAAAGAGAAGTTGCATTTAATTACATATCTAGATTTTTTTTCATGTAATCAAGTTTTTGTGAAATTGTGAACTTTTTTGTATATACTTGTACAAAATATATTCAGAATTTTTTAATAAAAAATTATTACTATATTTAGGTTCCTATTTAGACATTTTTAATAAGGTTATTTACATACATATATGCAACTTAATAAGATTCAGCTGCTGTATGACATGAGATTTTTTTTCTTCAATCACTGCACTTGCAAAAGATTCAGTTTGTTGATTAAACTTTTTCTGAAATGTCTATTTTCAAGAGAAATTTTGCAAAGGGTCTTGTGTTTCAAGCAAGAAAAAAATGTGAAGGATCCTTTCAAGTTTTCTCAATCAGATTTCTGCTCAGAGATCAGACTACCCACATTAAAATTTTCATATGAAACACTCAACATAAAAATAAGTAAAATAAAAAGTATGAGAATGTAGCTATTACAAAATTTTCACTATATTATTTCATAAATGAAATTTCAATTTTTCCAGTTCGGAAAAATTGAAAAATAAGCCTTCGGAAAAAAAAAAAAAAAAAAAAAAAAAGCGAAAAAAACCGGGTTTTTTCCCAATTTTTCCGGTTTTATTGAGCATTCCCATCTCTATTCGTGACTAAAAGATTTCATCCTTAAAAGAAACTAGCATACCAAATTTTTAAAAATTCCTGCCAGCTTGGCCTACAGGCGCAGATTGATTTTGAAGTTAAGTGCTCATTTCAACAATAAAAAATAAAATATAATAGAGGTAAACCGAGTTTTAACAAGTTTATTTGGCCGCTTTTAAAGAATTTTTCTTTTGTTTGTTTTTCTTTTCTTTTCTTTTCTTTTCTTTTCTTTTCTTTTATTTTATTTTATTTATTTTTTGTCAGAGCTGGTTTTATTAGAATCATCTTATGCGTAATTCGGCTCAAAATCCTTAGTTTGACAGCATATTTTGAAATATATTCTGGATTTATCCAACCATCGACCAATACGCATTTGAGAACAAATTCGAAATAAAAATGAGTTAGAAACTAGGCAATTTGTTATTTGAATACATTCTATATTCTTCAATCATGATCGCTTGCAGAAATTCTGTTCAAAATGCCCACTTTGGCAGCATATTTTGAAATATTCTTCAGTACTTGTAAGTCACAGCAACTTTGGATTTGAATATCTCTGTCAGACATTTAGCTATAAAGATCAAAATTTTTTTGATCAATTCAAGAACGTATAAGGAACAATTTCCCATAATACGGGAATTTTGTCTTACGGGGCCGCATAATAATTTAAAATCAAATAGACACCCCCCCCCCCCAAAATGGAGCTGCAATTAATGTCATCACATTTTGCCGCATTTTTTATGAAACTTTGTTACTGGAAGTAAGTGCCTAGAGGCGATATTAAAGGAGCTAGCCTGTTTTGCTAATTACGACTCACCCTTTCTCTATATTTATATGCATACATACATATAGCTAGATAGATTAATGAAGTTTTCTACTAATTGAAGTTTTGGGGTCTAGGGGTCATAATCAGTGTAGATTTGCAAAAAAAAAAAAAAAAAAAAAAAAAAAAAAATGCAGAATTTGTAACATAAGAACGATCGCAATAGGTAGTATTCTATACAAAATCTACCTTCTTAATTAACCTTCTTGATAATTTTCGTTTTCACCCATAATCATTTAATTTTAATTTATTTTTTCCAGAAAGAAAACAGGAAAATAAAAACAAGTTTTCTGTTCAACATTTAAAAAATTAAGGAAATTTTAAATATCTAATTACAGTATATACAGGGTGAATCATAAATATCGAAACAATAGGCTATCTCCTTAAATATTGCCCCTACACTCATGCTTCCAGCTGCAAAAAATTATCAAAAAAGGTGAATTTTTTGATAAGTTGTAACTCCATGGGGGGTCTATTTGAAAAAATACGAAAATTAATTTTTTACACGTATTCCCACGTATGGCAAAATTCCCAATTAGGAAATTATTCCTTATCCATTCCTAAATTAAAAAAAAATCTCCATATCTAAAAATTTCAGAGATATTAAAATCCAAAATTCTCAAAAATTCGTGAAAATCCGGGGCGATTGCCCCTCCCCCCCTCATGCCCCGCGCTGTACGGCATTGTAACACTATAATAAATTTATATCACATTAATTGGCACTATAATTGGCGATTTAATATAATCAGTCACATTTATTCCGGGAGGGACGAATTGTTTAAACGAAGCATCCTTATAACTCCAAAATTAACAATCCTATGACATAACAATTTGCGGCGTCGGATTAAGCGTCTCATTTCGCATTCAAATATATCTTTGAATCGAAAATTGAATGATATACAGAGCCAGGAAAATTCTCCGTAATATTGACGTAACCTGTTTTTCGATTGCAAATAACTCGACAACTAATAATCCGATGGATTCGGTTATTGTTGTCAAATTTTTGCCATTTTAAGGCCTTTAACGTCCATCCCTTGAAATTAAAAAAAATCAAAAAAATTTTATGTACTTTTTATGAGAACGGGTTTTTAGAGGGTACGAAAAAAATAATTCCGGATAATCGAGGACACTGAATATTATCCGGATAATCGGGGCTTGTTTGTACTCGCACATAGTAAGTCCATACAAAATTTGAAGTCTCTATCTCAATTTGTTCGTGAGATACAGTAGATTATCCCGTCGACCCAAAAACTATCGCCAAATTATAAGATTGAATGCCGTCTGTCCGTCAGTGACGCTTTATATTTTTCTTTCATCGAACTTGTGTCTAATCTTTTATTTGGTTTATGTATTTATACATTCTTAAGCGATTAGAATTATAAGAGACATTATGAGCGATTTCGATCACGCCATCACCCGTTTTTCTCCTGCTTTCCGACCGGTTTTTCTGCTTTCGTCGAGAAATGTGCTCAAAAACATCCACTTTGTAGGCTTGGTATGAAAAATATATTGTGTTTAAAAAAAATTGAAATTATTTTAAAAAGAAAATAAAGAACACGCACCACATTTGCCACGCTTTTTCTTAAAAAGTAACAATCCTATCAACTAACAATTTGCTGCGTCGGGTTAAGGGTCTCATTTCACATTCAAATATATCTTTGAATCGAAATTTGAATGAAATACAGGGACGTAAAAATTCGACGTAATATCTGCGAGATTCATTTTTCGATTCTAAATATCTCGACAACTAATGATCCGATCGATAACGTTCTTGGTGCAAAAGTTTTGCTATTTTATCACCTTTTACGACCATACCTTGAAATTAAAATAATCGGAAATTTTTATATACTTTCCATCAGAGCGATTTTTTCGAGAGTACGAAAAAAATAGTTCCGGATAATCGAGGTTATTGATATTAAATAGGCTTCTTTGTCTTGTTGCATACTAAGTACATACAAAATTTCAAGTCTCTAGATCAATTCGTTGGGGAGATAAAGCGGTACTACTACGTTATCCCGTCAACCCAAAACTATCGCCACATTATAAGTTTAAATGCTAATAATGGATGATATCTCGCTTGCATTGCAATATTTTTATACGATTCTTTTTGCACTGGATAGCTGAGATCGATGTGTATTTTTACTTTTACGATTTCGGTTGCAGATATTGGGTTTCGATTTTTGAAGAGAATTTAAAATACAGTTATTTAAATTATCGCTGGTAAAGTTATTTTCACACACACACAAAATGTCTAAAATTGCAAGTGGCCAGTCACCTTTGGCCATATAGTGTATTACTGTTGATTCTCTCTCTCTCTCTCCCCCATTTCTCCTAAAAATAAAGCAGCATTTCAACAAAAGTATTTTTTTTTTTTTTTTTGAAAAAATAATCTTATCTAAAAGGCAGGCATTAAAATACTATTTTAAATTATTTCTCATTTTCCCATTTCACGCGCTTTTCTTTATTTTTATGCAATTTTATGCCTGCTTTGCATCTTGAAATAGCAAGAAATATATTTAAAAATGCAATTTGTCTGAAAATCGTATATCATAAATGCTTTTTGTTGTTAGTTGGAAGTATAGTAAAATATATTAAATGTAACACATATATTAGATTTTCAATAAAAAATGCAATGCATTTACATTCTGTACACCGAGAAATCTGAATTAGATCACTTGTTTTTAATTGATGTAAATTAATTATTTAATAAACTACCTCATATCTTTCTTTCATTTAGCTTTGAATGTAATAGTATAGTCAAAAACAACTCTTGGTACAAAAAAAAAAAAAAAAAAAAAAAAAAAAAAAAAAAAAAAAATTGCATTTTTTTAAATTGTTTTTTTTATCAGATATTTTTTTTCCCATTTAATAATTAGAGTTATAAATCTTGATGTATTTTTAGTTCTTTGTGGAATCACTTCGAAAATACAGGAGAAAGAACGACAAACAACGTTGAAGGCTGGCACAGCAAAATAAACTAGTCGTTGGGGGCCACCGTAATACTTACCCATAATGTATATGTATATGAAAATAAAACATGCGAAAACTATTTATACAATGCATTGCAATTCATAAACAAAATTTAAATATTGTTAATATACATAGTAATGCTTTATTAAAGAATTGCTGACGTACCAATTTCGACAAATTATATAAAACGCCAAACTACTCAAGTAGTACCGAACTGCGTAAAAGAAACATCCTTATAACTCCAAAAATAATAATTCTATTAACTAACAATTAAATGCGTCGGATTAAGCGTCTCATTTCCAATTAAAATATACTTCTGAATTGAAATTTGAATGAAATACAGGGTCATGAAAAATCGAAGAATGTGGAAAACAAGATTACAAATGTCTCGGCAACTAATAATCCGATCGACTTCGTTCTATATGCAAAATGTGTGTTATTTTATTGCCTTTTACGTTCATTCTTTAAAACAAAAAAATTCGAAAACTTTTATGTACCTTTCATCAGAACGAATTTTTCGAGGGTCCGAAAAAAATAGTTCCGGATAATCGAGGTTGCTGATATTAAATAGGCTTCGTCTCATTCTTACATACTAACTACATACAAAATTTCAAGTCTCTATCTGAATTTGTTCGGGAGATAGAGCGTTTACAGACAGACAGACAGACGGACGGCAAAAATTTTTTTTCTAAAAATGTTTTTCGGAATCTCCACTATCTAAAACGTGTAAATCCGTCAAAAAAAAAAAAAATTCGATTTTCAAAACGATTGCAAGACTTACCCTATACTACGTATGATGGGTAAGTAACAAGAGAGCTCACAGCCATCATTTAAACATTTATAACTTTGTTCTGCTCCTTAAACAGGAGAAGAGAGAAAATGAAGCTGTAATGCGAATGATAGATGCCGGGCATCAATTTCCAACTGGGAAACCAAAGTACAGATTACTTGATGCCCATTTGGCGAGTTTAAAAGAGAAAATAATAAATGAAGAAATTTCCTTATTAAATTATATGGACGCGGTCAGCAAACTCATACATTTATAATAAATTTGTTTGAAATTTTAAATTACTGTGGAATTATTTATTTATAAGCTCAAACAAACATATTATATTTGCCATTGCAATGAGAAAAAAAAAACATTCTATTGGTACGATTGTAATAAATTATATCTAATTTACTAAATGTAGAACTAGAATTTTGCTCAAGATTTCAATTATTTAGATATTATCTAATTTAGTTACCGTGATGTTACTTCAGTAATGCTGTACTTGTTTTTGCTCTAAATCATCTTTTTTTACACTGTAATTATTGATACCTAAGAATATTTGCATATGTTTTCTTAAATTCACTTTCTTTCTCAATAGCTGAAGATTAATCTCAAAAGTAAGGAGGCTCTTATGTAAATAAATATGCTATTTTATGACTTGCATCGAAATATATTTTAAAAATGTATTATTTCTTAAAACTTCAATTGCATATAAATAACAAATAGTTTTGTGTTTAAAATTTTATTAACATACTTACCTATTATCTGTTATACATTTTCATTCGTATTTGTTAATTTATTACATTTATAACTATCAAAATTACACAAGTTAGATTTCCAAAATTCAATTCTGAAAGTATATAAAATTATTTAGGACTTGGGAAGCTAGAAATTAGAAACTAAGCTTATGTTAAATGAAGTAGCAAACTGCTTCTACTAACTAGGGAACTGCAAGAAGTGTAAGTCACCGAGTTTGACGAAAGAGGTATCGTTGGAAAGATCTGATCGTGAGCAGTAAAAAACTTAATAGAACCACCCGTCGAAAATGAGTCGTTTTCAAGATATCCGACAATTTATGTCACGTAGCTCTAGTGCCCACTTAAAGGGGCTCAGGAGTTGAAAATTTTTCAAAAAATCGATTATTTTTTTTTATGATATAGTTTGATTATTCAATTAATTCTTAATTCAATGCAAAAAACCGCATAAAAATATTAGCATTTTTAACGGAGTTATAAGCATTTATGTATCAATACTTATACATAGCCGCATCCATATAATTTCAACTTTAAGTCGTGTTTTCTCAAAACTTGATTTTTGACGAATAACACCAAGATTTTTTTTTTTTTTTTTTTTTTTTTTTAACTATTTGATAAAATGGCTTTTTTTTTTTTTTTTTTTTTTTGCATGCATATAACATCATAATCTAGATTATAAATTAAGGATATAACTATCACTTAATAAAAACAGTATTAAAAAATCTCTCAAAGTTGAAAATTTAAAAAAACCCTAAAAAATACAACTTTTTTTCCATTAAAAATACTCAAAATATTAAACTATCTAAAATATATTAATTCGAAATCTAGATAATGTTATATGCATGAAAAAAAAAAAAAGCCATTCTATCAAATAGTTTTTTTTAAATCTTGGCGTTAGTCATCAAAAATCAAGTTTTGAGAAAAAGCGACTTAAAGTTGAAATTATATGGATGCGGCTATGAAAGTGTTGATAAATAAATGCTTATAACTTCGTTAAAAATGCAAATATTTTTATGCGGTTTTTTGCATTGAGTTAAGAATTAAATGAATAATATATTAGATCATTAAAAAAATCGATTTTTTGAAAAGTTTTCAACCCCTGAGCCCCCTTAAAGGGGAACCGCAAAAAAATTTAATCTCGATTTTAACGACAGTGGTATCGCTGAAAAGATATAATTGTGAGGATTAAAAAACTCATTGTAATCACCCATTGGAAATGAGACGTTTTCGAGATATCCGACAATTTGTGCCACATAACTAATGCTGGAAACTGTATAAGTAGTCGGATATCTTGTACTGTGACATAAATTGTTGGATATACGGTCATTCTGATAAGGCACCTCCATAAATTTCGGGGTTCATTGGTTGAGTATAAAGGGTAAGAACAAAGGGGTTCGCTCCTAATTTAGGCAAATGCATTTTCCATGCAGAAATAATCGATTAGCTTGAAATTTTGGATATGAGTTACGGCTGTACATTGATAATTTTGGAGGTTCTTTGGTTAAGTATAAAGGTGAACAGACGATTCATATTCGTCCTTGAATTACATAAATGTGTTTTTATGCAGATTTATCCGATTTTCTTCAAATTTTGGATACGGGTTCTTTCTGATAAGACAAATCCCTGAATAGTTTTGGAAGTTTAACGATTAAGCATTAAGGAAGAAATCAGGGATTGCCCCCTTCAAATTACATAAATGAGTTTTTATGCAGAATTATCGGATTTGCTTCGAATTTCAGATAATTTTTGCTTTTGATAAGGCGTATCTCTGATTAGTTTTGGGGGTTCAATGATAAAGTATAAAGGTGGGAAATGGGGAAGTTAATCCCTTCACATTGTTTATCGAGGGGAATTATTCTTTCAAAAAATTAAGGCTATATTAAATAATCAGAGGCCTGCACGGGCTGGAATTTCCAGGACCGTGCCCAGACCAGCTCATTATAAAACTCAAAAGCTCGGTCTGACCCGCACACAAATCAATGAAAACCGGGCCGGAAAGTTCTGGCCCCTTCACAATTTCTACTATTTCTAAAACATTCAGTTTTTTATCGTATAATTAAGATTTTTTTAAAGAATCTTAAATCCTCTTCTCTTCCTTTACATAATTTTTAAAATTTTAACATTCAAATAAAAAATTAATTAGGTTTAGAATAAAAGAAAATTAAAAGCATCGTAACTTTTGAAGCTGTATAATAAAAGTAGATTTAAGAAAACATTTCTATATCATTTTATTAAAGATTTCAAATCCAAATTCATTCTCAAATCTAAAGAAGCTAGTTTCCGAATACATTTCTGAATTCATTTCTTTTTCTTTATTTTTTCTTTTTCATTTTCTTTTTTTTTTTTTTAGAAAATGCATCAGATATTTTTATTTATAAACTATGTAATCAAATGGCGACAACGACATCCATTTTTTGATACAATCAATTTATGAAAATACTGTGAAAGTTAGCGTTTTGAATAGATTTCCGCAAGTGACTGCAAGGAAGAAATATCTGCAACCATTTGACAAGAATCTCTTATATCTCAAAAAGGTTATATTTTATTTACCAAAAATGAAAAACACTATTCGATTTCAAATTCCCGAAAGAAATTTATTTCGACTCGACCCGGTGTCAAAATTAAAAGTTCAGCCCGAGCCTGGCTCGGTCTCTTCATAGTTTCTCAGTTCACGGCCTGTACAAATATCAAGGAAAACAGTGCGGGTGAGGCCCAATGTGGACCGACTCAATTTCGACAAAAAATTCAGGCTTTAATTAAAATACAGTTGAGATTCCTTTAAAGAATATTATTGTGTGTATACATATATATAGACATCATTCAAGATTATATGATGTGGATTGGCTTTTAATTCTTTTTTCTCTGTCCTTGATTTTTACGAAGCAAACCTTCTAAAAGATAAATTATGCCATCAAAAAGCAATGTATTTTATAGTTATAACTTCAAATAGATGTATATATATATATAACCATTAATATTATTACAATATATGAACATGAACCATTGAATTTAATAAATTATAGTACATTAAACATGGAAGTAAAATATGAATATGAATACAAATGGGATTTGTATTCATAAGTATTTATCAGCATCAAATTAGTATAAGTTAGAAATAATAATAATAATAATAATAATAATAATAATAATAATAATAATAATAATAATAATAATAATAATAAAAGAGCACAATCTTAGAGCATCTATTTTTGACTAAATTACAATAGTTATGTTTCGGGAAATAAAAAAAAAATATTTTGACTATATGATTTTTTTAAAATAAGGTACTTCCTTTTAAAATTTATATTTTAAAAAGTAATATTAAAAAAGTCCTGTAAACTATATTTTTCATTAAATAAATGAAAAAGTTTTGAAATTCGAAAAATATTGTTTAGAGTTCAGTTTTAAACTACCCCACTTAAAATAATAATAATAATAATAATAATAATAATTTAAATTTTTATAAAAATTTTGTGAGAAATTTTGGGATGTGATTTTGATTGCAAATTATATTTTTAACCACCACAGACGAGGGAAAGAAATAAAATTCTAACTCAATAAATATATTTTTTAAAGATTTCATGGAACTGTTTAAAGTAACATTATATCTTGAATAACTCACTTTTCAATTTGTGTCTAAAAATTTTTCTTTCCTGTAGTAAATTTAGAAGGGAAATATGATTCAGGACGGAGCTATTTGTTTTACTGTCACAAGGACAAGTCTATTACAATGAAGAAAAGAAATATATTAATGATATTTTAATTAAAGCAATATATTAATAATTATTATATAATAATATAATTATTATATTTATTACATATTATAATACTTAATAATTTAATTAAACATATTTGATAAATTTCTCCTCTTAAAAGAGACTTAGAAAAATTTCGCGTATAGTAATTTCCGTAAAAACTTTGCAAAAGTGTTTGATTGTAGCCAAAAAAAAAAAAAGTTAAAAATATTAAAAAAATAATAATAAAATAAAATAAAAAATAAAAAACATTACATACGCTTTTTTTTTTTTTTTTTTTTTTTTTTTTTTTTTGATTGGATTTTTTTTTCCCAAGAACTTTTTAAACAAACACTATAAATTATTGATTTCAAGGAAATTTTTCAAAAGAAGAAAAAATTAACCTTTTTGGCCTGTTGGATTGGATACAGTGATAGTGAAAAATGATTATTACCCACCGGGTAGGTATTTATTTTTGGAATATATAGCTGAGTATTTGCAAAAGACTAAATTAAATAAATATCCAAGAATTGGCTATTTTCATATTTTATCGTAAAAAATTCTTAATATCGAAAAAATTCTTGACAGCTTAAGTTGCAATGCTTCCAATACTATAATATCTTTCACTTTGATTAAAGAAAAATACCCCTTTTTTCTCCTACTGAATGAATGTCACTATCTTTTAGAATCAACATCATGCGTAAACCCTTACGAAAATAATAGTGAAAAATGAACTCATGGTGAAAAACTATTATCTCAAAAATCTATGAGATGTTACAGGATAAAATATAATAAGTTTCTATGGAAAATTGTGGCAATTACTGAAAAAGCTTAGCTGCCTTATAAGTTAAAATTTGTTTTTTTTAAATAGTGTGTTTTAACTTTTTGACTGTCCCTGTAAATAAAGTAATCATGCTAGAAACTTCATTTTCAAAAGGAATCGTTCTAGGTTATACATAAGTAATTTCCTAAAATTTCATGGCAATCCGAGTATATTTACTGGGGTTAGAGTGCGGACAGACGGCCAGACAATAACCGAAAGCATAAACACGTTAAACTTTGCAGGAAAGTTTTAAAAACCTACTTTTTCTTCTTCCAGGCATCAAAATGGCTGTTGAAATAGGTCCTCTCTAGGCAAACCTACTATTTAAAAGAACGATTAATCTTTCTTCCTCTAATCCTCTTACTGCGTGGTGGGGAAAATTTGATGAATGGTTTTCTTATTGTTTAAGAATAAAGCCCGTGCCCAGCGTTGCAGAATCTCATTTTTGGCCTGTCGCAAGAAAAAGTTAAGGGAGGGAGGCGCCAAATTGGAACTTTTCCCCGGGCGCAGTTTTCTCTTCGCAAGCCTCTTCAAAGGATGACAAAGCTATTTTTTCCTCTCGAAACAAAACGGGACAGTTTCCCTTTTTCTGCTCATAAAAACCGGATTCTCATTAAATCCAAGCTCGCTATGAAAGCTAATTCACCTGTAAAGTTTCTGATGCCAAAATCAAATTTTGTAATTAGTAATCCTGTTAGGGTATTATCCTAAGTTAACATGTAATTTTTGCTATGATCTCAGACATATGACCTTAACACAGCAGCCTATGTTCTTGCATCCCAATATATGACTTGTTTGAGACATGACCCATGACCTAATGAGGGGGGGGGGGGAGACCTACTTGTATAAATACTATTTCATCTGGTATTTACAACATTCTTTTTCTCACTTCCCTCTTAAAAACCCGCATCATGAAATTACAGAGGAAAAAAACGGAAATACCCCATAAGACTCATACAAATGAAGGAATTAAAAACATCCCAGGTATTATAACATATCCCGGACTCGTCAGGTTGACTCACCACTCTGACAACAGTTTCACCCCTGACTCAACCACAGTTACAGTTAAAGAGAAAAAAGTAAAATAAAATATGAAGACAATAGCATTATCACGCAACGTTACATCCAAGAGATCGCCACTTAGTTGCAAAACTGTTGTTATCTGGAAAATGGTGGCCGCAGGCGATAAAAGTGAGTGGGGGGGAGGTGTCTGTTCTGAGTCATTCGCGGTGAAAATTTGCACTCTTCAAACAGGGATGAGGTAGTAAGATCTGTAGGTCAGTGAACCTATAAGAGAAATCTTTCATAAAATTTCATTTCTTTTTATTCGACTGTGGAACTCAATGACATAAAAAAATAATATATGTGGGTCCTGCATCGGCTCGGGTAATCCGATTTCACCTGAAACCGATCCGACTTGCGGCTCGATGAATCGGGTTCCGATCGGGCTGACTTTAAATGTTTCAGGTTGCGTTTTGATTCTGATTGGACTTGTGCAGATCCGATATTTCAAAACGAAGTCCGGAATACTTTTCTATTGAAAAACCTAAATACTACTTGAACATCAGTATCGGTGAGTGTATAGGTGTTCATTTTTAGACAAAAAATATAAACTGATAATAGAGCTATAACTGTAGCTTACTTTTTCATAATCGTATTAATGTATGGATTAATTTTCTTTCCGTTCGGGCTCTTCTCGGATTTCGGTTTGAATATTTCGGATTCGGATAAATATCTGTCCGAATTAGGATTCAGGTTAACGATTTTTTTTTTTTCTTTTTAATGGTTTGCGTCGAGTTTCGAGTGTTGGTATTATTTCAAATGGCGATTTATCTGCACCAGGGGTATAGGCCCCAATAAAAAATACGTATTTCATTTATTTATCAATGAAAATTTGTGAATAGTTAATTGCTGCGTTAAAGGATTTTTTATACGATCAAGTTAGGTTTCATATTTAAGCACATATTTTAAAAAAATCTATAAAAAGCATTGTATGGATTGCCATGCTCACATAAAGACAGTTTTATAAATAAACACAGCTTGCACAAATATTTGCATTCAGCAGAGCAGTTGAGAACATCCTTAATTGCAACATCAAAGGGTTTTAAAAACTAACAAATTAGATTTCATACCTAAGAGCTTACTTAAAAGGAAATATATCTATGAAAATATTGTATGGATAGCCGTGATCACACAAGGACTTGTTTATAAACAACAACATATGTAAACTGTAAACAAGTATACCAACTGTAAACAAGTTGGAAATTGCATGTAAAGCGTAGCAAATGAGGTGCGTTCGTACGATAACGAAGTTTTAAAAATATCACTCTCATATATCAATATCGTAAAATTGTAAATAATTAATTACAATTAAAATACGCATCAAACAATGTTCTCCCTATACCATTATGTAATGGAATACTTTTGTGTGGCCTTGTAAATCAATAACAAATGTTCTTTGTACCACAGATTATGCAAAATGTATATTATAATAAGTACTTTATATTTGCATATCAATTTTATTATGTTCGAATGAATGTAACACCATTAAAATATATTTGAAACATTTTCCCTCATTGACCGTCATGTAACGGAATACTTTTGATTGTCTCTGTAATTGATCTATCCATCCGATTTTCATAAAATTTGAAACGACTCGACAAAATTATGTAATAATTATATATTTTAAATTTCAAACGATTCGGTTGGGTAGTTTTTATGTTGTTGTATGCGGACGGACGGACTGATCGGCAACTATAGGTGCTACGTATTTACATAATTTCAACAATTCATACTTTCAAAATGCGATCTTTCTCTATATTTTAATAAAAAAAAAAATATTGATCTATGAATAAAAATTCATGAATAGATAAAAAGTGTAGTAAGCAGTTAATTGCTATGATAAAGGATTTTTTAAATGAAGAAGATAGATTTCATATTTAACAGTACTCTTAAATCAAAAAAGGCAGCTTTGTGACATATATGCTTTAATTTAATTTTGCTCGGAAATGCATGAAAAAAAGCAGGTGTTATTATTAATTCACTCATTTTCATGCTTTTTTTTTTTTTTTTTTAACGCAATAGATTTCTTTTTAACGCAATAGATCTTTCATAACAAGCCTTCAAAGTTGACGTTCTTCAGCCCATTTCCCAACGAAAGCAGGAGAAAAACGGGTGATCACGTGATCGAAATAGCTTAGAGCTGGATAAGTTATTTAATTTTCATAAAATGGAAAACTAAGTTCGATTCAAAATAGCTACCATAGTCAGGCCTTCCAATTTTACATCTTTCTGTTAAAAATGAATTAGTAAATGTGTCAAAACATTTTGCGCTTGTTGAGCGGAGGGAGTTGAGAACACCTAAATGTATGTGAAATCTAAAATGAGTGTAACTAAATATATAAATATGTTGGATCGTTCAGAAAGTCGTGTCCGTTTGGGAAAATTAATTACTGAAAAATTCTATCATTTAATTATTAGATATTGTTTCCGATATCTAATGTTTAGTAGTTAATGGCAGAATTTACCGGTACGAATTGATTATAACAAACGGATACGACTTCCCGAACGACCCAATATAATCACTGAAAAAAAATGAAGTACTCAGAATTGAGTAAGTCGATGTACTTATATCGAATTGAGTATGTTTGGATCAAGAATGAACACATTGCCTTCTCAATTTTGAAATAACATACAGTGTCTCACAAAAGTGATGGGACACTTGTGCTTTATAAAAAGAAACTGCAATAAAATAAATAAACAAACATGTGCAAAAACTTTTTGGGTGTGTTTCATATTTAAAGTTAGTAACAATTATTACATAACATACATTTTATCAAAATATTAAAATATTAATTTAGTAAAAATACAATCGTTCAGAACAGAGCAAAAAATGGCTCACATAAGTGATGGGACACTTACTTTTCCATCAAATATTTATCCAAAAATTTTACTTTTTAAAAGGTTTTAATATTTTGTTGGATTTCCTTTTAGTTTTAAAACATGATTTAATCTTTTTGGGATGGATTCGACTAATTTTTTTGCGACTTCTGGAGTGATTTTACCCCATTCTTCTTGAAGCACCGATTTTAGTTGTTGTTTTGAAGAAATGGTGTGTTTGCGAATTCTTGATTCCAATTCTTGCCAAATATTCTCTATGGGATTTAAGTCTGGAGATTGTGGTGGTGTTTTTTATTATTTCAGGACAGTTATATAGCAGCCAGAGTCTAACGTTCAGAGCAGTGTGCTTGGGGTCATTGTCCTGGTCGAATTTAAAATCGTTATGAAGGTTCAATTTTCGTGCTGAAGATTTCAAATTTTGCTTTAAAATATCAATATACTTGTACTGATCCATTATACTGTCAATAAAAACAAGATTACCAACTCCAGCGGACGACATACACCTCCATACCATAACTCCTCCTCCACCATGTTTTACTGTTGGTACCAAGTTCTGTTTGCGAAATTCTTCCCTGGGTTTTCTCCACACCAAGATTCTACCGTCAGAACCAAATATATTAAATTTACTCTCATCAGCAAATATAACTTTATTCCAGTAATCGGAATTCTTATTTATGTTGGATTTTGCGAAAACTAGTCTGAGTTTTCTATTCTTTTCACTTACGAAGAATTTTTTCCTGGCTACTCTACTGTGATATCCAGCAGATCGAATTACCCTTCTAATAGTCTCAGGATTAACAATTATTCCATATAATGCTTGTAAATCAGCTGCAACTTTTGAAGCACTATTTCATGGATTTTTTTAATATTTCGAACGATAATTCGCTTTATTCCATTGGATAGCTTTGATGGTCGGCCAGGTCTTCTTTTATCCTGAATCATATGTTTCTTTTTATATCGTTTAATGATATTGAAATCTTTTGAACGACTCAAGTTAACTGTTTCAGCAGTTTTTTTAATAGATTTTCCACGTTCAATATGCAAATTAATAACTAATTTTCGAATTTCAGGCGAAGTTTCTTTTCGTTTAGCATTCATGGCAACAGAGCTAAAAAACACAAAAATTCCAAAACAAACTGGAGAGAAATACTGCAGACGATTTTATAAATTATTGCCAATTGCTTTTAAGTAAAAATAAAATCCCCAAAAAAATTTTTATTGCTTATTTCAGACGATTTTTGTTGCATATATAATGGTGTCCCATCACTTATGTGAGCTATTTTTTGCTCCGTTCTAAACATTTGTATTTTTATTAAATTAATATTTTAATATTTTGACAAAATGTATGTTATGTAATAATCTTTACTAAATTTAAGTATGAAACACACCCACAAAAAAATGTGTACATGTTTTTTTAATTTATTTGATTAGTTTCCTTTTGTAAAACACAAGTGTCCCATCACTTATGTGAGACACTGTATATCATAACAGCATATATCATCAAATCCAAACAACGATAATTTTGTACCCAATATTGGTTTATCTCATTCATGGCGACATAAAAGATGCTTATTAATGCCAATATGAAATTATGCACAGTATTTTAAAATAATTTTAAAGTATAGGGTAGATGTGCCAGTAATGGACCACCTTCCAGTAATGGGCCACCTCGCACTTTTTGGTTTATAAAAAAATAATAAATAATAGTTAAGCTTTTATTATTTTTTTCTGAACCCCACCTTGCATGCTTTATAAGCTGGATTAGTTTTTTACACTTTTCGTCAAAACAATTAGGAAGCAGAAAATAAAGTTTCACAGTTTTTCTGTTTTTCACTGAAAATCTTAATGAACATGCTAAGAGCTGACTTTACCTACTTAGTTTATATCTTTTTTATTTTTCCGTAAAAAATTGAATTTTTTTGTTTGGTTAGCAATTTAAAACATTGAATTTAATATACCAATGGCCATTTACAAAATTTTATTTATTTTTAAGATTTTAGGAGGGGTGGTCCAAGTGACCAATACAAAAAGTGTAATTTCAGTAGAGATAAAATATTTTGATTTAACTGAAAAGCTAAATAATCAAATTTAATACTTAAATTTTACCTCTTAGAGTTTGATAAAGGCAATTTCTTTATAAATAGTTGTTTTTAAAAAGTCATCCAAAATTAGTATAAAAAACAAGCAGAACATTTGACGTTTCTAGGGCGTTACAAAAGAATCTGTTTTAAATTGGTTCAGAAATGTAAAATCATATTTGGAAGAAGATATTATTAATATTTTCTTCCGAACTCTAAAGCATACACAGAGAATTTTCAATAAGGTTAAAACAAGGTTTCTTTTGTGCACTTAAAACAAGGAAAATTTTGGGACCAAAATCAATTAAAGATGTGTATTATGTAGTACCGAATAACGAAAAAGAACAAATCACTGTTTTGGGATGTTTTTCAGCAAATAATGAGATTGTTCCATTTGTGATAATATATCCATATAAGCATCTCTGAAGTGAAATTGTAGAATAAATCTGTGCCAAATTGATAGGCTATATGATTATCTGAAAATGATTGGATACTGCAAGAACATTTATCATTTTAAATGCATTCTAAATTTCCATATTGAATAGTTTGGACTATCGGAAAGGAATGATAAGATTGAAGATCTGTTATTTATATTTCATAGTTGCACAGCACATCATTTAGATAATGATATGAATGAAGATTGGAAACTTTTTTTTAATGCCTTATTTTATCTAAACTTGATTTCAGTACAACATTGTCTTTATCTTATAAATCCTTTAAATTTAAATATTTTGTTTTATATCTTTACAATATAAATCCTTTAATGTTAGTTAATATTAAACAGTTAATAATATCATTAATATTTTGTTTTATATCCACATTATAAATCCTTGATTATAATAAATTCATAACTTAAATTTAAATATTTTGTTTTATGTTTTTTCATTATAAATCCTTTAATGTAATAAATTTCTAATTTAAGTGTTAATATTTTGTTTTATTAGTACGCTTTCATTAAGTTCTGGAGCAAAATACAATTGAAACAAGTTGGAAATTGCACGTGAAGCGTAGCAAATGAAGTGCGTTCGTACGATAACGAAGTTTTAAAAATATACCGTAAAATGGGGTGAATCGGAACACTTTTCAACTTTGACGTTAAAAAAAAGCAACAACTGATTTTTTAATTTTTTTATCTTTCTACTGGAAACTTCGGTCTTGTTTTGTTCTTTACTTTTTAAGCAAAAACGAAACATTTTTACTGTTTATATACATATTATATAATTTTTTAATGGTGCTCCGATTCACCCCGCAGATAGGGGTGAATCGGAACAAATGTTATAATCTTTAATTTTTCCGATTCAGACTTTAATAGGGTTAATAAAAACAGGTAATATTGATAAGGGAGGAATAGGAATGCATAGCTATTGTGAATCAACCACTTTATTTTACATACAAGTAAAGATATAATTTTTTAAAAATTAGAAAACAACTTTGAAATCACGAGAAATTAAAATTTATTTTAAGAAATTATATTCGAATTGAATTTAATCGAAGTAGAATAATTGAAGTAGAATTTAATACAAATTCAGCCCTGTTCTGTGTTATCCTTTACTAGTAGTCATTGGATAAGGGAAAATATTGAATAGCCCCAATCGCTACATGCATTAATACAATCTAACTAATACGCCCTCATCCCCAGCCCTTAGTACTGTTTGCATTCCTCTCTTTTTTAATTTTAATTTTTTTTATTTTGAGATGTTTTTGTAATGTTGTGGATGCCAGAGAAAAATTTTGTGATGTTTTTCTAACTAATTTGCTATTTTTAAATTCTTTTATTGTGTGTTCCATGTCTGTTGGATTAGGCGTTGACTTTTTTCTTTAACCAAGCAATTTCTTGGCACCTTTAAACTCTTCAAGTAATTCGAACGTACAAAATATTGTTACAATGCATATTCACACATATGTTTTCATATATTACATGAAACTATTACTGTATAGAAAAAAAAAACCATGAGAGAATATGTGTTCCGATTCACCCCATAAATCTTAAACTTCTGATGTTACAAGCCATTTTTCATTTTTTCATTATTACTTTCTTCTATCTTCAATAGAAGAAAGTATTGTAATCGAAATTTTTTTCGACTTCCGGTTTTCGACGGATTTACACGTTTTAGGGGTCAGAGGTTCCAAAAAACATGTTTTTACAAAATGTCTGTCTGTCCGTCTGTGTGTATGTCGCCATTCTACCATCAAAAAGTGTATGAAGTTATGCATAGAATTGAACCAAATTTTTTGTGAATGTTTTTGGCTGTGGCAAGCAGGTCCTCCTTCAGTTTTGAAATATTCCGCCGGATGGGGGCGCTGCAATCGCGATTTTTGTGCCATTTTTAATATTGTACCGACCAAAAGTATATGAAGTTATGCATCGAATTTAGCCAAATTTTTTGTGTATGTGTATGACTATGGCTAGTTGGTCCTCCCTGAAATTGAAAAAAATCCGTCGGAAGGGGGCGCTGCAATCGCGATTTTTGTGCCATTTTTAATATTGTACCGACCAAAAGTATATGAAATTATGCATCGAATTTAGCCAAATTTTTTGTGTTTGTGTATGACTATGGCTAGTTGGTCCTCCCTGAATTTGAAAATAATCCGCCGGAAGGGTGCGCTGCAATTGCGATTTTCGTACCATTTTTAATATTGTACCAGCCAAAAGTATATGAAGTTATGCATCGAATTGAACCAAATTTTTTGTGTATTTGTATGACTATGGCTAGTTGGCACTCCCTGAATTTGAAAAAGATCCGTCGGAAGGGGGCGCTGCAATCGCGATTTTTGTGCCATTTTCAATATTGTAGCGACCAAAAGTACATGAAGTTATGCATCGAATTGAACGAAATTTTTTATGTAAGTGTATGGCTATGGCTAATTGGATCGCCCTGAATCTGAAAAAAATCCGCCGGAAGGGGGCGCTGCAATAGCGAATTTTATTCCATTTTCAATATTGCACCACATAAAAGTGTATGAAATTAGCTCTAGAACTGAACTAAATTTTTTGTATATGATTATTTTTTGGTAAGACAAGTAGGTCCTCCCTGAATTTGAAAAAAAAAAAAAAAAAAAAAAAAAAAAAATCTGCCTATCATTCTATTGTTCATCGGCTCGTGCAGAGACGGAAATTCGTTTTTGCTCCTGTTATTTGATTGAAGCAGAAATTTAAGATGAAAATTAAAGTTGGTATGGTATTGAATCAAAATTATTAAAGCATTAAAATGAGTAACTATTTTTTTTTAATATTAAAATGTAAGTATGAGGTAGAAGAAAGTTTTGGGATTGGCACATCCAACTAGTGTAATTTAGAAATAAGTAGAATTTAATACAGCATATCGTTTACAGGACCATCATTAATTAATAATCTCCTCTCTTAGGTTTATAATACGAAAAATACTGTAGTTACAGACAAAGTTTTATAGAAGCTGACAAAATGAGTGTTTTGAGGATCCTCTTGAAGTTTTTTTATATTCCGTAGTAGTAGTGCCAACATGTCGAAACTGAATTTCCCAACTCTTAATGTTATTACCTTCTTATAAAAAAATTGGCTACTAAAAATATCATCACATATATTTGTAATGAATTTATTTGTATGACCGGGAAGTTTCGTTCCTATTCACCCCGCTGTTCCTATTCACCCCATTTTACGGCACAGATCTTCCTGATATAGTAGACAATACTTCAGATACAGTACAGTGATTGACCTCTTTGTGTTCTTATAAACATACAGGAAGGAATTTTCATTGCATCTCAACAACGTATATCATTTTCATAAAATGTGGCACAGTTTAATATAATTAAAACATGTCCCAAACAATGTTTCCCTGTATAGTATTATGTAGTGGAATACTTTTGTGTGGCCCTGTAATTTAATAATAAAAATTCTTTGCGTCACAGATTGTACAGAATGCATATTTTAGTATATATTTCATAGATTCATGCCAATTTTATTATGTTCGAATGAGTGTAACACCATTAAAATACATTTGCAACTTTTTTCCCCATTGACTGTAATGTAACGAAATACTTTTGATAGTCCCTTTAATTGATCTATGCATCTGATTACCATAATGTCTGAAATAACTCGACAAAATTATGTAATAATTACATGTTTTAAATTTCAAACGATTAAAATGCATTTTAAACTTTTTTCCCCATTGACCGTAATGTAATGGAATCCATTTGATTTTCCCTGTATTTGATCTATTCATCCGATTTTCATAAAATTTGAAATGACTCGACAAAATTATGTAATAATTAGGAATTTCAAATTTCAAACGATTCGATTGGATAGTTTTTGCTTTGTTATATGCTTTGTTATATGCGGACAGACAGATAGACGGACAGACGGAAGGACTGAACGACAATAATAGGTGCAACGTATTTACATAATTACGAACGCATCTAAAAACAATTATCTGTTATTTTTTGTAGGGTGGCCCATTACTGGAACATAGGCGGTCCATTACTGGAACATAGGTGGTCCATTACTGGGCTTTTGGGTGTTTAGACATATTTCTATTATTTAAAATTAAATTTTTATTTCTATTGGGATATGTAACTATGGGATTAGTTAAATATTGTTGAAAGATTAATATAATATGAAAAAAATTGGAATACAATAATTATAACTATTAATAAAAAATTATTTTTTAGAGAAATTCCTTAAGGGGGTCCATTACTGGCACATCTACCCTACTTGTAAATAATGCTCTTGTCATAAAAATGTTCGATTTGGGTATTTTACTTATAATTATGCTATTTCTCTTAATAAATAATCAATTAAATGTTTATTGTTCATAATTTTGAGAAATAAATAAATACCAGCATGTTTTTATTTCAATTTGTAAATTCAGGGGACAAATAATAGTGTTTTATATTTGAACACATCCATAGAATCAAAAATGAGTACATGTGTTTCTCAGTTTTGAGAACTTTTGGATCGGAGCTATTTTGAGTACGTGAAGTACTTAAAATTGAGTACTTTTTACTTAGTTTTGAGAACTCGTTTTATTCAGTGTATAAGTATTATGTTCATTGCCTTGATCACATAAGGACAAGTTTATAAATAAACGCAGCTTACATAAACGCTTGCTTCGTTATTACAAATTAACATTCCACGTTCCACACTTTAAAATTACAGGGTAAGTATATACCGCTATACACCTTCAAATCCTTAAAATTATTGTAATACTATAATTTACTTACTTATTTAAAACAAAACCAAGATCACGTTTTAGCGTACCAAACCCAGTCTTATGGAACTTCCATCTTACACGCGAAAAAGAGATTCGTTAAATAGATGAAGAAGAAAAAAAAAAACTTTAGAACATTTTATTACAGTTCTTATCAATTTATCTGGGCACAATGCTACAAAACATCATAATCGGCAATTAAATTGCTGGAAGATAAAAAAATAAAAATAATAAAAAATAAAAAATAAATCGCTTCAATAAAAAGGATAACCTCGCACAATACACATCTGTAATTTTCTTCATCTGTTGTATGTAATCCTCACTTTTTTTTTCTGTCGCTTTTTCTTCAAGGCCTTTTGGCAACACCTAAGTCAGATGCTGAATTGAATTGTGAAACGCGCATAAAGAGATAAAATGAATCTCATTAAGCGAGAAGGAAAAAAAAATGCTCATTGCCACCATGAATTTAATTACTTTTAATATCGCATTAAGATGCGTATAGAAAAACATCTTGGAGTATGTCGTGCATTCCTGTTCCGGGTATTTTTTAAGCAACTTTCAGAAACAAAACAAAAGAAAAAAAGAATACTGAATTTATCTGTGTAGTTCGCGAATCTATTTTAATATTTGTTTATTTCTGTATTTTATTAAATTTCTTTGCAGTGATTGTTGATGTTGGAGGTAGGGGAAGATATTTTATTTTCACAGCGATCCCATAGTATTTTACTGTTAAATCTGCAGATCAGGAGCCTCAACGTCAGCTCTTCAAATAACTGCTTTTTACTACTTTTTGGGTATTATTTAACTTTATACAAACAGCAATTGAAGTTTTCAAGTTCCACAAATGTATACTAGCAAAAGCCATGCTTTGTTTGGATTCGCGAAGCATTATTTTATAAAACAGATATTTGAAAGTAAAAATATTTTTTACTATTATTTTTGCATCTTTATTAAACAAAAACGTTATTTTATGTTTTGGCGCATTTTAATTTTTTATTTATGATGTAAGACTGGCATAATAAAATATTTTCGAAACAAACTTTTACAAAATATTTTTAAATTTTTAACTAAAAGCTCTTTTAAAGATGTTTTTACAATTTCCAGTAACCACTGGTGTTTTTTAAAGTTGTTTGAAATATGCATGTTTCCAATCTTTGTAATTAACATCAAATAATCTTTGATAGCTATTTTAGAATAATATATTTGAAGAGAGCTTGAAAAAAGTTACTTCGTCAAAATCCTATTTTCTGGAAAAACATTTGAAATCTGCTCTCGTTGATACTATGAATTTTTAACTGTAAATTTTTTTTTCTAATTTATTCGTTTTTATATATGTTAGCGTATCAGAATTTTTTGATATTGTAGAATTTTTCGTCAAGAAAATTTCTATTGAATGCTAATTTTGAAGGATTTTCACTCTCGACAACGTTACGTACGTTTTTAAGCCAACTGGTGTCTATATATCCTCAATATCTACAATTGCTTCATCTAATGTTAAACCTTGGGATTTATGAATTATAACAGCAAAAGCTAACTGCAGAAGAAATTCTTTCTTTGAGCAATTTATGCTTACATTTTCCAGAATTTAATTATTGGGGGAATTGGTACGCGCCAATTTTTATAAGTTAAATTATTGTAGTCAAATTTATCCATGATTATTAGCGATATCTGGCCTGGTGGCTTGTGATTTTCTTTATTACGTGCAACAAAGTCTAAAGTCCCGTTCACTAAACCTTTTTCAGTCCACAAATAAGAACGTAACATTACTTTAGATCCAAATGATAAAGTAAGAAATGCTTAAAGTCAATTTGTCGTTTCTGAATCGGCCAACTTTGCTTTAGTACATTTATAAAGAGCTTGAATCGAGGCAACAACTTCACACTTCAATTCTTTTAATTTTTCATTTATATAATAAATTTAACAATTAATTTTATTCGTTTACAATTCTTTTGTTGCCACTTTACAAAAAAAAAAAAAAAAAAATCCACAATACAATTTTTTAAAAATATTTAAGTGTCATCTGTGCAAACGATTTTGCTGAATAATGAAAACATATTTTATTTATTAAATTAATCATGATTCTATCTATAATTACTTACTCCATGATTTATACTTTTTTCTGAAAATATACGCGTTTCATTTTACTTACCCATCATACGTAGTATAGGGTAAATCTTGCAATCGTTTTGAAATTCGAAAAAAAAAATTTTTGACGGATTTACACGTTTTAGATAGTGGAGATTCCGAAAAACATATTTTTAGAAAAAGAATTTTGCCGTCCGTCTGTCTGTCTGTCTGTCTGTCTGTAAACGCTCTATCTCCCGAACAAATTGAGATAGAGATTTGAAGTTTTATATGTAGTTAGTATGTAAGAATGGGACGAACCCTATTTAATATCAGCAACCTCGATTATCCGGAACTATTTTTTTCGGACTCTCGAAAAATTCGTTCTGATGAAAGGTATATAAAAATTTTCGAATTTTTTTGTTCTAAGGAATGGACGTAAAAGGCAATAAAATAACACACATTTTGCATATAGAACGAAGTCGATCGGATTATTAGTTGCCGAGATATTTGTAATCTTGTTTTACACTTTCTTCGATTTTTCATGACCCTGTATTTCATTCAAATTTCAATTCAGAAGTATATTTTAATTGGAAATGAGACGCTTAATCCGACGCAGTTAATTGTTAGTTGATAGAATTAATATTTTTGGAGTTATAAGGATGTTTCTTTTACGCAGTTCGGTACTACTTGAGTAGTTTGGCGTTTTATATAATTTGTCGAAATTGGTACATCAGCAGTTCTTTAATATAGCATTACTATGTATATTAACAATATTTAAATTTTGTTTATGAATTGCAATGCATTGTATAAATAGTTTCACATGTTTTATTTTCATATACATATCCATGATGGGTAAGTATTACGGTGGCCCCCAACGACTAGTTTTATTTATTTGCTAAAATGCGTCCGTATTGGAAATGAATGTAAAATAAATTAAACAAAATAATAAATTTTTTAACGTTTTAATGTAAAGAAAATTATATTGTGCAAATCTACAGATCATAATTTATTTTTGTGTTTAATTTGAAGTTAAAATATTGAATAGTTTTTTTGTAAAGTGTATGACAAAATGTAATTTGAGTGGCCTAGTAGAGGATTCGCTTCGCTCATCCTAATAAGAAATAACAAGTCGGAAATGGCACTTCAAACCTATCAAATAAGGTGCGTCCTTACTGTAACGAAGTTTTAAAAATATACAGTCTTGGTGTAAGAGCTGCTGCACTCTTAAGCAAAAATGCATGAATAGAAAATTTATAAAGATTATATAATATTAAATTCAGTAATATAGAAATGATATTACTGTTTCTTAAATGTAGCATAATCACCATATGAACCTGGAATCAACACCTATCGTGAGATAGGACTAAATTATTTACGAATGATAGGATTTGAAAGATTGGACAAAACTTTTATTTAAAGTAGTGACTAAATTTTCATAAAATTTTAAATGATTTGCAACTATTTTATGTATTTAATTTCAAATCATATAATTTGGTAATTTATACGCTATTATATGCGGACAGATGGATGGACTAAATGACGACTATAGGTGCTACATAGTTGTACAGTTATGATATTTTCCCATGAACCATAATGTAATAGAATTATTTTGAGTGTCACTATAAATAAACTAACAGCTCTACGCACTTTATTTTCAGTACCAAACATGGCATAGTAATTTCTCAATAACACGTAGCAATGCCAGATCAATCTAACTATGCAATTTCGATTTCGGAAAGACAGACAGACGACCAGATGGACAGACAAACATAATTCACAAACAGTTTTTGATTATCTTGCAATGTTTCAAAAATGTATGACATATTTAAATTCCACTTTCAGCAAATTATACCAACAAATGTAATCATACTTGAATATTCTAATACAGCCCTGTATTTTACATACCGTTATTTATTTACACCTATTAATTAACTGTTATTTAATTATTAGATGTAATTTATTTAAGACTTACATACGCTTAAATCTATTGAAATCACTCGCCCAGAGATTATCAACCATAGAAGGCCTTGTATCCGATTCTTTGCGTGGCCTTGTAAATTTTTTTATTTATATTGTACAAAGATATCTTAGTATACTAAATGTAGTTCAAAGTAAAAATGCATATTAAAAAAAAAACTTTTAAGCTATTTTTGACAAATTTCTTACTGTAACCCTGTATATGATTTTTAACATTTTATACATATAACGTAATATGCAACAATTTAGTTAAATCTACTACCAAAACTAAAAATGAACTTCCAGATAGCATCGCTTAGTACTTCAGATAGTGTATCGCATTTGCAATTTTTTGTGTGTCCCTGTAAATACTATGTACTTTCTGTTATATAGGACGCAACTTGTATAGTAGCCCTCAGGAACGTATAACAATTTAATGGAATGTTAAATTATTGAATATAATTAAAATACACCTCAAACATTGTTTCTCCCTATACCATTAAGTAATGAAATACTTTTGTGTGGCTTTGAAAGTTAAACACAAATATTCTTTGCACCGCATATTGTACAAAATATACATTTTAATGTAATTCATAGATGCATATCAATTTGAATATGTACGAAAAGTATAACATCATTAAAATGCATTTCAAGATATTTTTTCCACTGGCGTAATGTAACGCAATACTTTTGATCGTCCCTGTAAGTAAACTATCTTCCGATGTTCATAAAATTAGAAATGACTCGACAAAATTATGCAACAATTATATATTTTAAATTTCAAAATATTTTGTCGGTACTGTTTTAAAAGTTATCTGCGTTAGACAGATAGACGGATAGACACTCAGACGAACAGACCAGACGACGGCTATAATTGCTATGGATTTGAACAATTACGAACGCACCTAAAAATATGTAAAAGGTTTCAGAAATTTGATGCGTTAAATTGATCCCGTTTTTATGCAACGATATTCTAAATATTTCATGAATTGCATACTATATTTTTTAGGTAATAATGCCCCCTTGAATCCCCCGTAGACTCATTAAATTTACATTCGTAATTTTCTATTGATTGCGGAAATAGAATGCATCTTAGATTTCATTTCATACTGCGATTATTAAGGATAAACAAAAGCTTGGACAAACCTTTTATATTATTTTGTTCATAGGTTCAATTATTGTTCACTTTGTTCTATAAACAAATTCTTTTGTATGTCCCTGTAACTGAATGTTAAATCCTTTGCACACCATGGTCTATAAGTAAGAATCTTGTAATAAACCTTAGTGATGTACATAAATGGACGTGCATAACACTTAAAAGAAATTTATTCTGTTTAAAAATATTTTTTATAACTTTTTGTTACATAATGCATTCAACAGTGATAAAAATTTGTTGCGTCTCACCGAACGGAGGATGGGGTGCAGACAAAAATTATTATCAACAAAACAAGTGGACACATTCTTGCTCTTTTATTTATTAGTAAACAAAAGCTTCATTTCAAATGTATTTCAAATATGATTTTTTCAAACCGTAAATATATATCCATACACACATAAAAAAGAATAGAGGTGTCAAACGTTTTGTTACCCCATATTTTAGAATTAAATATTTTATAATAATTTAGTGATTTTAATAATAACCTGGTATTTTCATGAAAATAGATAACAGACTGAAAAAAAGAACATACTATTTTGAACTAAAGCCCTGTTACAAATAAAAAGCGAAATTTTCGATTGGATGAAATATGATATCGGTATCACAAGAAAAATCGCCTCTCCCCCTACCAATCTTACGATAACATGTGCCCGACCCCTCCCCTCCCCCTTTATATGATAAGATAACGTTATATATACACAGCCCCTAACACGCAGAAACAAAATATCTGAGTAGATATCTGAGTCATAGGCAACATTAACGACAAATTCAACAGTCTTGAAAATTAAAACATCCTATTTTCCCCATAAACCTTCATGTAATAATTACTCTTTTTTTTCATTTTCGCAACAATACGCAATGAGTGTTCATTCGAAGGCTTCCAATTCTGAGAATTCGAAACAGCACTCGAGATCTATTATTTTAGTCCAGCGTGACCGCCGCCACCCACCCATCGAAAGGAAATAATTGTAGAGCACACAGATTTATTTATCCGACGAATGAAAGCAAATCGGGAAGGAAAGAGAAGGACTTGGCCAATAATAACGCTCATAGAACACACACACCCCTTTTTCTTTCGAATTCTGAGAATTAAAAAGGGATGCAAAGCGTAGAAGGAGGATCCTGAGACCCTTTTACGCAATTTACGAATCGGACGAGATCCTTTCCCAGAAATTTGATGAATTAGACCTCCTAAGAGATTTTGTGAAACTGGCAAATCTGTCCGTCGGACATATTGATGCTATTCAGATACATTTATCATACATCCGCTGGCGCTGGGAGAAATAGTAGCCCGGTATAAATTATGCTTGTTAAGCCCCTATCCAATGAATATACTGTATATTAAATGTTTTTATAGACGACATAGCACTGTTTTCTTTTCTCTTTCTTAAGGGTGTATTCGAAAAAACGCTTTTCCACCTTCAACAGCTCGAAATTTTCCGATACAACTTCAGACACATTTTTAAAAGTAAAAACATGAAACTTGCTGAAGGGACTCTTGAAGGGACGTATGAAGTGCCGTGTGATATCATTTTACGCTCAATTAATTAGAATTTTATTTATAAACAATTATCTTCTCAATATGACCCTTTTTTTCGTTCACAGATCTCCCGCTAGGGGAAAATCGTTTCGAAATGCCGTTTTTGATTGCTTTTTTTTACAATATTTTCTGCATTTATCAAAGAATTGACAATCGCGGCACCTTTTGTACTTTCCAAATAAGAGATTTTGAAAATTTGGTGCATTTGAGAGCCAAAATAAATTCAAAAATAAATCGGAAAATAAGCAGTTTGAATCGAAATACACCCTTAAGGCTGTTCTCAACCGCTCTGCTCAGCAAGCGTAAAATATTTTGGCACATTTACAAACTCATTTTGTAACGGAAGGGCTGACTATGGAAGCGACCTGACTTTTTTTTTTTTTTTTTTTTGATCAATCGATTACCTGTTGAGATGTAAGCATATTTGACTAAGTGAAAAACACATTTTTCACTCCTGTTTGAATGTTTTTACTTCTTTTCTTTCGCGCAGAATTTCGGTTCAAAATTCGCATTTTGACATTCTTTACTGAAAGATCTATTGCATTTGCCAAAAAAACAAGAAAATGAGTGCGATTATACAGTTTTTGAACAACAATACTTGCTAGTTTCATGCATTTTCGAACAAAAATAAATCATAACTTATGTCATAAAGTTGATCTTTTGGAATTGAGAACACCCTTAAAAAATGAGTTTGTAAATGTGTCAAAACGTTTTGCTCTTGTTGAGCAGACTTGAGAAACAGCCTTAAAGTTGATTACAACCTGATGACTGCCTTTTCGTAAGTATAAATCAGGAAAATCAGTTTGACTTCCTAATTTTCCCACCTGCTTCTAAAGCATTGTTTCCTTTGAAAAAGGTTGTCCTCAGGTTAGTCGTTAATTTTAGAATTCTGGTGTACATCTTTTTAAATGAACATTTTGAAATGTTCATTTAAAAGGATGTACACTTTTAAATTTACAACACTTAACAACAGGTTATTAACTCTACACTTAATTAGAGATGGGAATGCTCGGAAAAAAACCGGAAAAATTGGGGAAAAAACCGGTTTTTTTCAGTTTTTTTCCGAAGGCTTATTTTTCAATTTTTCCGAACTGGAAAAATTGAAATTTCATTTATGAAATAATATAGTGAAAATTTTGTAAAAGCTACATTCTCATACTTTTTATTTTATTTATTTTTATGTTGAGTGTCCCACATGAAAACTTTAATGTAGGGTAGATGTGCCAGTAATGGGCCACCTTCCAGTAATGGGCCACCTCGCACTTTTTGTTTTATAAAAAAATAATAAATAATAGCTAAGCTTTTATTATTTTTTTCTGAACTCTACCTTACATGCTTTATAAGCTGGATTAATTTTTTACACTTTTCGTCAAAACAATTAGGAAGCAGAAAATAAACTTTCACAGTTTTTCTGTTTTTCACTGAAAATCTTAATGAACATGCTAAGAGCAGACTTTACTTACTTAGTTTTATATCTTTTTTATTTTTCCGTAAAAATTGAATGTTTTTGTTTGGTTAGCAATATAAAACATTGAATTTAATATACCAATGGCTATTTACAAAATTTTATTTATTTTTAAGATTTTAGGAGGGGTGGTCCATTACTGGATTGCTTATTTCGTGATTTGCCAGTAATGGACCACCCAAGTGACCAATACTAAAAGTGTAATTTCAGTAGTGATAAAATATTTTGATTTAAGTGAAAACTAAATAAACAAATTTAATACTTAAATTTTACTTACTAGAATTTAATAAAGACAATTTCTTTATAAATACAGTCAAGTCTCTCTATAACGAAACTCCATACATCGAATTTCTCTATATAACGAATTTTTAGTAGGAATGTTCCCCTTTTCCCATGATTACATTTAAAAACAGTCTCTATATAGCGAAATATCTATCTCCATATAACGAATATTTTCATAAAATGTTCTTTATTCAGTTGTAAAAAAATATTTCGAAATCACATGAAATCAAATTTCCATCTCTTATTCCTAATTTATCGTTCAGTGCTGAGTTTTTTTTATATTACTCCTCTGCTTGAATTTTCTTGTTCCTTAAGTCCAACAAATTCATTTACCCCCTCCTTTCACACACCTTTCAACATCCTTCTCAAAGCAGTGTTAATTGAATAGTTATACATATAAGAACGGGATCAATGGGGGTAATTGAAGAAAAAACAATTTACAATTGCTTCAAAAAGGCCGAATTTTGTATAAAAGAGGATAATGTGGATTCTGAGGAAGAAGAAGATGCGACTTACGCAGACATAAAAAGAACAAGTTGGAAATTGCACGTGAACGTAGCAAATGAGGTGTGTTCGTACGATACCGAAGTTTTAAAAATATTCAGATCTTGCTTTTATAGTAAATAGTACTTCGGATACAGTATATTGGTTGAAATTCTGTAAATATACAGGAATAGTAATTCTTATTACACCTCAGCAACGTATATCTTATTCATAAAATGTGAAATAGTTGAATATAATTAAAACACGTACCAAACCATGTTTCCCCGTATAGCATTATATAGTGGAATACTTTTGTGTAGCCCTGTAATTTAATAATAAAAATTCTTTGCGTCACAGATTGTACAGAATGCATATTTTAGTATATATTTCATAGATTCATGCCAATTCTATTATGTTCGAATGAGTGTAACATCATTAAAATGCATTTGAAACTTCTTCCCCATTGACCGTAATGTAACGGAATCCTTTTGATTGTCCCTGTAATTGATCTATGCATCCGATTTTCATAACATTTGAAATGACTCGACAAAATTACGCAATAATTATATGTTTTAAATTTCAAACGATTAAAATGCATTTAAAACTTTTTTCCCTATTGACCGTAATGTAACGGAATCCTTTTGAATGTCCCTGTAATTGATCTATCCATCCGATTTTCATAAAATTTGAAATGACTCGACAAAATTATGTTATAATTATGTATTTTAAATTTCAAACGACTCGGTTGGATAGTTTTTCGTTGTTATATGCGGACAGACAGACGGACAGACAAATGGACAGATAGACAGACTGTCAGACAAACGGACAGATAAGATGGGCAGACAGACGGACTGAACGACAATTATAGGTGCTACCTATTTACATAATTACGAACGCACCTAAAAATAATTATCTGTTATTTTTTCTAGGGTGGCCCATTACTGGAACATAGGCGGTCCATTACTGGAACATAGGTGGTCCATTACTGGGCTTTTGGGTGTTTAGACATATTTCTATTATTTAAAATGAAATTTTTATTTCTATTGGAAAATGTAACTGTGGGATTAGTTAAATATTGTTGAAAGATTAATCTAATATGAAAAAAATTGGAATACAATAATTATAACTATTAATAAAAAATTATTTTTTAGAGAAATTCCTTAAGGTGGCCCATTACTGGCACATCTACCCTAGGTGATCTGATCTCTGAGCAGAAATCTGTTTGAGAAGACTTGAAAGAATCGTTCACATTTTTTTCTTGTTTGAAACACAAGACCCTTCGCAAAATTTCTCTTGAAAATAGACATTTCAGAAAAAAAGTTTAATCTACAAATTGAATCTTTTGCAAATACAGTGATTGAAGGAAAAAAAAAAAATCTTATGCCATATAGCAGCTGAATCTTATCAAGTTGTATGTATGCATAAATAACTTCATTAAAAATGTCTAAATAGGACTCTAAAATAGGTAATAATTTCTTAATCACAAATTCTGAATATATTTTGTATAAGTATATATACAAGAAATTCGCAATTTCACAAAAACAGGATTACATGAAAAAAATCTAGATATATAATTAAATGAAACTTCTCTTTTTAAAAATTAATTCATGTGCAAAATTATTTCAATAATATGCTGATTAATAGAAATGGTAAAATTAAAAATTTAACATAAAATTTGAAGCATGCATTTATTACTTTTTTATATCTTTTCAAGAAGTAAGTATTGAATTTGTGAAAATTTTGACTTCCAGTTTTTGGTGTATTTGAACGTTTTAGAAGGTCCTGAACACGATTTGATGGTTTTTGGAAAATATCTATCACTCTTTGAGTCTGTAGGGGACAAAAATTTTATGGGCACTCGATCTCAAGGACTGATGCAGATAATTTCACAAAACTTTAGATTCAATTACACCTTGATATAAACTCGAGATGTTTAGTTATTCATGTATATCGCCCAACCGATGGCGCTGCTATGCTGCATTATTCATGATATCCACAATAGTTCTATCTCGAGAACTAAAATACTTTTTTCATCAAACTACAGATACAGCCAGTTCCTGATATATATTAATGTTGTTTAGTTTTTGGTGTAAACTGCCCTATAGGTGGCACTACTATGCTGCATTTTTCAAGATTCCGTTACAGCTGATTAACCGAATGTTTTTTCAAGGTATTGAATCTAAAATTGACCTCCATTTTACCTCCATAATTTACAGTAATGTTGCAAAAACATGGGCAGTTTGCATTAGAAAAATACAACTACAATGGAAAAAAAAAAAAAAAAAACATTTTTTTACAAGTAACTATGTCCCAAATTATACTTTCCCTCTTGATTAAACTTTGAATTTTTGTAGTTTTCTAAAGCACAGTACAAATTTATCTCTGTATGTAACTGCTTTTGTTAATTCCTCAAATAGCGAGCATTTTCTATTTATAGTGTTCTGTTTTCATAACTTTTGAGTTCCACTCTTAGAAATATGAAATTACCATATGGAAACATTATTGAATATGGTTTCTTACTCAAGAATAGAATACCAGATTTCAGGATAAAAAGAAAAAAATTACGTTTAATTAAACTTTTAAAAAATATATTTTTCTGGTTTCAGTGAGTAAAAATCTAACAACCAATAAATCCTATGCTATTTTTTAGTTGCAGACCTGAGTAAGCCAAACTAAAACTTAGTTTTGTTTGAATTTAGATTATAAAACAAAATCAAAAATGAGTTGAGATTGGAAAGCTATACCAAAACTAAACACATTTTTTTAAAGGAAATAGAATTATAATTGTAAGAAAAAAGTAATAATGTAAAAATATACATTTTTTAAACAAACAATGCAATTTTTGAATACTGATATTGATAATAATGACAAAACTGCAACAGTTTCTTTAAACTAGTATCATTTACTTAAAAACTATACTTATGTAAATGGAATGCATAATTTATTTCATTTCAAACTGCAGACATATTGGCTCAGGTTCTTACATTAGGTCAATTTGTAGTTAAACATGTAACTGAAAAATCATTTCAACACAGATATAATATAATAAACAATAGTTTAATAAAAATTCTTAGACTGTGGGAAAAAAAAAAAAAAAACTAAACTTTCAAAAGCAGGCTTTACTACTTTATTTTTATTTTTAATATAAAGTGAAAATAATTTTCATTTAATACAAATAAATGGGAAAAAATGTTTATTATTTAATATTCTCTAAGAAAATATAAATTATTTGGGAGAAACAGTCATGAAAAATCAATTTTTCCAATTTTTCCAATTTTTCCGTTTTTTTTCCGAAAATAACCGGTAAAAAACCAGTTTTTTTCCGCCACTTATATTTTTCCGGAAAATTTACATCTCTACACTTAACAACATATAAAGTGCTGACAACTTATGTGTTTTAAGGTTAAGTTGCTAGCAAGGGCGGCGCCAGAATTTGCCCGACGAGGGGGCACTGTATCCCCGACAGGGGGGCCAAGTTCATAATATATGTTAGAGGTCCCCGCGTACTGGTCTGGGGCCTAAAAAACTGCGTGGACAAAAATTTTAGGTCCAAGCATGATCCGGTTTTTACAAAATAGATTAATGATCTGGTCGAAAAAAAATTTAAAAAGTCGGTTTGATTATACTGTCTGGGAAATAAAAATACATACATATATAATTTAGCCTGACAAGAAAAAAAAAAGAAAAAAGGTTAAAATTTCGGCCCGCACGGCTCCATTTCTACAAGACGTGAATTTTTACTTCGATATGGTAATAAAGTGTTTTGCACGAGGAGTTCTGATAAATAAAAAGAGTGATGCCCAGTTAAACTGATGACATAGAGCTCACAGGCTATGCAGACTAATTGTATATTACAGCCTTATATAATAATGCCCTTCGAGAAAAAAAAAGGAAGGAAGTAAACCCCCCCCCCAATTTTCTTTCTTAATACTTATCATTGAAGTCCCAAAACTAATCAGGGATACGCCTTGTCATATAATAAACCTGTATCCAAAATTCGAAGCAAGTCGAATAATTCTGCATAAAAACCCATTTTTGTAATTTAAGAAACGTTTCCCCCCGTTCCCTCCTTTATAATTAATCATTAAACCTCCAAAACTGTTCAGAAATTCAACTTATCAGAAAAAAACCTACATCCAAAATTTAAAGCAAATCGGATAACTCTGCATAAAACTCTATTTAGCTAACTTAAGAAGGAGGTAATCTAATCGTCCGTACCCTCCTTTATAATTAACAAAAGAAAATACCACAACAAATGAGCGAAGCTTCTTACTACTGTGAACCTGTATTCAAAAATTGAAACAAATCGGTTAATTCTGTATGAAAAACCATTTACATAAATTATGAGGAGTAGTTTCCCCTATTCCCCCTTTATACTTATCCAGTGAATTCCAAAACAAATCGGGGAAGGGCCGTTTCAGAATACACTTTAATACAAAATTTGAAGCAAATAGATAAATTTTGCGTGAAAAATCCAAATTAAGACGGGGGATCACCCCCCCCCCCCCATTCCCTCTCTTTAAACTTATCCAATGAACACCCAATACTAATCATGAAGGCACCTCATTAGAATGATCCACAACTAAGATTTGAACGAAATCTACTAATTCTGTAGGAAAAACCTATTTATATAAATTAAGGGGAGGGGCAATACCCCCCCCCCCGTTCTCCTTCTTATATTTATCGAATAAACTCTCAAAACTAATCCGGGAAGCGTCTTATCATAATAAGCCTAAATCCAAAATTTCATGTAAATCGGATATTTTTATCATGAGTTATCGCGTTACGCACGTACATACATACATACAGAACGGAAGGGCACATAAGCTCTCAGGCATTGAAAGCCTGTGAGCTAAAAATAGTTGTGTTCTGGGTGGCAATCTTTATTTATTTTGAATGAATATCTATTTGCATGTAAATGTTTTAATTATCATTCAGTTATCGTTAATTCTTATATCATGTATTGGAGACTTAAAAAAAAAATAAAAAAAATACCACACAGTAAAATCTTTTAAAACAGAATCTCATTAAAAAAAAAAAAGAAAGAGAGAGAGAGAGTTATAGTCAAGTTGCCCCCGTAACAGGTGTTGATGTATTATATTCTTTTCTCATGTATTATATTAGTTTTGAATAAACATATTTAGCGTTTAAAGAAACTCTTCACTCACTTGAAAACACCTCTTCCGTCATGTTAAACACAGATTATTTTCGAATTTCTCGTTTTAATTAGAATATTTTTAAACATTTTTTTTTTTCTTGCGTAGGACAAATAAGCTTGCTCTTTAATATGGCTATTTTTCACTTTTTCGATTTCGGTTGCAGATTTTTTTTTAAAAAGATACTTTCACTTTCGGAAACGATTTTGAAACTGAAAGTACTTTTTTGTGTCGTAGGCAGGTTTTATTTCACGGGCTTTACTGTATTTAAATTTTATTTCCTAAAAATCTACTATTCTTTAAAAATAATAAAGTTTAAAGTTTAATTATAGAATAATGGCGTGTTAAACTTATAACTTTAGATTTTTAACAGTCAAATAAATATATTATAAAACAAACAAACCTTTTACGTGGTACTTATTTCATTTCAATTTGATTTGTAAATATAATCATTTTGATTTTTGGAAAAAAAAAAGGTGCATGTCACGATAATTATTAAAAACAAAACAACAAAACAACTGTTGAGTGATGCATAAAAAATTTTATCAGCATTAATTTATTTGAAGGTTTAAAAAAGTATGAAATTGGGTTAAAGTTTGTTAAAATAGTTATATCTAAAATTATGAAATTTCTATGTGTACTTATATATAATTTTGTACTAATTCTATAATTTCTATTATTGTATATAATTTTGTACCAATACAGAAAATAAAATTTTAAATTTTATTTAAAAAAATAAATAAAATAAAAAATCTTCTAAATACGCCATTTTCAATGTGCTAAAATATGCATTACCACAATTGCTAATCTTTCTTAAACCTGGAGAAAATTTGAAGGGAAGTTACCTAAAAACATAGTTTTTTAAAGTTGTCCTATTTCCCGTATTTTTCATTAACCGGATCGAACTAGGTCTCGACCGGCAGGGCCCGACTTAGACAGTGGGGGGCCCTGGGGCAAACACTTTTAGGGGGGCCCTCTTCTATCTTAAAATTGTTCGTAAATTATATTCAAGTGACTAAAACTGAAATTCATAACTATTGTATGTGTGCATAAATTTCGTACCAAGTACTATTCACATCTATATACATAAAAGCAGAAGAAAGACAACTTCAAGAAATTATAGATTATATGAATATGAGGATAAATGTGGGGCCTTAAGGAGGCACTGGGTACAGAAACAGAGTGGGTAGGAGAAGAGGGAGCCTTAAAATTGAAAAAAAAAGAATTTTGGTCACTTTTGACCCTTTTTTATCATTTGACACTGCTTTAACGAAAAGCTTATCTGTCCTAGGGGGGCTCCCCTTAAGCCGGGGGGCCCGGGGCAATTGCCCCTCATGCCCCTGCCTTAGTCAGGCCCTGTCGACCGGTCCGAATAATCGAAGCTCTACTGTATGTATTACTGAATGCAAAAATATAAGTGAAAAACTTCCAAAAACATTAGTTAAATTATTATTATCAACAAAAATACGAATTCTGTGTATAAAGCAATTTTCAAATGAAAATATTCGAGTAAAAATTTCAAATCACTTATAAATGCAAATAAATAAGAAATCATTTGGACTTATTCGTATATAAGTCTTGAAACTTTAAATCTTATTTCTATGTATTAAAATAAAAATACTAGATCTGGAAAAAGAATTAACTCCTTATACCTGTGGTCAATGGACAACTGACGAAAATAGAGTACTGTATCTATGTAAATTTTAAATATCCTTCCGGTCTATCACAAAACAGGTGCTTTTTTTATTTTGTAATTCTCATAGCAACATTGAGATACAAAAATGTTATTTTTACTACCAATCAGCTAGAATACAGTCTGATAACAACATTATTCATCAATCTCTTTATTCCAATTGGCGAAAAGTTTGTTTTAAATTAACTTGCACATCAGAATTTGAAAACTAGTCAAAACAGATAGGCATGTATTTTCTTTTAGTAAATTGCAGCTGTTCTGTGGTTTAAACATCGTAGATTGAAATCTAAGTAAGAATACAAGTATAAAGAAACAGCATACTTACTAAGAACAAAACGTGTATAAAATTGAAATTTCTTCGTATCTTTTTTTTTTTTCGTTCCATTTGAACACGTTTCTATGCTAAATATTAGTTTTCTTTATTTGAATTGAATGTATTTGCCGGAGTGAAATTAATTAGCCGAATTACAATTTTTGAAATATGTACCTTATATGTATTACTTATAAATACCGCATTTTATTACTTTCTTCTATCTTCACAAGAAGAAAGTATTGGATTCATGAAAATTTTCGACTTCCGGTTTTCGACGGATTTATATGTTTTAGAAGGTCCTGAACACGTTTTGACTATTTTTAGAAAATGTCTGTCTGTGAGTCTGTCCGTCTGTCTGTGAGTCTGTCAGTCTGTCTGTGAGTCTGTCTGTCTGTATGTGACAAAAAATTTGTGGGCGCTCTATCTCAAGAACTAATGCTCGAAATTTAAGAAAATTTTATATTCAGTTAGACCTTGGTATGAATTAGTGCCTATTGGTTTTTGGTGAAAATTGGCCTGCAGGTGGCGCTGCTATACTACGTTTTTCATGATTTTCAAACTTCAGATTCTGTGACCCCTTGATATACATAGACGCTGATTAAGTTTTGGTGTAAATTGGCCAGCAGGTGGCGCTGCTAGGCCACGTTTTTCATGATTTTCATGATAGCTATATCTCAAGAACTAATGCACAGAATTTCACCAAACTTCAGATTCCGCGATACCTTGAGATACATAGCCGCTGATAAGGTTTTGGTGTGAACTGCCCTATATGTGGCGCTGCTATGCTACATTTTGCACGATTTTTGCGATAGCTATATCTCAAGAACTAATGCAGAGAACTTCATCAAATTTTAGATTCTGTTACACTAGAATATATAACGTAATTAGACGCTGATTACATTTTGGTATTAACCTTGCAACAGGTGGTGCAGCTATGTTGCATTTTGCACGATTTTTCCGATAGCTATATCTCAACAACCAACGCACAGAATTTCATCAAACTTCAGATTTTGTTACAAAATGACATATAAAATAATTACACGATGATTATGTTTTGTTATAAATCGTTCAACTGATGGTGCTGCTGTGCTATATTTTACCCGGTTTTTTTTAACTAGCTATATCTCAAGAACTAATGCACAGAATTTCATCAAACTTCAGATTATTTTACACCATAACATAATTAGACGCTTTTTTACGTTTTGGCATAAATTGTCCAAGATATGGTGTTGCTGTGCTACGTTTTGCAAAATTTTTGTTATAACTATATCTCAAGAACTAATGGACGAAATTCCATCAAATTTCAGATTCTGTTAGGTCTTGACATCAATAGATGCTTATTAGGTTTTAGTATAAATTACCCAACATGAGGCACTACTAAGCTAATTTTCTCAGAATATTAGTTAAATTTTGCGTTTTAGGCTTTTCGGATACCAGAATCTCATTAGGCTAGGTCAAATGTTCGAGGAAATTCGATAGTGGGTAACTTTAGGGTCACCACTTTTTTTTTTTAGTAATAAAATGTACTTATGAGATAGAAGAAAGTTTTGGGATTGACACATCCAACTAGTACTTTTTTCAATATTTTCTATTTTTGTCACTTTTGAGAAAATGTAATTATTATTCCACCCACTCTCAAAAAACATTTCGCCAAAAATAAAATGTACAGACAATAAGTTGCCGGAATGTATATATGTTATTGGAACGAATTTTTCTATTACTTGAAGAAATTCTGGTGTTTTGATTGTAGAATTTCAAAAAATTTTGAGATTTGGTTCACGAACTTTTCATTATTTTGAGAGAAAATAGAGATATGTAAAAAATCAGTTTCGAATAGAAAAATCTAGTGCACAGTGTTGCTGCTCAGTAAACTGAACGGTCTTTTGATTCAACAAAAATGCAACTTTAGATATTAGAGGATTTCAGGTGGTTTTAGCACTAGATTGATGAATTTTCTGTATTTTCGAGAAAATGTGTAAATTAAAGCAGATTTTTTCAGCTATAGTAGTAATAATAAAAACAGTGGGAAAAACATCTTCAGTTTCCATTTTGTTTTAGAGTGCATATTGATCGAATGCAGAAAGTGCGATGTTTCAAATTTTGATAAGATACAAAATTTAAATCTGAAACAAAAATTTAAATACAAAACTCCCAAATTAAAAACAAAAGATAAATGTAAATGAAGTGAAAACTTGTAAGATAGTTGGAAACCTAAAAGTGCGTTATTTTAATATCAGCAAAAAGCTTCCTTCGTGACAATGCCGAAATATCCATGTGATTTGAAGAGACTTTTCTATTATTTAAACAATTTCTGCCTTCTGATTGGACATTTTTCGAAAATTTTGATCTTAGATTTCTGTTTTTTACTTATATTTAGATGAAACAGATTTATAAATTCCGTTTCTAATACGAAAAAGTACTAAGCAGCATGGCTGCCAGAATACCCATATGCTTTGACGAACGTGTTGCTTTAGGTTTGAATATTTCAGGTAGATGATGTTTTTTCTGTATTTTTTTTTTTTTTTTGGCGGGGGGGGGGGGGAGGAGAGGGGTAGAAATAGCAAAATTGAAGCGCGTGAAAGCAAAATTTAAAGCAATTTTTTCTGTTTTAACGGAATATAATCAAGGGACAATTCACAGATTATTTTGGGAGCATATAGTCCTCCGCGGATTGGGTTATGCCCTACCTGAACTAATTAATTTTATATCCATTCAACCTCAACCAGTTTTAAAAACGTAGATGACCCGGACACAAAAATCTTCGACCTAAAAGTATTCCAATCCCAACTCGAAGTGCAAGAGAAAATTGAAAAAGATAATTCCATCTTGTAAAGCAATAATGGAAAAATAACCTACAATAATACCTCCAATATCAATTATATATTTTATGTAGAAAAATTAATGTATCAATTTATGCACTCATTTACATTCAAATATTATAATCTTACATTTTAAAATATACTTCGGCAATACTTTTGAGAAATGAGGTAGAATCGAACCCATTACCCTAAAACAATTAAAACTTACCCGACTTGAAAAATAGAAGTCAATCCGAACCTCTCCAAAAAAATATTAACTTTAGCCAGATCCGACTCAAACTGCCTGTCGAGTTGGGTTTAATTTCTCAAGGTAATGCAGGAATCTACCCGAAACGCGATCTAAGCCCGACATCTCCACATTTCGATCTGAACCCGAAATATTTTAGTCTCAAATAGATCCCAACCGTAACTGCTGAAAAAATATATCCATACTGCAATGCAATCATGTAAAAATATATGTACAACTATATCTCCAGCATCAGTTTTAACCTTTAAGTAAAAAATCAGCATATATAAATTCATTAACATACAATATATAATTTTTCAACTTAAAATAAATTTGAAAATTCTTTTGAGAGATCGATCTTGAATCAAGAACTAAAAATGTCAACATCGAACCCGAACCTGAAACAATTAAATAAACTGGAATCTGACCCAGAACGACAAAAGATTAAACTCAACCCAATCCGATCCAGATTGCGAGTCGTGTCAGGTTCAATTTGCCCGACCCGATGCAGCATTCTACTTGTCATTCAAGACAGCCCCGACAATATTTTATAAATTTTATCCTTTTTTTTTTTTTTTTTTTTTAAATATACATGTACAGAGTCATATCATCCTGTGTAGTCATCTATATAGATTTTTATTTTAAAAAATTCGATTTTTTTTTTTTGAAAGATCGAATTTTTTTAACTCAATCTGCAAGAATCAAAATTCAGTCAGAAACCGACTCGTATCCAAAAGAATTAGTTTAGTCAATCTGAGTTTTATAATAAAAAAAATCTTTACATGTTGACCCAACTTGACGGGGACGAAATTCAAAAGTCAAAATATTTTCCCCGACGATATCGAATTTTGACCCCGATGGGGGGGCCAGGTATGCCCGACGGGGGGGCATATGCCCCCCCGGCCCCCCCTCTGGCGCCGCCCTTGGTTGCTAGTGAAATACAAATTGTCAATTTCAAGTAACCACATGCTTATTGTTTTAATTTGGAAGGAGTATTTATTGCATTCTTTAGAGTATGCGGGTAGTATTTACAGAGTTGCAACATGTTGAAAATCCTATTCTTTCAGTACTCTAACTGCGCAGGACAATATTATCAACTTACTCCGAAAATATAAACATCTCAGTACTAGAAAAATTGTGCTTCAATATTTTGAAAAAACTTAAGCGAGCAGTATTGCATAAATACTGTTATACTTACTAAGCATGTTACATGGCCAAGATTCAGCTGTATTATCACTGGATAAAAACAGGCTATTGCTCGGTTCCTACATTTATGTTTTCATATAGAAACACAAAAGTGTTGATAATTTTTGGCTTACCCTTTGAATAATATACTATTTGGGCTACTTGGACTTCTTCTTCAATAGCAAGGAATTACTTTATCTTTATGCTAGTCTGTTGTCAGATGTGTTGTTATTTAAAGGTGACGTGAAAAGCAGCTTTGAAACGATGCAAAGTTGAAAAACAATAGAAGATCACAACATGTTTTGTATATAATGGAGTGTCATGTGTGTCTTTTTTATAAGTGCTCTAAATTACGTGATGGATCAAATAAGTAAGTTGACTCTGTTTATTTGTTTTATAACGAACATGCCTTCTACCTGTATCCAGTAATATCTTTCAAAGTTAAGATTTTTATTAATTTTGCTTCTAATTTTTAAAGCTAATAAGTATTAAAATAAATTTCAGTGTATTAAAAATGATTCGGAATTGTTTTGATGTAAAACTTACAAATAAAATAGTAATCATAAATCAAAATGTGTTGAAAGTTGCCATTTGACATCGGTAAAAATAGCGTTTACATTAAAATTTCGGGATTCGGATAATCGGGGTTCTATTGTATATCTTATATCACTGTCACTGTTCTTATATCTAATTTCCTGTAAGGCCAAAATATCCAGTCTATAGCTATCCATCTGACTCTGTAGCTGTTTCGCAACAAAATTTTTTGTGATGAGAACCAAGATGGCGAAGACTGCTTAACCTGTATTCCTGAAGATTTGTTGGGCTTCCAAGTAAGCTAAATTGTAACCTTCGGTCATACGACGGTATTCGAAAATTACGAGGTGTTCGCAAGAGCAATTGAACTGTAATTATGCAGCAAATAAAAGCGAGCAGCGGTTTGATGGGCTCGGCCGAGCAGATAATGTGATGTGCAAACTGTCAAAAAAATGATGGAAAACTTTCGAAGTCTAGACAGATTGTCTAGAGGAAAGAGTTACATAACAAAAAATCTCAAAGGCGATATGCAAAATAGACCAACTTAAGTATTCAATTACCGTATAGAAGAATATCTATTAGTATGACTATCGAATATTCTACTGTCTACCTGGCAATTAATGTCGGAACAGCCTTTGGATGCTTTTATTAAGTGAGGTTGATTTTTAGAATAAGTGGCAATTTCATCGAGAAAAAGTGGCAATTTCGTAAGGTCTGTTTGAAAGTCTCTATAAAAGAATATTTTGTTGTCGTCGTGTGGAGAAGAAACAAAAATAAATAGAAATAGAAAATTAAAGAAAATTGACATAAAAGTAAAAAATACTTCAAAAAATAATTTGTGCAATATGCGAAAAATCATGCGAAACTCATATTTTATATTCAATTGTTCTTTTTCAATTTTTGTTTTATTCTTTTATTAAGAATTCAGTATTACCATCTTGCGTATTCTGTAAGTCTTACATATTTTGTAGAATATAATGCATATTCTGTCACCTTTTTTTTTTTTTTTTTTTTTTTTTTTAAGTTAAATATTTCAAGAAAATATTTAACTTCAATTTCTGAAAAATATTTCAAGATTGTGATGCCAGTTGAAAAACTTTCAAAAAGCAGACTAGATTTGAGAACACATTTTATTTTAATTAGTAGATTATTATTATTTCAATGTTCGAAACAAAATGCTTCTATGATTTTGGAGCATACTGTTTTTTATTATTTTTTTTTTTCATGACTCGAAAATGATTTCAAAATATTTACTTTGCTTTGCTGTCCTCGCTCGAGGAAACGCTCGCGAGCTAATGTTATTCCTATGGGGAAGCATTTTTCTAATAACTCTTCCGCATTTTGACATTTTTGAATAATTTTTTTTTTTTTTTTTTTTGCATTGGATAGCTGAGTTGCATGCCGACAGCGCACCTTTTTCACTTTTTCGATTTTGGTTGCAGATATTTTTTACAAAGTTAGTTTCTCTTTCAAAACCAGTTTCGAAACTGAAAGTGATTTAAAAAGAAAATATATGCAACCAAAATCGAAAAAGTAAAAAAGGTGCGCTGTCGGCATGTACCTCAGCTACACTGTAAAAAATGTCAGATGTTTCTGAATATATAAAAATGTACTGTAATCAAAAACGAAAATCTACAGTAACCTTTTCTAACTCACCTAAGGTTTTGAAAACCCTTCCTTTACCTTTAAAAATCCCAGAAAACTATTTGTTTTCGAAATTTATATTAAAATTTATAAAAATTAATTTTTATTAGCTGCCCGTCCTTTTCGGAAACGTTTCTAAGTAGCTTTTACAGTACAGTAATCACTTTTCTCAAATCAAAATATCACTTTTTCGGATGCTACCAATTCATACGAAAATATTTTGATATTCAGAGAACATGTTTAATAGACAAACATACAATTTTAACAGTATTAACATTGGTATGAAAATTAACATTATTTTGCTACAATTGCACGCACAAAATCAGTTATGCAGCTGAAAATGTTTACTTGAGAATTGATAGAATCCGAAAAAGTGATATTTTGATTTGAGAAAAGTGATTATTATACTCTAAAAGCCACTTAGAAACGTTTCCGAAAAGGACGGGCAGCTAACAAAAATTAATTTTTATAAATTCTCCTCTAAATTTCGAAAACAGATAGTTTTCTGTGATTTTTAAAGGTAAAAGAATGGTTTTCGAAACCTTAGGTGAGTTAGAAGAAGTTACTGTATATTTTCGTTTTTGATTACAGTACATTTTTATATATTCAGAAACATCTGACATTTTTTACAGTGTATCCAATGCAAAAAAAAAAAAAAAAAAAAAATTATTCAAAAATGTCAAAATGCGAAAGAGTTATTAGAAAAATGCTTCCCCGTAGGAATAGCATTAGCTCGCGAGCGTTTCCTCGAGCGAGGACAGGGGCCTTAAAAACGCTTTGTGTGAAATAATGATTGTATATGGCTATTAAATTGTTAGTTGTATTATATAATATCGAAACTATTAAGCAAAATATTCGGAAAACAATACTGTGCTTAAGGTTGCTCTTAAATTGAAAAGGACAACTTTATGACAAAAGCTTTAATTTATTTTTGTTCGGAAATGCGGGAAAAGAGCGGCAGGTGTTGTTGTTCAGAAACTTTCAAGTAGCAATCATTTTCCCGTTTTTTTTTTTTTTTTTTTTTTTTTTTTTTAACGCAAGTGGGGATTTTGAACAAATTTCCGCGCAAAAGAATAAAAACTACGCAAACAGGGATGAAAAACGTGTTTGTCACGTGATCAAATACGCTTTTAACTGAATAGTTAATTGATTGATAATAAAAAAAAAAAATAATAAAAAAAAAAAACTTAGTTCGATTCGAAATCGCTTCCCTAGTCAAGTTTTCCCATTTTACATTTTTCCGTTAAAAAGTGCATTTGTATATGTGTCGAAATGTTTTGTGCTTGTAGAGCAGAGCAGTTGAGAACTGCCTTTAATGTAAAATTATACAACGGGTTTGGATTTGATAACCCAAAGCTTCCCTACAGGAATCTTATCACAGCAAGATAATCTTGCGGGCTATTTTCATTCTTGAAATCTTGGTTATTGAGTTTCTGGTCGAAGCAAGCACAAGTAAGCCCTTTGTTTCAGTTTCAAGAAACTTAACTAAAGGAAAGTTTATTTACAAATATAGATCCACTCAACCCAGCTCATATTCTCGAGGTTGTTAGTCATTTGTAATTATCATTGTTACTTTTGAGTGATAACTGTTTTTTTTTTTTTTTTTTGTTTGTTGTATTCTGATGAATGGCATCAGTTCGGCCTACGCGAATCAAGCTATTTCGGGACAGTCAAAGGGACGTCCAGTTCAATACTCGTCAGTAGTAGGCCCCCCCGTTGGTGCGGCGGAAGTGACGTCACAGGGGGCGTGGTCAGCTGTCAATCAAAAGGGGGGAGGGAACCGGAAGTGACGTCATCAGGATGACGTCTTGTTAGACGAGGGTCGGTTGAGTTGTTTTTGGCTGAGAGCGTCTTGTTAGACGAGGTGCCTCCCCCCCCCCATTTTTCCCCTACTTGATTTGGACTTTGAATAATTTTTTCAAGTTTTGATTTTTCAGTGTCGCCATCTATCGGACTTCTGTGAACTAATGCCGAAGCATTTTGAGAATATTGAAAAAGAATATTTTTTTTCCCTGACTGGGGATCGAACCCGAGTCGTCTGCATAGGAAGCGGATGCGTTAACCGTTATGCTATCAGTTACTTGTGATAGAGTAGGAATGAATTGAAGTTATGGGGGGGGTTCTGAAGATATGACTTTGCGTCTTGATGTGGTTGAATCTAAGAAGTTTGATTGTTTAATGAAGGCTTTGTAGGCTTGTAATTTATTATTTGAATTAGCGAAATGAATGTATTAATGTTTTAGATTTTAATTAATAACGTTACAATTATTTTTGAATTGATTGTTTAATGAACTTTACAATTAATTTTGAATTGATTGTTTAATGAAAGTTTTGTGTAATTATAATTTATTATTTGAATTTGCGTAATGAATGTCTTATTATTTTTAATTTTAAGTAATAACTTTTGCAATTAATTATGAGAAATGAATTTAGTTTTCGAATGGGTATTGTTGAATTTTATTTTATTTTTAAATATTTAGTAATAAATAATTATAAATAATTTATTATTATCAATGTATGTTTTCATAGACTTTTTATTAATGAGTTTTTTCATAGACATTTTTTTCATTATTTATACATTTCATGTGTGTTAGAATTATTATTGCTATTATTTTTTAATACCGGAAAATGGTGCGAAGTGTTTAAATTATTTAATCTAGCTTATTTGTAATTAAAAAATTGATTGAAACAGTCTTATTGATTATTATTAATCACTTATTATTATTAATCACTTATTATTATTATTATTACATATTACTCTTTTACTGAACGTATTTTTTTAATGAAAAATAAAACTTTTTTTCTTTAACTTATCTTTTTTTTTTTTTTTTTTCACCGAATACATTTTTTAATGAAACTTTTTTTCTTTAACTTATCTTTTTTTTCACCGAATACATTTTTTTTTTTACTAAACATAGAACTTTTTTTTTTCCTTAACATAACTTTTTTTTTTTTACTGAATACATTTTTTTTTTTTTTAATAAAACATAAAACTTTTTTCTTTTCAATACATAATTTTTTTTTCTCTTTTACTGAACGTATTTTTTAATGAAAAATAAAACTTTTTTTTAAAACTTATCTTTTTTTTTCACCGAATACATTTTTTACTAAACATAGAACTTTTTTTTTCCTTAACATAACTTTTTTTTTTTTTTTACTGAATACATTTTTTTTTTTTAATAAAACATAAAAACTTTTTTCTTTTCAATACATAATTTTTTTTCTCTTTTACTGAATACATTTTTTTTTTTATTCAACATGAACTTTTTCTAAACACAAAACTTTTTTAAAACTAAACTTAAAACTTTTTCCTAAACACAAAAATAATTTACTCACTATAAAACTTTTTTTTTCCAATTCATATATTTTTTTTTTTTTTTACTGAACATAAAACTTTTTCCTAAACACAAAACTTTTTTTTAAAACTAAACTTAAAACTTTTTCCTAAACACAAAAATAATTTACTCACTATAAAACTTTTTTTTTCCAATTCATATATTTTTTTTTACTGAACATAAAACTTTTTCCTAAACACAAAACTTTTTTTTAAAACTAAACTTAATTCCTAAACACAAAAATAATTTACTCAATATAAAACTTTTTTTTCCAATTCATATATATTTTTTTTTTTACTGAATACATTTTTATACTAAACATAAAACTTTTTTTTCTAAACACAAAACTTTTTTTTAAAACTAAACTTAATTCCTAAACACAAAAATAATTTACTCAATATAAAACTTTTTTCCAATTCATATATTTTTTTTTTTTTTTTTACTGAATACATTTTTATACTAAAACATAAAACTTTTTTTCTAAACACAAAACTTTTTTAAACTAAACTTAAAACTTTTTCCTAAGCATAAAAATATTTTTTTCCAGAATAGAAAACTTTTTTTTTTTTTTTACATAATAAAAAAACTTTTCTTAAACATAAAAAACATTTTCCCCCTAATCTTAAAAAAAAATTTATTTTCTTAAATAAATTTTTCTTTTTCTAAAACATACAAATATTTTTTTTCCGAAGCATTTTTCTTTTTCTAAAACATACAAATATTTTTTCCGAAGCATTTTTCTTTTTCTAAAACACAAAAAATACTTTTTTCATAAAATATTTTTTTTCCCAATTACAATTTTTTTTTTCAAAAAAACATTTTTTACAAAAAAAAAATTTTTTTTCAAAATAACTTTTTACAAAATTTTTTTTTTCAAAAACATTTTTTTTACAAAAAATTTTTTTTTTTCAAAATAACTTTTTACAAAAGTAAAAAAAAAAAAAAATTTGTTTGTAAAAAATGTTTTTGAAAAAAAAATTTTGTAAAAAAAATGTTTTTGAAAAAAAAAAAATTGTAAAAAGTTATTTTGAAAAAAAATTTTTTTTTTGTAAAAAATGTTTTTTTGAAAAAAAAAAAAATTGTAAAAAATACTTTGAAAAAAAAAATTTTGTAAAAATATTTTTTTGAAAAAAAATTTTTGTAAAAATATTTTTTGTAAAAATATTTTTTTGAAAAAAAAATTTTTGTAAAAATATTTTTTGTAAAAATATTTTTTGAAGTTTTGGTTTTTGTAAAAAATTTTTGTTGTAAAAAAAATTTTTGTTGTGAGAGTGTCGTTTCACTTAAACTGTTATTTATTTCATTAATGTAATAGGTATTAGAAAAATAAACACAACGGTATATGCATATAAAAGAATATTTAATGTAAGCATTTAAAGAATACATTGCAAAATAATATCTATACATTCATGCTGGTTAGAAGAATCACGGGTAACAAAATTACTTTTCAGAAGTGTGTATGTCTTCCAAATTTTAAGTTTGAGATATTGTGGTAAGTGTTATGAAAATATGATGGATAAATAGTCTAAATATCTTCCTTTATTTCTGAATTCTTCAAAAGTCTGACTAATTTTTGTATATCTTCACTAAGTTTACATATAATTGACGATGTTTTTATATGATGATTTGTACATTTTTGATTCACGTCTCCTTGAAAACAGAATTTGGTAATCTTCCCATGTGTAAGGTTTTTCACCTGTATGGATTTTTGTATGGTCTGTTAAATTCCATTTACTTAAGAAGTGTTTGTAGCATATAGAGTATATCTGTAATAGAAATAAATGGAAACAATTAGGATTCTCTTCAACAATATAGGTAAAAAGGCACTTGTTAAAGTGTAGGCAGTAAGACAAATCATTTTATATTTACTCTTATTACGTTTCATATACGAATTCTACTATTTCTCATATAAGTTCTCACATATATATTATTCGTTAACGCTACATGTGCTAGGGATGAATCATTCAGATCATAAATTTCTGAAGTTTGCTGCTGTTTTGGTTCATCTTGTTGAAACATCTGTATAATGAAAGAAATATATATTTAATAAAGGTTTAATGTATAAATAATCGCTTATTTATTTATTTTTATTAAATACATGTATATTGCAATCAATTTCGTGTACATTTAATATAAATTAATTTTTTTTCATTTATTCATATGACAGTAATTCCTCTGAGGAGTACATAGCTGATAATTTTGAGAAAAGTGTGTAACCCAAATCATTCTATGTGGTAAAATTCACATAGTTTGGTTTCGAAAATAGGTTATTTGAAATATGGACTGTTAAAATTCAATGAAATGTTATGAAATGTTAAAATACTATGGAAGGGCTGACTAAAGATTAGTCAGTATACTATGCATCATTAAAACTGTGACGATAGTATTTGTATTTTAAGTACCTTGATAGACGATAATTCAGAAGTGCAAGATGAAATATATAATTTGATTAATACTATGGAAGTGCTAACTCAAGATTAATCATGTATACTATGATTCATTAAAACTGTATAGATAGTATTTATATTTTAAGCAACTTGATGGACAATAATTCAGAAGTGCAAGAGGAAACATATAATTTGATTAATACTATGAGTAGATTAGTTTCAATACATTAGATGATTATAGCAGTAAGAAATTTCGTGTAGGAGCAATGTGTATAAGGTGAAAATCGAATAGAATCAATTGACTTCAACTCTATAATCGTTCCAAGTTAGTATTTATCTCACTTGTGTAATGCTGAAATATAAAAGGTAAAGAATCAAGTTTGATGTAAATAAAATATTGTGGTAATGGGTTAAAAACTAAAAAAGTATTGAATTTTACTGAATTAGAAAGTATAAAATTTGATTAAATAATGTTTTATGTATAAAAATTAAGTTTGAATATGATAAAATTATGAAAATCAGTTTGTAAACTCTCATTTTTATAGGTACTACTATGAAAATTTTCTTTTAATATAGAATTTCTGCTTATTGATGAGACTAAAAAATTATTTTTTTTGTTTAATTCTGAATATTTACTGAGTGTATGTAATACAAGGATTAAAATCTTACAAATTAGGTGTTCAATTTTTCAAGAAATTGTCGTTTGTAATCTAGAAAAAGGTGTGATTTTAATAAATTTGTAAATATGTTCATTAATTTTTTTAGTTATTTTTCTAACTTGTCATTCATATGTTAATTTTTGTAACTTTTGTAGAAAAAACATTTGAATTTTTGGTAATTTGTACTATTTTTTTTTTTTGTTCAACAGTTGATTTTATTGATTATTAGTTGTCTCATTCGACAGTAATTTCATGTATGAGGTTATTAAATATTAAATATCTATTAATTTTCTTTAATGTTTTCTGTATGAAAATTAAGTTTGAATGTGATAAAATTATGAAAATCAGTTTGTAAACTCTCATTTTTATAAGTACTACTATGAAAAAATATTCTTTTAATATAGAATTTCTGCTTATTGATGAGACTAAACATTTTTTTTTTGTTTAATTTTTAATATTTATTGAGTGTATGTAATACAAGGATTAAAATCTTATAAATTCGGTGTTAAATTTTTCAAGAAATTGTGGTTTGTAATCCAGAAAAAGGTGTGATTTTAATAAATTTGTAAATATATTCATAAATTTTTTTAGTTCTTTCTGTAACTTGTCATTAGTATATTAATTTTTTGTAACTTTTGTAGAAAAAACATTTAAATTTTTGGTAATTTGTACTATTTTTTGTTCAACAGTTGATTTTATTGATTATTAGTATTCTCATTCGACAGTAATTTCGTGTCAGAGGTTATTAAATATTAAATATCTATCAATTTTCTTTACTGTTTCATATGATAGTAATATTTCTGAGGAACAGGTGTGATAACTACTAGACTTTGATTGACTTATTTTCTGATAAACATTTGAAAAGAGTTGTAAGTGTGTAATGATAAAATACCTATATACTATCGAGAGTCGAATTTTTTCTTGAGAAAAGAAATTTTTTGAAAAGAATGCCCATAAAAACAAAAAAGAGCTTATGTGTTGTTCCCAGATTATTAAATTATGTTTGGAGATTAAAAAAATATGTTTTGGAAAAAGCGATTTAGGTTAAAAAGATAATAATTTTTATGCTTAGAAAATAATACGTTTTGTAAAAAGAAATAATGTTTTGGGAAAAAAAAATATTTTATGAAAAAAGTATTTTTTGTGTTTTAGAAAAAGAAAAATGCTTCGGAAAAAATATTTGTATGTTTTAGAAAAAGAAAAATGCTTCGGAAAAAAAATATTTGTATGTTTTAGAAAAAGAAAAATTTATTTAAGAAAATAAATTTTTTTTTAAGATTAGGGGGAAAATGTTTTTTATGTTTAAGAAAAGTTTTTTTATTATGTAAAAAAAAAAAAGTTTTCTATTCTGGAAAAAAATATTTTTATGCTTAGGAAAAAGTTTTAAGTTTAGTTTAAAAAAGTTTTGTGTTTAGAAAAAAAGTTTTATGTTTTAGTATAAAAATGTATTCAGTAAAAAAAAAAAAAAAAAATATATGAATTGGAAAAAAGTTTTATATTGAGTAAATTATTTTTGTGTTTAGGAATTAAGTTTAGTTTTAAAAAAAAGTTTTGTGTTTAGAAAAAAAAGTTTTATGTTTAGTATAAAAATGTATTCAGTAAAAAAAAAAAATATATGAATTGGAAAAAAAAGTTTTATATTGAGTAAATTATTTTTGTGTTTAGGAATTAAGTTTAGTTTTAAAAAAAAGTTTTGTGTTTAGGAAAACGTTTTATGTTCAGTAAAAAAAAATATATGAATTGGAAAAAAAAAGTTTTATAGTGAGTAAATTATTTTTGTGTTTAGGAAAAAGTTTTAAGTTTAGTTTTAAAAAAAAGTTTTGTGTTTAGGAAAAAGTTTTATGTTCAGTAAAAAAAAAAAAATATATGAATTGGAAAAAAAAAGTTTTATAGTGAGTAAATTATTTTTGTGTTTAGGAAAAAGTTTTAAGTTTAGTTTTAAAAAAGTTTTGTGTTTAGAAAAAGTTCATGTTGAATAAAAAAAAAAAAAATGTATTCAGTAAAAGAGAAAAAAAATTATGTATTGAAAAGAAAAAAGTTTTTATGTTTTATTAAAAAAAAAAAAATGTATTCAGTAAAAAAAAAAAAAAAGTTATGTTAAGGAAAAAAAAAGTTCTATGTTTAGTAAAAAATGTATTCGGTGAAAAAAAAAGATAAGTTTAAAAAAAAAGTTTTATTTTTCATTAAAAAATACGTTCAGTAAAAGAGAAAAAAAAAATTATGTATTGAAAAGAAAAAAGTTTTATGTTTTATAAAAAAAAAAAAAAATGTATTCAGTAAAAAAAAAAAAGTTATGTTAAGGAAAAAAAAAAGTTCTATGTTTAGTAAAAAAAAAAATGTATTCGGTGAAAAAAAAGATAAGTTAAAGAAAAAAAGTTTCATTAAAAAATGTATTCGGTGAAAAAAAAAAAAAAAAAGATAAGTTAAAGAAAAAAAGTTTTATTTTTCATTAAAAAAATACGTTCAGTAAAAGAGTAATATGTAATAATAATAATAATAAGTGATTAATAATAATAAGTGATTAATAATAATCAATAAGACTGTTTCAATCAATTTTTTAATTACAAATAAGCTAGATTAAATAATTTAAACACTTCGCACCATTTTCCGGTATTAAAAAATAATAGCAATAATAATTCTAACACACATGAAATGTATAAATAATGAAAAAAAGGTCTATGAAAAAACTCATTAATAAAAAGTCTATGAAAACATACATTGATAATAATAAATTATTTATAATTATTTATTACTAAATATTTAAAAATAAAATAAAATTCAACAATACCCATTCGAAAACTAAATTCATTTCTCATAATTAATTGCAAAAGTTATTACTTAAAATTAAAAATAATAAGACATTCATTACGCAAATTCAAATAATAAATTATAATTACACAAAACTTTCATTAAACAATCAATTCAAAATTAATTGTAAAGTTCATTAAACAATCAATTCAAAAATAATTGTAACGTTATTAATTAAAATCTAAAACATTAATACATTCATTTCGCTAATTCAAATAATAAATTACAAGCCTACAAAGCCTTCATTAAACAATCAAACTTCTTAGATTCAACCACATCAAGACGCAAAGTCATATCTTCAGAACCCCCCCCATAACTTCAATTCATTCCTACTCTATCACAAGTAACTGATAGCATAACGGTTAACGCATCCGCTTCCTATGCAGACGACTCGGGTTCGATCCCCAGTCAGGGAAAAAAAATATTCTTTTTCAATATTCTCAAAATGCTTCGGCATTAGTTCACAGAAGTCCGATAGATGGCGACACTGAAAAATCAAAACTTGAAAAAATTATTCAAAGTCCAAATCAAGTAGGGGAAAAATGGGGGGGGGGAGGCACCTCGTCTAACAAGACGCTCTCAGCCAAAAACAACTCAACCGACCCTCGTCTAACAAGACGTCATCCTGATGACGTCACTTCCGGTTCCCTCCCCCCTTTTGATTGACAGCTGACCACGCCCCCTGTGACGTCACTTCCGCCGCACCAACGGGGGGGCCTACTACTCTCGTCCGAAATTTAATTGCAAATCCTCTCAAGGTATAAGAGTTCTTGTTTTTCTTTTCGAATTGAGCTGACGCCTACCAAACTGGCGCCAAATATTTCCAATGCAGAACTGACCAGAACAATTATCAGTGAAGAGTTAGTTATGACACATGCAGGGTTCGAAATGGAAAAATCCACGAACCAGATCAAAACTACATATATATAAAGCGTTCCAAGACCTATGGAAAAGGTGTTCGCAAGATTAAAGACGGGGTCAAGGTAGAGGTCGGCACGGGCCCGGGCCTGGTCGACAAACAACATAAACGGGCCGGGCCGGGCCGGCAAAAAAAATTGAACGGGCCAGACGGGCCGGGCCGGGCCGGGCCGATAAAAAAAAATTTCGGAAGATTCTGAAGATTTAAGCAGAAACGATAAAATATGAGATATTTTCAACGAAAATGGTTTTAACGAGAAAAAGTATAAATGTGGCCATACTAGTTTGACAGCATCAATATAAAAATGCACAGTGTATCGGCATCGGAGAATTACATTATGTGTAACCCGTTTTAATATTTTTTTAGCTGACTCATGCCGGTACGAGATTACGCTTGCATTGTTTTTCTACATATAGACTGGCCGGACCGGTACTAGACTTAATTATTGACAGAAAACATGATTTGTAAAATTATTAACAGCGATAGAGAACTTATGTTAGCTTAGTCTTCGGATATATACTTCTTGATGATTTTTAAATTAATTTCTCAATAATGCGAAAGTTTGACACATTTTCTGATTAATTTTAAATATTAAAAGTATAAAAGTGATAAGCCTAACTAATGAAGGGATTTGGAATCGAATAGCGTTTTTCATTTTTGGTAAATAAAATACTTGTATAACCTTGTTGAGATATAATAGTTTCTCAAATGATTGCAGGTTTTTCTCCCATTCACACATTTTCTGATTAATTTTAAATAGTAAAAGTATAAAAGTGATAAGCCTAACTAATGAAGGGATTTGGAATCGAATAGCGTTTTTCATTCTTGGTAAATAAAATACTTGCATAATCTTGTTGAGATATAATAGTTTCTCAAATGATTGCAGGTTTTTCTCCCTTCCCTTGATATTGCTTTCGGAAATTCTATTCAGAACGCTAATTATGACAGTATTTTTTTTTTTAATATTCTTAAATTGCTTGCATCAAAAAATGGATAACGCCATTCGATTATATAGTTTCTGAATAAAGATATCTGCTAATCTTATGCGTTTCTGAGGAAAAAAAAATGAATTTAGAAATGTATGAGAAAGGAGCTTCTTTGTATTTAAGAATGAATTTAGATTTGAAATCTATAATAAAATGACATAGAAATATATTTATAAATCTTCTTTTATTAAACAGCTTCAAAATTAACCATGTTTTTAGCTTTCTTTCTTTTTTCTTTTATTCTAAGCCATATTAATTTTTTAATGAATCTTTATTGAAATGTTGAAAGCTAAGAATCTAAGTAATCATTAATGTTGTTAATGTGTATTTGCTGTAAAATGTACAGTAAAATCATTCCATAGATATGTATGCAGTATTCTTTAAAGGAATCTTAGTTATATGATAAAAATCTGAATTTTTTAGAAATCGTAGAAATTGTAACGGGCCAAAACGGGCCGGGCCGGGCCTGTTTTCGCTGATTTTTGTACGGGCCGGGCCTAAAATATAAAAAAAAAACGGGCCGGGCCGAACTTTTGAGTTTTACAACGGGTCGGGCCGGCCCGAAATAACTTTCCTACGGGCCGGGCCGGGCCCGGGCCTGAAAATTCCGGCCCGTGCAGACCTCAAGGCATACGCCATCTAGCGGCAGGGGTGCATAACAAGAGGATTATTAAATAGATTGCAGTTTCTTTTGTGTGAATGGCAACAAAACTTTTTCGTTTCTATAAAGTGTTACTACTTTAAAATATTGCGTAGAATAAGTTTTAGGTTTAAAATATTGTAAATAAATATAGAAAAAATTAGTGTAGTATGACTAAATATTAACATAAAATATACTAAGATAAATTATCATTTAACTATGCGATACAAATATCGCTGATTAAAATATGTTCGATTTTAATTATGTTTTTAATGTAATGAAAGATGGCTCATTAAGTTTAGTAAGTAGTTATTACAGTCACCGCCAAAAAAATCTTGACACTTTCGATTTTTGATGTTTTGTTAAATATCTAGAAATATACACAAGGAATCATTCTGAAACTACTGGTATGTAAACAAAATAGTACCCGTCATATATTTTGACAAAGATTTTTCCCCGAAATCTAACAGGGGACCGTCAATAAATTGAAAAAGAACGAAGATCTTTTGGATCACCCTGTCAAAACTAATGAAGCAAAACAGTTTAAACTGCAGATAATGATTAAGTGGCTTATTGTGATAAGTTGTGTCGATTTTTATGAATATAACTTGAAAACTCGTAGAGAAATTAAAGTTTTTATAAAAACGGTCCAAAATTTTTCCAAGTTTTTTGCTTATAATTTTCAGAGCTCTTCATAAAACACAATAATCTTTTCAGAAAATATGACAAACGACATTGCACATAACACCCTGTAATTAGAATTAAAAAATAATAAAAAATGTATGAAAAATGAACGGGTTTACTAAATAATTTTTTACTGCGCATGCGTCAACGCTATTAAAATTTCATTTGCATATTATGTTAGTTAAATGTACAGAGTAACTTTTGTTAAAGTCTCAAAAACATAGCTTAAAAACTATAAAACTTATCGTGAATAGAATATAGTCAAAATCCGTTATTTCCAAAATAAAGCACATAGATAAGGAGTTGTATCCAAATGTAGTACGTGCAATACTGTGAAGGTACTAATCAATGGAATATGGATACAGCCCCTCATCTTTTTGCTTCATTTTGGGAAGAATGGATTTTGACAATATTCTATTAACGATAATTTTCAGAGTTTTCAAGCTATGTTTTTGAGACTTTCTCAAAAGTTGCTCTATACATTTAACTAACGTAATATGCAAATGAAATTTTAATAGCGCTGACGCATGCGCAGTAAAAAATTATTTAGTAAACCCGTTCATTTTTCATACATTTTTTATTATTTTTTAATTCTGATTAAAGGGTGTTATGTGCAATATTGTTTGTCATATTTTCTGAAAAGATTATTGTGTTTTATGAAGAGCTCTGAAAATTATAAGCAAAAAACTTGGAAATATTTTGGACCGTTTTTATAAAAACTTTAATTTTTCTACGAGTTTTCAAGCTATATTCATAAAAATCGACACAACTTACCACAATAAGCCACTTAAACATTATCTGCAGTTTAAACTGTTTTGCTTCATTAGTTTTGACAGGGTGATCCAAAAGATCTTCGTTCTTTTTCAATTTATTGACGGTCCCCTGTTAGATTTCGGGGAAAAATCTTTGTCAAAATATATGACGAGTACTATTTTGTTTACACACCAGGAGTTTCAGAATAATTCCTTGTGTATATTTCTAGATATTTAACAAAACATCAAAAATCGAAAGTGTCAAGATTTTTTTGGCGGTGACTATATATAAAGGCAGAATTTTGAAGTAGTGGCACATTTTCCTTAATTCTTGATGAGCTAAATTATACAAAATGGTAACACCGTATATTTCCTATGATAATATAATGTTTATCAATATTTAGAAATATATAGAATTTAATACTAAATAAAATATTCAATTTTAGCTCCAGTTTTCATTTATCAATTGCAAACGATAAAAATCCAATGTTTTCTTGATCGCATCGTCTTTTATTATTTAACTTGCAAACATTTCATTCTTTTAATTTAAAAACCTATTTCATTATACGTATATTCGGAATAACTTTAATTTTAAATGTATGTATTAAATGTTGTTTTGTTAAACAAAGTAATATTGTTAATTTATTTGTTTAAATATTTAACGTTATAGACAATAATTTTCCTAAAATCGTAAATTACTCTCTCTCTCTCTCTCTCTCTCTCTTTTTTTTTTTTTTACCGACAAAGTTATTTCGAGAATTTATATTAAAAATTCGGTACTACTCTGTTATCCTGTCGACCGATTTCGCCACATTATACAAATCGCCAAACTAATAGCCAAATTATACATGTTGACATAACTTTAATTTTAAATAATAAAAAAACAAATAATTAGTAGAATATTAATAAAAATACAAATAAAAATCACTTAATGACACTTTAAACATATGAATCGCATTTAATGTTATTGAATGTGACATTCACGATCATCCATTATTGGCATTTAATCTTATAATTTGGCGATAATATTTTGGTCGATGGGATAACCAAGTAGTACTAAAAATTCAATCATAAATTTCAAGCTATTCTCTCAACCATGACAGATTAATCAAGTCTACGAGATTTATTGCAAAATATTTTTGTCAAATACACAAAAAAAATCTGTGTATTTAAGAAAAGTCGCATTGTTATTCTAATTTTAGGGTAAAAGTCAATATTTTTGGTAGCATTACTTATGAGTTCTAGTTAGTACTTTTTCTCCCAAAATTAAAATGATATTGTGACTATTTTTTTAAATGTACATGATTTTATCAAACAAACTGTAACAAAAATATTTTGCAATAAATCTCGTAGACTTGATTAATCTGTCATGATTGAGTGAAAATTCAGAAAATATGCGCAAGAGATGTGGAGATAATAAACATCTGCACATATATGACGTCAAACCCGCGCATTCATTAGCACCCCTGCCACCACCTGGCGCAGCATGTTAATTTACGACAGATTTCAGCATTGTCTTGGAACGCTCTAAATATATGCAGTTTTGAACCAGATGCTATTTCAAAACTATTGTTGACTAAAAACTTTTTGATTAATAGAAAACCTATATCTAACCATGCTAAAAAAAATAAAAAATAAAAATAAAATAAATAAAAATAAAATAAAAATAAAAATAAATAAACTAGTTAGATGTGCCAATCCCAAAATTTTTTCTATGCCATGCATCTTAATACTTCAAAAAGTAGTACAAATGTTAATACTACATTACTCACTACTAATTCAATACTGTACCAACGTTGATTTTCTCATTAAATTTCTGCTTCAGTCAATTAATCGGAGTGAATCTGAATCATGGTGTGTATTAAAATCAATATTTTTTTTTTATTCTATTGTACAAATAAAGCACCGATTTGGCGAAGGGTTGAGCAAATAAATTAAATTAAGAATAAAAGTAATATGATATGATGCTTAGCACACATTTAAAGAAGACCAAAATGGTCGCCGGTGGCTAGTTAACAATAAGTGTTTATATTATTGTAGAAAAAAAAATGTAAATGATCAAAGAATCTGTTTTCATTTATTCGTTGACGGAAAGTAAAGTACGTAATTGCGCTGTTAATGATTTTTAGGATAAAAAAGTTGATTTTTTTTTTTTTAAATTATTTATTAACGGCTAAAAATCTGGAAAGGTTTTAAAGAAAGATACATATTAACTGCAAAAGAATTGAAGACATTGGAGACCGGCTTAGTGCGCCCGTGCCGACCCTCCTTTGCCTTCCCCGGCATGAAGTGCGCCCGGCGTCACAAGGACCGAATATCATTGTCACCCCCTTCTCTTATACTTGTGGAAACAAACTGACAGTTTCTTCTGGTAGAAAGACTATTTTCTGTTGGCGTTAGTTCGCTAGATTGGCCGCTTTATCGCTATTTTCGGCTATCAATGTTATGTTTTTCTTAAACTCCTATAACTTTTATACACATATATTTTATATACATATATAATAATTTTTTTTAATAATAACCATTAAATCACAGGAAAATTGACGCTATGAAAAGGTATATCCGTTAATATAAAATGCACAAAATGAAAATAAAAAAGGACATAATAATGGTAATAAAAGTATGATGATAAAAAATCCATACAAAAATGTATATTTATGTATGTATTTATTTACATAAGAAATTTAAACATTGTAGAATTACTGGAGAACATTGTAGAAACTACTTTAGAAGAGAAAATTTTGTGTCGAACTTTTATGAATACTTGTTACCTATTAAAATTATAAATGTGTGCAAAAAAATAAGGTGGTCTGGGGTAATAACGCCAAGCGGGGTAATAAAGCCAAGTGCTAATATTATGCATAATTATGAAATAATATGGTAAATGACACCCATGTGCTCTGCGCAGAAGGGTTTTGAGTCCTATAAATCGCAAAAAACAGCTTCAAGTTAATTTGTTTCATTTTTAGGTCTTATTGTTTTTATAAGCAACTAAAATTAACGCTTGATCTAAAATTTGCGAGATACGTTTTGTGATGTGAAAACTATTTTTTTATCCGGAAATACTTTGTTAATTACATAAATTTGTAGTAAATTTCATGGACTTTCAAAATGTTCTTGGGGATTTTGGATATCTTCTCGAGATAATTTGTATTTTAAAATGTACAGCGCAATAACTATAACGCCAATCCTTGGCACCTCGGTTGATTCCCTACAGTGGCCGAGCTACATTCTAAATACTGATTCAAATAAACACAGTTAGAACTGTGCAATGTTTCTAATAATTATATTTAAGCGGTGCTTTTTAAGCAAAAAGAAGCTCACGGTCTGATATTCTTTTGCCTCATCCTCCCCCCCCCCCCCCCCCACACACACACCACACCTTTTTTTTTTTCCGTACACTTTCACATTTTCAATAGCTTAGAATGCAATTTGTCAATTTCTAAGTTTATAGAGTTTGTATTTTTAGAATTGGGCAATCTACATGCAATTATTCCATCTTATTTCATAGTTTTGTTTGCATGGCGTTATTACCCATATAGGTGGGTAATAACGCCAAATAGCATTGGTCAAGAAATCACGTCATTACATTTTATGAATACATATCTGTTAAATTATTTTCTTTATATAGATAGTCAATGAGTTGCTGTGTCAAATCATATATTTGTTTGTAAAATACAAACTAAAACTGAGCCGTGAAAATTGGTAGAACCTTAACGTGGCGTTATTACACCAGGGTACCTTATTTCTTACTTCAGGTATTTCTTTTTAAATAATCCAGAATCACAATATTGAAATTTATTTTTCTCAGTTGATGTTTTTTCAAAGAAGTAATAAGTTCAAAATGTTAAAACTTGAATGTATATATGTCAATTTACTTGATATTTTTTAGTTAATGTTCTTTAAGATGTGTTTTAAAAAATCAAGGATCGGAGAAATTTTGTAATAGAATGCTTTGTATATGTAGCTGAAGATCCATAAAGATCCGAAAATTATAAATGTGTGAAAAAAAATTTATTTTTTACTTCAGGTATTTCTTTTTAAATAATCCAGAATTTGCAGAATAATATTTAGATTTATTTTTCTCAATTGATGTTTTTACAATATAGAAATATGTTTAAAATATTAACTTCAACATTTATTTCTCAATTTGCTTGATATTTTTCAATTAACGTTCCTTATGATGTGTTTTAACAAATTAAGGATCAGAGAAAATTCGCAAGAAAAGTATAATAAAACATATTTGAAAAAAAAAAAAAAAAAATCAAAATTATAGTAGTGTGGTTTTAAATTTTCCCTAAAAAGATAAATAAAATTTTAAAAAGGCATCATATGGTATTTTTTCTTCAATACATCTTTATTTATTTATTTATTTTTTTCATAAAATTATTTAAGGCTGTACTTAAATCCAAAAAGGAAAAGTTATGACAAAGTTTTAATTAATTTTTGTTCAAAAACTCATGAAATTGGCAGGTGCTGCTAATAGGAAATTGTACTTATTATTATAATAATTATTTTTTTTTTATGTAAACGCAATAGTTTTTGTAGAAAAAATTTACGAAGTTGGAGTTTGGAACCGAATTTCCGAATGAAGTGAGAGAATTCAATCGCAAGAATGGAGAAAAAGGTCTAGTCATGTGATCAAAATCGAATAATTTGATGGGTAATTTATTCATAAAAAAGGAAAACTCATTTCGATTCCAAATCGCTTCCACATTCAGGACTATCAATTTTGTAACTTTATGTTTACAAATAGGTCTCATGTCATAAAGTTTCGGGTTTACTGAGTAGTGGACTTGAGAACAGCCTTAATAATGCGTAAAAAAAGGGATTATAAAATGCTCAAATTTAAAAAAAATAATAATTCGAACGGTAAAGAGTCTTGTTAAATAATAGCTAAAAATTGTATAAGTGTTCATGTAAATGAATCTAAATATATTTATTTCAGTATAGCCCTAGAAGGTTAACTACATTTCTATAAAAAAAAAAAAAAAAAGCTTTATTTTTAAAAGTTACATAAATTAAATTTTTTTGCGGGATTTAAGTACTATATCTTTAGTAAAACTTTCTCCGTGTATTAATAAGTAAAGCAATAAAACTTTCATTTTTGTACAAAAAAAACTTTTTTGAATTTTATGAATTTTAAGCATTTTTTATCATTATAAATGGAAAAATGTTTTTTTATCCAAGTCACAATAAGACGTAATGCAATGCTAGATGAATGTAGACCAAGTGTTTATAAGTGTTATGAATATTGTCGCCAAGAATTACCATGGCCCCAGAAGAATTTTTGATGGATTGATTATCTACCCCCCACCCCCCTCAAGCGCACAAGATACAGATGGGAAAGAAGCTGCAAGCGCACTAGATGATCTCCTCCTACTTGTGGGCGCACTTGATGTACACCCAAGAGATTAATGTGTTTAATAAAAAAGAAGGAATCTCTAAAAATTTTTTATTAGTAAAAGGAACATTTTTACTTTAATTTGGGAATGCTTAATGATAAGTGATTACTAGTTAATTGTACTTAGCAGGACTGATTAGTCAAGCGATATGGAATGGAATGGAATGGAATGGAATTTTCTATTTTTTGACAAATAAGATACTTATCAAGTTATAAGCCATGTTGTTGTCACGTGACGACAGGTTTTTCGTCTTTTTCGTGCTGTCACTTTGGGAAATTTAGTTCAAAACGCCATTTTCAACAATATTTTCTGAATGACCTACTTCCCCCCCCCTCCCCCTTGAAAAAAAGAAAAAAAAACACTATTTGATTACATTAATTTTTGAATTTAAGTACACCTGCTAATTTCATTCGTTTACAAATGAAAGGAATTCAGAAATGTGCCAGAAAATAGCTCCTCTGGATTTGAGAACAAACCTGACAAATATTTTCAATTATCCAATTCACATAACGATTTGTGAGAAAATAAAAATAAAATCCTGATCAAGAGGGATAAAATTATTTTGAAAACAATTAATTGTGTTGTATGCAATCGAGAAATTAGAAAAGTGTAATTTTTTTTAACAAGAAATATACTGTCGTTTTATACGGAAAAACGATCCTAAATGTTTATTTCCCCGCATCGACCCAATTTGGGAGGTG